>CM067376.1:51467144-52128570 GCA_034510155.1 Eucriotettix oculatus | reverse complement strand
TATTGTCACGGGTCTCAGTTAATAATCGAACTAGCAGGTTTTATAAAAACACTTTTATTCAACTCGATCCACTCGCACCGAATGCACACCGTAAACTGCCCCTCGCTCACAACCACACCATAACATCAGCTACAATACAAAGTTCTTGTGGGTAAAGACATGTTTACTAATTCATTTGTTAATGTCATTGAAATTATAATAAAACTAAAGTTACAAACAAAATAATAACAAATAATGTGGCATTGCTCCTCTTCCAGGAGGACAGCGACCCGCTGTTTGTTTTCAATGCTATCGATGGTTCAGGCGCATGGCTGCCTGCTTGTGTGTGGAGTATCGTGTCCTGGATCACCACCGGCTATGGCAGTCTTGTCGTTCTCGCTGAGCTGTTTTGCTGGGTCGTGGTAGGGTTTCATGCGTGCAACGTGGACGACATCCTTCCGTTTACGCTTTCTGGACGATGGATCGTAGTCTTCGATTTCGTACGTGACATCGGAAAGCTGCCGTGTTATTTGATAGGGCCCAAAGTACCGCCTCAAAAGTTTTTCGGATAGACCAACTTTTCGTATCGGTGTAAAAAGC
The DNA here is from genome assembly GCA_034510155.1 of Eucriotettix oculatus. Taxonomy (NCBI): domain Eukaryota; kingdom Metazoa; phylum Arthropoda; class Insecta; order Orthoptera; family Tetrigidae; genus Eucriotettix; species Eucriotettix oculatus. Next base: position 52,127,991 of record CM067376.1, on the reverse strand, counting down.
CATACAAGATCCTTTGGTTTATAAGATACCGCCTTGTGTTTCGCGTTGTATCTTATTTGATCCTTTCCCTGCGCGCGTAAGGTTTGAATCCGCGCCAGTTGCCGAGCTTCCTCCGTCCTGGTTATTAGTTGTTTGACGTAATCCTCCTGCCCATCATCTGTTACTAGTGGGAACAGTGTATCCAGTGTTGTCTCAACCTCTCGCCCGTGGACAAGGAAAAACGGAGTGAAGCCAGTGGTATCTTGTTTTGCAGTGTTATATGCAAAAGTTACAACGGGCAGTATAGTGTCCCAATCATTTTGTTCGAGGTCGACGTACATAGAAAGCATGTCCGCCAAAGTCTTGTTGAATCGTTCTGTTAGGCCATTCGTCTGCGGATGGTAGGCTGTTGTCATCCTGTGAGTGATATTGCACAGTGCGATTATCTCGCTCACCAACTTGGACCGAAAAACTTGACCTCTATCCGAGATCATAACACGAGGCGCGCCGTGCTTGAGAACGATTTCTTCTACAATAAACTTGGCTATCTCTGCAGCTTCCGCTGTTGGAACGGCTCGGGTTACCGCATAACGCGTATGGTAGTCCGTACATACTATTATCCACTTATTGCCTAAAATCGTCTTCGGAAATCTTCCTAGAAGGTCAATTCCAATTCTGTGGAATGGAGCCACTGCAGGTGGAATCGATATCAGTTGTCCGGGCGGCAGTTGTGGTACACTTTTCCTTCGCTGACATTCCCGGCAATGGCGCACGTAACGCCTTACATCTTTGCAGAGGCCAGGCCAGTAGTATCTGCGCCTAATCCTATCTGCAGTCTTAGCGAATCCTAAATGTCCGGACGATGGTGCGTCGTGAAAATATCGTAGAATCTCTACTTTCATATGTGCCGGTATGACGACTAACCAATTCCGTCCCATTGGAATATGATTTCGCTTATACAATGTGCCATCAATTAAGTGGAATCCTTCCTTTCTCGGTTTTCCATTTTCCAGATCTTCGATGATCTTCCGCAGATTCTCGTCACGACGTTGTTCATCGGTGATATTGGTCAACGCAGCTACAGCGGGACCCCTGCAGTCCAAGTCCGTTTGATCATTCAACGGATTCCTTGAAAGGCAGTCAGCATCTTTATGTACACGTCCATTTTTATATACGACTGACACTTCGTATTCTTGCAGTCTGAGCGCCCATCTTGCCAGACGACCTGACGGGTCCTTGAGGTTAGTCAACCAGCACAGGGAGTGATGGTCAGTTACGACAGTGAATGGTCTCCCAAATAAGTATGGCCGAAATTTATTAATCGCCCAGACAGCAGCGAGACATTCCCTTTCGGTTGTTGAATAATTTCTTTCGGCTTTAGACAATATTCGAGAGGCGTATGCAATTACTTTTTCATTGCCATCCAGAATTTGCACCAGCACGGCACCTATTCCGTAACCGCTTGCGTCAGTGTGTAATTCTGTGAGCGCTGTCTCTTCAAATAACCCAAGTACAGGAGCGGACGTCAAAGCTTTCTTCAAAACATTAAAGGATCTTTGTTGTTCTTCGTTCCACAGGAATTTAGTGTCTCCTTTAAGAAGGTCTTGGAGCGGGCGAGCCTTGATGCAAAAGTCCTTTATAAATCTCCTGAAGTACGAACAGAGTCCAAGAAAACTCTTGACGTCACGGGTCTTCCGAGGGATGGGAAAATTTGTGACTGCTCTAATCTTGTCCGGATCTGGACGAATCCCGTTACCGTTCACTAAGTGCCCAAGAATCTTTATCTCCGATGCTGCAAAGAGACATTTCTTGGAATTCAATCGAAGGCCTGAATCTTGTAAACACTTCATTACAGTAACTAGGCGGCTTAGGTGATCCTTGAACGTATGGGAGAATACTATAATATCGTCCATGTAACACAGACACGTCTTCCACTTAAGATGTCGAAGCAAATTATCCATCATACGCTCAAACGTTGCTGGCGCGTTGCACAAACCGAATGGCATCATTTTAAACTCATAAAGTCCATCTGGAGTCACGAACGCGGTCTTCTCCCGATCCGCCTCGTCTACCTCGATCTGCCAGTAGCCAGTATGAAGATCCATAGTTGAAAAGTATACTGCTCCGCTTAAGCAATCCAACGTGTCATCAATCCGTGGAAGGGGATATACGTCTTTCTTAGTGATTCGATTTAATCCGCGATAGTCGACGCAAAAACGCCAGTTCCCGTCTTTCTTCTTTACGAGAACTACAGGGGATGACCACGGACTTTCTGAAGGTTGAATAATGCCCTTTTTTAACATCTTGTCAACTTCTTCGTGTATGATCCGTCTCTCTGCTGGTGACATTCTATAAGGTCTGTGGCTAACCGGATGATTATCCCCAGTGTTGATGCGATGTTTAACCGTAGGTTTTCGGAGAGGTATCGACTCTTTCCCGGATTCGAATACGTTGGAGAATTCTCTTAGTACGTCCTGTATTTGCTTTCGCTGCTCCTGTGTCAGATTGGCTCCAAGAAGCAACTGCGTAGCCTCCTCGTCGGCTTTCCGTCGTACGTCTGTTTGTCGTGTACTTTCCTCGAGGCTACAGAGCTGGCCCTCGTGTATTGTCTCGGCTATTCCAATGCAAATTCCTCTAGGGATTAGCTGCGACTGATTCTTGCCATTAGTGACCCAAATATCTCCTTCGCCATCGCAAATGTTTAATATTGACGCCGGTACGTACAATTCCTTTCCGAATAGCAGTGTCTTATTACAACTCACGAATAGGTCACAATTGTCAGCGTTCGTGGCACGGACTCGGATTCGCTTTGCTGATGCAGGCGGAACAAACGTGTCTTCTAGTACGAATATCCGACTCACACCTTGTGGTACATCTGAACATTTTTCACTTGCCTCGTCAAGGTAGAGTACAGCGTCGCCACAGTCTATGACGGCCTGCGACGCCTCGAGGAAGTCCCATCCTAGAATAACATTATGACTGCATTCAGGGATGACTATAAATTGAAATGGTTGAGTCTGGCCGTTAATACTGATTCTAAAAGTACAGGTTCCAATAGACCGTACCTGACTTCCGTTGGCGGTCTTCAACGTAATTTCTCTATCGTCTTTTATCATGGTCTTCTTGAACTGTCGGCGGTAAGCATCGGCTATTACAGAATAGGAGGCTCCAGAATCTACGAGGGCTCTAGCTGGCTGATCGTCGATGTCGATATTTACGTAATTCCCCGTCATCCTAGCGACTGTCGTCCAAGGAGGATTTTTATCAGCAGCGGCCGCACCTCCGTAGGTGGTCGCCCATCTCAGTTTTCCTGGCTGGATGAACGGCTGGATCGTCTGTATGGTGACGGTGAACGTCCGCGGCGTGCAGGTGATCTGCTTCTTTGTGGGGACGGACTGCGATCGGCGGTTCGGCTGTATTCGTCGTCTTCGTTCTGTCTTCTTGGTTGTTGACGTCTGTCGGCGTAGTAGTCATCAAAGATTTGCCTCCGTTCACGGCAGTAACGTACCACGTGGCCTGGACGCCCACAATGGAAGCACACGGGTGTATTGTCTGTAGTCCTCCAAACATCTGTTCGTCGTCGTGGTGATTCCTTCTGTTGACTCGAGGATTGTCGACGGGATTGCACGATATACGACTGTCTCGGTTTGTTACGGATCGTGGCAGCATAACTTATCTGTGGTCTTTCTGCGACGTACGCTGGTTCGGGCCTCGAAAGGGGAGCCATGCTTCTTTGTATTTCTTCTTTTATTATTCCCTCAAAATCTAACGGCTGCGGTTCTATATTTTGTGGCATAAACACTTTCTGTATTTCCTCTCTGACGATCTGTCTTATTAGAGTGGCCATATCTTGTCTCTCATCCACCTTCGTCATTGAAGCGACGTTAGGTAAACGTTCATAGCGTCGTGGAGCTATTCTACTCTGTTGTGATAGCTCTATGTGGTGGCACCATTTTATGAACTCCTCTGTTGTTGTAATGTTCAGGATACGAATGGCCTGGTAAATGTTCTCTGCGACGCCCTTCATCAAGTGACCAACTTTCTCTTCTTCGTCCATTGACGAGTTTACTCGATGGCACAGTGCAATGACGTCCTGTATGTAAGACATTGCGCTTTCCGTTGATCCTTGTGCACGCGTCTTCAATTGCTCCTCCGCACGCCTTTTAAGTTTCTGGCTGTCACCGAAAGCTGCTTTTATCCCTTCTTCGAATACGTCCCAGGAACTAAGTCGGTCTTCATTGTTTTCGAACCACTGTTTCGCCGTATCTTCTAAGAAGAAGTACACATTGGCTAAACACACTGTGTCGTCCCAGCGATTGTGTTTGGCGACCCGTTTGTATTCTTTTAGCCATTTGTCTGGATCTTGGCTGGTCTCACCTTTGAATATTGTCGGATTCCTAACTTGATGGCAGGAGGTTAAAGGTGAAACAGCTGTCGTGGTCGCCATCTTTCTAACCCTCGTACGCTGTTTCAAATAAACTCCGTACTCAGGTGGCAAATGTTTAAGGCGACGGCTTCTTCTAATGGGACCCGTGTTGAGGATACCTGGCGTCTCCACCAAACTGTCACGGGTCTCAGTTAATAATCGAACTAGCAGGTTTTATAAAAACACTTTTATTCAACTCGATCCACTCGCACCGAATGCACACCGTAAACTGCCCCTCGCTCACAACCACACCATAACATCAGCTACAATACAAAGTTCTTGTGGGTAAAGACATGTTTACTAATTCATTTGTTAATGTCATTGAAATTATAATAAAACTAAAGTTACAAACAAAATAATAACAAATTAATGTGGCAATATTATTATACTTCACGTTGGCGGACAATTGTAATCAAAAACGCTAATATATTATGATTAATTAAGCTCAGGATTTGTAAGCCATTTATAATACTTATTTTTCTTTAATTATTTACCATTTATTGGTCGAAGGGGTTCAAAATAGAAACTAAAAGGATTTAATTAATGATTTTGAATTTAATCAGAACAAATTTAAGATTTGATATGCAAAAAACAAGATAATTGTACTGCCCTGGATCGCAGCGCATGTAGGCATTGAGGGACATGACAGAGCAGATCAACTGGCGAAACTACACGCGACTCACAGTCTCAATAATTAATGGACATGTACAAGCAATGATTAAAAAAAGAGGAACAATGGAATCCAGAAACATGTAAGGACAGTCTCGGATTCTTTACATTGAACAACATTGGCAAATATGAAGTAATCCACGACAAAATTCTCATAATAAATCAACTGGTAGCGGTGTCAAGAGCTATAACTGAACATACACAGTTAACGCATTCATTTCTATTTTATAGGGCGGTCAAACGTATATGTGAGGGACACACTGTGTTCCTAACAATGCATCATCTACTTTTTGTGTGTCCTACATACAATAAGAAAAGAAATACCACCATTGCGGAATTCACCGCAGATGATCTCTACACATGCTCTTCTGGAATTCCTCGTGGAAGCAGATTTGTTATTAGTTAACAAGAGTTATGTGTTTCCGCTAATGGCTCTGATGTCGAAACGACTAAACTTTTTTAAAAAAAGAAAGAGAATTGAACGAAAGGAATTTCAAATGAAAAATGTCAAGTATTCATAATTTACATTGAAACTATTTAACATTCGATCATCTGTGTAGTGAAGAAAACTGGACAAAAGTTTCTCTGGCAAATAGAAGTGGGAATGTGAACTTTTGAAATGTTAAGTCAACGATACCGACAGAAGACTGCAGCTGTTTTCTATGGTTCCCGCTGTGACGGTCTGTTTCTGGTTGCTAATCATCTGAGAGGCGCCTGTTGAGACCTGCTCCTGGTTGACTCTGCTTTGGGATGACCTGGCTACATGGGTTTCGCCTTGGGCCGAAATATTCGATACTTCTACCTTGTCTCTACACCTAACATCGTTCCATTTTGCCTCTTATGGCTTCGAACTCTCCTTCTCCCTTTTCTAATGTCTAATCATCTGCAATTTAAAATGGCATCCAATGGTTGTAATTTACTAAATTACAGCCAATAGAAAAATTTTATTCTCCAGATGTGAACAAATGTCATCGCACATGTTTTACGTTCGTTACGCAGTGGTAGTTTACAAATAGCTACTATTTACTTCAATCTTGACTGAAGAAAATTTTTCTCGAATCTGTTCCATTGTGCAACTATGAGATCTCGGCGTTGAGCGTCACAAAAGATATACTTCGAGCTCACCAAAAAATACTTTGAAGCCCTTCAGACACTATCGCGTAATTTTACCATATTACAACTCCTTAATTCCCAAACTCCTCCTCTCCCATATTGGGACATGGAAACAGGTAGATGCAATAATGCAATACTTAAATGACAATTTCGACAGCCTTTTGAGGTGAACTTGATTAAAAACTCAGGTGTCCCGTACTTGTTGACGTCACGAACAGCTAACGCGTATATTTGCGCAATTTATAGGATATATTCAATCAGGGCTTCTAATAAATACCAATTTAATTACAGTACATGTATTAACTGCAAATACGTAATTTCATAGCTGCATTAGAATATAATGTTCCAGTATATTTAATCTATTTAATCATTCCGGCAAATGAACTTAATATTAATAATTGGTGTTCTACTTAACGGCAGGTTCATGTGAGGAAAGTTTTCTGCGGACAAGCTTTTCCTGTTTCAAGAAAAAATATGCTCAGGGGTTACCATTACCTTTTTCGGTAGATGATGACCCTTTTCAGTACTCTACTATTACAATAATTCTCTTCTACGTTTTGTTTTGCGAAATAATGTTAAATTTACAATACTTGTATGAATTTACACACACACACACATATATATATATATGTTACTAGGACAAATAATGTAATGGGTAATTTACTATTAATCACGATAAAAGTTGACGCCAAACTCCTATGTGTATCGCTCTTGTTCCTGATAATGAATATTTGAATGAGAAATCGGGAACCCTTTCGTAAGCAAATAGCAATTTGAAAAAGTCATTTCAATCTAAAATCACACACTTCCTTCACGCTTTATTTGCAGAATGGAATGGACCGGTCGTTTCAAGGATCAATTCCCATTAACGCAAGCAAATATCATCGCGATAAAGTTAGCCATTCATTGCTTCAAGACAATTTGTGACTATCGGCTGAAACAACTGGGAAATAAAATGTGAGAATGAGTTCCCGCATCTGCTTCTTTATTATATACACAATCTATAATGTTACCGTAATTTCTCTCTACCTACGAAAGAAAATGTTTGATCCTATAGTAATTAAAGTGTCTAATACATTTAACTGTAGCAGAAATTTGCAACCGAAAATCTCACATCAATTTACCTCAACTGGTAGCACGAAATACTTTTTCTTGCGTGAAGAAAGACCTAAAATTTATTTATGCAAATTTGGTATTAGTGATGAAAAACGCATAATTCGACGGAGCGTTTAGGAAAGTCAGCAGAGGTGAAGACTTAAGAATAGTTGTTTTAGCAGGAATTTATTGGAGATTAGAATGAAGAGGTTATAAGCTATTGATACGAGTTAGAAATGCGAAAGTAGTGAAATCGTACTCTTAGTTAGTCAGTGAAATGAGCTACGCATTTAATTGGATGCAGAGCTGAGTTAAGGGGTCAAGGGAAGATAATACTAGTTATGAGAGAAACTATGATTTAGTCATTTGCTGCACGCGGTTATTATTCGCAGTTAATAGTGCACAAAAATCAAGGAACAGATGCATAACACTTTGGTAATCTATGAATGACCATATTAGCTACGTGGTGAAATAATTGTCTGTAGATATCAACATCCAGTAAATGAAAGTAAAGATTGTTAGGGGTAAATCAATGACCACAGAGGTCTCATACGCCTTCTGACTCCTGAGCCGTAAAAATTCTAATATATTATTTTAATTTTACATCACTTTCTTTATTAATATATTTAAAGACCATTCTAAGACTTGATTATAAGTATATTTTTATTAATAAAATATTTTAAATTATAATATAGTGTAAAATGGTCGTTAAATAAAATTTATTAAATAAGAAATGTTATTCTGTCATATTTGTACCTTTTTTACGATTTTGTTAATTAATGAAAGAAGGATTGCTTAAATCTCATCTGCTATATTATCTAAATAAACTTTCACACCTATTATCGTTAAATAATAAAATCTTTATTCGATACTCGGCCTATAAAAAATATTGACAAGTGTATAATAAATTATATAAATATATCGCGTAAAACAAATTCACCAAAAATAGTCGTTTTATATAAAAGGTCTATGTCAAGACTAGATAAATGTTTATCAACAGGGCGTGGTTCACAAATGTTGATCTTTGATTTACGGAACTTTCTTCTATTTGCAAAAGTTTTTGAGACTTCATATACTACTCCATTTGTCTTCTGAGACACGTTTTTGTCTTATATCCTGCAAATTTCTTTGTTTAAGTCATATTTGTCATACTCGAATTATTCTTCTATTAAAGTAGAGTTACCAATTTCAGTATCACACTCATGTAGCCAGGTACCCAAAATAATGGTTACGAAAAACAAAAATTTCATTATCAATTCCTTTCCTATACTATTAAATGGCAGTTGCCTTTTTCAAGATCACCCTCATGTAGCGTCATGTTAGCACAAAAACTGTTATAAATAAACAAATATTTTATATACGGGATGTAATAGGAATACGAGGTGTGGCAGAAAAGTAATGAGACTGATTTTTTTCTTGCCAAAGTTTTTATTTCTTTCAAACATCAATGTTATCCCCTTCAAAGTAGTTCTCAGCTACACACAGATGGAGACGTTCTTCCCACTGTTCGTAGCAGCGCTGGAAGTCTTTAGCATGGTCCGTTACAGTCTTTTGGATTATTATTTATAAAGTCCCGAAATGACGGCCTTTGAGGACATTTTCAGTTTAGGAAAAAGACAGGGACTGAGGTCAGGGTAATAGGGGGGCTGGGGAACCACAGGAATGCCTTTTGAGGTCAAAAATTCTGTTATGCAGAGGGCAGTGTGACATGGCGCGTTGTCATGGTGGAGCAACCATTTCTCTGCAATGTCTGGTCTCTCGTGAATGTCCCTGTTTTCATGGGTCTTTCAAGGACGCCTTTATAAAAATATTGGTTAACCGATTGTCCTAGAGGAATTAAATCTTTGTGGAAAATTCCCCTTCTGTGAAAAAATAATCATATTTGAGTTGATCTTAGATTTGCTCATTCGAGCTTTATTTGGTCGAGGAGAGTTTGCAGTGTGCCACTCCTCGTTTTCCTCTTGATCTCAGGATCGTATTCAAAAATCCATGTTTCATCACCTGTGATCACACGACTAAAGAAATCTTGGTCATTAGCGATTCTGTCTAGAAGACTCAATTGAGAGGTTTTTCGGCACCATTTTGGCACAGACTTTACGCATGTGCAAATGTTCAGTCAAAATTTGGTGGACGGTAAATCTGTTCAAATATAATTGTTCACTCAACATTCGTAATGATCTCACTAGAGTTTTCACACGTTCGATGTTTTCGTCAGTTTTAGAAGTTGAAGACCTCCCTGAACGTTGTTCATCTTCAACGTTTTCTCTACCTTCCAAAAATACTTTGTGCAAGCGAAAAACTTGAGCTCGGGATAAAGAATGTTCCCCATAGGCCTGTTTTAACTTTTCAAACGTCACACTTGCCGATTCTCCAAGCTTAATACAAAATTTGATGGCACAACGTTGCTCCAAATTCCGCTGTTCCATTTTGCGTGACGCACAACGAAAACACAACTTCACTAACCGCAGTCTCAAAATATCCATGTATGTTAAACGTTATTCGAACTGTGCAGCTAAGGTTCCCTCGTCAACTCGACACAGCAAGGGTTGCCTGATCCCGCTGTATTGTCACCAGTCTCATTATTTCATTGCCAGACCTTGTACATACGCTTCAACTGGATTGGGAAGGGGGGATCAGAGGGTAAATACAAGCATTTTTCCAGCGTGGCATTTTGGTTTGTGTCACTTCGTTACTACGCAATTTGGCAAAAGAAAACTGAAAATTATAAATCGATAAGCGTGCCTCTGATCATACTTGCCGGAGACAATTGAACTCTGAATAGTTTCAGAAGCAACGGACGAACAACCCTCAATTCGAAATCTTGATTTTGTTTTGTTTTCACGCGTTCAGTAATCACAACCAGCACTTGATGCAACCTAAGTTGCATTTTCTGTAAATATGTGGTCGTGTATTGTGAGAGATATTTCATGCAACCGCCTCCTTGTTTGATGGTAGTGCTTATGTGGGATGAGCGCTTTTAGAAATTAATTTTCTAATTTTAATTTCCTCAAAATGCTCAATAACGATGCGTGTGTGACAGAATGGTTAGTAAGGAAAAATATTTTTTATTGGCTCCCTTTATATTTCTTTAAGTTTGTTCTCTTACTTCCCTTACACCCTGTATTTGTGAGTCAAATAAAAGGAAGGTAACAATTTCAAAATATTTCAATCGTCTGGATAGGAAAGAGGGGTGGAGACAGGTTGCCTTTCTTTAAATCAATAGTAAATGTGGCAATCCTTGGAAGCAGTAATGTGTCAAAGTTTCTAGAGCCTGAGTCTTCTGTCCGAACGGCATGGCATATAAAAATATTTGAAAAATTCTTGTTAAGATATTATTTCTTCAAGCCAAAAATGCGTTTATAAATTATACATTTGTTGTTCGCTAAGGAACGTGGATGACAGTGATTCGGTTTTCAATAAAAGTGATAAAAACAATAACATTTGTAAATACATTAAAGATTTATAAGTGGTGTAGAAAAATATTTCAAGGTTAAGAGTTTGAATATGACGTAAAATATAGACCTAATCAATTTACTCACCTAACTTTCATCAAAAAGTTGTTTGGAGGATTGTAGGTAGGAAAGTCTCTACAGAAACACGCGTTATGGAACTAATACATCGTAGACATAAACTTGTTACGGATAGCCTAAATGCATCTGATCCAGATGTCCACAATAAAACCTCCTCAGGAATAATCATATTAATTCCTAACAACTAGGGTAACACCGAAATAACGATAGGGAAGGATACAAAACTTTAAAACTATTATAGGCGTTGTATAAAATGTTTTTGCATGATAGTGTTTTTTTGTTGATGGGCTCATCAACAAATTAAAATATTCAAACATAGTTTTCTGACTCAAAGTTTGCAATAAATAAACAGACGGCTAATAAGTCAGCATATAATTTTATTGCTATTTAATAAATTAACAAAAAAATTATATGCTTACTTCTTTGCTGTCTTTTTCTTTATTGTGAATTAAAATATAGTCTACGTCTGCGGACTTCTAAATTAGTCAAATAGTTATTTATTGATGTTTACCTGACCTCTAAAAAGCATTTTTTAAATGTACTGGTTTTACCTAATTTACTGATAATATTTTAAACTTTGGTTGCACTGTAAAATTTTGTATTTTTCTAAAAACTGCATATTTTACCACACCTTTATGTTTTTATAGTACAAATGAAATATTGGAAATGTTAACTGAATATTATGGAAATTTTATGGCTCACCCTGCATTCATAAATTTCAAATTTCCCGTTATTGCACGCAACCGTATGAATATTTTTCCAAATGAAAGTCAATGTGTGTAAGGGCTTTTTGATAGTCAGTTTCTCATGTTTTTTTTAAGTTGCTAGTTCATATTATTTGTTTTAATGTCGGAAAATAGGGATATGGAATCTATTCAGACGAATGATCACATTAAACGTCTTACAGTTATTTTGTCACTCTCTGCTGTCTTGTAGGGCAGGAAAATCTTTGTTGTTTTGAGTAAAGCGCTTCCCTTCGACAAGGCTTGAGTAAACTTTGCGCACTAACGACGCCTGACGAGGCTAGTCATTAACAAGCAATCACTGGAGACAAAGGTACTGTAGTATTCGTGCCTGGAATCGATGAGACGAACGAAACGTCTATGATGAAGTGCTCATCTTCTGTTTACTAAAGAAGCTAATTAACTGTAACGATGCTCAAGTCCAGCTTGAGGAAATGGGTGTAATACTTTAATTATTGTAACACACATTATTTAATTGGGTCCTATACTGTAATTTTGAATGGGTTTCACACTAAAACGTCCTTAGACAAATACGATTTACGAGTGACAAATAAAAATATTTTTTCTAAGTAGTTGAATATTAAAAGAGGATTTCTTTTATATTTAAAAACTTGTCCATAGATGCGCTAGTTAATAACATTTCCTAATCCTTGTTTTAATGTACGTTGTTTTCAGTCGGCTGCATGAGGTTGATCCAGAAAATAGTAGTTCCCCGTTTCATAGCATAGGAAGGGAATTTAAAAGGGGAGATGCGGAAAGGAGAAGAAGGCAGCCAAGGGTTTACCAGGGTCCCCTGGCTAATACAGACTCCTGGAATATTTGAAGGAGTTCCACAAAATATTCTGCTCCAGTCTCATGACTGTATTTAGACTGGTGATCGCAATTTTGAAAAATCGCTATGATCTGTAAGGTGTTGCTACAGTTTTCTCATGTTGCAGAAATGTCTTGCAATGGATTGTACAATGTTTCTTTGTAGTAAATAAAAGAAACTGTACGCTTTTATATAAAAATCAACAACATGAACTATGCGTTTCCGACCACGGATCCCTTATATCAAAATATTCAGCTTAATATCCACTATAATATATGTAATTCTGACTCAAAATGTTGGCAACACCCTGTATAAGTAATATCATATGCATATAATACAAGAATGTAATATCACATATCTCGTATATAATATAAAATAGACATATACACGTACATAATTTTTGAAAAAGAAAAACGATTTTCTACGATCACTGCTTTAAATAGTACTTATGTCACATAACTTACTCGAACATTAAAATGTGATTCTTAAACGCCGATTCATTTATTTATTCGTGTTGCATTGAAATAGAAAACACCAACAATTCTTTATTTTTCCCTCCAATCTTTAGTTCTTCTACTACTTCCTAGACTCTACAGCCCATTTAGGGTCTTGGCCTACCTGCTCCACAGAGGACTGTCATCGTGCATTTGGAGCTTATCCTATAGTCTTAATCCCAAATTTATCAATCATTTATTTTTTCCTTGAAACAATTTGAATTGCAAAAAGAAATAATCGAAAACAGAAACCAGACAACAACCAGATCTTACTTAATTAAACTGAAGGTTTTTTCAGGCCGCCGAAAATCCCCTACTATCCTGCATAAATATTCATTAATATGACCCAATATAATGAACAGGACGCCTATATAACATTCGAACCCGGGAACTGTGCGTTGTGAGGCAGCGACGCTAGCCACTAGACCACAGGAGGTTGGCTCAATTTTCGGCTACTAGCCTATAAACACACGAGAGAAAGATAATACTCCATTAGAAGAAACACCACAAACTACCGCTCGCATGCCAAGGATAGTAAATATTTTATTTAAAAAATAAATATAAAAAGTAATAATTCTGACAATGAAAACTTACTCTGAAAAAATTAATTTTGATTATGTATACCATATTCACTGTTTCAGAAGATCGGCAAAAAAATGTAAACAATTTGAAAACAGTTTGAATATTTATTTTGTAAAAAAATTGTGAATGAAAGAAAGGTTGAGCAGAAAGAGAATAATGCTGTAGCGTAAGGGAAAATAAAATTCGAGGTAGCTAGACAGACAAACGAGGAGACATTTGGACCATGCTAATGATCGCAACGCAGACAATATTGCAAGTTAAACTTCTCATTTTCAATTCCATATTAATTTTTTATATATATTCCGGTACTTTTATCTCCTCGCCGTTTTTTAATTCCTTCGTAATTTTATGAAAATGCAGTGGTAGTAGTAGGGTACAATATTGCCTAAGGTATTTAGGACAAGTAAGCTAAGATACTGGTTGCTGTAAACTAATGTCAATTTAATTTAAAAAATGCTGACAACCAAGCCAATATTGTAAGCGCACTTTTATAATATCTAGGTATTTGTAGCCACGATAAAAGGAGGCGGATTTTAAAAATATTTTTTGTGGTGAGGGGTTGAAACGCACTCGAGTGCTGAGTGTGAGACACTTATCGACAGAGGAATTTAATTAGTGCTCTTGGGTAGGGCAATCCGCGTCCTAATGAAGACAAGCCTCCCCACACCTGATGACTGGATCCGTCGCCAATCAGTGTCGCCGGTCTACCGCTGCAATTAGAGGCAGGTGTGCAATGGCTAACTGCATTGTGACACATATTCACAACATTCGTCCGGCACCTCTCATTAATCCGCTTGCGTTCCGTGGTGCCGAAATGAAATCGCCACGGAAAAGGTAATGAATTGAAATAATTCGGCTGAATAACACGACTGAAATAGCCAATAGAATTTCCGTACAATTCCTCAGCATTCATCTGAAGAGATGGCATTTCATCTAGTGATTAGACAAATTAATATTATGTTGTTGGTAAATGAAACCTATATACGTAAAAACATGTATTAGGAACAAGTAGTTCAAAACAATTATCCAAAGAAAAATAACTGTGCAGATAGTTTACTGGTTATTTGTACTTTTACATCTTCAGCTAGCCAGTTCATGAACTAGGGCAAATTCACGAACTAGGGAGTTATTTCGGGTCCAATAATGTCTGTGATGGACGGTGACCCGCTCCTTTTGTTTATTACAAGTTTGAATTTTTCGTTATTGTTATCCCTTTCACATATATTGAGTGATTGTTTCATTATTTTATCCTCACTTAGTCGTTCGTATGCGCAAATGTTACCGCCTGACGCAAACTTATAGAAAATTAATTTCATGAAACAAATGTTTAAGATAAAGGGAAATTATATCCTTTTAGCGATTACCAAAGAAAACTCGCAATTCAAACACACAAATATTTACTTACGATACTGTCGTGTTAGGAATTTGCGCCAATGTGGTTTTATATTTTGTAATTTTTAAAAGTTCGTTTCGTGGAGAATTAACAACCCTGTAAATGTAGTATTATTAATTTTTTTTCTACCTGAAATTTTTCATGGAGTGATGTAGCACAAAGCTTTAAATACTCATGAACGGTCACTGGAACATACTACCACTTCGTATGAGACATTAAAGCAGTTTGAAATTATCAATATCTAAGTTTTCTAATCGCTCAGACGCACAAGAGTCCAGCCAGCATCGGCCGATGAATCGCGTTTCCAGTTGCATCATGCCGATGCTGGAGAAAGAATTTGACCGAAACATCACGGCAAGGTGGACTTCCCTTTCAAGATTACACTTCTTCAAGCTAGAAGGTTTAATTGGATATTTTTCTTGGCATAATCTAATACGACAAATGTTACTTCAAACAATAAAAATTGCCTTCATCGGCGCTTAGGTGGTTTAAGTTATATCAATCAGTTGATCTGAATTTAATTCCATGAAGATGAAAAAGCCGCTAGACAGCTGGAACCATCCATATCAGTCAAATCTTACACGACTAGCATCACCATTCACCATATCGTGTTTTTCATGCCAAAAAGAATTGCCGAACCATTTGAGGCAAGTACTTAACTAAATACTGATGACCTGGGTGAATTTATCTGCCCAGCCGATTTCCTAGCACCAAGTATCTTGTGCAAAGAACACAGTCGGCAATAATAATCACACCCATTATTACGAAATCAACTAATTATCTCTCGTTAATACATTTTCACTACAGTTAATTTAATTACAATTTATACAACAGCAATAAAAATAGGTCACATATATTTATAAACTAGCTGCGTGCCCGGCGTTACCCAGCAACTTATATATTACCCAGTTACAGTACTTAATTCGACAGTAATCTCTTTATCAACAGATAGATCGTCACATGTTTGAAAATTTTCCTTTACAAAGTTACCCAAATAAACGCGGAATATAAAATATTCTATTTAGGAGGTTAGAATGAACGTGTGTTTAAATCATAATTTTACCCTGAGTCTTTCACATTTACACAAATCATTTCTAATACACTTCATTGTAAAATTAATCTATAAATAATTCACTCACTTTGTACGAATTACAATACATCAGAACTCAGTATTCCGAAATAGAAATTTAAAACAATGCCAAGCTTCGACGCAATAAACTTGTGCATCTATTGATGCGTTTGTCAAATACCACAGCTTATGTTTATCATATGAAACATCTGTACATTTGCCGGGTCGAAATATAACTAAGAACCATCCAGGTGACTCCATACATACAAAATAAAATTTAATCAAAATCAGTCAATCCGTTTAGGAGGTTAAGAATTACGAACTCTTGCACACTGAAACTTTATATATAAAAATAATTATTACATTTTTTTACTTCTAACTACTGATTTTTCATTCAAGCATATATTAATAAATTAACTAGAAACTATCAGTAACAACGGTTGTGATTTCGTATATTGATGGCCAGACTTGCGGGAAAATAAGCGAAGAATAATAGGCCAATACGTTGTGGTAGACAAAGAGCAGTTTCCGAAGAGCAAAGCATTGCATACGTGTAGGCTAGGTGAACTGGATCTCGCTACCTCATCAAGCGATGAATATTCAAATCGGAGACCTTTGCATTGCGAGTGTGGTATGTACATACATTTTCTCTTCATTGCAAATTTGAATACTAATTACTGCCATCCGAATGGTTTACTTTACCTGTTTTTCTCTTGTGGTCTCATCACTAGTCTACTAAGATCACAGATCTCTAAAATATAACATACTTCAGATAATTATATTTTTGTTTCGTTTTATGCATTTAAATTATTAAATCTCAAGGTTGAATCAGGGAATACTTGCTCTTGTATCTGGTGGAAACAATTTAAAATACTCGATGCTACAGGCGCTGCGGGAGTTTTCTCGCAGGCGCTTCACCCCAGAGTGACTGCGGAGCTCACCTGATTATGTCGGGAATGCCTCGTACTCAATCTGTTTTATTTTATCAAAGTTCTCACATGCTGAGACACTTTCACCTGTTTTAGGAGGTATATGTACTGGGGTTGAAGCCTTGGGCAAATGGCAAGAGTTGTCCTCCGATCCCATTGGATCAGTCGGCCAACTGCCTCCTGAAACTGGTGGAGACATGGAGAAGTCAATGCTGCTACCCCACTGCAAACTTATCTCCCGTCATTCGGAAAGGCGTGAGAATAGTACCCAATGCCCGACCTACCTGATGCAGGTTTTCTAGGGCTTTCCCTGCATCTCTTTAAGTGAAACACCGGGTAGGATCCTTAAACCATAGCCCGGGGGCCCTAGTTAACCCTTGGCCACCTTGCTCTACCTTCCGCATCCCCCCTTTTTCAATTCTCTTCCTATGCTATTAAAGAGGAGTTACCTGTTTCCGGGTCACCCTTATGTAGCCCTTTTAACCGCCCAAAAAATTAAAATACCTACATCTACCTTTATTTGAAAAAATTACATATTTATTGAATACTTACTAACAGAAAATAAAAGCATAGTTAATCAAATTAGGAACATTACGTTATTATAATTGAATTATAAATTAATGAACTTGCCAAATTTCACATGCCTTGACATATTTTATTTTACAGAAGAAAATGAACATACTAATAAAATTAAAAACTCTCAAGAGGTACCGTTCATTTTTGAAACCTTTGAAGTCGGAAATAATAATTTTACAAGTCTGCAAATTGCACCATAGCTCAGGGGTTGACAGCTGGATGGCAGAAATGGGGTTTCGGGTTCGAATCCCAGTCAACGCAACTATATTGTTATTTGTTTACTTCATTTACTTTGTTTACCTTTCAGTTCTAGAATTTTCTGTTACAAGAATGTTATGTTTGCAGAATATTCCATAACTGTATAAATAGTACTGAACCTTGAAGCGGAGTCAGGTTTTCGCAGTACGAGTCTTTGTACAGCACTTCGTATTAAATAAAGGCCTATAACCTAAGCAGTGTGTGTTAATGTATCTCACGCTACTTCCGAAGCGTGACAATGCCTAAAAGCATAAAGATTTAAATGGAGTAGAATTGCTTCCAATTGAATCTCAACCAAAGGCCGTGAAATTGAATTTAGAAATTCAGTTGCAGAAATCCCCGGGCCCGGGACTCGAATTCTAGTTATTCCGCTTTCCTGGTTGATTATTTGGTGCTCTATCGTCTGAGCTAATTCTAGTTGATTCCCAAAACTATTCTAAATACGTCTCCTCTTTGTATACCACATCATGAATTAACTCTGAAATTATGTCCATTCATTTGTTCATTGAAAATTATGTGTTAGATGTTGGCGGATTACTATTGGACAACGGTAAATAAATGCGGAACGAGAGAAATTATATGATTACAGAGATAATTCAATCAGAAAGAAGAAATTGATTTAAATGTAAAATACTAATTTTACTGTCTCTTTAAAATTTGATTAGCCAGTTGCCCGAATCTTTTATCAATTAAATTGAACACATACTTTCACAAATAAGATTTATCAAGTTACATTTAACACTATTCTAATATTTTTAACCGAAATCTAGTGAAAAATAATTTTTAGCGAACACGTATGAACCCTAATAGAAACACGATTATTGATAATACACATGAAGGAAGAGAAACTGAACAGCATTATTTAGAAATAATAAGCTAACTCGTATATAAATTGTTTAAAACCCGTAATTGGATCATTCCATCCCAAGTGGTCTATTGTATTAACTAAATGTTAATTAAAATTTTTTATGACATATTTGGCCGTATTGTTCCTTATTTAACTATAATTTAGAATAAATTCTCATCAATTTGAGCGATTCTATGTATTTCGGCAGAATACATATCGCAGTACGTGATTTATAGTTTCTCTGCAAAACTATTGCCATTGGCAATTCTTAGTTAAGAATGTTAACAACTTTGGCTAGTATTCCAAATCTACAATATGCGAAAAAAAATTCTGATTGCATTTTTAATATTGAAGTTCTTATATTCTACAATAAATCAAGAGGATTATGATAATTTCTCTGAAACAAATGCTATGAAGGTTTTCAAATACCGTCCCACCTATTAATAAGAGAAATAATTCTCAGTGAAGGCAAACAGTTGTTTCTGAAATACTTAAGCAACTAAACATTGAATTACAAAGTTCCAAGTTACGCAATGGCCTTAGAAGCACTTAGACGGTCGCCTGGAGGGTCCACAGATAATGTGGTTGCATGTCTCGCCTCTATTTACATGCCGGAAATTGAATTGAGCGAAACAGAGAGGAGCGCCATTGTTCGCAAATAGTGGCTTAGCTTTCTGCCTCCTTGACATCTTCCAGTCGAGTTTTGGATGTGAATCTGCTTTACGCGCGGGGGTTAACAGCATTATTTGCTCTTCGTGGCATTCAAATAATGGGTTTGAATTATCAGCGGTTGTGAAACGGAGCATTGAACAAATATTTATTTTATCCATACTTCTTTCTTCACAAAATTCATATGGGTAGAAATCGGTGAGGTCATGTTTTTTACTTACCACACAAATAATTCTGAGATGGAATTATTTATGAGAGGGAAAGCAAACCTCTTTTTTTGGGTTAAGAGGCTACATGAGGATGATCCTGAAACAGGCAACTCCCCTTTAATATCATAGGAAGGGAATCGAAAGGGGGAATGCGGAAGGTAGAGCAAGGTAGCCAAGGGATGACTAGGGCCCCCGGGCTATGGTTTAAGGATCCTACCCGGTGTTTCACCGAAAGAGATGCAGGGAAAACCAGGTAGGTCGGGCATTGGAATGATGGGAGATGAGTTTGCTGTGGGTTCGCAGCATTCCCTTCTCCATGTCTCCACCAGTTTCAGGAGGCAGTTGGCCAACTGATCCAATGGGATCAGCGGATAACTTGCCATATTCCCAAGGTCTTCGACCCCAGGACATATACCTCCTAAAAAAGGTGAAGGTGTCTCGGCATGTGAGAACTTTGATAAAAAAAACAGAGAGTGCGAGGCATTCCCGACATAATCAGGTGAGTCCCGCAGTCACTCTGGGGTACTTGCCACTACGTATTATTGAATAATACTTCCATCGGGACAGTGACTTCTTCACTTCATTTTCACCTTTCTTTGTCTTTCCCAACAAATAATTGTTTATACATACTTATTTAGATAGTTTTTAAATTTTCATCGAATATCGAGAGACATTAATGAAACAGATTGTCAGTAAGTGTAATTCTACAATTACAGGTTTAATTATTTAGTGCGGGTGTTAGCTCCCACCTTCAGTCTTGTGATCTATGTAATTCTGCCTTAAATATAGACCATATCATCAATCAATTCCCCAAATACCACCAAAACAGACAAAAATACCTACCGGGCAAAAACTGCAAATCTATTTTGGACTCCCATGAATATCAAAAAGTCATTATTAAATTTTGTAAGGAATACTTTTGATTTTATTTAAATGTATTTTATTCTGTGTTCTCTTTTGTTAAAATCTAAAACTCAAATGTAAAGAAGATAAATAATTAGTTAGTGGTAATGAGCTGAAAAATGGATGTTACCAGTAATTTATTATTCAAATTCATAATAGTAAATAATGTGTATATAATTGTATAATAATATGTAAATAGTTGTCACTGTGGTCGCTAATGTCCAGGCAGTCGATGTGACGGTTATAAATAAATTCAATCCATAATCTGTGGTACAGCAGTTTGAATATTTCAAGATAAAATCATTGTGTCTGTGTTCTTACGGAATCTGCACCAGTACCTGAAGATCATTTACGTCTGGATTATTGAGTTTAAACGAGGTTGCAGCAAAGCACAGAATATGAAACTCGTTCCGGTCGCCCAATTGAGGACATCACTCAGGGAAAAACCAATAGAACTTAACAATATGGTACTCTAAGATCGCAAACTAAACGTGAGTGAGGTAGCTGATGCCCTAAGAAACTCAACTGAATAAGCGCACTTCACTCTCATTGCGAAACTGGCGATGAAAAAACTATGTGCGTGACGGATGCCGCGAGTGTTGACATTTGACCAAAAAAAGGTGTTGGAACTTCAATTTCTTTCTGATCAACCCTATTTACCACACCCCGCATAAAGCGACTTCTTGTCGTTCTCAAACTTGAAAATTTGGCTTGGTGGGAAGAAATTTTCATCAAAAGACGAAGATATCAAAGTCCCGACGGAATATTTCGCCGAGATTGATAAAACTTATTCTTGAGATGGTCTGAAAAAATTGATAACTCGCTGGGTGTCTATGGTGAGATATAAATTAAATTTTATGATGCTTTTGTTACTATATTTATCACACAACCCTCGTATATATGGTATTTGTTTTGAAGTAATTCGCCTTCACTACTGTGGATCCATATTAATGTACACTAGGTCTTAATTGATATTAAATGATCTATATATCAGTACCGATTATTTCTTGACAGTGGATATTGACTATTATAATGCATTAAAATTTTCGTATACAGTCGATTTTCAAACATTATGGTACTGATTGTCTCCAAAGACAGCAGCCAACTAGTTACATTCGTTTTTGCAAACAAATGATTCGAAAAATCTAACATTTTCTTTGTCTGATCGGAATTATTGGAAGCAATGACATATTGTCTTCTCTGGAAAACTTGTGCGGTTATGTGGGATCAAATGGTTCTTCGGATTATTCGGCCGCATCATTACGAAGCCGGATTTAGTTTGTTTCGGATGAGGATTCCATTATCGGAGAATCGCACCGACCTCGTTTATACAGCTCCTGATGAATTTTAAAACCCTTCTGCTATACGCAAGCACGATGCGCCAATACCAAATTGGAGATATATTTTCCATGAATGTTTGGAATCCCGTCACTTATAATCTTTTTGTATTAATTATTTATTTTCAATATTAACATAATTTTGCAACAATTATTTTACTTGAAATAATGAAACTTCAAATAAAGGGATGGTTCCATGTAGGTTGTAAACGTTTTTATCTTTATGAACTTTTGTAGTACATATTGTTACATATAATTTCGCGGCACAATTTTTAATGTTCCAAAAGACAGAAAACTAAGTCCCCATCGTTTTCAGATTTTTTTAAGATGGACGTACACTTTGTTTCCTTGAGAATTTTATACAACAACCGTAACCTGATGAAGTCGAAAACTTAAAATGCTCACTTCATCCCCAAAGCCAAAGAATGTAATGAGCCACTGAGAGACTAGTAAGACGTTTTACCAATATCACGTATTCATACTCAAAGGTAGTTGAAAAGTATTTCTAAATCATTTTTAAATACTTTGGTTATCAGTATCTCGTCGATACATTGATGTATTTATTATATAAACTTCCATAGTGGTAACAAAGGGTGTTAGATTGGGAAGGGATATTTTGACGGAAGTTAAGGAATTCTGCTACTTGGGAAGCGTAAAAACTAGGGATGGAACAAGTATAGTAGACATAAAGAGTAGGATAGCACAGGCAAGGAAGGCTTTCGCGAAAAAGAGGGATTCACTTATGGGTAATATAAGTGTGAATATTAGGAATTCGTTGCTAAAAATGTTCGTATGGAGCGTGGCGTTATATGGGCGCGAAACGTGGACGATAGGAGTTGGGGAAATGAAAAGAATAGAAGCCTTTGAAATGTGGTGCTACAGGCGAATGCTGAAAAGCAGATGGGTGGATAGAATCACAAACGAGGAAGTTCTAAACAGAATAGGGGAAAAGCGAACAATATGGAGGACGTTGACTAAGAGAAGGGATGGATTAATAGACCACGTTTTAAGACAGGAGGGTCTTGTAAAATTAGCATTAGAGGGAAGTGTGTGGGGTAAGAACAGGAGAGGGAGGCCAATGAAGGAATATGTTAAGTAGATTAGGGAGAATGTTGTGTGTGCTAGTTATAAAAAATGAAAAGGCTTGCTCAAGATAGGTTAGCATCAAACCAGTCTAAGGACTGAATACCACAACAACAACAATGGTAAAAATAAATATAACACCAGACAATATTATGAACAAAATTGAAATTTTTTTATGTATGTGCCACATAAAGCGTAAACATATGGAGCAATTTCCACCAATTTTTTACTCATCTTCCTTAGGACCCAGAAACAAACTATAATAATGTATGCTGTACTACTTCCATAGTTAAATATAACTCTAATTTTTGTTTTATGAATGTATTCTTATCAATAGTTTTTGTATATGTGGAATTAAAATAATTTTTTTTATATATTGCGATGAATAGGCTACCACGAAATAAATCTGCCATCTTCTTACCAGTCTTACGGCCGAAAGTTCATGAAGTCGGAGATTAAGTTGTAATACATTAAAAGTACCTGAATTAAGGTCTGTGAAGCATTTCTTTGCGCGTTCGTGGCCAGCGCTTATACGCTCCTTTCGACAATGGAAATGAGGCTTTCTTCAGATTTATGGGAGGGAATTTAACGAACAATGAATGTCATCTATTTCTAATTCGGAAAGGATTTGCCTCCGTCAAGTCGGAACCTTGGCGTGAAAAAATAGGAATGGCTACTGTACGGAACTAATGCATAACATATGTGAAGGAATCCGTCCACACCTGCGGATGAAAATTTTCTTATTGGCTGCAATTGTTCAAAGCCAATGAGTGTTATTTGAAATTACAGCTTGACGGGCTACTGAAAAAGGGAGGAAAAAGATTTCTGAGTCAAGAAATGTGATGACGGGATAGCTTCTTGAGACGGACACAAAAAAGGGAGCCGCTGCCAAGGAAACGATTAAATTAAGTGCTGCTGTTGCGAGATGGGTGTAGTATCTAGGGTCCTAAACAGATATAGAATTTAAGGAGGAGTTTCTACTATCTTTGGCCTAAGGGGTCCGCCATATAACGACATCATCCGACCTAGTTATCGATAGATGCTTCTAGATCGTCACACAAAACAGTCGAAGCAAAATGCCGCCAGAGAATGCAGCAGCAGTCCTCGACGGTATCGTTGAATTTGATTTCATAGAGTTCACATTGAAAAACCTATTCGCCGTAAATTACATTTCTTCTTTTGGTTCACCCCACAGCTGACCCTCATTTTAGTGAGTTCCTGTAAGTCATAAATTTATCAATGCTCTACCCTTTTCAGAAAATTCATTTTGGTTTGTTTTCTTTAGAAATTTTACAATTTTAATTTTTTAATCTTTTTCAATTATTAAAATATATGTCCACTTTGCCTCAAATTCATTTGTTATCATTATTATTTCTCCTTTAAATTAAAATTTCCCAATATTGAATTATAAGAATTTAGGTTATATCGATTTCGGTCCCATGATGCAATTTAATTACAATAATAATTTCAGAAAAGTTATTTATTCAAAATTATTCCAAAACTGTCAATATTAGACTTGACACCAATAATCTCAACCAATTATATGATCTCTTATTTAAAGTTATTTCTTACTTCTGAATTTAACCGTTTTAGGCCCCTTCTATTATACGGACACATGTTTTTAGAGAAAGATGTAAAATAGAATCCAAATATCGAGGTTTATGTGAATGTTTTGTGTGCAATTGTTTCTCAGATTTAAATGTCTTGTAAGTAAGGTCGCATAATTATTTATAATTTTAAGTTATCATAATTATGTTAGTGGAGAGTTCTTGATTAGTGTATTTTCGAAGATCCGTACTAATGAACCCCAGGTATCTGACATATGTAATGTCTTTAAGAAATACCATAAAGAGAAGGAAACATCGTTTGTTTCATCGTGCGATTGAAGTAGCGAAGCAACCGCCGATATGACGCAGAAGGTGGATTATAAGGATGGCGTCCAGGAGTGACACCCTTGATGTGGTTGAAGCTTTCCCACTAGCCAAAGCCTGGCGTAATTGCATGGCGCTTGCAACAAAGAGTTTGTCGAGACACCGGAGCCTGGCTTTGTACGCAGACTTCGTCAGACACGTCTACGTGTTCCCAGAACGTGATGCTGGGGCACCTGCATCATCCAGACTTGCTCACTGTGGAAAGGTTTGCTCAGCTGAAATTGACCCACGAATTATGTGAAACACTTGTTCCATTTAAAATGTTGTCTCTCGCAGATTAAGATATTGCTTCTTTTGGACATTATCTATTAAAGGGGAGTTGCCTCTTTTATGATCACCCTCATGTGGCCTATTTAACCACCTCTCTTTTCCACACTCCCCCCAAAAAATCTTATAATTTCAATCTACTATCATACGATCCCAGAGTGACTGCGGGACCCACCTTATTATGTCGAGGATGCCTCGTACTCTCTCTGGTTTTTTAAAGTTCTCACATGCCGAGACACCTTCGCATATTTTGGGAGGTTTATGTACTGGGGTCGAAGATCTTGAGCATACGGCAAGAGTTGTCCGCTGATCCCATTGGATCAGTAAGCCAACTGCCTCCTAAAACTGGCGAAAACACGGAGAAGGGAATGCAGCGACCCTACAGCAAACTCGTCTCCCGTCATTCAGAAGGGCGTGGGAAGAGTACCCATTGCCCGACCTACCTGATGCAGGTTTTCTAGGGTTTTCCCTGCATCTGTTTAGGTGAAACACCGGGTAGGATCCTTAAACCATAGCCCGGGGGCCCTAGTCAACTCTTGGCTACCTTGCTCTACCTTCTGCATCTCCCCTTTTCAATTCCCTTTCTATGCTATTAAATGGGAGTTAACTGTTTCAGGATCATCCTCATGTAGCCTGTTAACCCAAAAAACGTCCTACGATTCTTGTGAAATAAACGATACTACTAATCGACAGTAAAAATATTAATAAACTTTATAGTTCCAAAGGGACTTTCAAATAAGAATAGAACAACACATTAAAATTTACATTATATTAGGAAATAAATTTAATTTGTAATTAAATAAAACCAGTATATCTTCTATCCTACCTTCAATTATTCCTTTAATTAATTCTAGAATAAAGAAAACCATGACTAATAACTATATGAGTCTTATATATATTTATAAATTATATATATATATATATATATAGGAGGACTAACAAACAAAGTTATAACTACGTTTCTTAATTTTAACATAGAAGAAATCAAATTCACGATTATGCCTAATAATCACACCCGCAATATCCGCTGTATGTTAAAAGATGAAGTTGAAGTTTTGGATACAAATAATGTTGTTTATAAACTTAACAGTTAAAAAGTATACTCAAAAATTAAAAATTAGAATACATAACATAAATTAAGTTTAAAAGCCAAGTGAAAGATTAACACAGGTTTATCCTCACATGCTAAATCGCATCAGCATGAGTTTGAATTCACAAAATGCAAAATTTTACATACAAATTTATCTAGATGTAAACTTTTATTTGATGAAGCTATTTTTATTAATCTTGAACGTGACAATGTGGTTAACTTTAAAAATGAGTGTTCCGAAATCGGAACATATTATGGAAATGCCATCAGTTCCCTCAAACTTACAATGTATCAGGTTAAACGTTATGTTCTTGTATATATATCGTACTGTATTAACCTTTACGCTAGATGTCGAATAATGTATACTTCGATGTATCGACGCTAGTAGCCCAGCACCTATTTACATGCTGATTGAGTGACGCCTGATGTAATTTGTAATTGAGGAGAACGATCAGGCTCTATACACGTAACGCAATACTTTTATATGATAGTTTTTTATCATGCATCAAGTGGTTATAATTTTCATTGTTTTTATGATAAGCTAATTGACTCCTTTTGTTTTATTTTGATTTATTAGAATAGGACACTTAAGTCGTAAGCTCGTGTTTTATAATTAACGAATAAACAAGTGAGACTAATTTTACTGGTTTTATTAATTTACAATTCATCAGTCTGTTTATATAATTAATATAAGAAATATATTTCTTTTATCTTGTCATACTACACTGATATTGCTATTTGGCCTTCGATGTTAGTACTGTTACTACTTGATACAGTTTTACGATTCTTTCGAGTATCGATATTTCTTTCCGTACTTAAAAAAGTATTTGGACAAATTAACGTAATTTCGGTTCTTTTTATTGTTACAAGTTTTGGGTTATTCGTTATTGTTGCTGATTGTTCTCTCTTATAATGACAATACCACAGTAAAAAGACGTTCTTACATGTGATACTTAATCAAAATGTCATTGCTTAAATAACATGTTAACGTGGGTAACGATTTTCTGTCACCAGTTCTTAAATGCAATTACTTAATACAGCACGATTACGATTAAATTGAGAGGCGCTGTTGGGAGCTGGGTGTAAGCATCTCCAGTGGTGAAAGGTAATAAAGTATTACGAGATTGACGCCTACTTCTTTTATATTAATCTAATTAAGTACTTACTTCAGACCACTGAAGTGTAAAGAAAAAACAGATAATCGATAAAAACAGAAAAAGTTACAGATATTATATTAACAATGTCGATTAAGTTATAAGAATCTAAAACCTACCACGTTTATTCAAAATTCATAATTTTGTAGTAAATACGCAACTATTTGTTAAAAAGATCCAATAATAATTAAAATATGTAGAGGAGAAATATTGTAATGAGTAAAATAAGCATCAATTATACCTTAAATGTTACCCATCCTTTCAAACTGTCCAATTTTAATTTTTCCAATACTTCAAAGAAAAAAGTAGTATTTTTCAGTAAACATTATTTTGTAATTGATGGTTGGTTACCTTTTCTCTTATTGAATTAAATAGCAGATAAACTTATTAGTAATATCATTTACTCCAAATATTTTATAGAAAATAAGATTTATTGGTTCAGAACTATCACGTCTGGATAGTTTTAAACAATTACTTTTTCTGTAACGTTACTACGGATTCGATACAAGGAGTGAGTGAATTGTCGATAATTTCCTTCCAATATCGTATCCCTACATAAACTTAAGATTAATTTTGAATTAAACCAGGGGCTTGTACGATGTAATTCTGGGAATATAACGAATAAATGATTTATTATTAGGTATAAGAGAAGATCTTTAATTAAACTGCCTTGACAATTATGAGTATAGACATGTGGGCATTAAAATTACTTTAAAATACTAAGTATACTGTAGTAGGAATGTAAAGCTTCGGTTGGAAACAGAAGATTGGTAACTGTCTCGCATAATGAGATAAAACATATTGGCAGAGTGTGGAAGTAGAGAAAATTAAGTAATGTGAATAAACTTTCAGAAATAGAAATATAACGATAATTTTGACTGTTTATTCTATTATATTTGCAAATAATAATAAGTACAAATGGATAAGAAATACTTCAATTGAAACTGTCACAATAGTGTAAAGCTAAATTTAAAAGTCAATAATAGAAAAATGTCGACCGGACCAAGGACTCGAACCCAGGTCCTCCCTCTCGGAAGTCGACGTCTAGAGGACCGATTCATCATCTTCCACTGGTGTAAACGTAAATTAGGCTCACCTACAATTTGCTAGTTTAGGTTTACAGGAGTGGAGGATGTTGAATCGGCCCTCTGGATGTCGACTCAAACAAACTCAGTGGTAGATTAGCCACCCGGAAATCGGGAGGTACTGGGTCCGGTCGACATTTTTCGATTCTTGTCTTCTAAATAGTTAGTACTTTCTAAGTGTAAAAACAATCAACAGGTTATATATTTTCGATGATTTGTTCGGTTTCAGCAGTTTTTGTTATTAGCTTAGAAAAACATCAATATGAGTGGTTATGAATGTTCTTCGACTCTCGTGTCTCAGTGGTCTGAATGTGTCGTTTACGTCATCAAAACGGTGGCCGTCATGTGAATTTATATTTTAGGGAATAAAAAAGTTACTGTGCGCAATATCGGAAGAATACGAAGGGTGGTTGAGAAATGGCAATGAACTGTGATCCAACATTGTGACATGGTGCATTGTCGTACAGCAAGAAGAAATCCCTAATGTTAAAGGAAAACACTCTGAATCCTCTGGCACAAACTATCAATGACAAGAGATAAAACTGGGAATTTGTAGTAGTACCGGTGGGAGCGACATTTCTTTTGTATAATTCCGCGAGCGTCTCAAAAGGGAATGAGCATTGTCATTCGCACTCCCTTTGGACTTAGCGAACCATCACTTTCTCATTCAGCAATTTGTTTTTTGTTGGTGGGTTCGTATTGATAGCACCAAGTCTCGTCAGCCGAGATCTGTTCTCCAGAACAGAATTGTCTGCGTTTTCATTGCAATCAAGATGCGTCTGGCGTCCATGCGCCCATTTTTCTGTGCTGGATAAACTTTGTAAAAACTTGTTTCTCCATCAACATATTCTGGAGAATGTCTACGACACCTGTTTTAAAGATGTTTAGCTGTTCGACGATAGTTCTCAATAAAATATTACAGACGAGATGCAAAAAATCACGAATTTTCTTAAAGTTTCAGTACGATGAACTTGAAATAGGGCGCTATGGCCTCACATTTTCCTCGAGAGACACACCTGTCATTTTTTGAAACTTTAAACCGCTCAAACAGTCAAGTACGACTTAATTAATTACCACCGTAAGCCATTTTAATGGGCTGGAATGCTTCCGTACCCTTTTAAGTGAATAGAAGGAGAAATCTGTTAACTGCTCGTTGCTCCATGCCAATTTACTACCGTAACAATGATGACAAAATACGATCGCACTTAACAGCTCACTACTGATTGACCAATTAAAGTCATTAATTTAAACTGCCTCGGCTGCACTTCTGCGCTGACATCACTTATACGTCGGGAAATAGTTCAGTCTCGAAACTTTTCTCCACCAAATTTTAATCTTAATACTTCTAGACATAAATTGTCAGTATAATTCAATTAATTTTCACAGAATTGTATTATAAAAATTGTGTTTATATAATTTGTTCTTTCATTTTATGTTTTAAGTAACAAGAGATATAATTTATTTTATATATGCTCCTGAAGAGGTTCCAAATAAGAACAAAACCTCACGTCGATTTTCATTTCATTAATACATTCTAAATTTAATTTTTTTTATCTATTTATTTAGATTTTTATTTACTGTCAAAACCATTGTTCCTCACTCGAGGAAATAGGATACGTCAAATATAAGATTTCAAGAAATTAATAAAATTTTACAATGAGGAAGGTTGGAAGACACAAGATTGCCATTACAAAAAATGAGTATAAATTTCGTGAGACAAAATTTAACAATTAATTATTAGGCACTTCACTCTCGTCTTCATGAAACTTCGAAAAATAGTTTTTTTGCAATATTGTTAAATATGCTAATATAATGGTAATTAGAGAAATGATAGCTATAATAATCTTCAATTTTCAGTCGACGGCGTAGGCAATAGCAAGTCTTAGGTCGTTTCCCGTCGAACATGAAAAAGAAATATAGGTAACTTAAAACATGAAATTTAACTTGTAAATATAGGAATCATTATTATTGTGTAGATGTTATTATCCGAATTGGATTTTAAATTTTGTTGCTAGTAACATATTAGATTTTTTTTGGTTAACAGGCTACATGAGAGTCATGGGAAAAGGGAGGGATGTTGAAGGTAGCCAAGAGTAGATAGGACCCAGGGGCTATAGTTTAAGGATCCTTCCCGATGATTCACCTAAAGAGATGCAAGGAAAACCCTAGAAAACCTGCATCAGGTAAGTTGGGCTATTGGATATATTCTCACGCCCTTCCGAATATCAGGATATGAGTTTGATTTGGGGTCGCAGCATACCCTTCTCCGGCTCCACCAGTTTTAGGAGGCCGTTAATGGGATCAGAGGACAACTCTTAATGTATGCTAAAGATCTACCACAGTGCATACACCTCCTAAGATAGATGAAGGTGCATCGGCATGTGAGAATATTTTTAAAAAAAAGTACGAGGCTTTCCCACCGTAGCCAGACAAGACCCGCAGTCAATCTGGGGAGAAATAACCTGCGAGAGCAAACTCTCACAGGCATTCCAAACCTAACATATTTGAATTCTTCTGAGGTAATGTTACGTATGCATACACAGAAACCCAAACAAGAAACTTTATAGGAAACTCACAAAAAGATCAAATTTCAAGAATAAACTGTTTTATTTTTGGGGTGACTGGAAATAGTAAAGACTTTTAAAAGTGGAATGTCTACCCGTAAACACAATTAAAATAAATAATATACAAGGTTTTTAAAATATCCAATATCGAAATTTAAGAATATTTCGACCAATAAAATAATTTAGTTCACATGCTTTTTATATAGACTATCGTAAGAAAAAGCTATAAAAATCCTCCCTCAGCCGGACGATCCTATTCTGTACTACATCTCATACGTTTTAATATAATGATAATTGACGTCGCTAGTACTTGTTATAGATTTCTATAGGAGAAAACTAACGTAAGATTATTATTTATCATTCAAGAATATCACTTAAGAATATGGAATAAAGAATGAAGAAGTAAAACACTATATTGTCATGCGTGTACATATAATAATGTTAGATGATGTCACTTAACATCACAGAGTTGTGTTTGCACTCAGCTTAAGTCTAGCTACCCTTAAGTGTACTATATATTACTGTGGTTCTCAGCCGCGCTTCGCTGGGGCCAGAAAACCCCGACAATTTATTTTGTAGTGTGGAAAACTTTCTACTTTCAATTCTTTTGGAAGTTGAATATGAAAATCTGCTTTGAGAGTAAAGCGTGTTTATTAATAGGAGATGAGATTGCGTCTACATGTTTGTTTTTGCAACAAAAGAAAATTCAGAAAGTGAACAACCTGCCAGCCATACTTCATAACGATTTAATACTAATTCGTCTAATCTATATAAATGAAAAACAATGTATGTTGTTTTGGGAAGATGGGGGAACAGGAATTTGGAAGGGGGGATGTGGAAGGTAGAGAAAGGAAGCCATGGTTGAATAAGGCTATAGTTTAAGAATCATAACCGGATATTCACCTAAAAGAGATGCAGGGAAAACCCTAGAAAACCTGCATGAGGTATTATTTCACGCCCCTCCGAATGAGATGAATTTGCTGTGGAGTACATGGAGATAAATAACAAAATACACATTTCGCCTGATGTTAAACTTCAAGTGCTCACTTCTAAAATTTATATAACGTTTCTGCTTTATACTAATGTGACGTATGCATGCTGCGTCCCCACAGCAAATTTCTCTCCCATCATCAGAAGGGCGTGGGACAAGTACTAATAGCCTGCCTTCCTGATAAAGGTTTCCACGAGATGACTGTGGGAGTTTTCTTTCGCAAGTATTTAACCCCAGATTGACTGCGATGTTCACCTGACTGCGTTGGGAATGCCTCGTACTCTCTGCGGTTTTTTCAAGGTTCTCACATGCGGACGCACCTTTGTCTATTTTAGGTGTATCTCGTGGTGTCGAAGATCTTGGGCATACGGCAAGAGTTGTCCGCTGATTCCATGGGATCAGCGGTCAACTACCTCCGAAAACTTGTGGAGACACGGAGAGGGGAATGCTGCGACCCCTCAGCAAATTCATCTACCATCATTCGGAAGGGCGTGAGAAATAGTACCCAATAATAAAAACTACCCGTTCCAGGTTTTCCCTGCATCTTTTTTTGCCCGTGGTCCCTAGTCAACCCTTGGCAACCTTTGTCTACCTCCCGTAAACTCCCTTTTCAATTTCCTTACGATACTATTATAGAGGAGTTGCCCTTTTCAGGGTCACCCTCATGCAGCCTGTTATCCAAAAATAATAAAAGTTTTCTAGGTTTTTCCTGCATCAGCTCTGGACGAATGCAACTTGACAGCCTTAATCTCTCTATTCTGCATCGCCTTTCAGCTTCCTTTCCTGTATTTTTCAAGAAGAGTTTTCAGATCGTAGATTACCCAAATGTAGCATCTCTTTACCCTCAGTTGACAGGAATTGTACAATTAACAATACATAAATTAATTAATTGGTACTTAGTGGCCTATTTTTCCCGCTGAATTTATGAACATACAATTATTTCTCATTATCTAAGATTAAAAATAATCCAATATGAGCTTCCATTGCACCTGATACAGCAACTTTTTAAATTTAATTTCAACTGCACACAATATTTAATCATCAATGTTCTACCGTTGGTGTAATAATAATGAAACTTGTATTACAACAAACATAATCAATTATTTTTTAATCACATGTCTCCACAGCAGTAACTTGTTCATGAACTGCGACAGTCACAAAGATATAAACCAAAGTATATAGTACTACTATGCTTTGTATCTGTATATACTTTGACGTAACATCACAGTAGTAAGCGTGACGTGAGCTACAGCCTTGACTGTTACAAAAAAATTATCTCACACAAAATAAATACAAATATAAAGCAGCTAGTGATGATTATTTGTGACCGTCGTCGAGTTTGTAGATAAAGATATACAAACACTAGTGCAAAGTTTTGTAAGCGAGGAATTGTGTGTGGAGTCTTTGGTTGGAGGAAGGAGCGGCATGGCTGATTGTGTTACGGCGAATGTTTGAATATTCATCTAAATTGCTAAGCAATCTAAGGAAAAATTTATTAAACTAACAGTTTGAATTTAATTTTTTCAATTTGTGTAAACGGAATTTAATTACGCGGGATGTTTAATAAATGATTGATAATATATTGTACAAAGAGATTTTTCTCCGATAATGCAATGCAATTACTCTGATGATTAATAATTATTCGAATATAAATTTAAGTTTGAAAATCTGGAGTTGAATAGAAAGTATGGCTAAAAGGGAATAATATTCGCCAAACGTAAAACGTCACAGTTTCCTTTCATTCAGCAAACATCACCTGGATCTCTATTCGCTGGTGGTTACGCATTGGTAGTGTAATTGAGAAAACAATAAAGTAACTTGTAGAAACGTGACAATATACTCAATATATTACTCAATATGTTGGAAATATATATTTTTTGTTCTCCATCATTTGTATAGACCTGAGCTTAGGCTGACATAAATTTCAATAAACAACATTCTTCACAGCCTAATTTTCGGACTTAAATGATTAAAGAACGAGCTTCGTTTGAAAAACTTTCAACGACCTTTGCAGGGAGTCGACTAGAATAGTTCAGTTGTAATAGTTCTAGAGTTCAATTCCACGTTTCATAGCTGAACTTAATTTTGAAAGAATGTTTGACAAAAATCTGAACTATAATGTAAAGTAACACGTATGTAGTCGAGTGAATGTGAAACCTCATTTTCTTAATTGTTAATAAAATAAGAAATAAATCACTTAAAGTATATCATTACTTCAGTTATAGATACAGGCATTTCGTTTTATGTAGGGAAATGAAGTATTCAAACACAATCGTAATTTGTGAGATTCCTTTAGACTCCATTGACTCACAGATGTACAAACCCATAAGTGGCATTAGTGGCACGTGCCAACGGATTTAATTTGACGCAAATTAGAGGATTAAACATTATGTTCGCCAAACAGTTCCACTAATTTGGGATATGTGAGGCTTATACCAGGAAACTTAGATTATATCTGGTCAATTCATGAAAGCTTTTTTAAACGATTTAACAGTTCATTTTATTTGTAAGGTTCAAAAGCTATCAGTTATTATCTGCTTTCATGTTTTGTTTCCCCAACCTGCTATTGGGAATTATTATGCAGTTTTGATAATTACCGCCAATTGCATTACAAAAAGCATATTTTAGAAAAATCTGATCAATATCATTTATGAATATAAGAGTTGGGACCATTCGCGTTATTCTTTCATAAATTGAGCGTTTGAGGCTTAACTTTAGTAAATGTTCAATAACAATCTGAACTGACTTGAAAATTACTCATAAACTAGCTGGATGGCCGACAATGCTTGAGAATTCAAATATATCAGCCCGCAACACTATTTAACTCTGTTTACCAACATGTGTTTAAACCATCAGCTAGAGCGTCAAATTTTTGATCGTTTATCATTCCATGCCGCCTATTTTATGAGTGCTGAATTTATTCAGAACCATCGTCATGACTCAGTACCTCATTTGAGTTAGCAAATCTGATGTTACCTCAAGTAAAGCCACAGATACAGAAAAATACACAGAATTAGTGAATTATATTGAACCACCCCTTCGGTCTGAAATAATGTGTGTAAATACATATATGCACCTACAGAAAATAAAATTGGTTTTGTGCTGCCCTGGTCTTTATATTACGTACCTCAATTATCTTCCCCGTGACTTATAAAATATTTGGCATATTTAGTAACTAATTATAAGTATCAGTACTCAAATAAAATGTTAGTTGACAGATATATTCTCTTACGTCTGATTACCGTGAAATAACTCTTTAACATAACTACGTTATGATACTTTTTAATTGTTTTCGTGAACGTCGTCCTCGTCGTAGCCCCCGCGTGCGCCCTAGAAGGCAGTTCATAAATATATCACTTGACAGACTACGTGAGGGCATAATTTAGCCTGTTGTAAGTTCTTTATGTCGTTGGCCTGAAGGAGGATAAAGAAGGAGCCCAAAATTTATGTGTACATACATAAACACACATACATAAAATAAAATTAAGTGTGTACAGCACGGGTCTAATGATTTAGTTACAGAAAGATCTATCTTGAGCGCCCTTGTCGCAATTCTTCAAAAAAACATTATTGTTAACTAATTAAAAATATTATAACTTAAATCAAATGTGTTAAACCTTAGCATTATTCCACGTTAAACAATAATTTGATCATCTCGTCTGATAGGCTACGTTTCCATTTGCAATGTCTGTTTTTTAAGCGTAGGACCCAATGACAGTTTGCGAGTATTTAAAGTAATGGTCTACATCACCCCAAGGAACAAAGTTTTACAAGGATAATTTCCCTTACGTATGATATTAATAATACTGTGACATCTACAGGTCGATAATGCTCCACGATCCGTAACACTCTACAATTTTTTAATTCGTCTGCATAATATAATAGAAGCGATTTTTTAAAATTGTAAAAATATAAAATCAGTTCGGAGTAAACTCCTAACACATTTTTTTACTTCCTATATATTTAAAATTATGAAAGTTAATTTTAGGAAGATGCCACATATAATGGCAATATTCTGTGCAGGATCGTGAAGTAATTTTCTCAGAATTATTTAAGTCTTCGAAATGCCTCCAGTTAAATATTTTTCTCATAATATTTGATTATTTTAAATAAACATAAACAGCAATCTTTTTATTAATTCGTCAAAAACATTTAAAACTGTAGCCTACAGCTGTATCTGCACAGCACGGCGCTCTGTTCTTTGTAGCTCACATAATTCTTTGCTCCTTGGCGAGCAGGGAAGTGAAAAGGAAATAATGCGCATGCGCATTTCTCTTCCAGACAGGATTCTTGTTTTCTTAAGAATGTACCCCAGATGTAGCTGGAGCGCGCTGGAAGGCGGGCAGTTGAAATTCTTCGAAAACAAAGCAGAAATTCACACTCTTAAAATACTATCGTTTTCAATTTTCTTAAAATTACGAAACAAATAATTCCTCCTAAATTAAGTCATGCCCTGTAGAATATGAACACATATGCAACAGCCGCCACTGGTAGGACCATTTTCTGCCATGAAAGTGGGAAGAAAAGATCCTAAATCTTCAAAACATCGATAGAATTTTTTTTTCGATGATCAACGCTGAGCAAAAAACATTTTATGACAATAAGACTGAACGCAAAAGGGCAAACCTTATAGAATTATGTTTGTGTAATTCTTTACTTGCCGTTTTTTATATAAATAATATGATATTAAAACATAAAATTATAAACGCAAATTTATTTCTAATGAAAGTTGATTATCTTTGGAAATAATTTTGCTTTAAAATATATTGAAAAAGATTGCTCCACAAAGGATTACAAACTATAAAAATAAACTATCTCTCACAAACTACGTTTGTAAATCTTGAAAACTACGTACGGCAGTTCAAACGTTGCAATCAAAAGTTCTGAGGATAAATAATGCTAAGCGAATAATTTATGTCTTACATTTTTATTTAAAATTTGTGCAGACTGTAACGCTGTTCGTCACAAAGAGGCTCTGATGCATCATCACACAAAAAGATTAAAGGCCCCTCTGGGAGAAGCGCATAGTTACTGCACTCTCGTATTTCGTTCGCTGCAGAGGATTGTCAAAGTTGCCATGGCGACAGGCGACGGCAGCCGGAACTAATTATCAGGAGTGGTTAGTGACAGGTGTTAAAAACCGTGACGTTACACGGCTATCAAGATTTCGAGCATATAATTACGAGACTGCATCACGTACGCGCGCGGCAGAACTTCGCAAAAAAACTTTGCCACTTCATGTACCGTAAACGACCTTTACCGCGCAGCGACAGTTCATTTGCACATCTCGTTACAGATGGAAAATGTTTCCATTTCCCATATATTTCCAAGCGCGCCAATTCTAAACGTTATTTTAGAAACCTGAGAAATACTCTATAAATATTTTAAATGTAAATATCTGCTCAAGATCCACAATTCTATTTCGGGCCCGAGAAACTTACTTCCAACTACTCCCGAACACATTAATTTTGGTTTGACACACATCCTCTATTATTCTTAAATCCTGATAGTTTTCCTAGCTGTTTTTCACTCAACCACCACTCTCGTTCCTGAGACAGACAGAAAAATAAGGAACAACCGTCTACAGAATCACCAAGTGGACAGGCGTTGCATCGCGATGTTTTTAAATTACAAAATATTTCTAGGCTACAAATTTCGCCCTACAATTTACATTGTTTTATTGCCACTTTCACCGCAAATCCGTCGACAGACGGACTCAGTATTTTTCGTTAGGTGTTATGTGGAGATATAGGAAAAAATTAGCTTTATTAATAATTAATTCTGAAATATTTTTGCAGCTTAGAAAGTCCTCTTTACTCAATTGAATTGTGTCTGTACATAGAAATTGTTGGAAAATGCACAATCTCTGTCTTATCTTTGCAAGTTTAATATATTTATGATTACAATGTTCATTGACTTTTAGTTGATGTAATGTATGTAGCTGCGTGAACGTGAATCTTACTATATGCTTCTGTAAAGTTTTGTTTTCCCAAATACATGTATGAATATCACTTACTGTTTATTTACGCGCGAACCTAACTCTGCACAACAGAAATAACTATCTATTTGAATTTAAATCGGCCAGAAGATTGGAGACCGAAAAAATGGAACAATAAATGTATTATAAAAACGAAAATCGATAAACGATTCGAGAATAATTTTCAAAATGCTTAAATTGTTAACTCTTATATCCAGTTACTTATTCGCTAAATCAGTCCTTTAGGTTTCATTGTTGTTCACACAGCGTGATTTACCACTCGCACTAATTAAAATGGTTTAGTTCGCTTCACTCTTCTGAACACGTATTTATTGTCCAATAACCTTTTTTAGCACTAGAATAAAATATCGAGAGTGGACGCTTATACATCACCTCTACAGAAGACAGGCAGCAGTAATTAGAGTAGAAGATCAAGAAAAGAAAGCCGTAATCAATAAAGGAGTAAGACAAGGATGCAGTCTGTCGCCCATTCTGTTTAAGTTATACATAGAACAGGCGATAAAGAATGTTAAAACGGAATTTGGAAAAGGAATCATTCTGCAAGGAAAAGAAATAAAAACATTACGCTTTGCCGATGATATTGTAGTATTAGGGGAATCAGAAGAAGACTTGGAAACCATAATAATTGGCATGAACGTGGTCCTGGATGACTAGTTCAACATGAGGATTAATAGAGGGAAAACCAAGGTAATGGAGTGTAGTTTGGGAAACAGTGGAATAACAAAGGGTGTTAGATTGGTAAGGGATATTTTGACGGAAGTTAATGAATTCTGCTACTTGGGAAGCATAATAACTAGGGATGGTAGAAGTATAGTAGACATAAATAGTAGGACAGCACAGGCAAGGAAGGCTTTCGCGAAAAAGAGGTATTTATTACGGGTAATATAAGTGTGACTATTAGTAAATCGTTGCTAAAAATGTTCGTATGGAGCGTGGTGTTATATGGGTGCGAAACGTGGACGATAGGAGTTGAGGAAAGGCAAAAAATAGAAACCTTTGAAATGTGGTGCTATAGGCGAATTCTGAAAATCAGATGGGTGGATAGAATAACTAACGAGGAAGTTCTAAACAGAATAAGGGAAGAGCGAACAATATGAAGGACGTTGGCCAAGAGAATGCATAGATTAATAGGTCACGTTTTAAGACTCGAAGGTCTTGTAAAATTAGCATTAGAGGGACGTTTGTGGGGTAGAAGCAGTAAAGGGATGCCAAGGATGGAATATGCAAAGCAGTTTGGAGAGGATAAGAGTTGTGCTAGTTATGCGGAAATGAAAAGGCTTGCGCAAGACAGTTTATCATGTCGGGTTATATCAGACGAGTATTTGGACTGAATACCACAACAACGACAGCATTTTTTCGTGCTTGCCCGCAAATCTTTTAATTCCTTTTTTGAAAATGCCAAGGTCTTTATGCATGTCAGAGTTTCTAATGTACCATGGGGCATTCACTATTGCGTAAAATTTTATTTTGGAATGTCTGTATTTGGTTGATATGTTTTTCACTTGCGCATCCCCATATTTGTATTCCAAACGACAAGGCTGATAATTAATTTGATTATACACCAAAGTTTTGTTATATAAAACAGGATGAAATATTTTCTAATATGCTGTCTATACTTTCGATGTTTTACGCTCATTTAATTTTTTTTACACGTTCTTTTCTCCTTAACTTGGTACTTGGAGTTATAATTTGGCTCGTATTGTGGTACTGTGGAGAGTCAACTGTTCTTTAATTTGTAAAGTTAACATGAATGGATTCCAATTCATTCAATTTAATTTTCCATTGACTGGTCCCATCATACATGCATGATAATATTGGAAATGAAACATGTTGTGAAGGGTGAGTTAGAGAATTAAAATAAAAGGTTAATTAAAGGATACTGGGAAATTTATTTATAAAAGTAGGGAAAACATTAATGATGGAAATATTTACAAAACTAGAGAATACATTAATTAGGTTCAGCGAAGAAATCAGATCTACTATAGTCTCAGGATAAAAACCTGTGGGCGATACCCTTCCTAAACGTCAGTGGTTGGAAACTTGACAGCGTACCTCATTCTAATGCAGTCTTCTCCAGCCTCGGCTGTCGCCGCTATATGCGACCAGGACCAAAAGCATTGGTTCTCTTTCAAATTCTGAGAGCCGAATGTCCCTCTACACAACCTCCTTTCCGTGTCAAAAACCCTCATTATTTTACAGTCTATTTGTCTGTAAACCGTGGGGATCACGTGGTATTTCATATTTTATTGTTTTCGTGGGTCTTTTTCTTTCCCAAACCAACTGTTGCGGAAATAAGGCAGGTCATATTAATATGTGAGATGAAGCCAGTCCATGGGATTACAGGCGGCTCCGCGCCGACTTGTTGGCGCCACTCAACTTTCTAACCTTTGATAATTTTACATTCACAAATAATAAAATACCAACTATCGCGCTAGAGTAGCTTACGTCACTTAAAATATTATCTTTCGTAATTTATTCATAAAATAATTTAAGCTTTTTAGTGTTTATAATGTGGTGACTCATGGCCCCTACACGGAAGCGGTAAAGCAAAAATAATTGAGTTTTTGGTATTCCCGTACAGCAGGACGAAAAACGAGGGTGGTTTGGTCAAGGCCGAGTAGGCGGGAAACGTCGCCGTTTACAACATTATTTATTGCCTGGAGTGCATTGTATTTGAACAGTTGGTCCCGGGAGCTGTCTTGAGAAAGACGGGATGAGAGGGCAGTGGCTGAGGAAACAACATGCGTAAAAGTTAATTTCGGCATGTTCGAGAAAGAAGATTCATTTGATGGGAGTACGGAAAACAAAAAGATAACATTTGATGGAGATTTAATCTGAAGAAGAGGCGCTAGAGGAGACGTGTCCAGCAAAGGAACCTCCGGCAACGGCAAACCAAGAACCACGTCACCACGCAGAACATCTGGTAACGGCATTTTTACCCGGTTTCCACTTAAACCATTCTCATTGATTCGCGATTGTTTTTTATTTCAATTATATCGTTTGTCAGCTGCGTTCCCGAAAGTAAACACCACAATAATGTATACTATACCAGTTGATGAAAATGAACCAAGAATGTGTAAATATTATAAAAGTAAAGAGAAGGCGAACGACTAGAAACTAAATGAAATATATGAGGGGTGAATAATGATTATTCTTTTATTTTTACTGTTATTTTATTAATTGGTACATGATTCTTATTACAGTAGTACGTTTACATAACATTTTTCAAATATTTATGACAACTGCTTCAATTACATATTCCTGTGCTCATGAAGATGCATGATTACTTCTCGTCTTGAAATAGTAATTAACAACGCGCACACTACCACGAAATCATCGTAAATGTTGATTGAAGAAATTAAGTGTGTACGTGCGGATCTCATTACCCTGGTGTCAGATAATCCAGTTTACAATTTTATGCTGTCGTCCCTTGTGTGGCTAAATTGCCTGTGTAACTTGTGGTTGGCTTCCTCGCTTTCTAAATTGCTAGCATTTGCCCTGGTGCCAGTCTGAATAGTCGCAAGCCGCATAAATGCCGTGGTTCACCTACACATAACCCCGCTCCGGGCAAAGCTATTTGTACACACACAAGTACTTAGAGCTACACGCAAACGTAGAGCAATATTCGCGAAATGTTTGTTTCTTGCCTCTGAATATCTGCAAATGTACCTTCAGTCACAAGTCAATCAATGTCGCTATACCTTCAAACGACTAATTTATGGTGATTAAATAAATAATAAATTAGTCGATGAGTTATACGCGACTAATATTATCCTGTCTGACCCAGTTTGGTCAAATATTTAATACGTCTGAAAACTTGAATGAATTTGTAAGGTCAGGAAATATTTATTCGTCGATTAAGAAAATATTAAATAAAACATTTATTCAACACGGAAATGTCATGACTTATGTATTTGAGATCATGAGCTGAAAATGGACAAAATTTATGGAGTGATTGCATTTAGGAAAAGAAATTTTAATAAAAGGGAAAATCTTGAGAACGTGTTAATCGAAGATCTTGAGAAACGAATTAAATTCGGAAAAAAAGACGACATAGTAGCAAACAAATCAATCATTTCCATCCGTTTCAATTTTATTCCAGCAGTAACACATTTTTAGGTACGATGAGAGCTACAAAAATTAATTTTCCATACAAATAAAGTGTTAGCATTCTAACTGTTTGGTTATCAGATTACATGAAGGTAATCCTGAAACAGGAAACTTCCCTTGAATAGCATAAGAAAGAAACTGAAAATTAAGGCAAGGGTTGACTATGACCTCTGCGCTATAGTTTAAGGACCCAACCCGGTATTTCACCTTAAAGTGATGCAGGAAAATCCCAAGAAAATCTGCATCAGGTAGGTTCGGCTATTGGGTATTATTCTAACACCCTTCCGAATGACGGGAGATGAGTTTGCTGTGGGGTCGCAGCATTCCCTTCTCCCTGTCTCCAACAGTTTTTGGATGAAGTTGGCCTACTGACCTAAAGGAATCAGCGGAAAACTCTACCGTATCTCTAAGGTTTCCGACCCAAGAACATACACCTCCTAAAATAGATGAAGGTGCCTCGGCGTCTGTGAATCTAAAAATAGTCAGAGATAGTGCGAGGCATCCCCAAGGTGAGCCCCCATATTAACTTTGGGCGAAATACCTGCTAGAGAAAGCTCCTAAAGGAATTCTTTTGCAGTCTGCACTGTGAGCATTTTTTTTGGGTAACAGGCTACATGAGGTTGATCCTGAAACAGGCAACTCCCCTTTAATAGCATAGGAAGCCAGATTCTGAGTTTATACACTCGGAATTGCAGAAACACACTGCGAGTTATTGTTCTTTCTATTCCATTTTTCCAACGTTTTCTCTTTAGCGCTAATCAACCCAAAGTAGGTTTCTGTTGCTCTTTTGATGACTTAGGTTTGTTCCTTCCCACTTTCATTCTGATAAACGCAGGACGTCATTCATCTGCTCTAAGGCTATGTTTGTCGATAATAATCCGATTACCATGATACTCGGGCGTTTTATTGTGCTCTGCATTGAGAAGGTTTCTGTATCTGATTTGAATACTTAAGTTCTTTTCTTCGCCCATTTCAGAACAAAAAATGTTCTACCCTAAAGATCTGAAGAAATTGCTCACGTTAACTGCCAAATCAGGTAAACAAATTGCTGTATAGTGTGAAACAATGCTAAAGTTTAACTAACATTTTATTTAAGTAATAATACTTTTTAATTAGTTAATAATAATTAAAAGTGTACTCAATGAAAATTAACGAGAAACTCTGGCAACCGAGGTGGATTTTTCAGTAACTTAAATAAAATGTTATTTTACGTTTTATAATCATAAGTAATATTAAGTCTTATAAGTCGCATTTGAGATTGATTCTATTAAGACCAGGGCCGCTCACAATCAATTCTATATTTCATAAATATGTATATGTACCTATACACATTATTTCACTGTAAGCAGACCGGGGTTGGAGGGAACGTAATTTAAAACGAACAGTAATAGCAGATATTTGTACGCGAATAAATATTTTTGGAATTTGCTGATACTTAATGTCTCTGTCGGTATTGTACATTTTTCAGTAAGATTCCTTCCTTCCCCAGTTTCAGACAAAGAAAGTTCCTACCCTACGATACATTATGCCTTCATGTAGCCTGTGAAGCAAAATGATTAAATGTCCGAAAATTTAACTAGCATATTATTTATATAATGATATGAAATGCTTCGGCATTGCCGACGATATTGTAGTATTAGGGGAATCAGAAGAAGACTTGGAAA
The DNA here is from genome assembly GCA_034510155.1 of Eucriotettix oculatus. Taxonomy (NCBI): domain Eukaryota; kingdom Metazoa; phylum Arthropoda; class Insecta; order Orthoptera; family Tetrigidae; genus Eucriotettix; species Eucriotettix oculatus. The sequence continues at coordinate 52,084,422 of CM067376.1, read as the reverse complement.
CCATAATAAATGGCATGAACGTTGTCCTGAATGACTAGTTCCACATGAGGATTAATAGACGGACAACCAAGGTAATGGAGTGTAGTTTGGGAAACAGTGGAATAATAAAGGGTGTTGGATTGGGAAGGGATATTTTGACTGAAGTTAATGAATTCTGCTACTTGGGAAGCATAAAAACTAGGGATGGTAGAATTATAGCAGACATAAAGAGTAGGATAGCACAGGCAAGGAAGGCTTTCGCGATAAAGAGGGATTTACTTACGGGTAATATAAGTGTGAATATTAGGAAATCGTTGCTTAAATGGTTTGCATGCAGCGTGGCGTTATATGGGTGCGAAACGTGGACGATAGGAGTTGGGGAAAGGAAAAGAATAGAAGCATTTGAAATGTGGTGCGAATTCTGAAAATCAGATGGGTGGATAGAATCACAAACGAGAAAGTTCTAAACAGAATAGGGGAAGAGCGAACAATATGAAGGACGTTGGCTAAGAGAAGGGATAGATTAATAGGTCACGTTTTAAGACACGATGGTCTTGTAAAATTAGCATTAGAGGGAAGTGTGTGGGATAAGAACAGAAGAGGGAGGCCAAGGATGTAATACGATAAGAAGATTAGGGGGATGTTGTGCGTGCTTGCTATAAGGAAATGAACAGGCTTGCGCAATAAATATGGGGAGTGGCGTGAAAAGATAAATTTTATAAAAGTGTGACCCTCTCGCTATGTTTTAATCACGATCTGTAATAGATTTTCCTGTCAAATTAAATAATGTAATTGACAAATGTAAATGAATCCTTTCCACCCGTATAGTATTATGTATAATAAGGGGCCTACCAGTTGATGATAGTCCAAAGTTGTCATTCGTAGATATTTGTTATTGTAAAAAAACCACACATGTCGAACTTAATGAATACTGTCTCATTTTTAAAAATGTTAAATCCATCTCCGTCTCCAGAAACTGTTTATCTTAGGTTTCTCGTAACGACTTGAGCCAGAAACTTAAGTCTTCTACCGGTTCGGATTTGTCGAGCAAGGAAGGAAATGTTAATGGTCCCATCTTTTAGAATTCTAGGAGGTCTGGAATTGAATGGGACGACTGTCTTACTGCCAACTAACGTGCAATCATGAAGAGGAACGCCTATTTGGCCGAATACCAACAACTGCATCCACTGTTTTTCCTACCATTGATTTTCTTTCGAGAACGGCTGAGACGGAAAATTTAGTAGGTGCACCGAGCTTAGCGGCCCGAGAGAATATGTTATTAATGACAAGTTTCCATCGATCGAGAGTTGAAATTGCTTGGATCGCAGTTCCTCCAGGCAATGTGCAGCCAGGTCTTCATTTTGGCATTACATTGATTTTCGCAGCGTGTACACAGTTTCTCATATTTTCATTGACCATTGTATTTGTTGTCAGAATACCGCGATCAAGAATCGATTCCAAAATTAATCATATATGGCTAATATTTTAGGATTACTCAGTTTATTATTCACGTGCTGTCAACTATCTTGCTAAATATAGAATTGCAAGTATTTAGTCCCGCTTCGACGTCCTTAATGTATTTACTCAGTTAATCCGGGATTTTATTATTTTTTTCAGTTCAATTTTTTTCTCAATCTAGTTATTTATCTGATTATGATATCAGATATGAATTAGTAGACAATACAGCCAGTATAATAATTAAAAAGTTATAATTATATATGCTAAAAACTTAAAATTCTTTGTTGTACATTTTATCAATTCTTGCAGAATGGTTTAAGTCTTATAACACTATATATGAATCAATCCATTCGTATCAAGAATCATTCGGCATGACAGAGAGCATTGTTTTAAAAATTCTTCTAATGATTGTCAAACCATTTACATAGGACAGTCTAAAGCAGCTATTATAGAATACAGATCAAATTATGTGTTGTCAATTAAACATCAGTAGACATTGTATAGCTAACATCCATTCCTTCCATCATATGATTAATGCAACGTCTATGATGCAATACCTTTATCCTAAGTTACTCATAATTTTTCTTTTTGTCCTGATGCAGGGAACTTGGGACTGTCAAATGTAACGTCGTCGCCTTATAATGTCTATAAATTACTGGAGGAAACGTTGCATACAATTTTGTTAGCGTTTGAATTAATTCACTCTTTGTATTGGCCACTATTAAAATCTGTACTTTTCACATTTTTAAATCATTAAATTTTGCTTATATAATATCCATTTCACCAAACTTTACGAATTAAAGTTTCACTAATTCAATGCAATATTTTTGGCCAAGTGTGAAAGTTTACCGTTAATATATTATAGCGTGCCACGTGGTTATACAAATTTAATTAAAATTTAACAATTCTACTTTTTTGAAAGAAAAATATTATAAAAAATATATGAAAATGAGATAACGTAAATAAATATTGCCTACGGCTACAAAATGATATTCTACCCCCCCTCCCCGTGTCATGGTATGGAAACTAGAAAGGAATTTTGAGTAAAAATTAATATCTTGAACGTAGTAAAAACTCCAGGAAAGAAACTTTCAACGGCTTACCAAAACTAAATTTCTGCCACAGGGCTGAAAGCAAAGTCCGATTCATTCAGCCACGGTGACATCCATCTACTTTTTCTCTCCGTTTTCCCTGATCCTTGCTCCGTCAATTCTAAACCAAAAATGTCCCCGCTCTGTTTCTCCCTTTCTGGATTCGTTGTCCTCCCCTCACCCTTTTTAGTACAATTCACCTAATTGATAGAAACTGGTCTTAGCACCACCAACCAAATCTGTTACCAATTTCCTCATTGGTTGTTGGAGAAATTTTCCCCCTCTGGTTATTCCGGGAAATTGTGGACTATTCTATGCTGGAGACTAATTCCGGAAATTCCTTACCTGTGCCGTCTTACGATGCTTGTAACATTTAACGCGGGAATTTACGTTAAATGTAAATTAAAAATGATAAATATAATAATAATTTAATAAACTGGGAAGTGCGCTATAATCGACCATATTTCGTAAAAACGTGGGAAAATGTTTATTTTGAGAAAATGAGCAAAATGAGAAAATCTCGTGTTTTACAATTCAAAACTCAGCACAAAACAAACGTTTGTGACAGTTATAGGAACTTGTGAAGCAGGAAAGTCACTACGAATACTCTAAACCTCAGCCTTCTGTGCGGAATAATTCTTGACGTATTAAAATTTTGCAAATGCTGCGCAATACAAAAATACTTTTAAATATAACCGCTTATAATTATTACACCCATTAACGTACACCGTGTACAAAATTCCTTCCTTTTTTGAAAAGAATCTAACTATACAAAGAGTAAATATCGTTTTTCTGCCTACTGTCTTCCTTTAAATGCCATCAAATGATTCTACTTTTACGTTTTAAGGTATGTACGACTCGCTTTCTTATGTGCCTCTGTGGTCTAGTGGTTAGCGTCACAATCTCGCACCGTAGAGGTTCCTGATTCAATTCCCGGCAAGAGGCTGGGCGTTTAGGTGTGAATTCAAGTTCATACTGAGTGTAAACGACTAAGGAAAGCAAATAAGTTTCTTATGACCTCTATGTTGGTGCGACTATAAAAAGATTATATTTTATTAATTATAAAATAGAAACAGTGTGTATAAATATTCGAAATTAATTATATACATAATCAAATTGAATATCGCGGCACGTGATTGAAATTTTAGTTCATGATGAATTTAATTATTGTATCATCCGGATTAATTGAAAATCTTACTGAATATGTAATTGCTTCTAATTTAATTGTTTCGTGTCGTTTATTATAATGAACTGCGTGATCAGTCCGAAACTTCTCCTACAATATTGGAATAAATATGCTATCGTATTGAACCGACAAAATTATCGAATAATCCTAGAAACGAAAGGAACAAAATAGTGGGTCCGCCGGTGTCCTCACATCTGGTTATCAGGACCCATATGCTTCCTTCTGCAGCAAGAAAGCCGCGTGCAATCTATCATGTTGGCCATTCCCTGCAGGTCTTAGCGGATCGTCTTCAGGAAACACATTAACGTCGAGCAAGAAATACGGTCAGGGAGGCAATCTGGAAGGCTACATAACATAGCAATGTCGGTGCTGAAACTTCTCTTCAGCTATCGTTTTCCAATATTAATCTTGGATATGAGATACACATATTTCAAGGCGCCAAGGAAATAAACTCTGGCTGCCGGTATCGTCGTCTTGTTTACGGGGGATTTACGATAGTGAGCATGTGCGAAATGACTCCTACATCTAGAATTCTGAAAGAAAATGTGTCAGCTGATCAAATTAGCTTTTTAAATGAACCAACTCCTTTATTCACTTTATCCTAAGTTGTTATCTCATAATATTGACGACTTTGCCCACATTTACCACTTCTCTGGACCATTTCTGTGATTATATTTATTCCAACAGTATTTGCCTTATTCTAATCTCGATCCATTTGCTATCTGTCAATGTAAATTCCGCCGTTGCAAGATTTCATTATTTTATCGTAAATGAAATATATTTTCCACAACTGTGATTCTTACAATGATCCAAGTTATGGATATATTTTATTATAGGTGCCAATTTTATAAAGTTTTATACTTCACTGGTTTGACTAAATGCGTCTTTTTTTGAGTATTTAAAACAATTATTTTTTTCTATTTTGCGCTCATTAAATGTTACACTAAAATGAGCACGTATTTAAACTCCTTATTTTCATTATCATAACCAGAAAATAATATTACAATCATACATAATGATTTCATTGCCAAATTTTATTTTTCCAAAGAAGTCTTTTGGAATATTTAAAATACTCTGAATATTTGTTGCTATAAACGTTTAAAATACACTCATGTTAATATTTATTTCTAATTGTTTATAATGAATATGCGGAGAATACTAATTTAATAATTAAAAAATGTTAAGATTTTATGTTAACATCAATAAACAATTTACTTTCACAAAACAGAACATATTTACAATAATAATTACAAATTTTTAATAGTTTCAATAATCACGCCGGCACTTATATTAAATAATAACTTCACATATTTTTTACAAATCGATTTATATTAATTACTTAAACACTAACAATTTTAAGACTCATCTCAGGGTCGCACTTTATGGGCCTTCTCATAGAACACGTTCGATTTTCACAAGATTTTGACTAAACTTCGTATCGATGGTATGAAGAGCCGTAGCAGACTTTTGATCAAAAACCGACTGCCATTCGCCATCTTTAGAGAAAATGACGAACCTTCAAAACTTTTAGTTTTTGTCTGTCACAATAAAGAAAATTAATTAAACCATTTTCGATTAAACTACACATTCTTGTTATATACCTAAAAATGTCAGTAATAGAAGAAGAAGAGGAGGTGGATGACGAAGAGTCGGGGGTCAAAATTTTAAGGTCAGAGTTTGATAGGGCTCTGAAAGACCTGAGTAAAGCGCCAGGAAGTGATAACATTCCAGCAGATTTGATAAGAGCATCCGGCGAAGAAGCAGTAACATGGCTGTTCAGGATAGTTTGCGAAGTATACGAAACAGGAAAAATACCAAAAGAATGTAGTAAAACCATAATTATACCCATACCGAAGAAGGCTGGGGCTGATAGGTGCGAACAGCATAGAACAATTAGTTTAGTTTCCCATGTATGCAAAATACTAACTAAAATAGTATATAGGAGAATGGAACGTCAAATAGAATGCGAGTTAGGAGAAGATCAGTTTGGTTTTAGGAAGAATATAGGTACAAGAGAAGCTATATTGACATTGCGATTAATTTTATACGACAGGATACGAAAAAACCGGCCTACGTTCATGGCATTTGTAGATTTAGAAAAAGCGTTTGATAATGTGAACTGAAACACGCTATTAAGAATTTGAAGACAACTAGAACAAAATACCGAGAAAGGAGGCTTATACAGACAGGTAGCAGTAATTAAAATAGAAGACCAAGAAAAGAAAGCAGAAATCAAGAAAGGAGTAAGACAAGGATGCAGTCTGTCGTCCATGCTCATTCCGTAAAAAACATTCAACAAGACAGCAAGTCTAGAGAGTAGTACAATTACAAATAGCTTCAATGATAAACAGTATTGATCAGCTTTATTCCTAGATGTTGTGCAGGCATTTGTAAGGTCTATCATGACGGTTTGCTGTTTAAAATCAAAAACTATATTACCGTCATGTTACTATGAAATATTGAAGTCCTATCTCACGGACAGACATTTTATGGTTAGCTACGGAGAGTCCCTCACTTCACTATTTTCTTTCAAAGCTGGTGTTCCCCAAGGAAGTGTGCTGGGACCATTGTTAATGCCCATCTCCCAGTCTCACCACATGTTACAGTTGCTACATTTGCGGATGATACGGCGATACTTTCATCCCATGTAGATCCTAATATAGCTTCTGAAAAGCTACAAACCCACTTAAATGTAATGACACAATGGTTTCATAAATAACGAATTCATGTAAATGAATCCAAATCAAGCCATATAACATTTACAACTAGACGAGGAAATTGCCCTGCCATAACTTTAAACGGCAAACGAATACCGCAGGAAGAAATCGTAAAGTACCTGGGAATGCATCTAGATAGACGACTTACATGGAAACAGCATATATTCTCCAAACGTAAACAATTAGGTCTAAAATTCCAGAAATATTATTGGCTCATGGGACTAAAATCACAACTTTCTCTAGAATCTAAATTACTGCTATACAAAACTACTATCCGACCAATATGGCTATACGGGATACAACTTTGAGGAACAGCTTGTAGATCAAACATAGACATTATCAAGCGATTCCAATCAAAAGTACTGCGATCCGAACGAGGTCATCCGAAAAGATTTGGGTAGTTCAACCCTTACTGAAGAAATACAAAACAACAGTGAGCGCTACCACAACAGATTAAAAATACATCCAAAGAAAGTAGTGATGCGACTCTTGAACTCCAGTGACTCTAGCCTCGGCTCAAGAAATTCAAATCTTTGGAGCTATTAACAAGATTCAAGTAAAGCGAAGAAACAAATTCAGAGTGTCAAACTTTTATATTTGAACTGAACCTTGAAAGACTTTCAATAAAATGTTTTTCACCGTGTCTTGTGTCGCTTTATTACAGATTGTAAGCTATAAATAAATATATCAAAAAAATTCTTCATTCTTTCTTTTTCTAGGGTCCATTTCCTGTTTGTTTCTATGTAAGGTAGCCCATCAAATTCCTCATCACCACCTTTATCGACATCGAAAAAGCGTTTGATAAAATCCACCATCCTTCCCTACTATCTAAAATTAAAGACATCCTTAATGACACCCACTACAAAATACTCCAAAACTACCTTTCAAACGGAACCTTCTCTGTCAAAATAAATAACCACCTCTCACAACCTCACCCAATCGCGGCGGGCGTCCCCCAAGGAAGTGTCATTGCCCCCTTCCTATACAACATCTTCTCCCATGATATCCCACAACATCCTAACACTAGCACAATCTTTTTCGCAGACGACATAGCCATCTCCTATGAAACCTCCTCCCTCACCTCCGATTTCCAACCACTCCAATCAGCGCTCAATAACCTAGAGCAATGGTCCAAACAATGGCGAATCAGTATCAACCCCACCAAATCAATAACCATCCCATTCACTCTAACAAAAAACCCTCCTCCCCAAATTCATCTCTATCTAAACAATTCATTAATCCCTACAAAAACGGAAACCACCTACCTCGGAATCATGTTTGACTCAAAACTATCCTGGAAACCTCACATTAATTTTCTCCTCTCCAAAATAAACCAAAAATTCAGAACTCTATATCCCCTCCTAAACAGAAAATCCCCTGTCTCCACTAGCACAAAACGCCTCATATACCTCTCCATTATACAACCCACCTGGTCCTATGCCTCCTCCATATGGGGAACAACAGCCAAAACCCATTCAACCAAAATTCAAACCAAACAAAACACAATACTACGCACCATCACAAACTCTCCCTGGTACCTAAGAAATTCCGTCATCCATAAAAACATCAAAATCCCCAATGTAAACTCAGTAATCTCCAAATCCATAACAAACCTAATCAAAAGCGCACTCAACCACCCAAACCCCACGATCCAGCAATTTCACAACAATCCTCCTCCACCTCCACGCTCCCGTCGCCTCAAAAGAAAACTTCCGATTGACCTCATCCTTCCCCCTTATCATTCAGGCACACCCTAACCCACTCTACCATCATGTCCGCAGACCACATCCTCATTAATCCTCCAAAAATCAGTTCTCTACCTGTCAATCCTCACCCACCTAAGTCGTATGCCCCTCAGGTACTCGCAAAAATAAATAAACATAACCAATTCTCCTAAAGTAGGTTAATTAAATGAATTAACCTATCTTCACGTTATCATGTTAATTATATACCTTTTTAATATTGTATATACTGTATCGTTATCGTCCTAACTGATAATCTGTACGATAAAAGTTTTTAAAATAAATGGAAATAAATATTCGTTTCACTTTTTATTATTGTAAAGGAAGGAAATATATTACTTAAACACAACGGTCCTCCTGAGACATTTATACTGCATGCATATAAAGTTATAATAAAATCATTTACTACTAATTATTTACTGATACTGAACGTATGCTGTTGTACGAAAGATAAACTGAACTGTGCGTAGTGCAGACTCTTAGGACAGAGTGCCACGATGTGACAATTGAATTTGCGCTGGTTAATTCCCTCAGCTGTGATTCCAAATCAGGCATGCCGAAGGTGTTTGCGACTATTTGCCTGATCTCATTTCCAGTAATGACATACATTTCTGTCGGCCTGGAAACGTGTCGTTGTTTGTTTGGCCAGAGACTGAGCGCCGTATTAGTAGGTCGAAATTTATCCGCTGGGACAGCGACGTATTTACTTGTCATGTATCGGTTTAGTTATGGATGTTAATTACTACTGCCACAAAATAACTGAATAAAGTGTAAAAATAAATTTAAAAACATCGATATCCATTCATTCAAAGAATGAATTATTTATGTAGTAGGTACGCAGAGGATATAATTGTGACAAAAGAGATCTTTAAGCCTTTTACAGGAGTGAGATGTCGGGTGAAGTGAAACATCTCAAAAACCTCTATTATCTACACAGTTGTCCCATAAATCAGTTCGGAAGCCCTTGACACAAGGGTGATCCCAGCTTCGTGTATCACACAGAATTATAATACTTTTTTTCAGCAACTCCATACAGTATTTAATGATTCAAATCATTAGTTACGAGAGTTGTCCCAGAAGAATCCTACCTAACAAGAACGAAAATCCGTGATGCAAATTAGACTCTAATTTCGCGTTCCCGGGGCGGTATCAAGTCGATTGGAAAGGATTTCGTGGTTTTAGTGGATAAGTGTCTCATACTAATGGATTTAAATAATCAAGCTCCGCAGAATAGGCAGTCTCCACTTCATTGTTGTCAAATCTTTCACCAAGGTGCCACGTTTTCAAGTTTGGAAAGAGGAAACAATTGAAGGAAGTTGAATCTTGCAAATAGGGTTCGTGAGGCAGCATCCGAACTGCAACTCACTTAGATGTTCACATGGTCACAAAAACCAACTTAAAAAAAGATATTTGTCACAATTTTGGAGAACCACCGGGTCATTCTTTCAATTGGTGCACGTTTGCATGAACCTGATATTGTGATGAGACGGTGAGGAGGAGAAGTGCACTAAAGTCGGTCTTCTGCCAGACTCAGGAGAATGTGATTTAGCTGATTCAAACTTCGCTACACGAGGTCTACAGGAGCCTTGGATTAACTCCACAAAACGGTAACATTGTTCCCGTGAAGTGATTTCATTTCAATTTGAATACACAATACACAGAAACACTCTTTGATAGAAGAAATCTTCTATAATACCCTTCAGAAAAAGCGCCTCTCTTGTTTAAAATTAAATAGTGATCTTAACCTGAGAAACTATTAATGTGTATATTTTATTCAGAAATGTAAGTTACTCGCTTACAACAAGTATTTTCCCTCTTCTATTTCAATTTGGTACTAATTAATTGTGGTCTGTTCTGTTGATAAATGGTGAAAGTAGCCTATATTCAGACTCTCTGGAGTCCTTAATTTGATATAGTATCATCAATCATGTGACGTGTGGTGACGTCACGAGATAGTCTTTTGTTTATGTACCAACGTTATCTTAAAACAGCTCATAATAATTTCCCTCTATAATTATCATTCAAGTAGAATGAAAATGAATTGAGTGTTGGTTGGAAGTTGGAGAATAAGATGATGAGAAGTTTTATCTCTGGGAAACAAATATAGAGGAAAGAGGAGAATGTTGCTGGAAGGATATGTGCGATTTAAATGGGATATTCGTCTAAATTGGCCAGCCAGTTAAGGAAAAGTTTATTTATTATAAACCGTTCGAGTTTAATGTTTACAAGATATGTATTCAGAACGCTGGATGTTCAATAAATGATTGATAATGTTATGCATAAACAGATTCTACTCCAATAATGAAATGTAAGTATGCGGATGAGGTGTTCAGATATTAAGCCAAACCGGCTATTTGGATTTGATTAGAAAGTATAATCACGAATTAATATGATTCCTTGAGTAATGATAATGTAGATATTGACTGATTGTCTCTACCGACTGACAACAGACTTTAAAACTGATCACATAGGCAATTCGTTGAGATGGTATATTTAAATTCAACAATTATGTTTAATTTTGGCACCCATTAATAATTTAAGTAATTACTGCTAAATTCTCTCCATAAGAATTGTTCAGATTGAGAATTGACTAATGTTGGTTATGAAGTACTTGATGACGCAAGCGATAATTGACGTACGTGGTGGCACCAAACACGTCTCATAATCATTTCAAAGCTAAACTACGCACACGACATAATCGATTAGAATTTATTCCGATTATGAATTAGCTCCGAATATCTTTCGACGATTAGTGCGAAGGAGCAAGGAGAATGAAGGCCATGGTACGCAGCTGACAATAACCAGATTTTAAAATTATTGTAGCGCACTGCATATTTTAACTAGATTCACTATTCGCGTTTAAGTAATTTTTTCCTGAAAGCTAAAACCGTTCAAGTCGTAGAAAGCAGAGCTCTGTGCTTTTCAGACAAACATAACGTCCATTTTGTGGTAGTCCAACGAACCCTGTTGCTCGTTTCTTTTCTCCTTTGCGACTGAACGAGGTTTAATCCGGAACTGTGCTGCCGTGTACCAACGTGGATTATCTTTTTGAAGGAACGCGGCGAAATTGGACCGCCGTGGCCTTATTCCGGTCCTCTGTGAGACGGTGCCATTTTCCTCTTGTAAGATTGCGACGCCTCTGGGGTGTCGGCGTTCTCCCTTCCACCAAGATTCCAGCGCCGCTGTTAATTGCTTTTGCGAGCGCTCTTTCCAAAGTTTTCCTACAAACTTTCCATATCTACGGCCGATGAAACACTTAGATGTCTCCGTTCGCCCTGCCATTGAAGTTCATTTTAACTTGTTACGTCGTTGCCATGGAAATACATCTCTTGTGCAAGGTAAAATTTGTACTGTATGGTATCTGTGGTAACTAGCAGGTCTGTTGTGGCTCAAACATTTATGAATTCAACAAATATTTTACGTGTTACAGTGCAATTTATATTCTGTTTGTAGCGGATGATGATGTAATTTGAAAAATATACTGCCAGTTTTATCTTGCAGTTTGACGTAAGTAACTTTATTTACATTAAACGTACGTTTTGTGCAGGTGCCAATCTTATAATAATATTATATTCTGATAGCCCGGGGTTTACCTTGCACTACCTTCCGCATCCCCCCTTTTCAATTCCCTTCCTATGCTATTAAAGGGGATTTGCCTGTTTCAGGATCATTCTCATGTAGCCTATTAACCCCCCAAAAAGTCCTGTAGAGAATATTAGCTTAAAAAATGTGTAATGAGTCAGTGTTTACATATTTGTATTAGTACCATTTGTTAACTATTAACAATTAATTTATCATGACTAACAATATTCTATAATATATACTAAGGAATAGATCATGTTTGCTATTTACAGTTATATAATAATAGCAATACATTAAGCAACTACTTACGAAGACGACTCCGATTAATTGTTCATGCTAGCTACTTACATTATAAATTAATTGTGCATCTCAAATTCTTCTATAAATTCTTTTACTGAATAGAATGAATGGCTAAGGGTAAATGAAGATAGCTCAGCTTTAAAATGACTTAGGTTATAAGACAACTGTTCATTTATTTGTGGCAGTCTATTACAGATGGAAATCTCAGAATAATGTACACCTGTTGTGCAATTGACAATATTTTACATTTCTTGTGCAGATCATTCTTGTTTATTGTACTGAAGCTATGAACACAGTAATTACTCATAAATAAGTCCCTATTTGCCATCATAAATAACATTAGTGAGTAAATCCATTTGCACGACAGAATGGAAATACGCAATTTTTTGAAGAGAGTTCTACTAGAGGTGGCCTGACTTATTACTCGGACAACACGTTTTTGAGCAATAAAAATCTTGTCTTTACCTGCTGAGTATGAGAAAGTAGAATGAAAAGATGCAAAGTAAACGAGCTTTCTTGTTTTTAAATCACTGACGGTGGACATAATTCTTACAGAAAGGGTGGCTGAGCTGATCATTCCAGTTTGAATTATTATTTAGTAGGAGACAAAGGAATTTAATAGATGAAGTTTCATTTACATTACTTTCATTGTCTTATAGAGTTATAAATTGTACATTTGCGTGTGAAATTGAATGAAATTGTTAATCCATTCACAGGAAACAGTATATTAACAGGTCACTTAAATTATAGTTCCTTTCTCCTTTTCTTGTATCTTTGTTACATTGTACTTATATACTAGTTGTTTCATCTGCAGAAAGTATAGTTTTGGAAGACAAATCGACGGTATCTGGAAGATAATTTTTATACATTACGAACAGCAGAGGTCCTAATACTGGATCCTGTGGGACTCCAGCTCTAATAACTCCCCAATCAGAATCATGTATTTCGCCTGAGCACGAATCCTTTAAGACTAACCGTTGCATTCTATTTTTAAGTATTATTTAAATCAAGAAAATGTAATTTCTATAATTCCATAGTACTTCAGTATGTTATGGTCTACACAATCAAATGCTGACACAAAATATACCTCATGGATGGCGTTTTTTATTTAATTCTTCTAAGATTTTATATAACAGAGTATAGATCGCTTTCTCGATTGAAAATATTTTTCTAAACCTCAATTGTGATTCGGTGAGTAATTGTTTTTTAGATGCATTATAACTCTATTATATTCTACTCTCTGAATAAATTTTAATAATGCTGGCAACAGTGACATAGGACGACAATGTGCAGGACCTCCATATTCCGTTTGAATAGTAGGATGACTATAGCACATTTTAGCTTGTCTGAGAAGACTCCAGAAAGAAGTGAGTAATGACAAGTGTAACTAAGAACGGAACTAACTCTGTCTGCGATTTGCTTTAGTATGATGCTGGAAATACCGTCGTGTCCTGATGAATTTTATTTCTTTAATATGAAAATAGTTTAACACCGCAAAACAAATTGGGTATCAAATCTCTGATATCCCTTAGGAAAAGGACATTAGCTGCCCAGTTAACACAACCAACAGAGCAATTATGGAAATATGGGGTTCTTACCAAGGTAAGTATTGGATAACCCATACGATATGACCTGCTAGATACGGTGACAAGAGGATAGGTGGAACGCAAAAACACAACATACAATAAAAGAACTAATGTATTACATGAAATCAATTATATCAAATTATAACAATTTATATTATTAGTTGAGTTTGCTTTTATTTAAATTTGACTCCAGATTGTCCTTTGAAAACACAAATTTAATTTTAAGCAGAACTTTTTCATCACTATCATGAAAGTTTTTGAACAAGAATTACACTTTCTTTGAGTTGCGGTTTACTTTAAGTTAACTCATAATAATTATGAGGATATACTTAAATTTATTTACACAATAAAATTGAATTGTGGCAAATTTAAGGAAATGTGAAATAACCATTAAGTTGATGTAGGAGAACTCGGGTAGAACGGGATAGCAAGAGATACCCTGTTTTCTTTAACTGGATAATGTTTAAGTTAAGAAAATAGGGATGAAACATGGTCATTGATCAAGGACGAAATCCCGACATTTGTGAATTTATAATTTTTGAAGTATTTCGACAGATAACCACTTAATTTTAACTCTTTAATGATATATATTCGTAAATTAGATGTATTTAGCTGCTTATAAGTTAAGTATTAGATTTAAATCTGCTTGTATTAAGGCTGAGTGAAAACCCTTAAACTAAAACTTGCGTTCTAGGCGGAAAGGGATGCAACCGTATAAAGCAAAATGTAACTTGTTCCACAAGTAAAAAAGGAAAACTGACACTCACTTTGTAAGAATGAAGATGCTGTGTTCAAAAAGAATTGATTAAAGGAGAAATTTATCAGGTAAAAATGCTATAAAAGTTGCAATAATATCTCTTTGTGAAAGGAAAAAATAAATATAAATAATAATGCGAAGAAAATGCTATAATTGGATTTAGACATGTCTTATTAAATTATATATTTGCTGACAAAAGATAAAATATTATTTGTAAATTATAAAGTGTCAGAAAAAGAAAGAAAAACCGTAACAAATATTTAACTAGTTTAAGTGTTATGAATGTATTTTTAAAATATTAGGGCTCGTTAACGGGGGCCAAGTATTTTACAACTCTTTTGTTTCTTAAGCAAAAGCATCCATTTGTGTTCCTCCTTGTAACTCCATATTTACAAAAACATGAAAACACTTGGGTTGTCGATATGGCTGGTTTGTTCGTATTGACAAATCAGTTTATTTCAAACAAGGGCAACTGCATGCAATATCGGCGGCGAAACAATGGCGATTTTTTTTATTGCGGCTTTATGTGTTTTCAGTCTCCAAGGACGTGGTCATCAGAATCTGGAATTGGTATTCAGATGCCGCGTGAGTGCGTGGACCGTATTGTGCAAACACATGACAGGGGGAGATGGAGATGAGCACGGGATTATTGATCTGGCGGCCGAGATGCACGAAGCAATCAGGAGAATAATTCTGTGACAATCAAGCTCAATTGGACAAGGATCCTGGATGGCAAGTGGCATACGCACAGTGTCATCAATTTCACACACACACACACGCCCTGATTCCGACTACTGCGCCGTCAATAACCACCCAGGGACACGGAGACTGTTAAATCACAATCCTACAAAAAAAATTGCCGGTTTAGTGTTGTTCCACGGCCTATTCAAGGAAAACAGTAACAATACATCCCGATTCGTGTAGGAAAACATTTTTTAAGTAAATAGCTATTTGCTTTACAAATATCCCAAACATATCATAATCTGATCATAAAACATTTCTATTCTGTTTTATTTTTTTCACAAAACATTAGTTAAAATTATATAATCGATAAGGAATTCGATAAATAGAGGAAATAAGGAGACAAAATGAATATTTCTGCAAACCTTGTTGTTTTCCTCAGGTGTAGATGATAAGCTAGAGCTATTTAAATTCACGTAGACCTATTCAAACGATGTAAAGCAAAGAAAAGCTTAGGCTCAACATGAAGCATTACTGTTACAATATATGACAGTGAACGACGTCAACATTACAATTTTTATTCAGACAGTCAGGAAAGGAAATAATCACATGAGACGACAAATTGTTTATCATTGTAGAGTTTGATATATGGAAAAAAACTAAATATCTTACCAGAGACTACAACGAAATCCTCCAATTAAATCTGCGTTACGCTACGTGACACAAGAAAAAAGAAAAATATTTAATTTTCTCCTCGGACTTCCCAGTGTCAGATGACGTAAAGGTGGCCCAGTTTGCAGACGATGTTGCTATCCTAGTCAAGGGTTCATGCCGAGAAGCTGCCTCAAAGTGCAGGAATACGTGCACCTCGTCGAAGACTGGTGTAAAAAGTGGCGGGAAAAGCTATCACATAAAAAGTGTAAAATATTTAAATTTACGTATAAGAGGAACATTTCAAACTACCCTATTACTTATTTGGTGAAAATATATCACATGTTACTGAAGTACAATACCTCGGCTTGACACTCGATACTAAATTAACATGGGCCCCACACAACTAATTAGTGTTTCAAAAAGTTAGGAACAGATTGAAACAACTAAATTTTTTATTATCAGGAAACTCAACACTACCAATCAAATTAAAGAGACTCGGGTACATGACAACAATACGGTCAATATGGCTGTATGGTTGTGGATTGTGGGGTTCTGCGGCTGCATCTCAAGTCAAAAGAATACAGACAGCCCAGAACAGAATACTAACATCATCTCAGATGCAGAACGTAAGTAACAGCACCTTACACAACGATTTAAGCATTCCTGCAGTTCTACAAGCCATCAACTCCAATTATCTTAAGCTTCACACTTCAATGATGGCTCACAGCAACCCATTAATAAGAGATACTACCATCAACCTTCCTCAACCCAATCACCATAGAAAACTAAAAAGAAAACTATCTACAGACTTTCTGGAGTAGTGAAACCAGAACTTCAAATAGTCATTAATTCCTACAATAATCATCTCATTAACTAAAAAACTATTTCTATAATAGTTCTACATTTAAATACATGTGCTCAATCTCTTGTTAACAATCATATGCTGGGGCCTGCTATTGAGCAGTTTCCCCATTACATGCGTCAAGTTATGTTACTAAGAATATTATCATAACTAAATTGTACATCGTACAGATAAAGTTTTTATTAAATAAAAAAAGAGTTTGATATTCTTTGATAAACGTTTTAGTGACCTCTTTGTCTCTCTAATTTAGCATTCATTATAATCTGACCAAGATATTTTGTTAAGCAAATAATGTTTGCTATAGGTGTCGAGTGTGATTTTTATCAAAAATGAAATTATTTTGGTAGATTTATAAATTAATGTTATTTGATTTTTTAAATAAGAACTGGAACTTGTCACATAGACATTTGTGAACAGGGAAAACGGGATAATTGTGAGGATATTGGTGGCGATACGTAATAAAGTTTGTTCTTGTTTTACGTTCTGTGTGGTATTCACTTTATTATCTTACATATCTGTGTGCCCGGCGATGCCCCGGATAAAAATTCAAAATTATAAGGAACATTTTTCTTAAATTATGATACATTTTGTTTCTCGTGAACGTCGTCACACGCATACGTAGGGCATAATGCAACCTGTTCTATATGTCACTAGGGTAGGACGGATACAAATAGTGTCGCGGTAAACACCGTAAAAGTAATTGACAGCAGAAAAGTATTTATTCGATTGAAATATCGGTCGATTTAGTGTATCTATAAATTTCCGCCCACTCAACCCCACCCCTACGGGCCGTGTCTTACTCCAACAGTGCTGATATCCGAATCGCAAAGAACATGTATGCAAAGTTTGGTTGAAATTGCTCCACGCGTTTAGATTTGTATGCGGAACATACATACAAACAAACACACACACATACGAAATTTGAGCTCTTTTTACACAGATGCAATGAATTTCATTTGTAAAAATAAGGTAGTTGATCCATCCGTTTGGTCTGTTTAGCGCGAAAAAAAATACAATAAAGTTTATCTGTGGAGTGCGCAGCACACACTGTACCATATAAAAGCGAAGCGTTGGGCCGTTCCCACTCAATTTTATTTTAAGATTTTCGTTACTAATTCACCAATTGTTACATTAAATACTCTAAAATATTTATAAAATGTCGCAATTATGAGTTTAACATAAATAGACGTACAGTTAACTTGGTAAATTATCTTCTAACACTTGATAAAATCGTTATGTACATAAGTCAGAATAAGATAAATTTTTTGTAATGGAGTTTATTGCAAATATTCTATTACTTGGGTTAATTTAAAAGGATATATGTTCTAAGACTATTGGAGCAGTAAAAGTATACTAATGTTGTTTGACACAGGTAACTAAAACAGCCTCAAAATTCACAAAATAAATTTAATATGCTTACATGTCAAATAAAGAGAAGCTTTCGGCTCATCATAGTCACCGTTAGCTGAAAATGGTGTAAGATACGCTTGAAATTAGAAATTTTACATCACAATATGAATAAAGCATAGAGCTTAAAAACTTCACTATTTACATGAAAGATACATAGTTGCATCAGACCTAGTCGTCTTGTATTTATACACATCTGGCCAGAATTTTTCAACAAATCAAGGGCGATGTTATGCCACGAAAAATAATTAATAACAGTTAATTCATATAATTGTTACCAGTGAACATTGCATTGCAAACCCATCAGTTCACAATCCAAAGTATTAATAATTCTTGGAATGACATTGCCATAATTTCATCATTTACTATAGTATTTAAACTATTAAAATTTACATTTTACTTTTTATTATGCATACGCGAATAAATATACCCGTCAATGTTCAATGTCGAGGCATAATGGAAGTGAGAATTACAAAATGTACTGGCCTTTTTTCAAACCACCAATAATAAGTAATATGTAAGCTGTATTTCAGTAATATACAATCTTTACATAATGTATGCACGCTTTATTTCAGTTACATTAACGTCTTCGTAATACTTGAGCGATATCTCTACTCACTGAGACTTTTTGACCGGAGACATTTACGTGTTTGGCATTCAGTAAGAACGTAAACAATGAATGTTCTGCACTCCTTTTCCATATGATCTTTACCTATGTGCGAGAAAAGTGCTTAAAAAGTGCAAAAGATTTCACTCTCACGTATTAACAATCTTATACAAATAAAATTAATTTACAATCACATAATATGTTACTAATAAAAACAATCGGAAATATTAATATAATTAATATAACGTATTTAACTATATTTCAAATTCTGCTGAAAACATTAGCTCCCCTTTTATTCATCACTTTATCTAAATTTTTATAAATAAAAATTCTTTAATTTAGAACTGTCATAAATTTATGTTTTCCGTTTGTAGTATTTTAATTTCCTCTTAGTTTGAAGTATGATTATTTGTTTACATATGATTTCTTTTACGCGTGTTTAATTATTTCTTACTTAGACTCATACTAGTTTGTCCATTATCAATTAAATTACTATCATTACATTTCACTTTATATATAGAATTTTTACCATATTCTATTTTTATGGGATCTTTAATATAATTTAAGTATTTAACAAATTTATGAACACGTTTCGGAGAAAATTTGTTAGAGCTTGTAAAAATGAATACAGTTGAGACTTATCCCAGCATGTTGGATCAAACTAATCTCTTCAAATTATATTAATACTAACAACGCCCGGTAATAATTTCACTGAAAATTATATCATAACCTTTGTATGAAAAGGAAAATTAATATTTGATTACATAAATTCTAATAAATGTGTGTATGTGGTTTTATAAATTTGGTAAGATTTAATTAAATTATTCGCAGAGCAGTCCGTATGTTGGTCCTTCAAATGGCAAATAAGGTTTTTGAAGATAGTTAATATTTCGGGTCACCATAAAATAAAAATTAAAAGAACTATTTAATTCATGAGTTACAGTCTGATGATTATTTTTTAAAATCATAAATTACAAAAAAAATTGTCTAATATTAAGTATATTCGATAAAATACAGCCAATTTCGACTAGAAACAATTTAATTAATATATTTTTAATATAATCACGGCGTTTCGTCCATCTTTGTGGACTTCATGACGTAAATTTTTAAATGGACAAAACTGTTACAGATAAGGATAATTCTGAATCGTGGATTGCTTACAACGACTGTTACAGGTCATTACATTACATAAATATTATTTAAATAGTTTGCTAACAAAATTGGCTGTATTTTTTATTTATGAAAATCATATACGTTATAACGCGGTGTCAGTAAACGCCCACGTTGTATATTGACAGAAAATTACTTTACTCCTTCATTTCCCTTTTACCGACGCGTTATTCAAGGGGAAAAGATAAGAAAATTGTAGGTGATGAGGCACGTAGCGTAAAATTGTGTGGGAGAAAAGGTTTTTCAATCTGGGTGGCGCAAGGCCAGGAACAAGAATGGCAAGTGCTGAAATATGAAAGCTACGGGCATTTTCTTATCCGGAATGGACTTCTTGGACCGTATCATATCTCCGTCGCACAAATTTTTGCCGTCGCTACGAAAATCCGCCGGCTTCAGCTGATGCTCAGTATCTTCAAACACGACAAAGCACACATGAGAGGCTGCTTTCACGTACAGTCCGCAAACTACGAGGTACTGGAAGTTAAAATAAGTAACGTTATCTAACGAAATATTATGAGTAATCGAGTTACAATTAACATGCCCAGGTGGTTAAAATATCTCTAAAAAAATATCTGTTCGCAACATTTGAAAGCGTACGCTAAGTTTTCCACGGAAATGAGGAACCACTGAAGATTTGAATCTCATGTACTTGTAGTATTGTCACCCCAAAGGAGTAGTTTCTAACGATAATATTTAAATTTGTGCGGGCATGGATACGATTCCCATTGGCAAGTATCGTTCAGAGTTCAAAATCTGGTGGGCGACAGATAGTCTCACAGAGAAGAGGAGTTGATATTTAGATCAGACTGTCGCGTGACGCGTATAAATTTTCGTTGCATTTTTTATTTTATTAATCTAAATAATTTACAATATTAAGCGTTCTGTACGAAGTTTCCATAGAGAACAGATCCTGAGATATCCGCAAGGCATCTTTCTCGGGTAAACACGTCGAACAAACCCATTTATAAACCAGACGTCTGACAGGCGCCTGAGGAGTCTCAGTCCTTTGTCTGGAAGAAATTTTGCGATTTGGCTAAAAACCCAGGTCACCAAGTGATTGACCCAAAAGATGTGTAGACGTGGCCCCTCCGAAATTTTGAATTTTTGGAGAGGAAGGCTAGGGACGCCAACCCCATTGAAGGACCTGGGGAAGATAGAAAAAGCGGAGAGACCAATGATGATTTTAGGAGAGGTGAGTTCGAGTGGAAAAATCCTCTCAAATGCATTCGTAAAGAGAGCCGGATTTGAGAGGTCAGAGCGGATAGTCGGAACTGGCTGGCTTCAAGGTATCGGAGAGGAGAGGCATCTGATCCCAAATGTCACGAGGAAACGAAAGTGGAGGCACGTTTTCTGAATCATATCAGAGGCCTGCCTGCTTCACATGCCGACCCGGATGCTGTCTTTGCGTTGAATCCAGGATTGCCGGTCAACCAGGAAACTAGGGGAGGATGAATGCAAAGTAAGAAACGAAAGAAATATGTCGTGCTGCTATTCGTATAAATACTTCGTACAGTCTTGAGAGTTAAGTAGATTAAATTTACTAAATTCTCTTGCTATGACATTTCTTTAGTTACGACTTAAATGGGCAAATAAAATTCATTAAAATTAATTAATTTCTAAATATTGTAATATGTTGAATCTTTTACATTCATTAATAAAAATGTCAAAGTTGAGATTAATTGGCGCACACCCATTTAAATATATACTCTAAATTCCTTAATATATTTATAAAAAATTAAAACTCACGTCTCATACCACGATAGATCGTTTCCTTTAAACGTTTTTATATTTATCAATACCAAATGATCTTACATTTTACTTGCAAAATTTCATGTCCAGCTGATTGCAGTTGAACTTGAGTTACAAAAGGTAACGGGACAGTGTAATTCTTTTTGTTTTTGACTTATTTGAAATCGAAAGGCAAAAAGTATCGATTCGGACTTCAACCCACTCGAATGCGTTGCTGACATTTTCAGTTTTTGTAACTGACAGAAGAAAGACTTCACACTCTGTTCAGTTATTACTTTTTGTTTGTTTTTACTTGGAATATATTTGATATCTTCATAATGTGACTTCATTAAACCTTCCTGAAAGGGAGGTAAATGAATTTTATCAAGAAGGATTAGTTGGATAGTAATGTAGAAATACCAATAATGTTGATTAATGGGTGTGGTAGTGTGGCAAAGAATGCAAAAAATAATTGGAGTTGAGTCTAATTGATAGTGACGAAAATATTACCCCGTGATTCGGGACACGAGAAGAAATTCAAAGAAGTCCAGCAAGCAGTGCCATATTCATGAAAAGCAGTGACTGTCCAGCAGACGAGAGGCTGCGCACCAGGGTCACCTGAGCAGCTGGATTACCCGAAACACCCCGAAAGAAAAAACATTACAGTAGAGAAAATGTTACCCGTAAAAGCAGTAAATATGGAGCCACAGTAGTCCACATTCAAAAATATACAGGACCACGATATTTGGAGCCCGCAATGGCCAATTGTCAAGTGAATTCTTATGTGTATGTAGTCCCGATAGGTTCACATTTTTTAATTAGAGTAGGAATATAATGATCTTTTTATGGAAGATAAAAATTGTTAATGGCTGCATTATTTACTTTTATCCTGTCCTATGAATATAGAAATAAACACAATAAAGTAAGTAATTAATTATTTTGAGATTGTAGCTTCCTCTGCAAAGATAGGAACAAAACTTTCTCAAAGAGTAGCTAATTTAGTATTTTATTACACCTTGAATAATTATATTTTATATCCAAAAATACCAAAACAAGTTTATAAGTTTGGAGTGTATGTAAAATGCTTTATTTTTTCTGTAATTATACTCAAATAAAATAATCTATGACGATCGCTATAAAAGAATTATGAATTTAATATACCGGTAATGGAGTAATATTGAGCCTGAGCACGAAATATGGTTATACCCGATTTTATGAGCGACCGCAATTAAAGCGAGGCCGTCGCCTTCACTGTACGGTAGTTGTGTAGTTCATAAAACGCCAATTACCCTTGATATTATTTGACCGTTTTGTCGATAAATCTGTTGCGACGAAACGTTCACAACATTTAAACGCGGAGAGCTTCGCTGAAAGAGTTAAATGAAAGTTTCGCATTTCCAAATTCCAAATTGTAACAAATACAATTATTAGTATTGTTTGGTTTGGAGAGTCCAATAAAGGTCACAAAAAACACCTTCAATTACTAATCGTCATTTTGTTCATTTAATGCTTCCGTAGCCAACCGAATAACAGGAAGTTGATATCGTCGCAGGAAATTAAAATGTAGTCGGAATCTGCGATACAGTTTTCATACAACGAGGATCGTTAATTTAAAAAATTACAAAACAACCTTTGTTATTATGCTTACTTTAAGTCATACAGTATTTTTATTTAATCTATATATGTTGCTGAGGCTGTTGGTTTAAATTGGTAATATATACAGTATTAAGCCAGTATTAATTGCATTACGTTCTTATCAGATGTATTATGAAAGATTATCTTGTATTCAAGAGAAATTTAAAAAACAATCGTCTTCTTCAGGTAGAACACGTAACCTTAGATAATTGTAAGTTAATTACAAAAAATTACATCTGCATCTGTAATGTTGTATTTAAATTTCAGTAAACAATGCCAAATGAAGCAAAGTTCGTCTAAAAAGGTATTGTTGTCCAACAAACGGTGAATTCTGAGTTAAACTGAAGAGGTCAAATCCGAATTGTGTCCTATGTGGAAGGATGTAAAGCCTCGCTGCTGTCATATACAAGGTCGAATTCAAAGAGCCAATCAGGATATGCAAAATTTGTTACCTTCATGGATGGTTGATGAGTCAAAGAAAGTCCGAAATTATACCCTTTGCCCAATTTACCATGAACACAATTTACGAGGAAGGAATACACCATCCTCAAATCTACCTGGCAATCAAATTAAAAATATTGAAACTAAAGAACAGATTATATAAAGTGTCAATAATTGAAAGAGAGAGCAAGGGTCTGTATTCCAATTGTAAATGTCGAGCATAACCAAAATTCTATCCAAGAGGAGGATCAAGCTTGCACACTTCATCCAAAGCTCTAACTGAAAAACAGAGCTTAATTTCTGCAAACATAGCAGACGAAAACCAAAATGTTTCATTCCGAGTAACGAAAATGTTACGAAACACTAAAAGAAAATTTCCGTCCATCCAAATTGGTGACATGGTACGATAGTACGATATAAGATACATACTATTATATACTAAAAATGATAGCGGTACCTTTAAGCAGCACTTTAACCGTAATCATTTCGTATTTTGTAAAGAAAATTTGCCTGCACTGTATGAGATTCCTACTTAAGAGATTCTCTGAGGGAAACAGCTTCAGCTTCCTAAAATAAAATAGAGGACGCTGTAACTGCAAAAGAAAGTGTACAACGAATAAATGCAGCTGTAAAAGCAAATGAGTCTTGTGCAATGCAAAGACAGATAGCACTTTAAATTGCTCAAGTAATATTGTTAAAACACACCAAATTCATGCTTCTTCATATATCAGAATTCATTTATAATTAATATTACTTCAGATAATTTCTTTCAGTATATACTACTGCTTGGTATTACCATCAGATCTAGGGGCTAATAGATGCGAACAGCACAGGACAACTAGTTTAATAATTATAACGAAAATAGTATATAGGAGGATGGAACGTCAATCAGAATGCGAGTCAATGGAGATCTGTTTGGTTTTAGGAAGAATGTAGGGACAAGAGAAGCAATATTAACTTAGCGTATAATTTTAGAAGACAGGATTAGAAAACACCAGCCCATGTACATGTAAAAAAAGCGTCAGATAATGTGAACTGGAACCTACTATTAAGGATTTTGAAGAGCACAGAAATAAAATGTAGAGAAAGGAGGCTTATGCATAACCTCTACATAAGTTATTCAGTGGTAATTAGAATTAAAGATCAAGAAAAGAAAGCAGAAATCAAGAAAGGAGTAAGAAAAGGATGCAATCTGTCGCCCATGCTGTTTAACTTATATATAGAAAAGGCGATGAAGAAAGTTAAAACTGAATATGCAAAAGGAATCATACTGCAAGGAGAAGAAATAAAAAACCCTACGCTTTGCCGATGATATTGTAGTATTAGGGGAGTCAGAAGAACACCATAAAAATTATATGAACATCGTCTTGGAGAAAGAGTTCAATATGAGGATAATTAGAGGGGAAAAACAAAGTAATGGAGTGTAGTACGGGAAACAGTGGAATAACAAAGGGATATTTGGTAGAAAGTTAAGGAATTATGCTACTTGGGAAGCATAATAACTAGGGATGGTAGGAATATAGCAGACATAAAGAGTAGCATAGCACAGGCAAGGAAGGCTTTTGCGAATAAGAGGAATTTACTTAAGGGTAATATAAGTGTGAATATTAGGAAATCGTTGCTAAAAATGTTGGTATGGTTATATGTGTGCGAAACGTGGACAATAGGAGTTGCGGAAAGGAAAAGAATAGAAGCCCTTGAAATGTGGTGCTATAGGAGAATACTGAAAATCAAATGGGTGGATAGAATCACTAACGAGGAAGTTCTAAACAGAATAAGGGAAGAGCGAACAATATGAATGATGTTGGCCAAGAGAATGCATAGATTAATAGGTCACGTTTTAAGACTCGAAGGTCTTGTAAAATTAGCATTAGAGGGACATTGGTGGGGTAGGAGCAGTAAAGGGATGCCAAGGATGGAATACGCTAAGCAGATTCGGGAGGATGTGTAATGTGGTAGTTATGCGGAAATGAAAAGACTCGCGCAAGACAGGTTAGCATGGAGGGTTGCATCAGACCAGTCTTGGGACTGAATACCACAACAACAAATTAGATTAAGTAGGTAATAGAATAAAATAACTTTTTACTCTTTTATAAAGTTATTTTTCTCTTTCTATAGTTTTAAAAATAATTGATAAACAATAAGTGCTCCGTTCCGCCCCAATCTGATTTTAAAATTTTTGAAGGAAGAAATAAGAAATCTATATCTTAAAAACTTTATTTCTTGCGCTGTAATAACGTAAATAACTGGTAAATATCATACAAACAATTTAATATTTAGAGATAATGTAGATCAATGTACGAAAAATGTGCACTGAATTGTGACATAACCCAACGCTATTCCTATATATGATATATAGTATTAAATAAAGGAAGTCGTACTTTTGTACACAGGATGTGACGGAACCTTAAGTATTAAAAAATATCATGGCAATTTGAAATTTTTTCATGTAAGCCGACGTGGTTCTTGCAATCAGTAACGTAAAAAATAGTCAAATAGTTATTGAAAAATTAACAACAGCACAAAGATCAAATAAAGGTGTAAGAAATAAAAATATAAGAACGGCCAAAATAAGTAAAATAGCTGAGTGAATTTTCCGTTTACAATGTAAATTTAAATGAAAATCATAAGGTTTCGTCCCTTCATTTGGAACCTTTCAAGGTGTTTAATATTCGTGTATCGTATAATTTGAACTTCCTTTGGTGATACAATGACCGAAATAAAAACATTATAACGCATTCTTTCAATAAATTTATTCCGTTTTTGTATATTATTGTGAATTTTAAAAGCATTCAGAGCTTGTTCAATGCGTAGAGTAATATTTCACTAATCTATTTTCGATTATGAATAAAGTAAAATAAATTACTTATAACTAATCATTAAACCAAAGTGTACTTTAGTGGAGTTAAGGAAGCTTAGAAGAATGATTTAGTCTTCTTATACACATTGATCAGTTTCTCTACTTTACAATTAAAAGTAATCTCGGGTAATACCTGGACTAATTTTCAATTTAAATTAATTTCCTCTATAATGGAAATGTAATTCTCATAGAACATTTCAATTATTTCCGCCATTCAGGCGATTGTAACTGATGCCATGATAATTAAATTTTAGAGGAAAATGTAAGTTTTCCTACTGTACAAGATTTAGAATGAAATAATATTATGGAATTGATTAAAATTATTTTATCGTGTGCCTTACTTCAATTTTGCTCCCATTGTAATGCTATAAAACATTTAGTCAAGAAAGTGATTGATAATATATTTGTTTTCTTTTATTCGTACTTTTATAAGAAACCTGGGAAAATTCGTTAAATAAATAATTTCTGGGTCTCGAATAAATGTTTCTTACTGCTTCTCAAAATCGTGACAAAATCTGAAATTTCAAACAAAGAAGAAATGCTTCAATGAAGCTCAGCCTAATTCAATAAAACAGAATTTAAAAGAACAGAATTGAAAAGCGGGAGATCCAGTGTTCGATCCCCGGGTCCGGTCGAGGTTTTTTCCAATTTGATCTTCAAAATTCTGAAATTATTATCCGTTTGTCAAAGTCATAATGAAATTTAAAATTGAAAAGCTGGAATTTTTAAGAAGTTCTGCAATGTTTCTGTATAGTAGATTTATTTTTAGAATTATTTATTCCTTACATTAGTCCTCTATGACAAGTTATAAAATATATACCTAGTTTAAAAGCACATTAATAAAATACATAATCTTGAAAATAATACATATATGTAAAAAATATACAATGTATTAAAAAACAATACACAAGACATCAACTACACCTAATAATGCACATATATTAAAGAAAATACAAATTTGATATTAATTCGATACTCACTAACACAAGACTGCATTTATCAATTCGTAATTGAAAAACATGTAAACCATAAAATAGTCTACATAAAATATGTTTGTATATTTTTTGGACTATTTTATGGTTTAAATGTTTTTCCATGAAAATAATAATTAAACAAATATAAAATTTAAATATATAGAGAATTACTGTTCATATATAAACGTGGAGAGAAAAAATCGCTATATAAAATTTAAAACAAGAATAATTTTAATAGGACAAATTCTTCTACTGCAACGACTCTACAGCCTATCGAGGGCCTTGGCCTACCTGGTCGTCTGCGGACTGTCATCTTGCATGTCACATTCCGAGTATGGAGTGACACGTGGTCAGCGTATCGATTCTCTAGCAGTCTTCGTGACCATGACGACGCAGACACCCATGCACATGTCAGGAATCGAACCCGGGACCCCTGGATCGTTAGGCACCGCTGTTAGCCTCTAGACCACAGGAGGGCGGCATTAGGACAAATTACTAATCTTATTATTCAGTTAATGATTTTAAGTGAATTCGTTCATGTCATTTTCGCGTAGTAACATACAAGAAAAATTATGGTCTTAAATAAAAAAAATTTCCAACCTACAAAAAACGTAATGTAACGCGTATAAAATTTCAGATAAATTAAGTTAACATTTTGTGTAAAATTCTGTAGAGAACAGTCCTGAGGTATTCGCAAGGCAGGCACCATTCCGTGGAAAAACCAGACAAGACAAGCAAAACAATAACTTGTAGCCTGACGGGTGCAGTCTTTGTCTCAAAGGTATTTGCGTCTCACCGAAAAAAACCAGTTCCCCCAGGATTGCTAGGGTGGCCCCTCCCAAAATTTGAATTTTTGGAGAGGAAGGGTAGGAACGCCAACCCCATTGGAGGACCTGGGAAAAATAGAAAGAGCAGGGAGACGAACCACGATTGAGGAGAGGTTAGTTTTGAGGTAGAAAGGACCTCGCCAGGGGATTCAAAAAGTAGAGTCGGAGGTGAGAGGACGTTTTTATTTTTATTTTTTTTATTACACTAATTACACGACTGACTGACTTCGATTCAGAGCTAAGAGGAGAAGCGGCCTGACTGCAAGGACTACAAGGAAACTTCACCAAAATTCGAGGCTTGCTGACTGTCTCTATGCAGACCCGGAAGCTGCCTTTGTGTAAAACCCAGGACTGCCGGTCAACAAAGAAACTTGGAAAGACGCATGTACAGTAAGGAACCAAGGCAATAATCTCGCTCTGTTATGTGTATAAACACGTGATACAACCCTGAGGGAAAGTAGATTCTATTTACTAAGTCTCTTGCAATATAATTTCTAATTAAGGCTGAGCTAGGAAAATTAAATTCATTAAATTTAAATTTGTAATCTTGTTTTTAGTTTTGTTAAGAATAAAAATTGTTAAAATCTCAAAGTAGATATTTATTGGCGCCCACGCATCTAAACATAACTAATATTTAATATATTTATTAATAAAAAACACATCACAGTAATCTATGGTTAAAATCTTTCTTTTGTCTTAGAAGTGGGATTCAACCTGAGAATGTTTACGTTATTAATTTTCAATTTATATTTACGGTTAACCAACGTAGAAATTTCTTTTTGAGAGTGCTAAGCACAATAATTGGTCGTGTTGCTAAGTAAACCAATTATGCTATGCTTTCTTTGCCTTGAAAACTCCTCGTGGGGACAAACAATTGCGTATAAGTGGAATACTACTCACATATGAGACGGCAGGAGTGTATGAGAAGACCGAAGTTTCGAGCACGCGACTATGGATGTTTACGTGGAATTCCTTAATGATTGTGAAGCTCTTCTTGTTCGCAGCCGGGGGCGGCGTGGCGGCTGCAAATTGGATTGCGCTTCCGATCGAAGTCGCTTCGAGAGACCTTTTCCCTTCTTCCAACCGACCTCCGATTGTTTTTGTTTCTTTACTGCTTTGCAGAAAATTTCCTTTAGAATCTCTTGCCAATACCGTGCAGTTTCTGAGTTTGAATAGTAGATATTGCCCCGCCCAGCACGTTGTCCGCATCGCCCCTCCCGTCTCACAACAACATCGTCGCTCTTCTCATAATAATGTAAAATAACGCGGTAAAAGCAAAGCTATGTTTCAGTAAAGTCAGCGACGGTTGCGATTAACGACTGCATATCAGTCAGAGACGAAATCCTCGCTCCTAATTTTTACGGGCCGCTTATAAAGTGTGGAAAAACGTAGCGCAGATTAAACGCCAAAATTCCCGCTGAGGTCTGCGGTGTCATTACAAATTTATGGAATATTTCAAGAACTTGAGAAAAATGTAATTTTGAACGCAAATTCGTCTGAAATAAATACGATACCGTAACTGTCACGTAAGTCGTTATTAATATTTAAGGCGTGAAAATATATTTCATTTCGACGGCTACTCAAGAGATTAAAATACTGGAAATTTTGTGGGCATTAAAGACAAGAATACTTATTTTAGAGAATGTAAAAGAAAATTATTAAAATCTATAAAACTTATATAAGACCAATAAATATAGCATTGGCCTATCATCATATGTTTTTTTGAATAAAACAAAAAATGAAAAATACAAGAAACATTTAATAATTAAATGGAAAATTTATCTGGATAAAACTGTTTACTAAATGAGACTTTTGCTGCTTCTTTGCATAATCCACACGAATATCCAACGATGAACTACTTCTTATATACCGGATGCAAAGAAGCCTTTGTCTTATTATTGGATCCAGTTTACCACAAACCCTTTGACCTCTTCGTTGTTGTTGAACTTTCTTTCTTGTAATGCCAGGTGCACCAACCAAATGATAATCGGAGGGAACTGTGGTGTTCGTTATGTAAGAAAGATAATTATCCCCATTATAACTGTTGATTCACTTCTTTTTTATTTGTATATATGTATATCGTACCTAGCTTAAGAAGTGGGTTAGGTTGCTTACCAGGCCAAAGACAGAGGAATAATGAACGCGATTGGTTAATTTTTGCTTCGAATTGAGATGATACATATATCAAGCACCACTACTGCCATTGGCGGAAGATATTTGGAAAGGACGATAAACAGGATAGCCCGTGTGAAACTTGTGGACCAAGGCCAGCTGGCATGTTCACATCCATTGCAACAATAAGCAGGTAGGAACACTTCGTGAAAAGGGTCGGAGTGAAATTGTCGGAGGAAATGAACCTCTAGCCACCCTTTGCACGCCCAAAAGATTCCGGGACACTTTCTCAATCTTCCTCAGACGACCTGTGTAAGACAATGTCAACACGAGGAACCAAGACAAAGCTAATAAGGACCCACATTTTCAACCCCCGCCAGACAGACGAAGACGGAGTAAAATTAATATAAGACGGAGCTGAGGAGATTTTTAGACATTATTAGTTGTTCATTATTCGTTATTACATGATTCAATCATTAATTATTTGGGGAGAGTAGAGTCTGAGTATTCGTCAAATTATCAGGAAGGTTCTCTTCATCCACATGGGTGATTGTTGGCATTGAGACAGCGAGTAACAGTAACCGGCCACCACATCTTAGCCAAGGACAATACGGACCGATATCCACAACATCTGGAGCAGGGCGGAAATGTACAAATTCACGTTTCTCGCCCCTGACTATTTTGAGTGTAATTAAATACTTAGATGCCAAGTTTTGTTTATCGTCCCCACTAGATCCCTAATATTGCTCTCCGTTGAGTTTAGCAAGTAGCCGGGCAAAATTTAAATGCATTAATACTTTTTTAATTAATTCATATCTTTTTATCTATATTTTTAACCCACAATTGTTAAATTTAACTGAATAAAATTGTTTTTCCAGTGTTTATTAAAATTTTTAATTTAGTATTTACAGAGCCCAAATCTGAACCGTAGAAAGGATAAGGCAGTTTCTCCTCAACCATTTCTTCGATCGTTTCCTACGTTTTATTTTGGTACCCATCTTGCAATCTTTGGATGAACGTGAGCCTGTTACTGACAATGTTATGAACTGCGCCAATACTTACTGAAACCTGTATTATTATATTAGTAATACGTCATTCTTGCCGAGTTGACACTTGGACTGGTCGGCCAAGACGTTTTGCATCAGTGTCTGGAGTTAGACGGTTTTCGAACTCTTGTAAAAAATTCCACAGTTCATAAAACATTAACCATATTGTAAAAAAACTGGAAAAGATTTTAAACCGATTATTCACCATTAGAAAGCTAAAAATGGATCACTGAACGTTCTTTAACTAATGCGCAAATTTCAAGCGTACACGCCATCGTTCAATTATATTTAAAAGCTCTAAAATAAAAACAATTTTATCCGTTAGGAGGTCTGAGTTCATCCAAATGATGCCAATCTAACGTCATGACACTGTCAACTAATTTTGGTTTCTACATCAATTTGTCTCTTATTTTTGCATGTCTCTGGAATTTTAGGTACTTTTACACACTGTACAATGCATTATTCATATCTCATTCAGTGGCAACATCTTCATGAAGACTATTAGTACTCTAATTTTAAACAAGGAAGTAGTTCATAAAATTACCGAAACGTAAGTGGCATTCATCTTCACATCTTCGCGTTAATCGTCACTATCGCAATACTTGAAAATTCTTTGTATTGAAGAATTCTCATTTAAACAATAGAATACTTAAAATTTGTAATATTTAAGTTGGTTGGTAGTGACCAATAAACCATTAATTTTAAACTCAGTCCTTTAACACCGTAAAAGCGAGAGACTACAAATCATTACATATCGCGTAATGAAGCTGCCATTGAGAATTTACTGTATAAACACCTCATAGCCGCTTCACGTGATTCAATTAAGAGAAAATATCTTTGTTTCAGAAGGCATAACACACCTATTCCTAAGAAGTGGTTTTTTTGGGGGGGTGGGGGGGGGTAACAGGCTACATGAGGGTGATCCTGAAACAGGCAACTCCCCTTTAATAGCATAGGAAGGGAATTGAAAAGTGGGGATGCGGAAGGTGTTTGCTTTTAACGTCTGCAAGCGAAAGATGGCTTTGGTTTGATTAAGTACTCTGTGTGTTTTGTTATATAAATATTTCGTCGTTATAAAAGCTCACTAACCTAACAGTCTTCGAATGGCCATAAACGCATTTCTTAATATACGCAAAAGCCATATACTTCTTTTTAGGAGTATATATTTTATTTCTTACTGTACAGAAACAGTAATGTAATATATCAATATGCGTTATTCACTTCGTCCACGTCATCTCCTTTTTTCTTATCAGATCATCTAATTAAAATCACCATCAATTAAAAATCACTTTAAAATGTTGATGTATCATAATTTAAAATTATTTTCTAAATATTTCATGTTTCGACACATCGTGAATCATTTTCATCTGAGATGCATCGAGAAACCGTTCCGCAACTCATTTGAGTACAAGAATCAGCGAGTCTCCGGGAACAATGGATTTCCAGACGAAAGAACTCTGGAGAGCCTGAAAGCTTTAGACCCACGTTTATGTTTCCGTTTTCAATGATTTACCATTGTTCCCTGTTATGAGAAGACGTTGGTAATGTTACACCGCGAGGTTTCCTATTGAATGACCAATATAATAATTAATATGTAAATTACCAAACATTAAGCGAGTTGGAATTCTTATAACAGTTTATCATATCAATTTTATGATTGACTGCAAAACGTAAGCTATAAGCTATTAGCTATATATACGTGATTCGTTTATTTCCTAAATCCAGAGACTTGATTTCCGTCTCCTTTAAAGTCTCGCTTCCATTAAAACACAAGACTCCCTCAGTAATATGATAAATATAATTATCTGATAAATTATTGCAAAGTACATAAAATATAAAGGAATCTCCTTGTGTGAATTAAATATAGATCTGTATTTAACAGCAACACGTTGATAATGAAATAGGTAATGTATCATTCCATTTTTCTGTAAATTGACGGATTAATTACTCCATATATAGTGCCATTGGAATTGTTGTCTCCGCTGATGTCAGGTAAGCGGTTTTGAAGAAATATGCCAGCTCCTGCTCCCCTATATGAAAAGCGTTTATATATTGTGTTATCAGGCCTGTATTAAATATTTTTGTCTAAATTCTATTTACGGTCGCACCAACAACTAGGTCTTTAGCGAATTTTCTAATTAGGGAACTTATTTCCTTGTGTCGGGTTTCCTCAGTCTGGAAACTCAGTACAGACACTAGCATCCAGGCCCCCGCCAGGAATCAAACCTGAGACCTCCGACGCTTATCACTTGGAGGCTATTAAATATTGTTCGTTTTAAATTCTGCAGGTGACGAATTCATATTGGAAAACGTTCCTTTTGAGATGATTTCCTCATTTTGGTCATATTCAGAGAAAATTTAAACAAAATTTTTAATGAACATAGGAATTGATTGAAGGTCGATGCTATTAAACCAAAAGTAGTAAAGTGACGTCACAAGGCAGCAGTCATGGCCATGGCCAGTTGGATGTAACGGAAGATAGTGTGATCGTGTCAGCAATACAAGAATTTTGAAAATTTATGTTGGACTTCATTAATTGTAGGAAACTTAACGTGTATGAGTGGCGTATTTTCCGGAATTGACCGATGTTTGCCGAAAATGACCTAAGTTTTGTTCTATAGTTTACTAATTTACTACTGTTAAGTCATAGATACGAAACTTTACTCAACAAATTGTTGTTCTAGTATTCAATCCTTAAACTGGTCTGATGAGACCTTCCATGCTAACCTATTCTGCGCAAGTCTATTTATTTCTACATTACTGCCTTATACCACATCCTCCCTAATCTGCTTAGCGATTTCCATACTTGGTCTCACTTTTCTGTTCTTCCCCGACACACTTCCTTTTAATGCTAATTTTATAAGACCCTCATGCCTCAAAACGTGGCCAATTACTCTAACCCTTCTCTTGGCCAAAGTCTTCCATATTGCTCTGCATAGAACTTCCTGGTTTGTTACCCTATCCACCCATCTGATTTTTAGCATTCTTCTATAGTACATTTCAAAAGTTTCCATTCTCTTCCTTTCTGCAACTCCTGCCGTCTACGTTTCGCACCAATATAACGCCACACTCCATACGAATATTTTTAACGATTATTTCGTAATATTCATACCGTAAGTAAGTTCCTCTTTTTTGCGGAAGACTTTCATGCCTGTGCCATCCTACTCTTTATGTCTATTATACTTCTACCATTCCTAGTTATTACGCTTCCCAAGTAGAATTCCATAACTTCCTTCAAAATATCCCTTCCCAATCTAGCGCCCTTTGTTATTCAACTGTTTCCCGTACTACATTTAATCACCTTGGTTTCCCTCTAGTAATCCGCATGTTGTAGTCTCTCTCCAGGACCACGTTCTTGTCATTTATTATGTTTTACACGTCTTCTGACATCGGAAAAATAGGGTTTTTATTTCTTCTCCTAGTACTATGTACTATGATTCCTCTTCCATATTCCCTTTAAACTTTCATCATCACCAGTCCTATGTATGGGAGACAGACTGCAACCTTCTTTTACCTTTTTCTTGATTAATGCTTTTTCTTGCCCTTCAATTCTAATTACTTCTGACTGTCTTCTGTAGAGGTTATGGATTATCTTCTTTCTTCATAT
Organism: Eucriotettix oculatus; assembly: GCA_034510155.1. Taxonomy (NCBI): domain Eukaryota; kingdom Metazoa; phylum Arthropoda; class Insecta; order Orthoptera; family Tetrigidae; genus Eucriotettix; species Eucriotettix oculatus. The sequence continues at coordinate 52,049,413 of CM067376.1, read as the reverse complement.
TTTATTCCCGTCCTCTTCAGAATTCTTAGATTACATTATCAAAGGCCGTTTCTATATCTACAAATTTATTGATCAATAGATATAATTATATTTGGGTATGGACCTGCCTCATTTCACCCTGCGAGAATAATGCATGCGAACTGAAATCCGTCAAAAACCCTGCTTGTTTTATATGACTGTTATTATGGATAACGTATCCATAATTTTATTATAATCAAAATTTTATTAAGAAACTGAAATGTATTTATAATTTCAATATACTTAGTGTAAAACCTGAATCCTCATTTTACTTAAGATAATTCAGTTTTGAAGTACTAATAATACAAAATATTAACGTTGTTTAAGATACGAGATATGCCTGTGGGAGTTTTCTCGCAGGCACTTCCCCCTAGAGTGATCTGCGGGGCTCACCTGATTATGTCGGGAATGCCTCTTACTCTCTCTGGATTTTTATCAAAGTTCTCACATGGGGGCTCTAGTCAACCCTTGGCTACTGGCTTGAGCTTCCGCATCCCCCCTTTTCAGGAGTTGCCTGTTTCAGGATCACCCTCATGTAGCCTGTTAACCCCCTCACCCAAAAAAAAAAAAGTTTAAAAATTTACAGTGGTAGAAACTTGCGCATCACCAAATTTTCAAACACTTTCATTCAAATCTGGTTCCGGAAACTTATAAGTATATACTGAAAATGTGCCTTATTACTTTCTATCATTGCGTTCCCTTTTTAAGTCAAGATATTTATTTTATAATTTTCAATTAATATGCCTGTTCCTGCAGATTGGAGCACAGTCGTGCACAATGAACTTCGACCGGTAAAGGCCAATATTGCCAAGCCGATAATTAAAGCAGCATCAAACCACTTTTACACTGATAGAGGGATAGAAACTGCTGGTTGTTTATGCATGGATGAATCTGCTTCGTTGGAACTACTTGTAACTTTATTGGTCGATAAGCATTCATTATTCGTTGCGTACGTTTCACTTGAAGAAGACTGCTAAAAATAGATCAAATTTTTAACCTACTAGTAGTTGAATAATTTACAAAAAAGAAAACTTGTTCAAAAGTGAGAATTTATTTTACCTTCTGTTGTGAAATTTTATTATCTGAAAACGCACTGAAGAAAGATTTGTCACGAATTTTAACTTTTGTTGCATTAATATCTGGTCATCAATACCCTTGCTTGAAACAAAACTGTATGATGTTATAAAAACTGTTAATAAAACATATAATTTTGCTCCTATGATGTATTACTTATTTCGTAATATTCATACCGTAAGAAAAATAAAGTGGTTATACGCTTCACCTTGAAAATAATGGCTTATACTACGTTTTGCTATGGAACAAGTTTCCTCATGTCCTTTTTGTATTGTTCAAAGGTACTTTTAACGCATCGGTCTTAAAAATACTTATAAATGCGACACTGACATCATCAAGGCGTGACTAATTTTGGTATATGAAGTAGACAGCAGTTACGAATGAAAACACAATGTCGTGAAACTTTTAACATAAATAATCGTTTTTTTATATTCAATTCTACAATAGTATTTAAAGATACATTGAAATTAAAAATAAGCCAAGTGAGACGAAAATCGTCGTACTTCATAATTTTCCGAGGGAGTAAGTCTTTGCAGCGTCGAGAGAGTTTCTCAAGAAGAGAATCAGGACGAAAAAAGAGAGGATTGTCCCTTTCCAAGGCTACGCTTGTATTTGTCACGTCGTCTGTCCTTCTCCAGAGATCTATGGCTGTCTTATCCGTCTTCTGGAATTCAATCCTCCGAGGCAGTCCACATTTATCTAGATGTTTTTCTGAACTACGTTTCACTTGAACGTAATGTTGCGAAAAATTTCGGTTTACAAGGCAAAATTGCTTGAGCGTAATGGAATACAATAACAACAAGGCTTTATTCTAACGGCCAAATCTCCCTTCATTTTGTAATTCAATGCATTTAAATATTCATACTTTGTTCACTTGACCTAGCAAAGGCGTTAAAAACCTACGGTTATTGCCTTTTAAGTAAAGAGAACCAAAATGATAATAATTATTAGTAATAACAAAGAATTTTTTATAAGAACATCATTAAATAGTTACACAGGGTCACATAATAACGCAACTTGAATGAATGGATGTATCTTGAAGTTTAAAAAGCAAGTTTCTGACATCAAGTAAAATAAATAAAACTATGGCCAAATATGTCGGCAAAATATATTCATTCAGGATGGAATTAGTATTATCCTTTTAAGAATTTAACTGAAGAAGTCGACAAAGTTGAATAAAACGTTGTGTTTATATTAACTAAATGTTAATTAAATTGGTTTGCTGTCATATATATGGTCGTATTTTGATTTATTTATACTGATGTTTATTAACACAACGCATACAACCTCTACAGATGGCAGTCAACTTAATTAGAATTGAAGGGCAAGAAAAGAAAGCAGAAATCACAAAAGGAATATGACGAGGATGCGGTCTGTCGTCCATGTTCTTTAACTTACATATAAAACAGCAGATGAAGAAACTTAAAAACTAACAAGGAAAAGGAATCATATTGCACGGAGGAGAAATAAAAAAATTCCTACGGTTGGTCGATGAGATTGTAGTATTACGGGAGTCAGAACAAGACTTGAAAAACATAATAAATGGCATGAACGTGGTCCTGGAAGAAGAGTACAATAATAAGATTAATAGAGGAAAAACCAATGTATTGGAGAGTAGTATAGAAAACAGTGGAATATCAAAGAGTGTTAGATTGGGAAGAGTGTGGAAGCATAATAACTAGAGTGGGATAGCACGGGCAAGAAAGGCTTTCATAAAAAGAGGAATTTACTTACGGCTAATATAATTATAAATATTAAGACATCATTATTGAAAATGTTCCTATTGATCGTGGCGTTATATGCGAGGGAAACGTGGATAAGAGTTGCAGACTGGAAAAGAATAGATGCTTTTGAAACGTAGTGCTATAGCAGAATAATGAAAAACAGATGGGTTGATAGAGTAACTAACTAGGAAGTTCTAAGAAGAATAAGGAAAGAGAGAACACTATGGAAGACTTTTACCAAAAATAAGTGATACATTAATATACCACGTTTCGAGACATGAGGGTTTTATAAAATTGGCATTAGAGGATTAAATTTTCATACAATTTTATTAATTATATTATTAGGTTTTTTAATTTTATAAAAAAAGGTGTCACTGACGAATACCAAATAGGTAATGCAATTAATTATTTATAGATTAAGATATGGTGTTGTGTTTAACATTAGGAAACTTTGCTTACTGTTGTGCACAGTTTGGTTCGCGTGTAAATAAACAGTAAGTGATATTCATACATGTATTTAGAAAAACAAAACTTTACAGAAGCACATAGTAAGAGACACGTTCACGCAGCTACATATATTAGTACTGAAAGTCAATGAATATTGTAACCCCAGAGATATTACACTTGCAAAGATAAGACAGATTGCACATGTTCCAACACTTACAGCATATGATTATGGTTAACGCTGAAAGTTTCTGGCAAAATTGAAGATGGGTGATGACTTCATTGGTTTTATTTACTGATACACACCTCTTGAAAGTTATTAATCTGTATTTTATTTTTAAAAAATTACACCTGAAGGGGATGCAAAGGACGGAACGTCATGATTTTATTGTTTTAAAAATTTTCTTATAATTATTTAATTTATAAGAAAATACTCAGGAATAATGGTCCACGATACAAAGCGAGTCTTTCTTATATCCGGTAGCTAAGAAAAGCCTTACAGAAACTCATAACCACTATTACTAAATTTCTAATTATACCCCTGTTTCCCTTCTATATTTTGGAGGTGCAGACATGATTAATAAAAGGAATGCCGTACCAGTTCTGGCCATATTCTACAGCTCGATCACCGTTACTTAAATAATTACTTCAAAACACAAATTCGTCGATTCATTGAAGGCCTATATAGTTAAAACATTGATGGCAGTTTTGATCTTCTAAATGTATAATCACGATTCAAAAATTATTGTTTACGATGGATAAATTTAACAAAAGAAATAAGAAAATATAAATGAGGTCAGAAATGAAATAGACCTCCATTCGCACTCGTTCGTTTTGCAAAAGAAAGATTTTCGTTTAAAATAACTAAGATTATTACAATAATATACCAGTAAAATGAAATATTCGTATTTTTTCCCTTTATTCCAATGATTACCGCATTTATTTCATGAGAGTTTTTCCTTATTCAAATTGAGAATTGTTTAGTTTGTAATGCACAGTATATTAGATAAACGAAAAGAGTATTAAAAGACTGCATAGAAGAACATAAAACAATAATAAATTAGTTATTTAAAAGTACACAGTTGAGTTCAAAGACATTTATCTTAAAAATAATAATTTCAATTAGCAAAATGTTGAAGCTTTAGATGAAAAAATTAATTACTTCTCAATAATGATGAGTGAAATGTTACATATCAGGTGCAACCCAAATGCACTCAATGTAAAAAATTATACAAAACAATTTACATGAGATATATGACACTCTCTTGTTGTAATAGTTTAATCTTTGTATAGATTCATTTTCAATTCTCAAAATTTAATGGTGAAAATACCTTCCTCATTGTTATACATCATTTCGGTTGTAATTGTCACCGGAGATAGTCTGCGACACCAAATTACTCACATTGTAATTAGTTTATCCATATAATTTACTTTGGTGAAAAATTAAACTTCATTTTTTAACAAAATTTTTATGTATTAAAATAAATATTGATTTTATTATTTCCACAAAGATAGAAGAAATGTATTTATAATAACTAATTTTAATTAAATTTGTTTGTTGACATATTTGACAGTATTTTTAATTATTTTACTTAATGGCAGAAAATTGATTTTAAAACTAATATAAACTATGATAGCAGTCACAACAATCAGTATCCTGGTTAATATATTTGCAGCTCATGGAACCCCAATCACAGTTGTTTCTGAAAACAGAGGAATTTAAATTGTTTCATAAACAGTTAGGCATAAAGTACCATAAACTGATAGATCGACTTAACCCATCAACCAACAGGCAAGCTGAGAGAGAGGTATGTCCAAACTGTTAAAGACACTCTGAGCAATATCGACAACTGGCAGCATTTCATTTATCACATGACATAATGTTATCCCCTGTAATGATTACGAGAGTAACAATATGGACGTTGTCAAGGTAATTGCAAAGTCAACCATATTTGAAGCGTATCTGAGGAGCTCCTAGTTCAGAGGCGTTGGTTCATGAAATCCTGGTGCGGTTCCGCCCATCTGTTTGGACAGCTATCCATCAGACTTGCTGTTTGTTTCCGCGGTGACACGTCTAATACCTGAAAGCTTCCTCCCAGAGTGCCACGTCAGGTTTCTGGTATTAGCCTAGGTGTGTACGCGCTTACTGTGTTTCCAGGAAGTAATTTCCCCTGACTGACTAGTAACTCAAACAAAGTATAAGTATAAAATCATACTGCATAAATCCTATAGAGAAGCACAAGCTTCAAGGATGTGGAACGAGTCAGAGATTTTACATAGTTTGCTTTATTAATATTAAAATATACTGTAACTATTCATTAATTTTTAACTTATAATAAGATTTTCTTAAGTTCTATACAGAAGACATACAATTTGTACCTTATATATAAAATTGATAAATATTTTTACATCCTATACTAAAAAAATAAGTGTTCTAAAAATGTTCTTTTATAATTATAAATATCCACCCTATGATACATTTAGCTCCATAAATTCTTCAACAGAGTAGAAGGAGTGGCTTAGTAAGAAGTTAGTTAGTTCATATTTGAACTTGTTTGGATTTATTTTTAATTGTTTAATGGATGTGGGACGTTTATTAAATATGCTAATAGCATTGTAATGTACACCCTTTTGTATTACGGTTAGAGACTTCCCTTCCTTGTGTAAATTGTTTTTACTTTTGGTATCAAAGTCATGTATATCTGAGTTTAGTGTGAAGAGGTTACTGTTATTAATAACAAATAACATGAGTGATTGAATGTGCTGGCAAGTGAGTGTCAGTATTCCAGTTATCTTGAAAAGTCCCCTACAAGATGTTTTCGGTGAGACCTGACATAATATTCTGACAGTCTTTTTTTGAAGTTGAAATATTTTATCTTTCCCTGATGCATTGCCCCAGAATATTATACCATATGTCATTACAAGTTCCTTCCACTTCCCTATTATTATACCGAAATAATATTTGAACCTTAATTAGAATTCTCATACTATGATGTAAACCTGTAGCTTCAGTGATCAATAGTATGATTCTGATGTACCAAAGTAGTAGGACAAGTCAATATAGGTATGTGCATTGCGCAGTGTTAGAAGTCCTAAAATAATTAAGACTGATTGTTTACATTATTTTTGCAGTTACAATTTTAATAGTAATTATTGAAAACTAACTAATTCTACGCCCTTAAATCATTAACCTCAAAACGTTCTCCATATTATTGTAGCACACTTGAATTATTACTTTATTTTAAATTTTCATTTAACGTAAATTATCACGTTAAATATACGTCTGTTAAAGGCGAGGCACAGACAAGTAATTCCATGAAAATCTTCCAGCCAGGAATAGCACACAGGTAAACAATTTCCGGGAAGGGCCAGTATTTATCCGTTGAGGGAAAAGTTCAACCAGTTAGGATACTGATAACATATTGGGATGGTGATGCTAAGACCAGTTTCCACGAATTGGATGCATGGTAAGAAAACGGGGGAGTATCGAGACAAAAGAGGAGGCAGAGACACCATTTGCTTGAGATTTGAAGGAGCAACGATCTTGGAAGAACGGAGAGAGAAGCAGGTAAATACCACGTGGCTGAATGAACCGGACTTTGCTTCCAGCCCGGAGGCAGAAATCCTATTCTTGTAAGCCGTCGGAAGTTTTTCCAGGGAGTTTTGCGACGGTAAGTTATTGATCAAAATTCCTTTCGAGTTTCCATACTGCAACCCGGTAACTTGGGGAAAGAATCTCATGTTGTAGCAGTCGGAAATATTTTCTTTAACTTGTCATTTTCTTTTGATTTCTTTTATTTAACTTAATGTAAAATTATTTAATTTTAATTTAATTTGTATTACTAATGGGCTACCCACATTAACTTGTTTATTTCGTGGTATTATTACCATGTGGTGCCCAGAAATTAATCAAAGTTAATAGTTCCATTTATTTAGTAGATTTGTCCACGATGTTGGCTGTCTCTGAGGACTGAGACACGAAGACCTATTAGAACTTCTTTGCAAAACTCCATTGATATCGTGAAATCCAGAAAAATGCTAATTTAAATTTGGCTTAAGCGAATTCGGTCCCCAGTTCCCGCTCCCGACACCACTTCATTGGATCGAAGAATACCGCTATGGGAAGAGGAAACATTACTTAAATTACCTACAGTTCTTGTTTGTCATGAGAATCGAGTCCTGTAGTAGCCACAAGCAAGCTAGAAACGGTACTGGATCGTGACAGTGGCAAAGTAAATGCGTTAGATTAATTTCTGGTAAAGTGAGAACTTTCCTATTACTCTTCTATCAAACACTGAATGCTGTTCTTTTACTCAATCCAGCGTATCAAGGAAAATGTTTTTAATTACGTGGAGTGGAGCGGGAGATCAAGTTTCAAAGGACCAGTTGTTTTAGTCAGATCTTGGGAGTAATAAAGATCAAAAGTTTATCTTTCCTACCAGCAGTAAATGTCGCAATAAAAGGTTGTACTTCCTTGAGCGAAAAAAAGCGTTATGAAAAATAAATGTTTATTAAATACTACTTCCTGAGCTCGTCATAAACTAAATTTTGTCTCACCTATGATTCTAGATATTGTGACGTAATACACGCATCGTTTCATGAAACATGCATGATCATTCTGTTATTATGAACCGTTTCCTACATTCTCCTTGGCTTTCAGCACTTCGATTTTTTGATATTAAAACTAAATAATAAGTCTACAGTTCAATTGTGTACATATTCTTCCCCTAATTTGTTTAATATTTTCAGGTAATTTCTTAAGCAACAATGTGGCTCATATAATGCGGTTTCTAAAAATTAGTTTTGACTCTTAGATGGTTACTACTCCCACTTGTAATATATACTTTTGGTGCATTATATACTGGGAAACCCTTATAATTTTCTTACAATTTGAATAGACTTGTAGTAATAACGTTAATACACTGTCTGAATATTATATTTTTTGAATATTGGCTTACAGGAATCATACCAAAATGAACCTTAAATTCTTTCTCTGTATGACCCATACTCTGTCCAGGTTTTTGGCAGCAGCACACCCTATTCAGTAATTTAAGGTTGATGTACTCTATATATTTATATGCTGATAAAAAAATCCTCTGTAAGAACTGCTGACATTTTCCTCGAGACATAAGTATTACAGTATATTGTTTTACAAACTTCATTTTGAATATCCTCAGACATATATATCTTGAACCCCATGAATTCTGATGAATTCAGTGAATAATAATATGGGAAATGGATGTAAAAGCAAAGCATTTACTTGAAGTTCATTTACATATAAATAATTCTTAATGGTATTAATATAAATTTTGTATGCAACTAGTAATGACTTGACTTCTTTCTCAAAGTTATGATTATATGTCGCCAAACTTGCCTCGATAAATTTCAGTATGTCATTCACATATAATACAAAAAGTAGAGGTCTCAAAATTGACTTTTGTTGGACACAATGAAATACTTCACAAATTTTAAATCTGATCTGTTAAACTTAAATTATCACTAAAAATAATTTCGGCATTCTGTCGATGATCAAGAAGATAGGTCTCTCAAGGACACCTGTGTCCTTTAATTAAAGGATTATTCAGTTGGTGAAATTGCTCTAGATTTCATTTCTCCCATATTATCGACATGGCTAAGATAACTACCACAGAGATACATTGAAATAGAATATTCCAGTCTATATTACATGTGTGACAATTCTCTATTTTTATGAGGATATAGTTATGCTGAATCTTTTATATTTGTGTAAGTATAGAACTTTAACTATTGCAATAAACTGAAAGTATACAATTGTAAGTTTACTCACACAATATATCCAACTAATAAAATGTTTTGCATCAATGCATTTATGGAATCATGGAAATTCATATTTTCTTAGTGCTATTGCATTAATATTTATTATTTATGTACTTGATTGAAATTTTAAATTAAGTACACTCTTTCTTTATATTTTTGCAGTATTTTAACTTAGAAAAATGTTTAAATAGTTCTATGCATGTTCATAAATTATAAATTCGGTTTTCCAAACAGCTGCGTTACTGCAAAAACTATTTTTAACTAACAAAAATAATAACCAATTCAGTAAAAATATTTTACACAAACATTTGTTTACTTTAGAAAAGGAAACAATTTACAAATCCACATTAATGGGAGGAAACAACTCAGGTATTTTAAATATTAAAAATGTCACCAGATTATTATGCAATATTTGATAATACAGCAGGCTATATTTTATATTATCTGTACACAAAGAATAACAGCATTACAAACACAATGGCTAAGTACTTCTTAAAAACAGAAAAGTCTCCTCTTATTTTATATTATTACAAGTGTTTAGAATTCCGCTATCCTTTTCCCACCTCCATTTTATTTTACAAGATCAGTGATACAAATACAAATATTACTTTCTTCTGATGAAAGAGCACAGCATTCCTGTTTGTTTTTATAACAATTCCTGTTTTCAATAACTAATTGTTAATTTTATAATGTTTACTCGGATCCTGTAAAGACAAAGACATTCCAACAATGACACCTCAAAAGTTGATTAACGTGAAGTTAAACTATTCTCCAGTGACTATACATTTTTCAATCTTTAATAGGGAATACATATTTTAAAGGATAGTATTCCTAAAAGTGTGTTCTGCAAGTTAGTTCAAATGTCCACACCAAGGCGAGGAAAATAATATCCAAAAATCCTTCGCCATTCCCTAGCACTTAAAGAACATGTCATATGCCACCAAATTATTGTAATACTGCAAGAAAAACATAATAAAATTACTACATACTCTCACATACATACATATGTACAAATAGAGCCATGAATCCACATTATTTAAGAAAAATGTAATTTACATACCATATAAAAGAATGAAGTTTGTGACACTATAATGATATATTATCTTACAAAAATATAATGCTATGTATCTACCAATAGAAATACAAATAATTATGTAAAAATTATATTAATATATGAGTTATTTATTGAGTAATTTAATGAAGTTTAAAGGGAATAAGTACATTTTCCAATTTTTATAATTATTTACACTTAATAGTACAGTGTGGGATCATATTCTGTACACTCTGTAGAGCAGCTGGGCTTAAAATATGTGTACATAATTACAATAGTAACCTATAATTAGAAATATACATAGTACCTTAAATTTAAATTAAATATATAGTTGGAAGAAATTTATTCAATCATAACAGCTTTAAAATTAAATAATGTCTGCGGAGGCCTTTTTGTGTTTTCATGACAGGCAATACAACATTATAGACCAGTATCCTTTACCAATTAAGAACATAGGACTGCTTAACTGTGTCAATTATAAAAAATGGCAACAATAAATACATTAAATTTTGCAGTAAATTATTTTTTATTGGTTTCAATTATGATAAAATTAATCACAGCCAGTATAAATATCTCATTGCTTAACTTAGTTCAAAATATTGTGAAAATGTTTACTATATTTTGAGATGAACTCATTACATCAAACTTATGTAGCTACACCTTCAATTCACTAAGAAACTCATTAACAAAAAAAATTTATAATTTTTTTCCACAAAGGTTTCTAAAAAACGGTGTTAAAATTAGACTTGTGCCAACAAACAAATAAATATATCTTCATCCAGTTTCATAGAGACAGAAAAAATTCAAAGGGGTTATGGTTTCCTAATATTTGTAACCAATTGGAAAAATAAAATCATGAAAATACAGTAAATTTGTTGTTCCCCACCAAATTATTTTCTAGCATTACATGTTCACAATAAAGTCTAATTTGTGAAGTTGAACATTCTCATCATGTTAAACATTCTACAAATGTTCATTTCACCCTTTTTCCGAGTCTTCAATTTTTAACACAATGTATAAAACATTTAGCTTTCATTTTGAAATTTGCTTACTGAAAAGAACAAATACTCACTAAAAAACAAAATCTCATACTTTGTGAATAAGAAATAAATGTATCATACAGAAATATGTGTTAATAGGTGTGACAATAATTAACTAAACATTCAAACTTAGGTAAGTTCATAGAAGCACCCAAAACCATGAATAGCATTTTAGACAAAATAAATGACTGTAGGTGTGTGTATATGACAATGTATGTATGAATGTGTATATTAATGTAAAATCAAAGAACATGTACATTCAATTAAGTTGGCACTGCTGGATATGACTTTAATGTTAAGAATGAATGTTGAACATAAAAATTCACTTGTTTTATATTTCAATCACTGAACCAAAAGCAGTATGCATTTTCCATAACTTGTCAAAGCATTTTATTTTCTTAATAATTACATTCTCTTTAAAATTTTGAAGTACTGCATATCATAAGTAGCCTATGAGTTTTTTTATAAACCATACCTTACTGTTCCTTTGATACAACTATTTCACATACAATTTTTATTACTTCTATGCCTGTGTTTCTGTCATTGCCTGGTCTGAAATTATTTAAAATTATTATATTTCTCATATTTTCTACAGAATCAATCTATAAACAAACAGAGAATGTTTAATTTTGTGATAAATAGGGATGGATGAGTTTAAGTCAAATAATTTTTATACTTAACAAGCAACTAGATTTTTTTTTGTTTTTCAATGAATTTATTGTGGTGAAAACTTCTTATGTTGTAGTCCTAAATTTATCACAAAATTACTTCATTTTGTTTATATTGCTATATGATATAGGAGATTGCTGGACTTTTTTCATCTGAATCAAATATGTTGAATAAATTATAGGGTTTAAGTAGTTAATATACATTATGGAATTTAACTGTTTCATCTTGCATTCTTTACTCTTTTCAGTTCCCATTTTTACATTATTTCCAGTTAATGAATTGGCTAATGTCTTTAGTATTTTTTTCAGGATATTTTCCTGGCCTTGTATTCTTAAATGCTTTATGATAGCTATTTTACATTAAATTCCAAAAACTTAAATACCAGTGTGTCCTTGATTTGATCAGCTTAAATACAACTGTCATTCTTTGAGTAATATTTGTATCAGTTTTATTATAACTAAGCATGGATAGATTAAGAGGCCACATTTTGAGACATCAGGGTCTTGTAAAATTAGCATTAGAGGGAAGAGTATGGGGTAAGAAAAGAATAGGGAGGCCAAGCGTGGAATATGTCAATTAGATTGGGGACAATGTGGGATGTGGTAGTTATGTGGAAATAAAAAGGCTTGCAGAAGATATAATAACATGAAGGGTTACATCAGACCAGTCTTACGACTGAATACCATTACAACAACGAGCATGGAATATTATGACGAGTTTTGAAATATCTTTAAAATTAATCTCACTTAACAGTTATCTTTTAACAACCATACCACATCTCATATTCTAATCTTCCTCTGCATTTTTGCAATTTTATATTCAGGTAACTAAGTTTATAATTAAGACAATTACCCTTGATAGGTGTTTCTGAAATATATAGAGCTGACCCCCTGTGGTATAGTGGCTAGTGTTTCTGCCTCACAACCCACAGGTCCTGGGTTCGAATCCTGGTTTGGGCTTGGATGTTTGTGTCACCATGGTCGCGAAGACCGGGATAAAAACTGTTGGAGGATCGATATGCTGCCTACATGTCACTCCAAATTTGGAATGTGTCATGCAAGATGACTGTCCGTAGTCGACTCGGTAGGCCCAGACCCTCAATGGGCTATAGAGCCATGGAGGAAGGAAGGAAGGAAATATATATTGGGAAAAGTGTTCAGATGTAAAGTCATTTTGAAAACTAGTGGGATATCATTCTTTAATTTTTAATTGTGTGATGAACTACTTTGAAGTTTATTTCATCAAAGAGTATTGGTCAAATACAGTTTCTTTCAATCTGTGCACATGTGGAATGTTCTTGCATTTCTTATAATTGTTGTCTTTTTTGTATATATTTAGAGTTACATCTCATAATGATTATGTTATATACAAGGGAGATTGAAATGTTAATAGAAATCTCTGATAATTAAGTACAATTATATCATGCCTTGGAGATCTTAATACAAATATCATAATTGTATTATCTTTTCTGGCTTTTATTCATATCAATTAGCACAAAAATATTTTCTCATTGTTTTTGGTTCAAAATTTTGATAGTACTTCCAAATCAGAGCTTGACAATACCTTATCAGAGAATAATTCTTACATTTATATTTTTCTGCTGTTTTCCACTTGTTGAAGGTTCAAGACCTACATCATACACACCTATAAAGATCTCTATGGCACCATTGTTAAAAAATATAATTTCTATTGTTTTTATAATTCACTACTTACATTATTTGGTATTTTTTTTAACTTCTTACTGATAATTTTCATATTATTTTCTAACAGGTTAACAAATAAAATATGCATAATAAATGCTTTTTAAAGTGATCATTTTTTTTTCAAGTGATCTGTGCTTTTGTTACCCATATTCTGAAACTAAGCAGTTTATTAAGTATTTCTACATTTAAATTATTACAATATTTTAATCTCTCATTACAGCCTTATTTGTATTAATATAGCATCTTCGAACAGAGTCAAAGAATATCATATCTATCTGTCAGTTTACTTATGTTCTCCAAAAATAATATTTATTTGTTTAGTGTTCTATCATGATTATATTTATATGTTAATAGGATTTTGTGCTACTGCAGTATTATGACTGAAACTGAAGATTTACTCTACTCATTTTTTTTACAGGACTGTGTAATGTTTAGTTTTGAAACAATTAATTATAGGTATTGTATTGAATTGGGATTAATTACTCATAAATAATGAATGTTTAGAAAATATAACATAAATAAAAAGATATGAAACTGCTATTTTTAATTTAAAATCACACCATATTACCACAGCTTCCCATTTGAGTTACAAGTGTGCCAAAAGTTGAACAAATTTCAAGAATATCAACCATTCAAATGTACCAACAAAAATGGTAAATAATATAAGCAGTGATGTAGCTAAAATAGAAACACCTACTATTTCTTTATAATAAGAATAATCAGTATTTATCAAACAACAATGCTCCTGGAATATTTTTTCTTCTGAGTTTTTATGTTAATTACAAGTTACAAAAAAAATTGAAAAACCTAACCATTTCACTTCTTCATTATTTACTAATCACTTTCTACCCCCCTCCCCCTCCACTATCACATAACTATTTTATCTTATTTCATATCAAGTCAGAAGCTTGAAGGTTTTCTGTTCTGCAACATTGAACACACCACAGAGATGATTTTCAGTAGAAGCTGGAATATTATTTAAATGACTAATTAAGTTTTTCCTTCATTTACTTCATATACTCTGTTTCAGACACAAATCAACTAATGATTTACTATTATATTATAATAACAACAAATATTTGTCAGAAAATATGTTTGTAACATCAGATTTAGAGTCCAAAATACCCCTGGTACAAAAGCAGGAATAAATATGTTTTCAGTATTCTAACAGAATAAAACTTTTCCCCCACTGTAATCGGTAAATTTGTACTTAAATCGCATATTAAATGTCAGAATGTAACACAGTGACCGCATTACGCCGGTTTCGACACCAAACTCGATAGTTTCCTTTTTATTTTCATATTAGTAATTGCTAAATTGTAAAATTTACCTTACGCGAGAAATAAAACCAAATTATGTATACATCGTTTCAATGATCCAAAGAATTTAAGTTTTTTCTCGGCCTGCTGCAACAATAGATAGTAAATGGGATGAATTATATGTAGTTGTTGTAATAGGACTTATAACTCGCAGTTGGTTTAAACGCCGGCTTTCGCGAGGCAATTCCAAGAAATATTGCTGTAGAATTAATATTTGTATTTATATTCATATTATACCAATATCTTCTACAATATATCGAAATTAAATATGCACTAATATTAAAATCAAATCTTTTTTAAACCCTCAAATTTTCATTGAAATCTGTTGAGCCGTTTCGAAGTCTATTTGAGACAAACATACGGACAGACAGACACTTCAATGTTATATATTGGTATTAATATCAAAGTACCATTCCCGATAAGGTGATCACCAAAAATAAATAAAAAATAATTTTTCTGACAATTAAATATATATTAAATGAGTTAAAACAGTCTCTTTGTCAGTATTTATTTTATTAAAATATTGAACAATAAAATGTTTCGTCATTCATTGAGACTTTTTTAGGTATAAAACCTTTCAGGAACAGCTAAATTTTTATACCTAAGAAGTCTCAAATGAGAGATGAAGCGTAGTATAGTTAAATATCTAAATAAAATAAATACTGACAAAGAGGCTGTTTTAACTCATTTAATAAAAAATAATTTGCACGAATGTGTAGAAGTGGCACGCATGCAAAAGAGACTTTTTGGTAAACTCACTATTAGCAATAACAAAAGTGTAGAAAATTCTGTTCCCCTGGATTGTAACATTGTCCAGATTATTGCCTAGCAACTGCAGCGGACAAACGCCTATAAAAAAAGTAGATAGGGTAATCAGAGTATAGGAGAACATGACAGAGGCAACATTTGAAGCTCTGATGACGCAGAAATACTAACTTGAAAAATATGAGGGAATGACATTTATATTGGATGCAACTGTGTAGCACAAAAATGGGAATTCTGATTACTGGATCAGCAGGATGGCGATGAGAATGTTGGTGCTCATTTGTGAGTTATTTGACATCCAAGATTCTTGACAGATGATTTACCATTAAAGTTCCCAAAATCATTGTATTTACGTCATGGCATGGATGTTTCTGTACATCATGGTCCGGAAAACTGTGGAAGGTAACCTCATCCACCTTCAAAAAATTCTGAATGCGCGTATTATTTTTGTATTGAATTAGTCTTTCTACATTAATTGCGCTGCTCAAAATTACACATTCACATACCAAAGATTTGATTGACATGAGAAAGTATATACATATTCTACTATTCTTACAAGTGTACACATAATATGAACAAGCAGTTAACTCATTAACTTCAATCCTAAATTATATATGTAGGGAAAAGTCTATATTTAATTTCAATCAATTTTCATTTGCCAAGAGAAAATTATTTTCTTCCAGGCTACGTTATTGTTGCGTGATTTACCAATATTTCCCCAGTTTTTTAATCACAAATAACTTGTTTATGTTGTGCGATCTATTGGTCGGAAAAATTGTAACGGTGTCAAGACATATGTAACTTAATAAAATTTTCAGATTCACATTAATAAGCAATTTTCTGAAAAACTTCCTAGTTTCGCTTGATCTTAATAAGATTAGGTTTAACTATTTAGTTACTAAGGAACTCAATTTGTAAAGAACGAATTAGCCTCACCATGTGCACTGTCGGCCAATTCCCCGCTTTCCTGCTCCTTGACGATATCCAGACGTACAATAATAAACTTTGCTTTAGCACACAAACGAAAAAGGCCATTGTTAATTTATTTACATTTTCATTGCGTCAGCTTGCTATAAATATTTTTAAAACTAATTTTGAATCGCCACTTGACACTACACTGAGAGAAGCAAACAAAGCAAAATATACAATAAATACACACGCAACATTTACAAACACGCTGGAACGGAGATTAATATAATTCATGTTATTTACATAAATAGTACAACTATACAGACCCTAATACTGACATTGAGCCCACTTCTATGATGTTATATTAAATATTTCTTCCATTCGATTCAGCCGCGTGAAGAAGGTCGTCTTTCTTTAATTGCCGTATTTCAGACGATTTACCTTTTACTCTTCACTGTCTTTAAACGCAATGAGTGTCTTACAGCTCAAGACCTTTTTACCCCTCCTTCAGTTTCCTAGAGTTCTCCAGTTCTCTTCTTCTGTCCCATTGCTGTTACCTTCAATTTTTTTTCTCTCTAAAACAGACATTGAAAGACACAATAACTTATTATAATGTGTTGTTTCCAGTCTAAATGAATAATTCTAAGTGAAATTTACTTATGAGTTAATTTATAATTGTTGGGTAGCTATTTAATTCCCATTAACAAAACATGTATTAAATTTTCTTTATTGGTAGGAGCATGTAGAGCTATAAATATGAAGACAATGTTAACTGGAAGGTGGACAGTAAACTTAATTATTACTTTTGAACTTCTACAGTAAAGTTTCGTGACATTCAAGTATAGTATGATTTACAATGGTTTTAATTTGCAGCTATAGGTGTTAATCAGAGTGAATATTACTGGCAAGAGTCTTGTGTCTTCGTAAAAACTTGGTCTTTGTAGTTTTCTCCTGACATCCTTTGATGAAGTCCGCGAACGCCTTGTTGTCTTATCCTATCGTAAAAAAGATAACAGAAAGCTTGTCTTTCACGAGATTTCTGTACCGTTCTCTAACAATACTTTTCTTTTTATAAACTCAGGTTTTAACCTCTCACAACTTTGCCCCAATGTCACAAAGTTTTATGTCCACTCAATTCAATATTCATCGAGAATAGTCTGCCATCTAGCTTTATATTTTTCTGATACACATCTCAACCCCGAATATAATTTTTCTGTTAACTCCATTTAAAGCAAACAACTCATTTATTTCTAATTGTCACATTTTCATTTCTTATCTTCATGCTGCGACTAAAACATGAGTTATATTTCCTAAGCTACATGCCTCAAGTATCACTCAAGTGTTACAGACAAAATACACAGAGACCGATACCAAGATGTTGTATTTGTCAATATTGAGTTACACGAAATCGAAAGCAGAAGGCCTTATGCGTAAAGGAATGTATATTTTTCCCCATCACACAGTTTTTGTAAGCACTAAGGCCAAACTTCCAACGTGGGCATCATCTACGAGTTAAAGGAAGAGTATAGAAATCCATTTGCGTTTCAAGTGTGATTCCCGGCCGCTAATCATACGGTATAAATGAACATTCCTAATTACTTTTGTATAATTACTGTGATCATCAACGTAGTTCGTTGCCCGTTTTTAATAAATTCTCAACATCAACTTGAATTTATGGCTAAAGAAACATTGAATTGTATCATTCATAAGAACTGAAGTTTGTTATGTTCGGTTCCAGTATATATTGTTTTGGAAATTACCTTTAAATTTAAACGTCGATAAGCAATTATTAATCATTTTAACATAAACACAGAAAGATAATTTATTGTTATGTTTTTAATAGAGTTTAAAACTTTATAATACATTTAAACCAAAAAACTAGTGATATCTTCCTGCGCTTTTAAAAAATATGTCCTTTAGATAGTGAATTTACAATTAAAATTCAATAATAATAATAAAACTCATTCATTTTTTAAGGAAATGGGTTTAAATACCTTTGTTTTTTATATTGCAAACACTGTTTGTGGCTTTGACCACTGTGGCATTTAGTTGACGGACGGCTTTGAGAGATTTATAGTTTCATTAGTACGTTACAGACGACGCCCAGAAACACGTTGATGATCACCGACATTCAGGAACCTTTGTAGTCTTCGAAGTGACAAATCTTCTGGAAGTGAATGGCCGACATCACATTGCCTCCTTTGATCTCTGGATATCCACTTCGTCTCCAGTACCACTAGATGCTTTTACGTCCACTCAACAACTCATAACTATCTTAAATTTCGAGCTTAACTAACTTTAATCTTAGCTCGAACTTCTCAACAAATGCTCCTTTTGAAATTCAAATCATCAGTTTTCAACAAATGTTCTCTCTGAAAAATTATCCAAAACTTATTAACAACTGCTCTCTTTGAAATCATAAACACCACTTTAACTACTTATGTCCCTAAAATCTTAACCGTAACTCAACGATTGCTCTGAAATCTTCATCACAACTCAACAACTGCTCTCTTTGAAATCGTGACCATCTTTAACCTCTTAACCATATTTATTCTGCCCTTGGTACCTATCGTGCATTGACCGGAGCTCAGAAAATTTCTCAATAAATTATTTAATTAAAATTAAGTAAAGTAAAGCCCTAATAAGTAAATAAACATGTGTAGTTTGATTCCGGAGTTAACCTGAAACGTATTAATTGCACATAGGAAAATATAAGTGATAAATAAAATAGTAATTCATTGACTAAAATATTACTCGTACGTTTGGAATCTTTCTTCTTTCCTGTTTTCTACTTGTAGTAACTTTTAGTATAAACTGTGTAGTTCGTGATGCGGCTTAACATAGCAACCATTAAAACAAATGATTGTGCAACTGCATGTGTGTGTAATATTTTTGAACAACTCATCTCATTTTACAATATTTATAGAACCAAGCGAAATGCGCACAAGACGTGCAAGAAGCCAGCAATCGTTTTCGTTAGACGAGCAATACGTGGGCCTTCGCGAGTCCATAATTAATTAAGCGAGGTTAACTTTATTTACTAAGCACCATAGAATTTTACGGAACGTCTCATGATGTAAATAATAAAGAAAATATATCATAAGTGAAAAATTGTTTTATAATAAACGGCAAAAATATTCTACAAAAAAGTGACATTATTCAAGCTAAATATGTCTACGTTTAACCTAAATACATTTTATTTCTTATTATGCATTCTGAGTTTAGTAAAACTTCATTATATTGCTGTACTGCTGATTTTGCTTAAGAATTTGATAGTGTAAGTATTCTCTATTTTGCTATTATTCAGGTCAAATAATGGTTCCTGATTACAATAATCTTGAAAATTTAACGCCGTAAACATAAAATAATTTTTCAGGCATCTGTTATATACAGAATCGTTTATGGTTTGCTGGAGTTAGAACATCGGAACTTGAATTCATGAAGTTCTTCGTAACTCTTTCATCATGGAAACGAAAAGATAAAACACCCGGTATTGGAGAATCCTTATACAATATTACCGCCGATTATATATATATTTCAGAAACATTTTACACGATTTATTTTTGTAAAGCGTTACAACTATGGAAGAAACGGCTAAGGAACGTTGGCTGAGTGCACTGGTCGTTGCCAATAACACTTTGAGATTACTCTGCTCACAATATTACAATAAGAATCCGTTATAGAAAACGTCCTTCGTCGTGTCCATGTTGACAATGTTGTCCAAATATGTGAAGTTCGCCTTGTGAAACTCCAAATTCATCAGTCTTCCTCGTGTGCCCTTCATACGCTGCGAGAGTGCAAAACAATCACACTTCCTCCATCGAGATATCAAATGAATGAGTATATTCTATAAGAATAAGTACGTTAAATACATAAAATATTAATTGTGAGCTACATATGAAGAGAACTCTAACCTTCAGTCCGCATAATCTAAAGAAGAAACCAAATTAAGAAAAAATGAAGTGATGAACTACATATCACACAACAGTTCTGCATTTTTTAATTTCTTTTGTTGTTGTTTCGTCCGGTGATTATAAAACGCGAGAGTTGGAAGAACATGCTACACAAACAAGATAGCGCCTTTAGAAGTCTTGGTTAAAGTGGTGTGAGAATTATTTCGGTTGATGGGTTTTTCAGACACCTGACGAAAGCAACAAGGATTGCAGAACTATGAATAATTTTTTTAGCAAAAATTTTATTACTTCTTTATATTTCAATGTGTTAAATTCATTCAGACTACAAGTGTGCATACTTATTAATTAAATTATGAAAAACGAGTATTCAACCAAAGCAACTAAAATAATATTTGTTTATATTTTCAAAAACTACACGTTAAGCACGGTAAGCCGAATTATAAATATTAAAGATTAAAATCAGTATATAACAGTAATGTTACAAATCACTAGCGATGTCTAGAATCATATTCGTAAATCAGAAATTCAGTAAATTAATGAGAATACAATTGTAACTTAAATATAATAATTAATTAGTAATGTACTTTAATTTTACTCCTAATATTTTACTAATAATCAGATTTAAAAAAATTATTCACATATTGATTTTAAAAATTATGGATTTAGGTAATAATTTTAATTTATTTTGTCACAGTGAAAAGACGCAAGAAATTATTTTTCACGTGTGAAATGATTGAAGAGAATTTTTTTATAAATGAAACAATCAGCCAATTTAATTAATATTTATTTGATATAATATGACGTTTTGTCCATATTCGTGGACATTATCAGATAAGACTATGATTAGAAAATAATTTAACAATAAATTAATAACATTATTAATGTTGAATACACATTACAATAAATTAAGATTATTATCACATTTGAATACGTAATAACTCTATAATAAATTATGTATTCAAAATTAAATTAGGTTGGTAAATTTTTTGCCTACTTACACAAATATGGACGAAACTTAGAACTTATTTCAACTAAATATTATTTAAATATTTCTGACAAATTGTATGTACTTTTATTTTTGAATTTTTATTTGTATTTACTTATATTCGAGGACTTTTGAGGGACAAGTCGCGTTTTCTCCTCCATTTTCTTACTCTTTTGATTCCAATAACGTCTTGATGTTTACTGTATCTTTCAGCTCCTATAAACTATAACTCTCTGAATAGATCTCATATCTCTCTATCTCTCTTCGCCTCGATTTACTATAACTTTGTAATCAATTTTCTCTGACTCACTAACAGCCTTTCTATTCTCCATGAGGTAGTTTAAAAACGTCCCTCCCAATGCCAATTCTTGTTATAAAAAAACTAAAATTTTAATGTCTGTTGAAAAGAAAACAGTTCTGCTTATTTTTTCCAGACAGGAAGAAAAATATTATTTGGCCATATGATGCAGCAAACATCTGGCGTTTATACGCATTTTGCTCTAATTGCCAACCGAGCTTCCTACTGAACTCTGCTGAGAAAGTTTTTCAAACAAATGTAGCAAATCAATCTTAATTTTACTAGCTAAAATTCTACAAGACAACTGTTGCAGGAAGAAATCCTATGACATGAAATTCCTAGAAATGCCATACTTTATTATTCGACGTGAATTTAGATCAGTCAACAGTACTGCTGCTGTATCCCGGTACGCATCAAGGACTCTTGGCATGAGATTGCTCAAGCTATCAAATACGCGTTGAATTCACCAATATTTGACATCGGAAATGTAGCTCCTTGATCGTATCTTATTATTTGGCTTTCAAATCAACTTCGAGTATTCAGTAATTTATTTCTATTACGCCACAGCGGAGTGCAATAGAGCAGATCAAAACAGCCGCTGTACCTGGGTTACTTACTTTCTATAAATACCGTAGTGACCTGGGACACCGTTGAATATGGAAAGCTGTCTCCATATCCGGTGAGCCTCTGTAGCAAGGCAGATTCTTATCAAAAACAGCGCAGCACTCTTGAATTCCCTATCTGCGGACGCTAAAGCGTTCCCGACAGGATTTATGAACTAAACTCAAGTACCTAGATCCGTTATGTACGACCTAAGTGGTTAGTAAAATGTGGAGGAAGAAGACCAAGCGGAAATATTACATTTCTTTTCCCTCTAACGATTCAGACTCAATTGTTCTCTGTTAGTTTCTTAATTTTAACAACTCTACCCAATTATTAACAGAAAAACAATTAATACTTGCAATTTAGTACGACATAAAGATATGGTAGTATATTCTCTCAGCATCCTCCAACGATTCCAAAATTTTTAAATGATCAACAACCCAATAGGAGCATTGAACGAATAAAATAGAGAATTTTCCTTACCAACGATACATTCATTCGTCCTTTGGGATGAAAAAAAAAATACAGACTTATCAGAAATTTTCAAGCAAGCAAATTACATAAACGCCACGTGGAACAAAATATAAATTTGAATGTCAAACATCAAACTTAGAGGAGTCTCAACAAATAATAGATCATAAATATTTCAATGAATGAGTATATATATAGCCGATCCGTCGTTCCTCTGTATTCGAGGATTTCTAATTCCTTTAGGGCGCCAGGTATTTTTCATAAAAACACCAAAAATTGATTTTAATAGTTTTAATTTTAATCAGAGCATGAAAAAAAATTATATCTGCAGGGCGTGGTCATTCTCTCGTCGTCCCGCCGACACAACCTGCTTCTCCAATCACCCCATGACGACTCCCAGACCACATTGTTGGCCCGGGCTGCGTCAGTTCCTCAACAATTGCAACTCGCAAGCTGGCCTGCATTGTTCCTCGTAACTTTTAATGTTACAATATGTATATCAACAATCAACAAGACTATTGCAAGGAAACTTTCTAAGAACTAGTACTAAAAAAAATCTCTCTGCAGTATAATTCGGTTTAGTAAATAGACGACCAATTTGCCACAAAAAATATAAATTTAAATATAAAAATTTAATAATACCATACTTACGACATTTACTCCGCTATATTAGAAATTTTTCATTAGAAAATAGTCCTAAATAGTTTTTTCTTAATGCTAACAACAAGCAATAATGCGAAACGAAAATAATTTTCAGCAAACATAATTTAATTGTAAAAAACATTATTGTTTAAAAATAATGACCAAGTGTCAGAAATAAAAATATTTAACTTTGAAACGTTTCATTCCGAACTTTCTGGACCTCCTCAGTTCATTAATTACTATATTTATAACTGGGGTGGTCCCGAAACGTTTTCAAATTAATATCTCCTGTTTCTGACTTTTGGTCCTTTTTTGTAATTTATTTATAATAAGAAGTCAGATTTATTAAATATAGGGTGTTTCAATAAGGGCAGGTCGATGTTGAAATGTCGAAATGGAATACAACAAGCTGTGTGTGAAGTATCCACTGTACACTCACAAAGAAGAAAATCAAAACTATTATTTTTTCCGATATATTTATGTAATTTGCGAACTCTTCCAAATGTTTTCAGTTTAGTAACTGAAAATTTATTACCGTTACAAAGAATGAAAAAAACTCATAAGCATCTTAGATAATGACAAGGTCGTTGAAAATTGAGGAAATACTAAGTACTATCACAACCATTACTACGCCGTAAAATCAGTAAGTAAAGTACAAGTTACAATTCCTTTCAATTCAGACCATAGATAGAAACTCTCGAATAAAGAAAACTGACTTTCAGGAATGTATAAAAGGAACCAAAAAATTTAAAGGCAGATGAAAATTCGTAAAATAAATAAACAACTTAAAGTAACAATAATTTCGTTAAAATATAAGTTAATTTCATTTCCTGTTATTAAACATTATCGTTAAAATATATTAACATTATTTAAAATGTCCGTTGTTGTGGTATTCAGTTCTTAGACTGGTCTGCTGCAACCCTCCATGCTAACCTACCTTGGAAAAGCCTTTTCATTTTCGCATATCTACAACGTCCCCCATACTCCCTAATCTGCTTAGCTTATTCCATCGTTGGCCTCCTTATTATGTTCTTATCCCAAAAATGCAAATTTTATAAGACCCTCATGTCTCAAAACGTGGTTTATTAATCTATCCCTTCTTTTGGTCAAAGTCCTCCATACTGTTCTCTCTTCTCTTATTCTGCTTAGAACTTCCTGGTTAGTTATTCTACCATCTGATTTTCATTATTCTTCTAGCATCTATTCTTTTCCAGTCTGCAACTCCTATCGTCCACGTTTCGCTCACACATAACGTCACGATCAATAGGAACACTTTTAGTAATGATTTCCTAATATTCATATTATGGCACACTACGTGTTCATTAAATTAAATATATCAAAATTAAAATTTTAAATTACATTTATTAAAAATTATAAGAAAAAAAAATTACTAACGAAATAGTCTAAGTTTAAAACATATTTTGCTGGCTGCTCAACATGTTCTTCTTTCCCCCATGGTTATCGTGTTTTAGGCTTGAGCCCGAATAAAAAAAGGAATTTTGATCATAAAGACAAAAAATTAAAACGTATCGTTGCAACACTCCCCGGAAAGATACTTCCGACGGCTTACCAATTAAATTCCAAGAACTTGGAACCACGTTGTCTTCTGCTTTCCTAGTTGCTCTTCTACCACCTTCTCTCCTCAAAATCTCAGAAAATAATCCTTTCTTACCTTAAAAAATTTTGCCTAGCTCCTATATCCTCTTCTCTTTTTATTAAAGCTCTCCTTATTGGCGGAAACTGGCATCAGAATCCTTAGCCAAATATCTTTAAAGTTTCCTGGTTGGTTGGGTCTGCATGACGAAGGCGGTTTCCGGAACCTCGTATCTTTAAACGGAAACTTCTTCCTAGAATTGTTTACCTGTACGCAGCCATGCTTGTATCAGCCGCACATTTAGCACAGAGATTTATGCTACATAAAATTAAAAATAATAATTCAATAACTATGGTAGCAACGCATTTTAGCCGGCACACACTCCAAGAAGTTAATTTATATATATATATATATGCCTGTGATATCCTACTCTTTATTTCTACTATACTTCTACCATCCCTAGTTATTACGCTTCCCACGTAGCAGAATTTCTTAACTTTCGTAAGAATATCCCTTCCCAATCTAACACCCTTCTTTATTCCACTGTTTCCCATACTACCTTAGTTCTCCCTCTATTAATCCTCATATTGAACTCTTTCTCCAAGACCACGTTCATGCCATTTAATATGGTTTCTAAGTCTTTTTCTGTTTCCCCTAATACTACAATAGCATCAGTGAACCTTAGGGTCTTTATTTATTCTCTTTTCAGCATGATTCCTTTCCATATTCCTTTCTATCTATACATAAGTTATATACTTCTATAACATAGTGAATTGAAGATAGTAATTCAGTGAAGGAAAGGTCGGCGTTCAGTTTTGTATAATAATTTGACATTTCCTTGTTTTCCAGTTTGTTAGAATTTATTATAATGACGAGCTTGTATTCGCTTTTGAGCCATATTAGGTTGGTATCAGATGGCTGCGGGTCTTGTAGTGAAGAAAGTGTAGGCGTCGGAGAGTGAAATGTTTTATAGCTGATGCAAGCTTAACACAGTGACCGCGCCCTGCACTACAACTAGAACGTTTCCTACTCAACCGTAAAGACCGACCTCATAATCACACGGACGTAACCATTTCACTGTAGCTGGATGTAATTACAATTGTGCTTATTTACATTTCGAAGCACTTTCAATATATAGTGTTGATAACTTTTATTCCGTATAAAGGATTCAGTTTCAGTATTTTATTGTGAACGTTGAGAAACGTATTTCTTCTCCACAATTCATATAATTGTTCGTCATTATATGCTTTTCCCAAAATATAATAAATCAGTCAAATGTTGAACACCCAGGAGAAATAACTCGGGGGGGGCTACAAAAACTAGATTTATTGGCAGTAAGTGATTGAATTTATATTACCATATACACTTCGGTTCGTTATGGTTTTCTCTGTTCCGATTTCTTTCGTTTTATGTCCTACTTCGATTAACGACCTGAACGCTGAGAACCCCCAGAGGGTAACGGCCATCTCGTAAAGTACTGTATTCTACTTCGTAGTTTTTCATTACTTCCTTTTATACGTAGCTGTGCTGTATGTTAACGTATTCACACGTTCATTTAATTCCATAAGTTTATTTTCATCCACAGTTCATCTAATTCCTTTCTTTAATTAAATAATTTTTACGGATAATAACATTAACGAGTAATAAAACTAAAATTTTGGCTATATACTTTTATGGAAGCATTCTCACAATTTCCTGAATTGAAAATATTTGAACTGCCCAATGAAATAATTATTGTAATTTATTACGGTTCAATGAATTACTGGCTTCTGAATCCAGTTTTTGAATAAGGATAATAATGTAGCAAACATACCTACATCCAGCGGTAACTCCTCACTTGACGATAAACTCTTTGTAGACCAAAAATGTGTAATTAGTATAGCGTGTCCAGTAAACCCAAAGGCTTAGTAGAGAGCGTTATTCAGGAAATTAGGTAATTACTATATCTGGTCAGTTCACTTATTCATTGATGACTATTTGTAAGATGTAATTATGATATGCATAAATTCCTCTCGGGTTTCCAACCGGGTCAAAGAGATAATCAGTGACGTTTCAATGGCTTTCTCTATCATCTTCAGACTGAAGTTCAAATAACGGTGGTTGGTGGGGTGAAAGGGTCCTTCCAAATTCTCAAATTTAATACTTTTGACTGGAGACGATTTTGTCCCCATTTCCGAGGGAAATTAAAGTATTCTGAGGGATAAACGTAGTGTCTCTTATGATTTGGTGTGGGTCTACCCATGCCTTCAGAGCATATCTCACAATATTGGTTCTCCTTGTAATTGCTAGTGAAGTTTCATTGGCTTCCATCATCAGTCTTTTTATTGGGGTGGTTTTGTGACATCCTTAGAGTACATATTTTAGCTGATGCATGTATCTGGCAGCTATAGTTGATTTTAGCCTTAATCATTGCTATGTATGTTAAGTGTACCTCTATTTGATAGTCAGTCTTTGGATCATAGAACATAATAAAGCAACCCGTGAATTGGTCCAATCCTCTGAGAGAAGAAAGAAGAGCAGATGCAAAGCAGATTCTCACAACTTTGGACCCTAGTGACGGTTCATTGTGGGGAAAAACTAATTATCTTACCAGGGACTTCCAACAAAATCCCTCCAAATTAAATCTACGCTACGCTACGTGACACAAGTAAAAAGGAAAGGCAGTTATTCAACGTCATGCTGCAAAAACAATTCACCCCAAATCCGTCAACCAGCCCAACCTTCGAACAGAAGATTACTAACAAACTTATGGAACCTCTTCAGTTTCCACCTTTCGCTACTTATTTTATCCCACCTGAAGTAAAAACGCCATCAACAGAACACCAATATGAAAGGCCCCAGGATACGACCACATTACACAGTCTTTGCTCAAAGCACTTCCGCTTCTAACACAAATTTTTAATAGTATTCTCCGTACCACATATTTTGAAAAAATCTGGAAGCACGCCACGATTGCTTTGATTCATAAACCTAGATTTAGATTTAGATTTATTGTTGTTTCCATTAATCCTCGATTGAGGAAATAGGATACGTCATACATTAAAAATTAAAAATGAACAAAATAAAGTAAATAATTAAAGACAAATAAACTTAAAATAAATTAGTAAAAGAAAGTGTATATAGACAAAAGTCAATATAAACACAACACGGACACACACTGGGAAACACAAACAAGCACACACTGAGGAACACGCAATGGAGTTTTAACTACTTGGAGCTCTGCGACCAGGAAACTGTCCTTCCCTCTGTCGTAGCTCCAGGAAATACATGAAACAAACAAACAAAAGAGCAGAAAAAACTGAATAGAAATTTTAAGATATGTGCTATTTTATAAGGCAGCTCATTCAACACTTTTTGCAGGAACCTTGATTTAAATACTAGAAGGACGATTAAGAAAATCCTGTACCGAGTAAAACGCGCCATTTAAAAGAATAATTTTACTCTGCTTCACGAAGCTTTTGTAGGTACTTTTTTTAACCTCTGGCGGAAGGCTGTTGTATAAAATTATCCCGGTATTGTGAATACTTTTCTGGTGTAGAGCAAGGCGATGCTTGTCCGACCTTAGAGCTGAACGATTTCTAGTCGCGTATTCATGAAACTCGCCATTTGTTTGAAACAAATTAGTGTTTCGCTTTACAAACTTTAATATTTCATGAATATATACGCTCGGTAAAGTAAGTATTTGCAAACTTTTGAAGAAAGGTTTGCAACTCGATCTAGAATTCGTGCTAGAAATTATTCTAATTGCACGCTTTTGCAACTTAAATATTTCATTACTCCTGGAGCAGTTTCCCCAATTAGAGATGCCATAGCTCATAATTGAATGAAAATACGCGAAATAAACCATTTTGACGTACTTTTTGTCAACGTGTTGCATTAGTGTTCTCAGAGAATAACAAGCTGAGCTTAGTTTTCCGGCAAGCAGATCTATATGGTCATTCCACTTTAATTTATCGTCAATCCGAAGGCCGAGGAAAGGTGCATTAGCTGAGAACTTGTCTACTGGTCTATTACTAGCATCAGCACTAAACTGAACTAACTTAGTCTTATCTAGGTTGAGGGATAATTTATTCACGTTAAACCAAATATTTAGACCATTCAGAGCGTTGTCTACTTTCTTAATCAGATTATCTAAGTTTTTATCTGCAATAATTATATTTGTATCATCCGCGTAGAGAATCGATTTTATAGGATTTACGTATCCTGGAAGATCGTTTATGTACAGAATAAAAAGTAAAGGCCCAAGAATTGATCCTTGAGGAACTCCACATGTAATAAATTCCCAATCTGATAAGTGAAGTTGGCCGTCTTTGGTTTCAATTACTACTTGTTGTTTGAGGGATGATCCCAACAGTAACAGACGATAAGTCTACTTTCAATTTTTCCATAATATTTGAGAAATTTTTGACGCATATTTCCGAACATATTTTGATGAAAAACTCCCGGATACTCAATTCGTCTTCCGTTCGGCTCACTCGTGGCCCCAACAACTGTACAAGGTAGTGAGTGAAATCCTGGACCACGTACGAAGAAGGTACAACCTGTTCAGCCCTATTCCTTGATACGTATCAAGCATTTGATCGAGTGTGGCTCGAAGGCCTGATAGCCAAATTAAAGGACCATTACCGGACACTTCTGTTAGAATAGTTCAATCTTACCTTCACAAAAGAACATACTCTGTTAAAAGTGGCAATTGCACATCCATCACTTCAGAGAGTCTTTCTGGTGTTGGCCAAGAAGCATTATAGGTCCATACTTATATTTAATTTACTCGTCGGACTTTCCGGTGTCAGCAAACGTAAAGGTGGCCAGTTTTCAGACGATGTTGCAATCCTTGTTAAGTGTTCAAACCGAGAAACTGCACCTCGTCGAAGATTGCTGTAATATGTGGCGTGTGAAGCTATCACTTTAGAAGTGTAAAGTTGTTAAATCTATGCATAAAAGGAACATCTCCAATTACCCTATTTCGTGAAAATATACCCTAATCTGCCGAAGTAGAATACTTGGACTTGATACTCGACGCAAAATTAACATGGGCTCCACATATCTCAATAGTGGTTCAAAAGATTTGACACAGACTGAAACAATTCAGATTTATGTTATCAGGCAACTCAACACTTCCATTAAAATTAAAGAGACTTGTTTACATGGCAATAATACGGCCATCATGGTTATTTGGCTGTGGCATATGAGGTTTAGTGGCTGCATCACAAACAGTCCAGAACAGAATTTTAAGGATTATTGCTGATGCACCGTGGTACGTAGGTAACATCATCATCCACCAAGACCTCGATATCCCTACTGTTCTACAATCCATTAATTTCAGTTATCACAGGCTTCACAGTTCCGTGACGTGCCACAGAAACAAATTAATAAGAGACACTGCAAACAACATACCACGACCAAAACCTCTTAGAAGACTCAAACGCAAACGTCCAACTGACTTTCTGACGGAGTGAAGCCCCAACATACAATTAGTCATTAATGTAAATTCAACAATAATCATCATAATCAACGAAAATTTTGTTATTTGTTTTCCATTAAAATACATGCTGTACCACTAATTCTGTAAACAAAATCATATGCCGGGGCCTGCTAATGATCAGTTTTCCCATCCCATATGTCGGAGGACTATTTTATCAAATCCTATCATCATAACTACATTGTAAAAATGAAAAGATAAAGTTTATCAGTAAATAAAAAATTGAAGTTTAATATCTGAAATCGTTTTCTTTGCTCTGGATGCATAGATTTGTGTATGATTTTGAAGTTCGGGGTTTCCTCCAATATGATTTCCATAATACATGTTCTTGACCTGCTCAACTAATATATTATCTATCGCTATGTTAATTATGTTTCTAGTGAAGGTTATCGCCTTGACGTTATTAGGGTTGATATTAAATTTGATTTTGTCAGACCATTTTGTTACCTCAGTGGTTGCTTGTTCTCGTTGATGTTATTCCTTCTGTTCATAAGAATTGTTATCTGCGTGTATGAGAGCTTCAATGGGGGAATAATATACGGCTAACTCGTTGACATCTACTTTCGAGAGGATGACTCTCAGACTCCATCCCTGGCTGATCATTGTGAGAATAATTTTTGCCATTGAACGGTTAATTTTAAACATTTGTCGTAATGTATCCTTTCTTGGGCAACAAGAGAAATTTTCTTCGACTTATAACGGGCAAACACATCTGCTCGCGCTGTTGGCGTCATTGAGTCAAAAGAAACGGGACAGCAGTTGAGCCAGGGGCAATAAAACTCAGACTCCGCGTCGCGGTTTGGGAATTTCCCAATTTTTTGAAGAATTTGGCGGCGTCGGGTCACCTAAATATTATTCGTGCATATCCATCCCTGCCACATTGGTGTATAAGTATAAAATCATATTCCATAAATCCTATAGAGAAGCACAAGCTTCAAGGATGTGGAACGAGTCAGAGATTTTACATAGGTTGCTTTATTAATATTAAAATATACTGTAACTATTCATTAATTTTTAACTTATAATAAGATTTTCTTAAGTTCTATACAGAAGACATACAATTTGTACCTTATATATAAAATTGATAAATATTTTTTCATCCTATACTAAAAAATTAGAGTTCTAATAATGTTCTTTCATAATTATGATACGTTCAGCTCCATAAATTCTTCAACAGAGTAGAAGGAGTGGCTTAGTAAGAACTTAGTTAGTTCATATTTGAACTTGTTTGGATTTATTTTTAATTGTTTAATGGAGGTGATAAAAACTAAAGAAGTGGGGAGGAGATTTTAAAAAGCCTGGCGGAGAGATTTTAGTAGAGTTTTGAGAGAAATTTTTGCGACCGATTGTTTGAGAGCGGTGAGATGAAAGATTGGAGCTTCTACGAGAGCAGTGAGAGGAGAGTAGGTGACAGATCGACTTTAGAAAGATATTTATACAGAGTGTTTTTTGGAGAGGAGATTTTGGACAGTTTTGGAATTGGTGAGAAATTCCTACACTAATCTTCTCACTAGTGACTGTGGTTCAAATTGTGGCAAAGAGAGATTTTGAAATTCTTTCTGAAACATGAGGAATAGGAGTTCGGCAGCTTTGATTTGGAGAAAGGATGATCCAATTAGGAGGATGGAGTTGGAACCTGCATTAATCCGACACGGTAATTACTCCTGTGACTCTTTTCTAATTTTCTGTTTTCTGCCAGGTCCGAGTAGATTTTGTGTTTAACATTATGCTCTATGAGGAGGCCCATAAATGGGTCCCTGAGGTTAGAGTTAAAATTGTTAGTTTTTAATAATTTAATTTTTAATAATTTTTTTTGTAAATATATATGTAGTTTTTATTGACGAAAGAAGTGTCGGCAAAAATATCAAAACATTAAAAATTGTAATTCTTAATGCGAATATGTTTTCTTGTTAAAGTAAATTGTTTTCTTGTTTTTATTATAAGTTCATTGTTATATAAATTCGCTTTTAAATAATTAAATGTACCCCTTATATTCATTATAGACTGTTCACTGACTTCGGTTCTTGAATATAGACGACAAGCAACGATTATTTCGGTCACACATACCTATGCGTATACAAAAATAAACGTATTTTTTGGTCTGTTAACCGTCGTCCCTACCTGGGCCGGCCTTTTCACGTATCAGCTGTTGAGATGCCCCCTCCCAGTCGCGCGGCCCCCCTCCCCCTCCCCCTTTCCCCGGCCCCTTCGCCACGAGGGCTCCAGCAGCGCCCGCCTATTCAGTCACGCAGTCAACACACATGAGTGAGGGCAAAGCCGAGAACTAGTAGAGTCGAGTATAGTGCGTGTGTTAGTCGAACGGATGAGATCGACGCTCTGTTTATCGGAGATGGCGTTCCAGAGTGCCGGCGCCGACCAACCTAAACGGTAGGCATAGTATGTTTCATGTCACTGCCGACGGCGTTTATTTGATCGTGGCCTAATTGGCGAAAGAAATGAACCACACCATACACAACCCAAGCTTTTTTTTCTCCTTCCTCTCCTTATTTCCCGCGAAACTACGCGTTGTTCTAATCTGCTTAGCTGACTCGATGCCTAACCGAACAGGACTAATAAGTCCATTACCCTAAAAATGATGACCTATTCCAAATATTCATCACTCGGAAACAGTCAAAGAATAATAAAATAATCGTCCGGAAACATCATTCATTTTTAAAATATTTTCTTTCTAATTTTAATTGAATGATTAGTCTCGGTGTCAAATATTTTCAATATACAACTTTAATTCAGCTATTTCTTACAAATGAAACACACACATATATATATATATCAGTTTTCAAATTAATATATATATATATATATATATTTATTTAAAAGTGTCATATAGACTAAGCACAAAATTAATTACTTTCACCAGTATGTTTCAAATATCTTTGTTGACATCTGTTTACTTTCGCACGTGATAATATTTCACCATACATGCTCGGTAAATATGAAAGTTTGTAACGGTTTGTCTGTGTTTATTGAATAAAGTGTTACAGGCATTATATTTAATGTACTATAAAATATTTTTATTTGTATCTTAATGACCTCAAAGATTACGTATTAGTATCTTGTTAATTGAGAGCACTACGTATGCATATATATGTTTATATGTGTGAGTGTGTAACATTTCAAACATATCGCCCTGAATAATATGGCGGATGATTAACAATATTTCAAATTATGATGTGGATGTAAGATAGTATTTCATACGCCTTATATTAATCCAAATTCTGGAAATATAGCCAACAAACTGACCAATAAATATTGTGAACACATAAAAACACACCACGTTATCTTTCAGCTGTATTACTTCCTTTCCGCAGTTGCGAAATTTAAGATTAGTTTTAAAATAAACTGCTGTGAAATTAACTCTTTGTTTACTTTTGTTGATTATAAGTTTCCCAATATAACTCTTACATTTAAATATATCATTCTAAAGCTATTCTTCGTATATCTGTGAAATGTTACTGTACTAATACAACTGAAATTTCTATTTAATATCTTGAATTAATTAAAAATACAGTATGTATTAAAATTTAGGTTCAAATGGAACCTTCGTGATAGTATAGTTGTAGTGAAATATATCGAATAAATTTACAATCAATGTAGTCAAAGGTTTTATTTAATAGAACCAACGTTTCATCACCATATTTAGACAACTGCATCAAATGTTAATTTTTAGAACTTTTGATGAACAAAAGGGCTCTGAATGTATAAAAATCTAAACTTAACTGTCTACAAGTGTAGCTACAACCGAAATTAATTGACAAGATTATAACGTTGAAGAAATTTCTAGTGGAAGTCCCAAATGGTTACCATATGTCGGTTTATTTAAATATAAGCGTTTTTGGAAGTTGCTCGTAATTTAATCATTAGTGAAAAACGGACGTTATTTGATTTAATCTAATATACATAACTTGTTAAATTGAATTCACGATCTCTTTTAGCCTATATTTTAATTCATTCAAAATGATCAACGTTTCGTTACGCATTTGTACCATCTTCAGGTTTTTGTCGTGTGGAGATAAACACCATTTACAACAAACTAACTTAATTTACAAAAATAAACAAATGAAAATATTCTGGATCCTACTCCTCTTAGATTCATATTACGTTTTTCGTACATGACCAATCGTTAACCTGGCTACAATTTTAAATGAAAAATAATATTTATGTAATATTTTTGTAAAAATAAAACTTCTGATTACGTCATCTGTAGAAACTATTACCATTGAAGGTTTACTTCACAACTTTTTTAGATTTGAGAAATACGTTATAAAAAACTGTAAACGATTATTTTATTATCACGTTTTCAATTGGTTTCATATAAATTTGGTTTACATTCGTTACTAAAAAGTGTTTAAGAATACATAAGGTTCTTTAATGCTACATAGAATAATTGAGCTGGATATCGTTACATCGTCACCCTTAAATAGACCAGTGGATTAAACGTAACCCAATTTCATAGTCTTTGCAATAAGATTGTTCCAAATAAAATTAAAATTGTGTCGTATTTTTTAAATTATAATTTTTACTCAAAATAAACTAAAATTAATGTTATGGACAATTGACGTCTTTATAAAAACTGAAGTAACACAAATATTAACGACCCTTATAACAAACACATTTTGAAGAGTGTAGACCGTTCGATCATCACTGACATAATATGTTCAAAGATAGTGACATAGCAAAGAATATAACAACATAGATATGATCAAGGATTATTCAATAAGCCATCATAAATAGAATTCAAGTGTCTTGTTTTACATTTAATGAAAAATTATTTGATTTAATATGAAGAATTTCAGAGATTAAGCATTTTTTAAATTTACTTTTGTAATTACTTCGTAAATTGAAGCTAGGATACAACAGTTCTAATAGTAATAAATATTTTACAATTTATCAGTAAAATATTTTGATACAAATTGGTTATTATATACTCCTGAAGAGAGTTTTCTTATGTATATGAACCAGCCCATTATTGTTCCATGTAATATGGGGCTTCGCATTTCAGAATTCCTTGTTCACCCACAGAACGCGTACTCGATGGTACACGTACAAGTGGACTACATATGAGCTATCGGTCGGATGCCACCGAGATAAGATCTAACTGGAGATAATTAGCTAATGGCAATGACTTTCAAATTACGCCGTGAGGAATTCTTGTGGGAATTCAGTGCCTGTTGACTACGCAAGTTGCCGTAGGTGAGGATATGAATAATTCCACCTTTCTGTGTATTTTAAGTTTGAAAGTTTATTATTGCTTCCCACACACTGCAAAGGCCGCGAACTTCCCAAATATTTACCAAATTAATTGACAAGGAGCCAAAGGAATGGCAGCACGGCCTGTGGTACTTTTTATATTTGAAACGGAAATAAGTCATCAACTGTATTAGTAACATAAAAAACGTCAATATCTGTAATTGTTACTAAAATTCCAATAACTTCCCTGAGATTAGTCTGTAAGGAAAAGCTTTAAATTAAAAAAAAGACAATAAACCTATCTCTCAATGATTTTTCATCACGTGTGACAGATTTCCTGGCTGTGAACAATTTTGTTTCTGCCTTCAGGGAAGAGGAAAAGTAGCTTCCCTTTAACATAGGAGAGTGAGTGCTCTGAACGGTGATAGTGGTACATGTAATTTTTATCACCTAGAGTAAGCACATTCTGGCAGCGAGACATAAACGTGCCGTTCGAATCGGTTTATCAGTACCACTCACACTTTTATGTGGAATACCTAATTAATTCTTTTTTTAAAAAAAATTATGCTCACAACATGAAAAACATATGAATAATTTCGTACTTTTCCAGATTAAAGTCGTTTTGAATACATATCATTATTTGTAAAACACTTCAGGTTGCTTACAATTTACAATTAGTGTTTTTTTGGGGACAGGGGGGAACAGGCTACATGAGGGTGATCCTGAAACAGGCAACTCCCCTTTAACAGAATAGTAAGGAAAAGGGGGATGCGGAAGGTAGAGCAAGGTAGCCAAGGGTTGACTAGGTTAAGGATCCTACCCGGTGTTTCACATAAAGAGATGCAGGGAAAACCCCTCGAAAACCTGAATTAGGTAGGTCGGGCATTGGGTACTATTCTCACGCCCATCCGAATGACGGGTGACGTGTTTGCTGTGGGGTCGCAGCATTCCCATCTCCGTGTCTGCACAGTTTTAGGAAGCAGTTGGCCGACTGATCAAATGAGATCAGCGGACAACTCTTACCTTATGCGTAAGGTCTTCGACCCAAGTACATAAACCACCGAAAATACGTGAAGGTGTCTCGGCATGTGAGAACTGTGAAAAAAAAACAGAGAGAGAGTACGAGGCATTCCCGACATAGATCAGGTGAGCCCCGCAGTTACTCTGCCTGCGAGAGAAAACTCCCACAGGCACCTTATTGCTACTCTTGCTAGGATTACAATTCGTGTATGACAGTTAAGTTATTAAAATTGTATACTTCTATGTACGAATGCGAATTAAAGTAAATATAAATAAGATTAAAATGGTTCATTTTTGCACTAGTGTCATGATGTTCGAAAATAATTAAGTAGATTATTATTAAATAATTTTAAGAGAATAAGAGTAATACCTTTTAGTTGGCTATATTGGTTTATTAAAAACTATCTGGGTGCCCGGCGCTGCCCGTTTTAATATTTCTTAAATATAACAAATATTTTACTTAAGTTATGATACTTTTTGTTTCTCGTGAACGTCGTCGTCGCCACCGTCGCACGTATACACGCAGGCTAAGTAGGGGCAGAATGTATACTTTTCTGTATGTCATTAGGGAAACACCATAAAAGTAATTCACCCCGAAAAGTATTAATTTGACGGTAATATCGGCCGATTATGAATATTTCAGAAATTCCGCCCCGTCCACCCCCGCACCTGTAAGTGGTAGCCGTATCTTACCCCAACAGTATTGATTGTTGGGTCGCAAAGAAAATGTGAGCAAAATTTGGTTGAAATTGCTCCACGCGTTTATATTTGTATGCAGAACATACGAACATACAGCGTAAGAAAATTGAGCTTTTTTACTCATAAACAATTAATTTCATTTATAATAAAAATAAATATCTATGGACTGTTTAGCGCGAAATAGCTTGTAAATTTAATGAACGTTTTATTTAAGTTACATTGTATTAGAAGTACATAAAAAATATACAGTAATTTCTATCTGTCGCACACGCTTACTAGGTCCAATCTTGAGATTAAATTGGAAACTATGCCTTCACAGGATGCCCCAATGTTAAACTATTTTTAACTGTTGCTTACCACGAAATGTAAAAGAAATATTACTCCCCTCATATGCCATAATTTTTAGCTTCCTCAGATAGTTATTTTTGTATACAGTTATTAAATAGAGAAGATAAATGCTCTTATAGACACTTCCGATACAGGCATCAATTATAAACAAAGTAACGATATTTCTGTTACTGCTAGAAAAATGTAAAATAAAACACAAAAGTAATATAAGACAAAAATTATTAAAGCCGTTGAAATTTAAGCAGCTCAGAATAAGTAGAGGAACAGCGGGACTCAACAACTATTAAATAAAATATTCGAGCAAAAATGTTCGATTTTGAACTGATTTATATTTACTTTAAATTAGACGGTTCAATGACTTTGGAAGATTTATAATGAAATTCCTGGGAACCCGGCGATGCTAAGGAATTCATTTACATTAATTTGCCAGCAATCTCTTCGTCAACACGTAATTAAACCATCGGCAAGAGCGTCACCTCATTGAAAATTTACCTTTCCACGTCGTAGCAGAGCGATGACTCAGTATCTTAATCGAGTCAAGAAATTTACTGATACCTTAAATATGCATACAGAAAAATACACAAATACAGTTGACTATATTTATAAAAAGAAGATACTTGAACCATCGGTTAAGTCTTATTAGCGTGAAATAATTTGTTAATATATATATATATTTATAACAATATGAAAAATGAAATTGAACGTGTGCTGCCGTAGTCTATATATAACGTACCTTAACCATCTGCCCTGTGACTTATTTAACATTGTTCATGTTTACTAACAAATTAAAAGTATGATTACTTAAATAAAATTTTATTTAAAATTAAGTACTATATCACGCTTGACATATAATATCTACGGTCAGATTAGCTTAAATAATGTGTTTAACCTGACGTAACTTGTCAAATGTGAAATAATGCTTAAATATGACAAACATTTTATTTAAGTTATAAGACTTTTCAATTATTTTTCGCAAAAGTCATCTTTGCCGTCTCACTCGGGGAGTGGATAATATCGGTTCGTGTTGTAACACCTAAATGGCTTTAGGGGAGAACCTTTAATGAGTATGGTCGAACCTATTTTGCGCATGCCTTTTTATTTTTCCACATCCCACGTCCTCCCTAATCTACTTAACGCATCCATCCTTGGCCTCCCTCCTCAATTCTTACTAATGCTAATTTTACAAGACCCTCATCTCTCAAAACGTGGCCTATTAATCTATCCCTTCTCTTAGTAAAAGTCCTCCTTATTGTTCTCTCTTCTCTTATTCTGTTTATAACCTGGTATTTACTGTATCCACTTATTCAGTTTCAGCATTCTTCTATAACAGTGCATCTATTCTCTTTCTGCAACTCCTATCGTCCACGTTTTGCACCCATATAACGCCACACTCCATACGATCATTTTTAGTAATTATTTCCTAATAGTCACACTTATATTACTCGTAAGTAAATTTCTCTTTCTTGCGAAAGCCTTCCTTGCCTGTGCTATACTACTCTTTATGTTTACTATACTTCTTATGATATATACTTCTTATGATGGCAAAGTAGCAGAATTCCTTAACCTGCTTCACAAAATCCCTTCCTAATCTAACACCATTTGTTATTCCACTATCACCTCGTTTTCTCTCTATTAATCCTCATGCACTTTACCTCCAGGATAAATTTCGTGCCATTTATTATATTTTCCTAGTTTCTTCTGACTGCCCTAATACCACAAAATCATCTGTAAACCTTAGCGTTCTTATTTCTTCACTGGCAGTTTGATTCCCTTTCCATATTCAGTTTTAACTTTATTCATCGCCTGTTGTATATATAAGTTAAAACGAATCGGCGACACATCGAATCTTTTCTTGCTCCCTTTCTTTCTTTGTCTTTCAAATCTAATTACTGCTGACTGCCATCTGGTATAGTCAATCATAAGGGGCAAAGAAAGTCTTGGAAAAGAAAGTGAAGTTGCACCTTCCTTGGCCTGAAAGGAGGGAAGGAAGGAACCTAATTTTTCAAAATATCAACAGAAACCTTCTGTGGGTAGTGCACTACAATACACCATAATTTCATGGTAATAGGAAGAATGGTGTAGGATATCAAAAGAGACAAACATCAAGTCGCAGAGCAGATGATTAACGTGGGATCTTCTTTGATCTGAAAAGGGGGAAGAAAGAAAACTAAATCTTCAAGATATGGACAGAAGCAATTCACGGCAATAGGAAGAATGGTAAAAGAACGCCTAAGGACAAACCTTATTAATAGCTGTATGTTTGAACTGATTCTGTATATAAGGACTGGATGCCGTCGCATACATTATGTATTAGATAGAAGATGATTAATTTTGGTTAAGTAACGTCCCTAAATGACATTGTTGGATATTTTTATCACAGCGAACGTCTCTTCGGCTCATACCTATACTTTCCTATTTTATAATAGTTCTCTGGATTATATTAATCTGTATCATTGTATGTAATTCTAAGAGTAAATAATACTTGTAGGTACCGCGTCTTTAATTTGTGCAATTTATTATGAAGGACTACTGGTGTCATTTTGTAATTGCGGGCGAAAAGTGGATCCACCAGTACAACACGAAGGTGAACCGGCGGCAGTAAAACGCTATGATTGTCTGAGATAGTTCGCTAACAGGTAAAGTCGTAGAAACTGCTTTGAACGCCACTACATTTAACTATTTTTAAATGGATGAAGCAGCGAATGAGTCGATATACATGGAATATTGAGTTGAAGCAAACTGAGTTCCTTCAACACTGGGACTATCCCTTGCGAATGAACAAATTACAAAAGTTGATTGCCTGAATGGTTGTGTAAGTCATCTATGATTTTCCTCATATTACTATATCTGAGAAGCTGCAGCCATAGCTCATGTGTTGAGAGATGGACTGCAGAAATGCTGACTCTGGTTAGTCACACTCAACGCAACCATTTTTATTTCTTCATTACTTTGTTCTATCGAAGTGTAGACAGTCTTTTGCAGTACAATATTTTGTACAGCTCTTCGTGTGAAATAATCGTCTATAGCCTCTAGTAGTGTGTGCTACTGAATCTCACGATCTTTCAGAAACGTAAAAATATTTTCCCAGGACACATCTTTCGGGGTTTTCGAACTTGAAAATTAACTTATATCGTATGCGAGAAATTTGTATAGTTCCAGAGAAAAATATTTCAAGGGATATGCTTAGTATAATTTTTTCAATAGTAATTATTAAGATGAATAACATTTTTTTAAGTGAAAAAATATTTTTTATATCGTACAATTAATGTTCTCAACACATTATCGTATTTTGTCAATTGTTATTAAATCCTATCACTACCAAACTGTGGTATTGCTGTATTCAACGGAACATCAAGTTATTTTCCTACGTGAAAGTTCTTTCTCACGTAGAAACCCAGCTTTCAGGAAGTAAGTATATCTATAATTTACTCCCTTAGCACGTTTAAAACGTTATCCAGTACATAAACCAAACTGAGCTGATCTCTTCGAAATGATGTAGTTAAGTTAATCAGGAACATTTTTGAAAGTTGTCTCATAGTTTTACGACCTCAGAGCCTGCCAATATCAACAGCACTATACCCATCCATCGATACAAATCGTATTCAGCAACTTATTTATAGCCGCACAGGAATGCAAATTTATATGACCCAAACATAACACGCTTGTTGCGAACGTAACACTTGATGAAATTAGAATTGAATAATTTCGTAGAATTTGAATTTAAATATATAATCAATCAGACGAAATTTATTAGTCTAGTTAGAGGAAGCCTACTTTCTTGATAATTAAATTTTATCGAAAAAGATTTCTCCTATTTTATCTGTTATATAAATTTGTGGAACTTATATATTGAAATTTATAGTTAAATCTTATCTTATAAAATTCCGGTGTGCGTGTGTTAATCTCCTGCTAAATGGCCTGACCGATTTTGAAGAAATGGGGTCACCAATAGTTGGACCCGGTAGGAGGCGTTGTTGTCGAGAACCATAAATTATTTTTAATTTTCAGTCCAAAATATTTTAAATAATATTTGTGTATTTCTGACATAAAGAAACGTATTATCTCAAATATTCAGCCTGGCCATTTGAATAATCTGTAGCAGTTGACTAACGCATCAATACATGTGCAAGTTCATTGCGTCGTAGCTTGGTATTGTTTAGATATTTAGAGTTCATATTGCTGAGGTCAGATAT
Organism: Eucriotettix oculatus; assembly: GCA_034510155.1. NCBI lineage: Eukaryota > Metazoa > Arthropoda > Insecta > Orthoptera > Tetrigidae > Eucriotettix > Eucriotettix oculatus. The sequence goes on along the minus strand of CM067376.1, from coordinate 52,007,444 downwards.
ATTCCGTGTATTGTAATTGCGTGTACACTGAGTGTATTATTTATGGACTAATTCAAGACTGAACAAATGAAGCGTATTGATAATATTTTGCACACGTTCATTCGTCGGCAATCCACCTAAACTCCTAAATAAACAATTTTATTTTCAGCATTTATTTGCGTGATTTCGATTATAGGGGGCGTGAAAAGGGTAAATTTTCAAAAATGCGCCGATCTATCTGATAGTTTATTTCGTGTAGACGAGATTACAGTCGAATTAAATTATACAGCGTTCTAATATTAATAAATTATGCAGTGCACCCAGCCAGTATATACATCATAACCAAATAAATTTTTTATTAAAATCATTCGTCTTTGAAACTTTCGATATAAATCTACAACAATTTATGAATTCGTATTGTTTATCAATATATTATTAGATTTCATTTTTAAGATTTCCCTAAATTCTGTAGTGTAATTACATAATTGAATATTTCAACGAAGAATAAATAATTAAAACTTAAGCATGGGTTTACTTGTTCTTAATTGTAAGAATGAAATTAAATGAGTAAATAAAAATTTTCAGCCCATCTCTCCTGAAGAAGAATTAATTACCATTTACTTAATATAATGGAGTCGTCTCGGTCACATTTCTGAACTTCGTAAAGAATTTTTATGTAACCGTCGTTGGACGCAGTCCACTATGCAAAATTCTCCACATGCGTAATAGTTTTATTCATTGAAGAATTTACCTGATAAAGTCGACAAATATGGACGAAACGTCGTCATTATATTGATTAAATTTTTTGCTGATATATTTGCTCCATTTTTTAATTATTCTACTTGTCAGATAATTCATTTAAAGAATGAAATTTAATCGCTCTCAAAACATTTGTAAACAAAAATAATTTGATTAATTAGTTCAAAAATTATTTAATTATTTTTTATTGTATAGATTGTGTATAAAATAAATAGTACTTTGAAAGATATGAGAATGAAGAATAATATTAATTGATCGAAAACAATTTTATTTTCGTTTTGTATTACTTAACATCGAGCATACAAGTTATTTATAATTGTCGTGCCTTACTGCTTATTAATGTGAGAACATTAAGTAACTTATTTGCTATTCATAACTAATATACATATAAAATTTTACGTCAATATAACTCCACGAAGCTTATATATTTTCATAAAATTCATGAAAAATAGTGTTATAAAACATCAATAAATACCTCTTAAGCAAATGCAACTATAATTATGAAGTGGGATGAAATATTTCTATTACATGTTTCAGGTTAGTCAATTTGACACAAAATCAGAAAAATTGGCTTGAGTGGTACTCTAGGAACTTACAATTAATTCAGACGGATCCTGTTTGTGAATAAAGATATTTCTAGGTCAGGACGCAGTCGGAGGCCTTATCTGTGTAATGAACGGTCTCTTTGCGTTTGAGGTTAGTTATAAGGACGAAAACGGCAATCTGTTCTCAGTTCCTCCTCCTTTTTTGAAAACAAATTGAAGTAAATATTCTAATTTTACTCATCCAATAAAAATATAACATCTCATAACTCACAGCTATTAACATTAAAATTAAGAATATAATATTATTGATGATAATAAATAAAAAATATAAAATAATTTTAAAAAAATTAATAAAACGATCCATTTTATTATTTTAGCTGAAAATGAATTTTGGTCCTAAGGTAAAGATAATTATCTCTCTGATAATAAGTACTAAAATGTTGACTAACCTAATACAGAATAACAATTGCGTCCAACTATAAATATCCATACACTAAATTACGAATTCGAACGATTAGAAGTCGACCAGTAGGGGGGAGTGTTAGAAGTCTGAAAATTTGATATGCTAATCCTCTCCGACGCGAAGAATTCGGGGTCTGAATTTGATGCAAGCCAACGATTCTAGACTTTATTAATTATTTTCAAAATCTCATACTATCCTTAGTCACTTATATACGTGGGTTGTTGATAAATGTCTCAAATTTAATGAAGCAGCAGAAAATTTTTAACTTTCGCGCCGTTGTTGATATCCATGATCCTTTAAAAACCATTGGTTAAAAGTTTTAAACATATGCCAGTCGTAGTTTATTGTTGGTAGTCTTCTGTAGTGTTAGATACGTAGTCAGGTGGATATAATGAAAGAAACTAATTTCGCGTTCTCGTTAAAGAATTTCATTTGGAGACTTGAACAGCTGCACAGATCAAAACCGATAAAGTTCATGAGGACTCTGCACCCACTTTAAATACCATTTACTTCTGGATTAAAGAGTTTAAACGAGCACAGATGATGAAACTCGCTCCGGCTGTCCAAGTGAGGTCACCATTTATGAAAACATCGAAGAAGTTCATAATATCGTAATGGAAGTTCGCATACTAAACGTACGTGAGGAATCTGATGCTTCTCAACTTAACGAGTGCATCTCATCCTACTTAAAAAACTGCCCGTGATGAAGTTTTGTGCGCGAAGGTCGCCACGACTTCTGAGATTGAGCAAAAACACAGATTCGGAAAAATATTTCAACGCAGAATCTAGCTCTGTTTAGTCGTAAACCACAAGATTTTTTGCGCATATTCGTAACCGTCGATGAAACTTGGATCAATCACTACATCCCAGCTACCAAAAAAATAATTAAAACAATGAAGAGAGAAAAGCTGGTGAAAGTGCATCAATAAAGAAGACCGTTTTGTAAGATGGAAAAGTGATGGCCACTGTCTTTTGGAATTCTCAGGATATGATTTTCATAGCCTATTTGGAAAAGGTCTCAACCATAATTCGTCTCTGTTAGATGGCGAAAGTGTACGAGTTGGGATTCAATTTTTTCTTATCCACCGTACTTACCAAGCGACTTCTTGAAATTTTGGCTTGGTGGGAAGGAATTTCCAGCAAATGAGGAAGTGATTGAGACCTTGATGGAGTATTTTATAGTTTGACAAGTATGCTTTTAGTGATGGATTGAAAAAATTGGAAACTCGTTGTCTAGTTATGGAAGAAGACTATGTAGAGAAATAATGTTATGTTTACTAAAGAAAAAATAATTTTGTTATATTTCTACCAGACTTATCAACCCTCGTATATCCATGTATATAGCAATACTGTAGTCTGAAAAGAAAGGTAAAACTTTCCGTGTTAGTTTATGACAACAGTTGTAATATACATCGGCCACACTTCCCTCATATCAATATATTTTGCGGGAAATTTCATGGAACCAACATTACGATATGAACTAGTTTTATAATAAAATTTACGTTTTCCTTTAATAAAGTTATGAAATTTAGTCATATGGTGTACTTCACTGGCATTTATTTTGATTGTTGGATGATTGTAATTCGTGGTATAATTCCAGTTCTACTTCATTTGAAGTACAAACCAAGCCAGTCATCATTCCTTTTAACAATACAATAATTCTTTCATGATATATCGTTGCAATCTATTAGCCGCAAAAAACAATTTTATGCATCATATGTTAAAGAAAATTTAACAAGATAAATGTTTTACGTATTCGAATAATTAATCACATGGAAATCGTCGTTATTTTAAGTAATAAACAATTTGAACGTTTGGCACAGGATAAATGTACTCTTCTCTGTATTTTCAGTCTGCTGTTTTAGGTTTACAAGAGCTTTAGGCACTTGATTTTTTTAATGACGAAGTTAACTAATTTTAATCATAACAGATCACGTACTAAATGAAAGTCCCTAGTTCGACTCATATTCCAATCCAAATTGTTCAAACCTGGTCCATTAATCCACTGTGTAATTAGTTTAAAATTAACCGATTACAAAATGTAGTTCTTATTTTTCGTTACCACACTCAACCGCACACATACTCTGAATATATTTGAAAAGTCAACATAATATTCCTTCAGTTCAATTAGTTGAAATTTTTTAATAGATTAAAACATAAAATTCTCACTTGTACAAGCTTGTTATTGTAAAAATTGTTGCCAAAAACAATCATTTTTCTTTTTTTATTAGTAATTGAGCCCCACCTAAGGTGTTCTAGTTTGTAATATTTTCTTTACTAATTTGTTATTAAGTCAGAGATAATAATTGTGAGAGTACCACTTACATGAACTGCTTACCGGTTTACGAATACTGACATGTAGGCAAATACATATTAAATACACACGAAAGAAACCAGTAAAATAGACTTTTATTCTTAAGGAAGAGATAAGGAACTGTACAGATATCCGTTGTTTTTTTTCTGGAGATTGTTATACAGTCCTTCCTCGGATTCATATATGCTAATGGTGACCGTTGAAGCGGTTCAGATTTATCTGTGCGAACAATGGACAACTTGAGGCATCATAAGTAGGAGTAAAGAATTAACCTTGAATTAAACTTCTTGAAGCTCGGTGGTGAGATAACGTTTTCTGCGTTTGTTTGTAATTTATTTATTTTACAGAAAGAAAACATTTCAGTGTGTAATCTCTAGTTTCTGTTGGCTCACGTCCATTTATTTAACTTAGACTTACTTTCTGCGATACATTCCACGTTCTTTAAATACAGCTCTCTATTTCTTTTACTAACCTTTCTCACTTTCAAGTGAATTAACATAAATTATGAATGGGATTTTGTCTTTACATTATTTACCCATGTGATATTAAAATTCATATATCTACGAATCTACAAACATTCGTATAAAGATGGACCATAACGACAAAATTAAAAGTTCCGGAAATTATTTCTGTTTCGAAAACGATTAGTGTAGTACAGTGTTATAAGTGGCATAATTTTGTATTATTTTCAACTAATGACTTTGTGGCTCCATTGCGTATTATCCATATGTAACTGGATGTTCTACATCAGCCAGAAATGCTTCAGCCTCCAAAATGTAGAGCAGATAATTTTGTAGCTTCCTCAGCTTGCTTTGATCCCGTCATCGTGAATTTTGTAAATCTCTTTTGACTTATTTCCTCAGTCTTCTGCTGATTTTTCTTGTTCAAACTTTCCCTGATTACTGGAACCAAAATTTTCCTTGCCTTCAGGCTCAACTTCAAATCTTGTTTTGATTTGACTCACATTGTACTTTATCTGAGCAATCTGACAGGTTATTTCCATGTCAGATCATAACATGGAAACAATCAACAATCTTTATTGACAGATCACAACATGGGAAACAATTAAAAATCTTTCTCTCCTTGATGTAAATTCGACACCGTTCATCTCTATCATACCCAAAAAGATAACCTTCTTTTGTCTTTATGTCCAGCTTTTATCTTCGTTGTCTTGAAACATAGAAAACGGATCCGAAGATCCGAAGATGCTTGATCCTAAGTTTCTTTTTCATTCTCAGTTCGTGCAGCCTAAATGATGCTTCTCTAGTACGATTTAGCAAGCAATTGTGAACTTGAAAATGGAGGAAACCGAGCTCTGAATTGGAATATTTCAATGTTCCAGTCATCCATACAATAGTTCTAGTTTCGCTTTCATTTCCACCATTTTGTTCACGCCTGTAGGGAGTTGTTAGCGTCTGAGTGATTTTATTCTTCTGTAAATTACTTTTAACTTTCTTGTTGTCGAATTCACTGCCGTTACAACTAAATTATTATATAAATATGGTTAGATTTAAAAAGCAGTGAATTTAACTTAGTTAAACCTCAGCCATTTGAATTAATTATCAACACTGAATTTTGCAATAAGTAATGTGACTTACGCCATTCTTTCCTGGGGAGTTTATTTAATTTAGCTCTCTGGAGGAACGTTTGCAGATATACAAAGACCAGACCTTCTGCTTTAGCTGAGCAGGTAGTTACTTCACACAGATAGGCAATAAATACATTCGAACTACAAACAGTGAACGATTCAAAATGAGTTTTATAAACAAACCGTTAGTTTTTCAGATAGTGTAATTTTGTAACGCCGGTACACGACAGAAGTGTTAGTGTTAGCGTCAGTTGAATGTAGGGTTACCAATGTTTAAGTTTATTTCGAAATACTACTTTATTATGAATTATTTTGTAAGGCATAGCTATTCCTGTTTTTATATTCTGTAGCAGGAAGTAGTATATTTCCGCATAAATTGGTTCTGTACTTTTATAATTATTTTAATGTTTCAACTGAATATCGGAACACTCCCAGTTTGATCAGCTTTGATGTTTTTATAGTTTTATTTGTTCAGATTCTGCTAATTTTCCGTTTGAGGATTATGTATTTTAAGATCAGATTTCTCTTTTGATAGTATTACTAGCTTGATAAGGTTCTCGTATTTGTTCTTCGTTTATACTATCGTCTTCTTATCTAGGCACTTAACATTGCCGTATCTACACTCCAGAAAAATAATAGTGTTGTTGGATTTTTATCTGTAGATATAACAATCCGGAATGCCTTCTGAACACTGCAAGGGAACTTTCAGACGTTTCACTTGCTAAAATTCTGAGGTGCTAGACCGAGGAGTCTGATCTTCATGCAAAAATATTAATCTTATGTTTGCAATGAATGCCAGAAATTTTAACTGTAAATTAATGATTCTATTAAGATGTTTTGTGTTTAAATATTATTGTATTTACAAACAATTCACACAGTCATCGATTTATATCCAGTATGAAATTTGTCTCATTACATTAGTATTCGGCATACCCCCATATTCAACTGTAAACAATACAATTTAATTTGTAGTTTTAAAAATAAGCATTTTTTAATGCAACAGGTCGGTGCCACGTGTCACGCAGCGCACGAAAATATTGGCCCATTGCACAAAAAGTTCTAGTAAGATTATGTTACGGAATGATGTGATGTGAACAATACGTCCGGAACGAGCCATCTTGCTCCTTTGGACTTCCTCCTGCGGGTCATAAGAAAATAAATGCGTTACGTGACCAATTTGCGTATACCACGTGAGATGTTGGGAAGTTACATAGACTTTGGAAGAAAATTTGTTATTACTAAGATGTCAAATATATCTTTAAATGTCAAACGGTACTAACCTTGCATTTTTTCGTATTTATCTTTTTCGAAAATAATGAAAAATAAAAGACTTATGGTAGTGGCAAAAATATTTGGAGTACTAAGAAGTAAAGAGGAACTAGTTACCATAAACGTGGAAAGAAATTAATACAGATCTTCTAAAGCTGATACAAGTACCATACTGACCCAAAATCCCACGAAAACACTTTTTTTATTAATTATTATTATTTAGCTGCAATTGGGCATTTTACCGGTGGCAGCTATATACAAAATGAGCACAATAGAATACAAATACAAAAATTACTAATACAATTTAAACTAAGGAACAATAAAACACACAATAATCATGTCGAAAGTGATAGATATTTAAAGAAGATGGAACTATATTGAGGTAACTAGCAGCCAGAATGGTTCTTTACTCTGTCAGGTCGGCGGACCAAGTTGCCTATAAGTATTAACCGCTTCGGAAATTTAAAATATATAATTAAAATATCTTATTGCTAAAAGAACAATCCTACTGAGAATGCGATATGATACAAGCAGAGCTAAAAAGTAAAACAAGAAAATACATCATTTTACCACACGAGAAGTTGGAAAGACTACCAGGAAGAAGGATCTTAATAATTTATTCATGATATCCTTCTGGATGTTATTTTTATTTTTCTGTTAAAGATTTTATTTCATTCACATTGTTTATTTATATACAACTAAAGATGTCCCATAAAGTTAGATTTGAAACATTTTGTTTAATGATAATTTAGATTTGTAATAAATTTCTGTATTTTGGCCATTACATTGTAATTCGTTGAACAGATCAATAAATTTGAATTTTCGTTAATTTTAGAATTGCAAATGTCAAATACTGCTTTGAAATTAAAAAAATAAATTGAATAAGTGGTGCCTTAATGATTCTTTATATTTTTGGCTCCATTCATCAGCGTTGCGACTTCTAAAATCTTTCTGCAATTTATTAAATACTTAGAATGTAATGTAATTAATCAAGACTTATGCTCAATTTAAACAGTATTACACGTTGAACAGATTCAAGACATGATTCATGTATCTTATTCTTACAAATAAAATTTACTTTTTGTGCGTATTTTTTTCCCACCGTATATATGTATATTCCACATACATATCTAGACGCGTGGAGCAATTTCGAGAAAATTTAGTGAACTCCTTCCTTTCATGGAGTAATACACGACTAGGACTTCTATGGGCACAATATTCAGAAACGACTGATATTCCCGTCAAATAAATATTTTTCGAGAAAATGAGACTGATGATGTGTCTCCCCGAGTTGTTGTAATATAATTTCAACTGCTGTAGGTAAGGGAAAGTAGTGCCTATGGGTTTGAGCGTGAATGGTGTCCATTCCGAGGTTACGGAAGTCACAGAGTTCAATTTTAACATCTAACGTGCAACAGTACACATGTCTCAAACTTATGCTGGGAATATGTTTTTCATTATCCTTGAATTTGTCGTCGTTGCGGTAGTCAGTTCACAGACTGGTTTGATGCAACTCTTCATGTTAATTTATCCTACATTAATCACCTCTACATTAACATTGCACCCCACATCCAGCCCGATTTGCCTAGAATATTAGTCTTGCTCCTATTCTTCTATTTCTACCCCACACCCATCTAACTTCGTGTCTTAAGTTCAGGACAATAGTTACCATAAGTGACAAGACAACAACGAATGACAACAAACCCTTACTTTATGGACAATAATATACGAGTATATAAAGGATTCAAGAATTTTATTGGATGGCGTAATGAAGATCTTCAAGGTCAAATCGGCTCCCATTTTAAAACCAGTATATTCTATTCTTTCCGTATCCACCGTAATGTTGCCTCCTCACCAATTCTACTCAAGACTCTCTGACGATTTTCAACGATTGTATAATGAAATTGATCGACGTACTACAGTAACGATAATACGAAATTAGTGTCTTGGAAGAAGAAATCTTGTAAAAGTCACGTTTACACCGGAGAGAACAATTTGATAGCAAATATTCTACATTAATATGTCTAATTTGTCTAACCTTTCAGAAAAATTCTAGACTATTAGTTTTCCGGGTTGTAAACGTTTCCCAGAAGATTTCGGAAAATGTTTAAGACTTCCAAACTTTGTTTTTTGCCAATATCTGTTGTTGCTCAATACTGTTCATGAGAAAAAAAAATGTTGCTAACATTTGGAGTAAATTAATTAACATTTGTTGCTTCTCCTTGTTAGTGAATCGTGAAACTTACATTACTCATAATTTGGAAATATATTAGGAAACCATTATTATAAATGTTTGTATGTAGTGTGGTGGTATATGGGTTCGAAACGTGGACGATCGGAGTTGCAGATAGGAAAAGAATAGAAGCTGTCGAAATGTGGTGCTATAGGACCATGCTGAAAATCGGATAGGTGGATAGAATAACTAACCGAGAAGTTCTAAACAGAATAGGGGGAAGATAGAACAATTTGGAGGACTTTTATCCAAGAGAAGGGATAGATTAACAGGTCACGGTTTGAGACATGAAGCTCTTGTAAAAATAGTAATAGAGGGAAAAGTGTGGGTAATAACAGAAGATGGAGTACAGAGATGGAATCTGCTAAGCAGATTATGGAGGATGTGGTAACTATGTATAAATGAAAGGCTTGCGCAGGATAGGTTAGGATGGAGGATTGCATCAGACCAATCTTAGAACTGATTACCACAACAACAACAAATTGGAAACGTGTATTGAATATCCAAATTAACCAACAAAAGTTTTACCGGAACTAATACTGAAATGTCAGTTATCATCTGAGAGGTAAACATTTTTCTGGATTAAACAGACATTTATTTCTTATTCTTTGCCCGAGATCCTTTCTAATGAACGATAATTTTTAACAATGTCAACTTTTGTTGTAATCAGACTCCAATTCTTTATTTTTGGCGATGCCAATGTCTGAGTGGTCGCTTAGAAAGACTACTCAATCACTGATAGTATCGTGCTTCCTTGGCGGTGGACCTAAATTATCCGTCATGTTCGCCTGTAATCGGTCAGCTGAGACATATCGTCTAACGAGATCTGTTTACGACATGTTTGCGGCTCCAAATAGAAAAGAAGCTGTCGTTAGTATCCCTTGCAGTGTCAATTAAGAGCGCCTTTTTAAACGGTCGTGTTTAGAAGAATCTATTTTAAGACGAATATATCAAGAAGGCTGCCCTAACTAGCCGCGTGGAGATATTGTTAAAAATTGTGAAATCTGTAATAACCTGAGTTATGGTTTTTCATATACATAAAAATGTTATTACACGTCTGATTGACGGCAAGTAATGGTTACTACTGTACCTTAGAGACTGCATGAACACGTAGCAGGGTACCGGGCGCTGCCCGGTAATTCATTCATATTAGCCCGCTGCAGTATTAATACGACAGTTATATTTTTGCTAACACGCGATTAAGCCATGAGATATATTGACACATTTTTGAAAATTTATCTTCCACCGTCCTCTACCGTCAAAATCGCTCAACTGAACCCTGCAAATGCCTCATTAAGGAAGTAAGATAGAAAGCCTCCGAATGAACATGCGTAAAATTTCGAATCAATCTATAAATAATACTCTCAGTATGCACGGAATATATCAGAACAGCAATCTGAAATCTAAATGCCAAAACAATGTCAAGCAACGGAACAATGAACTTGTGCATGTATTGATGTCTAAGTCAAATGCAACATTATTGAAACGTTCAGGCTCTAAATGTCTCTAAGTGAGAGAACACCGATAATTTTTTTAAAAAAATTGCTAATAAAATTAAAAACAAAATTCTGGATATCGACAACAGCGCTAGTTGTTTGGGCCCAACTATAGCTTAGAACAAAGAAAATTTCATCAAAATCGGTTAAACAATTTAGGAGGAGACGAATTACTAACACCGGTATTTTAAATATGAAGATGGCCAGACAGTGTTGCCAAACTCGAGAAATGCTTAGTAAATGAATGCACCATGACAATTTACATACAAACAAAAGAGGTGATTCTGTGGAAATTATGAAATATTTTCTAGGTGCTTCTCTTATCTATTAATTTAAATGTCATATATTTCTCAGAAACAGGAAAAAGACAAAATCACATCTTAATTATATATACGGCATTCAAATGCTTTTCAACTTAAAATTCGTAGATATTTGTAACAAAACTCATCTTCTGCTAGAAATAGTCTCTACACAAAATTAACTACTTATGATAGGGATTAATAGAAAAATAAAACAAAGGTTTAAATTTAACGTCTGGTGTATATAATTAAACAAGTTGATGATTTTGTACAGACTTTATTGTATAAATTTACTCATAACAACGTTTCGGCATGTTTTTATGCCTTCTTTCGGTTTTTTCCTCCCATAACAATTTTAAAACATAACAAAAAATTACATAAGAAATTCAAGTAAAATTATACAATAAAGTCTGTACAAGGACATTAATTTGTTTGTTTGGCATGTATAATATGAAGTCATGTATAAAAAGAAGCATAGTTATTAGTTATAATATCTATAGTTTTATAGAGACAATAGAGTTTTTTCTTCTTCTCTGAGTTGTGTATGCTTTTTCTTATTTTCTATAACTTTTGTTCCTTAAATTTATGTATTTGAAATATTGTTACCGGTTTTTTTCCAATGAAATGCTATAAATCTATCTAAATCGACATGCGTGAATTATTTTTCTGGAAATTGTAATCACTCTTTATTTGTCAAAATTCAAATTGTAAATAAATTAAATAACACGTAATAAAAGCTGCAACATCTCAAAACGACGCGAAAGAGCACCCGTAAAACCTCAAAAATGTGAATTATATTATCAGAAAAATAAATAATTCCGCCACTTTATTCAGGATTAAATTTTAATTAAATTTATTTTTTAACATCATGAAAGTAGTAGAACGGGTTGTTCCTTTCTTTGTAACGTCTTCAGACATTTATCTAAATGTTTTATCTCCTGAATTAAGACAAATTCTTTTAAGTGTGCTTCATATGCACACATTGTAGCTAAATGTTGCAAATATTACGCAAACAGAGTAGATACATTTTTGCCAACAATGCGTGCACATTATACACATAAGATTTTATGTTTTAATAAATGTTTTATTCAGAAATTGTTTACAGTTGTTTTTTCTTGTAGTTGAACAGGTTTCAAAGAAAGAAACGAAAGTCACGTAGTGTTTACATAACGTTTCAAAAAATATTTTAATAAAATTTAGCTTAGCCTAATTGGAATATTAGTAATTGAATTTGATATTAGCAAAAATGAAACAGAAGAATATCTGAACAGATTCAAGTAAATGGACTCACGGATGCTCAGAAATTTCAGATGGGAAGAGAACGTCGATACTGATCATGAAGGCGGGGAAACTTGAAAATGAGGTTTACTGCAAGGGCGGCTTTCAATATAAACTTACTGAACACTATACAAGAATTAATTGACTTGTATTGGTGAAGCGACCATGATGTTTAAATAATAATAATAATAAAAGTATTAAAAGGTTAAATGTGTTGGACAAAAGTACACTTATAAATCGTTTTCTTCTAACTCATCCCGCTTGTAAATTGACATTACGAGTCAATTATTACTTGAGAATGGCGGGGAATTTTTTTCGTAAATGAATAAATATGGATTTTAAATGTCGTTATATCTTCAGAACTTAATAAAAAAACTAATTAAATAGGTACTGACAATTATATAAAAAACCCTTAATGTGAAGGAAAAACACATTTATTTTACTTTCCACGAGGACGAAACATAGTGAAGTTATGGTAAATTTCTTTCAAGTTATTAAATAGTTACTTTTTACTCATAAATTATTATGCGATGATAAATTAAAACAGTGTACAGACAAAATAGAAGTAATATAAATTTACAATTCCGTTTAGTACTAGCATTTAGGAAGTCAACCCTTGGTTGCCTTCCTCTCCCTTCCACAGTATCGTTTCAAATTCCCTTCCTATGCTATTGAAGGGGATTTTCTGGTTACCCTCAAGCAACCTGAAACTCCAAAAATTACTAAAAATTATACAAAAACTTAGAAAATTTAAAGTAACCGTACTTCTTTTTATTTAAGGTCGGGTCGACTACAAGGTCATCACCGACCGTATTACATGTTATAACACAGTGTCAGTAACTTACAAAGAAATTATCTAAGTTAAAATACTAATTACATTTAATAGCAAGTTCTTTATAGCTTTTTCTTCTCCCAGGATCTTCTGTGGCGACCAGTTGATAGGGAACTCGTTGAAAGATAAATTATTCATATTTTCTGTTTCTTAATTTAATTTTGAAGTACGTGAGGAAGCATTAATACAGGCAAAATAAAGATCAAAAAATATATATTTTTTAAACGGTTTATGTTTCAACGTAATATGTTTTATTTAAATATACTCATTTTTTTGTAAAATTTTTATAGTCAAGAACCTGAAAAAAATTATTTGTAGCCGATGAAGTTCCAATTGCGAGGACTAAATGTGATAGTAATGGAAAAAAATTCTATTCTAAGGAAGTGGAAATGCTTCAAGCGAAGCTCACGCAGGAGCGTATAAATATTTTAGAAGAAAGACAAGAATAGAAAAATGCCAACCAGACCAGGGACTCGAACTCCGGACCTCCCGTTTTCCGGGCGGGCGCTCTACCACCTGAGCCAATACAAGTCGACGTCCAAGGACCGATTCAACACTATACATCCTAATTCGAGGAAATATGTGAAGAATGGATGTTCTATAGTAATTTTAAATATCTTGGTTCAAAAACCGTTAATAATACCTTCAATTACAGCCTACCAATTATTATAATTACCTATAAAGGCCTATTTCCACTTCTTATTGAATACTACATTTCTCGTACAGGAGATGTACGCAAGAACATGCCTTTGCCTTTTTCTTGTATGAATTTAGAAATGTTTTGGCTTATGACCATTTATCAAAATGGGAATATCCCCAGAACTGCTGATGGGGGTACGAGAAAAGATAATGGACTAAAAGTCAAATGAATCGGTTACGGCGAAACAGTACTTGTTGTATCTGTCAGTTTGACGTACAGGTGTAATAAATTTCGTGACGCCACGACCTAAATCAGCGCTTGGGTGAAAGTCAACCAGATGCCTATGAGCTGGCCCCATGGGCTTTACCAAGAAAGGACATTCCTGGAAATGTGAACGAAATAAATTACTTTTTACCGGAAGCGAATGGCCTAAATATGTTTCGTGTTCGACTGTGTTCGTGTCAAGTGACTTTACCCTTCGTAACTGTGAATACATATCACTATTAAGTGATTAAATTAGTATAATAGTTTATTTGCTAAGCTGGATTTTCAACGTCTTCATGGTAAAAAAAGAATCATATCGTCGATGTTCTTTTAGATACTTGAGATCGATATCAGGATATAATCAACATATGAATATCATGTTAAAGCCTTCGCGGCTCGCCATTCTGACGAATAAGGCGACTGAGCTCTATTATGTTGATGTGACCAGATTCTAAGTTGTTTTTTCAACGATTAACGTAGTTTATTACGGACTGTTGACAAACTATAGATAGCCATAAGATTAACCTGAAAAGGGTTGGTAATAACGCAACTTGGGCATCATTATAAAGTGTTGACGGTCATGTTTATACGATACAAATGATAGTTGAGAAACGCTTTCATACCATACCAAATGTGAAGACGAATACATTAGAATTTCATTACTAGACGCCTTCAGATGTATAATCAGATACGCTTTTAGAAGAAGCATTCAGTTTACGCCGATTACTGTCACGACTGCCTCTACACAAGACGAATGAATCGTTACTTTTGCTTTTACGAGAGAACCTTTCTGTACGGAACAATGGTAATGGTTTTAAGATCGTGCCAGTTGTTTCCTAGAGAAACAACGGTGTCGGATTTTTCACTGTAAGAAAAAACAATACAGAATATGTAAAGAATACGTAATTAATATGAAATATTTATGGCCAGGGAGATAATTCGAACAATTTTTTACATTTAATACCATTATGGAAGAATATGGTATGTGGTGTTCATTTCTATTCGAGTCGATTCCCCGTCAAGTGTGAAATTTCTCCATGTATTGCATAGACCTGATCACACGCTCACCTATAACTTAATGATTCACATTCCTCAAGGTCTAATTTTAGGATTTCTATGATGAATAGATACACAAGTTATTTGGAAAAAATACAACGTACCACACTTAGATCCCCCCGGGTTCAATTCCCCGTCCGGTATATTTTTTCCAACCTGATACAGCTCCACAGCCTTCGAAACGTAGCTTCATTTTTCACCGTTTCCTATGTTCTTAGTTTAATTTTTTCTTCATGTTAGATGAGGAATCGGGGAAATAATCCAATTATGATATTTCCATAGCCGTGTACTTTTGCAAAAATATCTGAAGTGGTGGACAAAAGTGCGCTTTTGAGCCAATAAGCAAACGTTTTGCTTCAAATTAGACAAAAATGAATCGTGAACGGAATATAAACTCATATATTTTTATTCATTGCTATAATTTCTCTATTGGGAACAATAATACCTTTATTTTCAAAATGGGAATTATTTTGATCCAAAACTTCTAGTAGGCTCATCAGGTCTCAGACCCAGGAAAGGTAAACGAGAGAGTGTGAGGAGAAGTTATGCTAGAAACTAACTTTAATATGAATAAAACGTATTAAACATTATCTGTTCTTAAAATAGGAAAGAATGGACTCTATTGAAAGTCTTAAGAAGAAACGAATTTTAATGGTGACGCATACAAGAAATATATAAAATAGTTTCCCAGTATTTATATTTCTTTGTTTTTTCAGACATGTTTACGATATCTTTTCTACTTTTTCTAGAACTTAATTTGATCAGTTAACAAATGGTCGATGTCTCCGTTGAAAGTAAAGGCAACAAATTACTCACTAACAGGTTTCTCGACTTGACGTTTTCTCGAAGGGTTTCATTTCTCACTCTAACTATCCATTATTTCAGAAACGTGGTATGGTTCACTATATAGTTGACATAGCTTTTATGGTGACTAAAATAATTTCAGTCATTTTTATTTTATCACGCTATATAGCAAACCAAGTCTTCTTTCCCAACAGACCTACTGAACAAAAATTTGTTAATATTTTATTTAGAAAGAATATGCTTTTAAATTAATGAATTATTAAATTGAACTACATTGACATTAAGTAGATCTTTATCTTTTATTGAAAAAGACTGCAAAAACTATATCATTATTTTTTGGGGGTTAAAAGCTACATGAGAGGGATCCTGAAACGCAAATTCCCTTTAATAGCATAGGAAGGGAATTTGAAAGGGTGGAAGGTAGAGCAAGGTAGCTAAGGGTCGACTAAGGCCCCCGGGTCCTACCCGATTTTTTACCTAAAGGGATGCAGGGAAACACACTAGGTCGGGCTGTTGGGTATTATTCTCACGCCCTTCCGAATGACGGCTGATGAGTCTGCTGTGGGGTCGCAGCAATCTGTTCTCCGTGTCTCCACCAGCTTTAGTGGGCAGTTGGCCAACCGATCCACTGGTATCAGCAGACAATTCTTACCGTCTACCAAAGGTCTTCTAGCCCAGTACGTACACCTTCTAATTAGGTGAAGGTGCCTTGGCATGTGAGAGGTTCGAAAAAAAACAGAGGAAGAGGCATCCCCCTATTTTTTTGGGTTAACAGGCTACATGAGGGTGATCCTGAAACAACGAACGACCCTTTAATGGCATAGGAAGGGAATTGAAAAGGGGGGTTGCGGAAGGTAGAGCAAGGTAGCCAAGGGTTAACTAGGGCCCCGGGCTATGGTTAAAGGATCCTACTCGGTGTTTTACCTAAAGAGATGCAGGGAAAACCCTAGAAAACCTGAATCAGGTATGTCGGGAATTGGGTACTATTCTCACGCCCTTCCGAATAACGGGAGAAGAGTTTGATATGGAGTCGCAGCATTCCCTTCTCCATGTCTCCACCAGTTTCAGGAGACAGTTGGCCAGCTCCAAACGTAATACATATATATAATTTCCTATAACGAATGCAATGTATGTTAAATAGAATAAAACCAAGAAGATATTAAAAACTCTTCTGAAAGAATTTGTTTCTAATCTGAAACAATACAAATAATTTCGGCAACAACGATGCCTACATTTTCAAATAACTTCTCAGGGCTCTTCTTTCGTATAGATTGCGGAATAAACATACTATATTAGAATTTCTATATCATTAATATCATGTGGAAGTAATTTTCGCTTTAGTTAATAAATACTTAACTAACTTCAAACATTATTAGTTGTCAAGAGTCAATTACAACAACGTAAATGAAATATGTATTTTTAGTTGTAGAGTTTTTTCTTTAAATGTCAAACGAAAATCGCAACCCAATATATTATTGAAATTATAAACTGATTCTTGAGACCGTTCACTCCCTATACAAATTTCTAGTAAAATTGAGGGTCAGAAAATGTATTTTAATCAGGGTATAGTGAAGAGGTTTCTGAAATAAGGTATTCTTAAACCTCTGGTTTCCAGTTATTTAATTAAGTTTAACTTGGTACACCCCATATTTTTGACCTTTCAAAATAATTGTTGAATATTTTGTACTCAGTTTGATATTTTATAATTAATCAAGAGCCGCACATTGGTTCTTCGTCTCTCACTGACAGTATGCATTAAAATAAATTCATACAATAATGTATTTGTCTTGGCATATAGTTATGCCGTCAATTTGACACGTAGGAGGACTTTATGGACACGTTTACCTAAGACGGCAGTCACACATGGTGTTGGTGTCGACTGCCATAGCTTGATTACAAGAAATGAATAGCATTCCTTTAAAGTTAAGAAATTATACGGTAGCAAACTTGTTTTCCCTGTGCAGGATGCTAATAAGGCCCAGGTCCATTTACGAACGCCGACGTGTTCGGTGGCTTACAGTGTGTCAGATGTCTGGAACTCAAAAAAAGAGTTCCGCTCCCATTTAGCTCCAGAGGGAAAGTAATTTATATCTGCTCTGACCACATCCATCTGCATTGTAGAATCGGACGATGTAGGGCACGGATGCTGGTTTCGTGACCTGAGAGGGCGATGTCTTCCTATCGCCTGAACTTCGGCCTTCGCTCTGGTCGAAACATGATCTCATACGCCTACACCAGCAAGTATCGCTTAAGTTATCACAGAAGATTTTCCGAAAATACTTTTAATATTTATCAGTAAATTGTTGTGGCACTAGGCAACATCTACACAGCTGCGGTTTTAAAATATTACGAGAGATTATTGAAAATGACCCATACAAATAAATACTTGCGTTTTCGGAATGATTGACAGGACGCGAGTAAATAGGAATTCAAAAAATCAATAATTCTTTGAACCAGCTAGAATGAAGATTTTTGAAGACCGCATTTGTTGACCTAAACATTTAAGGAAGAGAAATAAGTGAAAGAGGCAGGTGATAAAAGTTTGTGAGTACAGTCAACAAGTTGTGGTGCCACTGGAGCTGGTGGTGGAAGGCGATGAAGGGTGCTATCGTCCTCTGATTGCCTCTGATCTGACGCTGGTGTTTTCCTAGCTGTCCGAGACTGCTG
This sequence comes from Eucriotettix oculatus, assembly GCA_034510155.1. NCBI lineage: Eukaryota > Metazoa > Arthropoda > Insecta > Orthoptera > Tetrigidae > Eucriotettix > Eucriotettix oculatus. The sequence goes on along the minus strand of CM067376.1, from coordinate 51,988,958 downwards.
TAGTCGGCAGCTAATGAGAAACCTGGACAAACTGAAGTAGAGACGGTCTGCAAGATTCCCCCTCGAATTCCTGGAAAGACAAAATGCTACTGCCCAAGTAATTGCTTGAGAACTTCTCTCTTCCCTGTTTCTGAACGCAGACTGTCTCCTCTCTTTTCCATCACCAAACGATTTCGTGGTTCCAAATGGAGCCCCTATTTTGAACGAAAGGTGTCGCCAATTGACAGCGAATTTAATAAATTTTCGCCATTTTGTTCCTCGATGGAGAGAAATAATGTATGCCAGATCACTCGCTTCCAGGTCTACGAATAATCTTGCATCTCTTTGTACTCTCAGAATCATTCTTGTCCGAAATTTGGACTCAGGCCAAAATAAATCCCAGCGATCTGTCGTTTTCTTGCATTCTCGGCGGAAATGGAACAACAGCCACATAATAAAAGAAATCTAACAATCACTGGAATATATAAATTAATTCTACTTAAGATCTAATACATGATACATGTGGTTTATTACAATGTAGAAACTATTCATCATATTGGAGGGGGATGGGGTATTTCAATTAATCTGACATTTATGAACTTACGAAATAAGCACTAAATATGTTAATATGCCAGAAAAAATCACTACAATTTTCAAGTGATGTATCAATAGGAAGAAGTGATAACTTTCAGGGAGGAACTGGGGAGTAAGTTTTAGGGATCAGCAGTTATTTTTAATACAATAAAAATAGACACATTTTGATAAATCAAATTCAATAATTTTTTATTTAATTCAAATTAACTCATTCCGTTGAATTAAAAGTATTACATTTTAATAAAGTAAAAGTTTGCACCGAGTGTCGGTATTTATTCACGTGCACAAATATAATAATTGTTGTTTTGAAAGTATTAATAATTTAGTTATTGTATTATCAATAATTAATTAAAATTTTGTGCAGACGTTTCTAAAGGTTTGTGCCTTACACACACATTTAAGCCGAAACTAACTTTCATATTATTGAAAAATTGCGGACAGCTTGGCTGGTTTAATAAATTATGAATCGGGTGAATATAACTATTATTCGTTTACTTTTATTATCATTCCTTGCTGGTAATTGTACTGTAGTAACATACGTAAGTATAATGATATTTAACTTCATATTAATTTTTTTAATTTCATATGATTGCCGTAACATACAGTAGAGTTTTAAGGAATATACTATTTCTTAGGAACCAGACCATATTATATTATATCATCTGCATACGAAATAAAGTAGAAATATAGTCACGGCCAGTAGGTTCTGAAGCATATATGCATTACAATACAAACATTCTTTATTTTTATTAATTTAAAACAGTTACTTATAAATAAATTAAAAATAATAGTGTCTGGATCCCACACATTACTACATTTATCAAGTGAAATGAGCCATTAATAGAATATCCTACTCTATTAAAACTCGTTACTGAAATTAAAAGGTGACAAATGTAATATTCATTTTGTCTGAATATAATCAAGTAATAAATCTTAAATAATGTAATATTACTGTGATATATTGCTATAGAATTATTATAAATTCACAATTTATATATATATATATATATTAAATATTGACCATATTTATGGAAATAACTGATAATTACAGTGGTACTTGTTTTTGGTTACTTTTTTGCACATTTGTACATTTTTATGCGCATTACCAGATGTTGCCGATGAAATATCAATTGTAGAACAGTAGCTTAAATGATCAGGTTTCAGTTCTAACAATCATATGTAATCGTATTTATTGCTCAGTGCGGAGACATAACTTTTAGCACTTAGCTTGAATATGAGCTTATTGAAGTTGCAGAACCTGACTTTCACTCTTCCATATTTGGCTACCTGTGCATTCGAGGCCCAATTTCCAATGAAACTAAATGTGTGGAATTCGTCTGTTATAAATAATAAGTAATTAAAGGCTGTGTATTTCAGAATCTGAGGTATTCGTTTATTAATTACAGTTAATTGATTTACAATTTGTTAGTTAGTACTTTATGCCGTTACTTTCATTAGACGAGTATTAAATATATACGTTAGTTTTTGTTTTAAGCATTCTTAGTTTCTTCTTTGTGAATTTTTTGACATATTTTTGCAAAAATGAAATTAGTAACTTTTACTAATATTTCATTGACACAGGTACTCAATTTTAATCCCAGTTAGCTAAATGAACGTAATCAGTCTTTAAAAGGTTATTTTCACAATGTTTAGCAACAAATTCTATATTCACTGTTCTTTAGTTTGTATGGATGTAATTAAATTATTAGCTACTGTTCTAAAAACATTAGTCGAAGAACAAATAGTCCGTATTTTAAATCATGTTAGGACATATTAAAAATTATTATTGAGGAGTTAAATTTGGAAGTGATTTCCCTTGAAGTCACCATTGAAGGCATGGAAGGTTGGATTTTACAGATTTGGCATCAGTTTTATTAATCAAAACAAACACCTGCATAAGTCCCAAATTTGGTGAGGTAACATCTATTGATCTAAATAAAAATCGTCTTTAAAAACTGGTCGTTAATTTATTTCATTTGATTATTTGAGTTAATTGATTTACTATTTATAATAAATAAACATTCAAACAAGGTAAATGAAATTCACGAGTAAGACATTTTCTTAGTCACGGGCTACATGAGGGTATCCAAATGGTGTTAACTCCTATTTAATAACATAGGAACGTGATTTGGAAGGTCATTCGACAAATAGTCATGCAGGGTAAATCCTACAAAGCCTGCATCATGAGGTTTGGGACCTCGGTACAAGTCCCACGTCATTCCAATTTAAGTAATCTTATGACGGGAGAGGAGTGGGATTGCAGCAGTGCCTTCTCCATGCTTTGTCCAGTTAAGAAGGAAACTGATTGCCTGGTCCAATATAATACGACGGACAACTTTTACTGTACGCCCAAGATCTGCGACCCCGGAGCTTACACCCCTCAAATCTGACCGACAGTATCAGATGCATGAGATTTTGAAACTAACTGAGGAACGGTTATAGAATTAATTGTACATACTTCTACATTATATATATAAACTCGAAAAAAACTGAATAGTATTTCAGTGCATAAGGAAGAAAGTTATTTATTTTGAACACCCTTTTTGCAAAATATTGCTCTCACATTAAATTGTTTTCATGGTAAATAAGGGCACATTTTTATACTAAAATACGTGAACCAAGTTTTTATGCTGAAGTAAGCATGATTTAATCAAGAAACAATCCAATATCATAAGCAAGGGATATTCCTTGAGGTCTTAGTGAATATCTAGGTTCCTTCTTATTCCGACAAGGAAAGATTGATACTGTTTCAATAAATTTGAGGAATAAGCAGTTTACCAATCATTGGATTAAAAGCAATATTTTAAAGGTGACGAGGCGCAAACTGAGAACAATAAACAGAATAAGCTTTATGAAAGGGCGCTTTTTTTGACGAGAAAACATCTACTCCAGAAGGTAAGCACCGATGGTATAGATAAGTTAAGACAGATAGAGGGGTTATAAATTTGAAGTAGAAATACGACAAATTTTCTGTGAGGAGCGATCTGTGAACGGAAACTTTACGAAAAAAATTCCCAGAAAGCAGTCAGCAGTAATTAGAACTGAAGGGTAAGAAAATAAAGTAGAAACCCAGAAAGGATTATCAAAATGATGCAGTCTGTCACCCATGCTGCTAAATTACAATATCAGATTAATAAAGCTAAAGAGGAATATGAGAAAGGAATCGTACTGCAAGGAGTAGAAATAAAAACCCTAAGGTTGTATTAAGCACTAAGAACTACAAATGGCCACAATATTGTCACAGCTGAACCCCAGAAAATTTAACATTCCGCAATAAACAAGAAATAAAAGAAGAAGAGGCAGAGAAAACTGAACAGAAACTGTGCGATTTACGACATTACAAAGCAACACGCTTAAAACGTATGCAGGAAAAATGATTTCTACAATTAGGGGACCGAATAATAATTAATTAATTGGAACAGATTTCATTCACGAGCTGCCTTAGTAAGAACTTTATCATAAAGAAAGGTCCGGTTTTGTGTCAAGTACGAATGGTGCAGGAATTCAGTTCCATTTGTCGCAAGTCGTCCTTGCAGACGCCTACCAGATGCGGAGTGAGTCAATGTTTGTTTTCTCTATTTCGGCAACTTCGTATCCTGATACATTTTTGACAAATTCGTCGCTGTCATTCTCCACAAATACTCACTAAGAGTTTTGGAGCAGTCACTAATTTCTCCATCATATTTAGTGTGGTTTATGCACATATAATGAATAGCACTCCTCAATCTTAGTTTCCTTTAATTTCTAGTGATAGATTACTGTAAATTTTTCCTGAATATTTGTTAAACAGGATAATTTTTGTCAAAGTATACTGTTGACACACTAGTAACAGGTATTGAGTGCTTATTTAAAGGCTTTCCTCCCATAATTCTCTCTTTTTTTTAAAAATTCTATCATTTGCAGCTTGTGTGAAGTATAACTCCTACTCGTACCCAATCAACTGTAAGAACATTAAGGCTTGTACAACCCTGGGCTTAGTCCAATATAATTTCTATAAATAAAATATGTTTACACGAAAATTTAAGTTAAAATTCCTGTTTCAATCCCTGAAATATTCATTGAAATACGTTGAGCCGTTTTGGGGCATAAAAAGATCAAATGTATACGAAACCCGCATACACTTTGGAGATTCAAACGCAAGAATAAAAAGAAACCTTCCCGTAGAATGTTTTCATAGCATGAGTTTTTAAAGACTTTTCGGTACCATTTTTATAAAATCTTATAATACAAAAAACTTGTCCTGACAATAACGAACACAACAAAAAAAATATTATTATATTTGGTGCAGTCGTTCGGAAGTTATGCGCGTACATACATTTAGGCTATTCATTTATATATATAGAATATATATTTATTTATTTAAAAAAATATTAGTTATCAACGTTATAGAAAATTTTCTGTAATCTCATTCGGCTAGAGATTAATTATGATATATAAATATTATCTTCATAGTCAACCTTAAGGGAAGTGTACGGAAACGACGTTGATTATCTTTATATATAAAATTTAGTTGTTTGTGTGATTATAATTCTTCTCCTCTTAAATGACTTGCCTTATTTTGCTTATATACATTTTTGTATTTATGGGGTTAACTATAGTCGGACCCGGTGTGTAGCTCGATAGCAGAGAACCAGATTTTTTAAAAATTTTCTGACCGAATTTTTATATTATATATTTTTTGATTTCTCACATAAGAAATCATGTAATCCTAAATTTTCAACATAACCATATGTGGCAATTTAACTTTTGGTTCAATACAAGTTCATTGTGTCGTAGATTAACATTGTTTAGACACTTCGATTTCATTTTTATGAGATCTGACGTATTTCGTGTATTTCAATTACCTCCATACTAAGTGAATTATTTATCGATTAATTCAGCATTGAACAAATGAATTGTTTTTGAAATAATATTTTGTGCAAATGTGAAAGGTGTATTGTGTGAATTACGATTTCTACACATGTTCATTCGGCGGCATTCCATTTAACCTCCTAAACAAAACATTTGATTTTCAGCGTTAATTTGTGCACTTTAGGTGATAGGGGTGTAAAAAGGTAAATTTTTGAAAATGCGACTGTCTATCTGATGGTTTATTCACGTTTTGACAAAGAGATTACTGCTGAATTAATTGCTGTAGCGGGCTAATATAAATGAACTGTCGGGCAACGCAGGGCGCCCAGCTAGTTTATCAATAAAATATTTTTAAATGTAATAACGTCTTTTGTAATGATCGTTAAGTATATCTTATTAATTAAAAACGGCGTAAGAATAAATATATTTCTATTGTTGTTACTAATAGTGGCGTCGGAGCTTATGATGTATATTAAATGAATGAATGTAATCATATATTGGCAAATTTACTGTCGACTCCGTTAAGTTTTCTAAATGATTAGAGTGAAGCGTTGTTTTGGAAAATCAAAATCAGTTTCTATTGTTAAACGTTTCTCTTGGCGTTGATTGAATCATAGGTAGATGACTTTTACACAAATTTTCTTTGGTCGATACCCATCATATATCTTCCACTGAAAAGGACGGAAGAAATTCGGTACAAATTTGGAACTATAAGCCAATTAAAGCAATTCAGTTAAACCCAGCCTTTTTTACTTTAATGGAAGTGTTTTCTTTTAAGTCGCAAAGGTCATTAGCAACTTTTTTTACCATTTTGTGGATCTCGTCTACATTGTAAGGGTTACTCGTTTTGGGAAAATATGTATTCTTGCTGTAGAATTTACACTGTAGTTGGGGCAGGATATGATTGAAGGATAATGATCAGAGGTGAAAATTTAGGTGTTACATTAGGCAGTAAACTGTGCAATAGATATTAAACTCCTGTAATTAAAACTCAGATGACTATTATACATAATTTATCGTGTTGTGTTATGTCTAACAAGTTAAGGGAACAATAGTACATTTTGATTCATGTGACGTTTCTTGACCGCAGAATTCAATGATGTAGCGACGTGATAGGAAACTAGATGCCAGACAAAAATTGTTGCAGTAAGTTATAGCGGTTCATGTAATGACCCTGTTTAATGATCATAGTCCTATCGTAATTGACGGGAAAGCGACATGTCATAATCAAAGTCGGAGAGATTTATGCGTCAACTGAGCTGCATAATAATCCCGTCAGTAGGCCAAACTATTAATGATTCTTAGTATATTATGTGCGAGTAGTGCACAAACCTCGTACGCACTATAAATTGAATCACAATGTTTATGAACACCAAACGGTATCAGTGCAATATTTTTAAACATATATAATTAAATTTTATGTTCGAATAGGCTTTACTTCCCAAGATCTTGATTAAAAGTATATATCTTTATTCTGTTCATGCATTTCAGGGAGTGCAATATTTTCCTTGAAGTTAATTCTTTAGAATAATTAATAAAAGCTTCTCGGGATTCTCACCCGCGTACCATCCGCAAACGACGTTTCGACGGATAATGCTGCCTTCTTCAGCCAGACAGAAGATTATAAGCCTTCGAAACTTCGCTGTTCAGGGAAATACTTGGGTTGAAACCTGAGAAGCCTTTATTAATTGTATTCACCTTGAACTATTAAATAACGATGAACTTCATTTTTTGTTCTGTTTTAAAGTTCTAAAACATTTTTAAAAATATTTATCTCGAATTTAAGAGAACTCTTGAGGTAACTTATTCACTTTAAGGAACAACTTTGCATCATTTAATATACGTAGCAATAATTTATATAAATTAGTACAGCACTTTCTGTTTCAGGTTGACTGCGTAAGATGTTATTAATCTCTACATTTTCAGGATTGATTTACTTGAAATACGTTTGAATATTAAAATCAACTTCGTTCGGTGATTGAATTATATATTATTGGTTCAATAATTATTTTAGCAACGTCAATTCATGCTAAGTAAATAAATTGTACTATGAGTTCTTATCATGTTTCGATACTATAATCTTACGGAGGAAATTTCAACGATTAAATTTTCAGGGAACCTAATTGAACGATGTACTTTAGAGTTTTTTTAAGAAGATATGTTCAGCCATTGTGCCTTATTTCACGTCTCTCCGGCGGGCGTCAAGACTGTGGAAGCGCACGGTAACTTACACAATGAAGTACTGTGATTATTCAAGTATGTCAAGTCGAAAGCCGTTTCCTTGAACTGCCGTTACTTTTCTTATTAACATGAGGACAAAATATTACGTGTAAAAATGATAATTTCACTCGCAAGTGTCTCGGTTGTGTATTTCGAATTCATGCTCTTGGTAGAATAAAAATATTTTATCGGTTATCAGCAATTGACTACCTTCCAGAGGAAATGCATTCTTGAAAGTAGTATACTAAAATCAGTATAATGTCTCTTGTCTACCTGCTTAAGTGCTCAGTCAGCAATAAGTACTAAGTTGCTTATTGACTTAAAATATTGAGAATATATATTCAAATTTTATAACAAAAACTCAGAGCTCAAAATATTTTATGATTAACATCAACTTATTTTCTAATTAATTTTATTTGAACTTAAAAGTAGTTTGTGAGTTAAGTAAAGTGATAGTAACTTGTGCAGAACCCACCACGCCCTGCATCAGTATTCGGCGCACAGGCATAACAGACCGTTACCTGTCTGCTGCATTTCAGCCGCTATCGATACACGTCGCTAGATGAACTCTCGTCAAGAGTGAGCTGTAATTTATCTTAGCCTTCCAATTACTCACGAATCGCCTCTACAAAGAGCGTGCGGAAGGCGATCTGACCAAGTGTGTGGTCCATTGCGCGCGAATAGAGGTAATGAAAGCGTCCATATTTGGACTTGAAGCGCGGAGAATGGAGCTGCAGGTCACAATGGCTTCAGTGAGTGCTGGGGTTTTGGAATACTCTGACCGGATGACAAAAAATTACCAGCACCATCATTATCGACGCGGCAAGCCAAGTATGATGAGAACCGCACGCGGCTCGTTGCTAATAAAAATTTACAAGCATTATAACATAAGCACGTCTCATTTATTCCGGAACGTATTGAAATAAAATTAAAAATAATTTTATAATAATTATAAAGTGGATACATTGTTACGGACGGCGGTCAAACGTTTTCCCGCACTGTAATTTCTTTTAGTTCCGTTGGTACCTGTGGTAGTGTATCTTACTTTTGGTCAGATATCTCTCCCTAGAGTAGTGATCGATCTACCTTCATACTTTATCCAGCATCCTTTTCACGTGAATACTGGGTAGGATCCTTAAGCTATAATTCGGGGGTCCTAGTTAACCCTTGACCTCCTTTCTCTTACTTCCGCACTACCTTCCTGCGTTATCAAAGTTGCCTGTCACTATCCCCAACCTCCCTCTAAATGACTGTACAGTTGTAATGATACAGAATAGTGAAAGCATATTGCGTAATGCATATGCATGGTTAAGTTAATTTTGTAGTATACAAACGTCTAATAAATTAATGTAAGTTACTTCATTTTATTTTAATTTAAATAATTTTAAGACACCAATTTTTTTTGAGGTCAGGAACTTATGGGAGTCATTTCCCTTCGGGCATGAGCGGCCATGACAATTCCCCATTCAATTTTTGGCCTGTGAAGAATTAAAACGCAGCCTCTGACAAATATCTAATTGTTATAAATTCTTTGATGGTTAGGTGATGCCACAATATTGGCACGCAAGAATTTATTCTACAAGAAGCGGGAACATTTTTCAAAGTGGACAAGAAGACGTGCCGTGGGAGTGAGAAAAGGATGGCCATTAGCCAAAGTAGTGGTTATTTTGGATCTGGATCAGAGATCCGTGCTGTCGATATAAAAAAGATGAGAGGCAATTATAGAAGGTTAGTAGTAGACGAGACGTGAGACAGGCAGTTATCAAAGGGAACTGCCGACCTTCATGTTCCAGAAGCTCATCAACGCCGATTTTGCCTTAAGGATCCTGATCGACGTTGGTGATTTACTGTCAAATAAAATATCTACAAAGCTGTGAGTTTTAAAGCCACAGGGTCTTCGCCAACTATTCTTGATTGTAAATATTTATACCTTGGGTTTGAGCCACAGAGTCCCTTAGAAAAGAATCAATTTGCTTTTGACATTGCAGGAAGATATAAGGTTTTATTTGGTTGATGTCAAATATAATATCAAATTGTAAGAAACTTATTATTTAATTTATCATGCTCTATTTTACTATAGTAAATTCTCATCCCCCCAAAAAAAACATTACAATTTATTAGCAAAACCAGTTATTTCTATGATTTTTAATGAATCTTGGTGATAATGGAATTTTCAGATTGCCAATCCCCAAGAAATAAGCAGATGCTAATTTAAGACAGCCTCAACATTCTTATCTCTCTTGCTGCGGCAGGGAACCGGGTTGGCATTTTACGCCTGAAGACAGCAACAGGTGGCTGATTGGAAGGTTGCGACGCGTAGTTGGCTCTCTTCCTTGCTGTTTATTCTCTACCAATTCCGTTTCATTACTTCTATCGTTTTCTTCTGGTAGTCCGACTCCCTCGCTTTTCTACTTTCTTCCTCTATACTTCTGAAACTATTTTCACTGTAACCTCATCCTTGATCCTTCTCGACCCTAAACAAAACTGGTTCTGTCTTTCTCTGGGAGATCCCTGCTGCGATCTCAACTTTTACCTTCTGGAACCGCTTAGTCTAGACTCGGGAGTCTGTGACCTCCAATTACTTTAATTGAGGTACCACCTAGTTAATGGAGAAATTGGCGTCTGCGTGAACTTTTGTAAGAGGTTCTCGAATTTTCTGCCAACTTGGTGAAGTTTGTATGCGAGAAAGTGACTCACTAAATTTGTCGGCGGTCAGCTTGCAATAGAAAAATATATTACAGCAGTCACGTTCTAGGGCCAGGTTCCGTATCTTACTGTGTTAAACGATTAGGATTGTAATTGTCTTTGGATTCTGCTCAAGACAAAAATGTAATACATTTTGAACCTCTATTTAATGTAAAAATTAATGAGTAAGTACTTCAAAATTGTAAGTAATATAATTTTATTTGTATGTATTTTAACGAAATTAAGAAACTGGAAATATTAATCATTTATTTATACAGAAATATTTTTGTATTTAATTTTCTTAACATTTTCGTGTTATTTTTTGTAGTTATATTCTGAAAAAATTTATCTGGTGAAGTCAAATTGATAGGAAGAAACATTGTATCAAATAAGAATTTGGTTTGTTGAGAAATGATACTTTAATGAATTGTAGATAATTCTTTTGTAAACCAGTCATTATGCGATATATTAATTATTAATAATAATTAACTATTCTGCGCTTATTTATTACAGAAACACGACACTTGGTAGCGCTAGCGTCAGTACCGGAAGTGGGGAGGCAACTTCCGAAACTGGCACCGACAGCAGTGCAGCCAACACTTCTATGCTTGAAGTAAGTTCTCTACATTTCATTAAGCGTAGTCGAAAACTGAAATCGTTTAACAAAATTTTAATGAAGACCAGCTTCAAAATTGTACCATGAATTTTGATTTGTTTACGATGAGCGGAATTTGTAAAAAAATATATATAGTGTTTCCTCATTCAGACTGTGTAACCAGAACATTTATAAATACTGAAGTAAGTAAGATTGTTCCCGTGGGAAGTGTAATTTCGGAAATTCGTCTTTCTTAATAGCGTTTTACTACTACTATTCCATTGCGTTACAGCCCTTTTTGGGCTAGAGCCTGAATAGCGTTTTACAGCAAATAATAAATTGTTTAGTAATTTTTATTACATAATAATTTTTCAGGAATTGTTACTTCTAAGTATAAATCTCAAATGTTTATAATCAGAGATCGAATAAAATTTTAAGGTAATTTTACAAATATTATAAGACATCAAATTTTACTAAAAGATATTGTTAGCACTTTCGGTGAAATACACAAGTAAATACACACTTTCAAATATAATTAGTTGTTTTAGTTCGAATGCTCAAGCTAAACTATTAAATTTCATAAACTTCTCGTATCAGCTACTCTAGTGAACTATGTTATTTGCTAGCATATTATTATGATTGACTATCTAGATGTTCAGCTCAGAGCAATAAAATATGTAATCATTTACGTTATAGTATATAAAATATTTAAAAAATACTGGACATCTTTACTTTTCCACCATTTTGGGTGAGAAAACAATGAACTTCTATCTTAAGTCCAGTTATGCCAAATTAATATCACTTAAGCATCCGAGATGAGTTAAGGTCATTATACCCAAAATGTTGCACACGAGATAGCTCCTGACAGGTAATTTAGAATGTTATCTTACAGAAAGATTTTTGATGCTAGGTTTAGTGTTGTGCTGCAAGAAACCTGTCTTCAGAAAGAAGCCGAACTTCTCCGAATTTTCAAAGCTTAACATAAAATTAATGTCTAATATACCGATCACGTTTTAGATTGAAACATGAAAAAGAGGGGACTAAAGTATCGAAGATGAATTCAGTACGTAACTGACAGCGGAGATTAAATTATTTCAATGAAAATAAATGTTGAACATTTAACAGTATATTATGTGTTTGGATTTATATTTAGTGAAATATTTATGTAGCCTTTAATAACTCACTCTACTAAAAATATAACGAAATCCAGATAATGGGCTCTGAGCACAATGTAAACTATTGTAAAATATTTTAATACAATGGCATAGAAATATAAATATCAAATCGAAGACAAAAGCTATAAAAATAATATTCCGTACATTTTATAAGGGCAGGGTAATAATTCAAAGGTAGAGGCTTTGATTGAAATGACCTGTAAAAGAATAAAGTTTAATGACGATTTTATCGACGTTAGACTTTCTGAAAGGAAACTTGATTTTAAAAATGCAGGTCAAATCAAGCATTTATGTTATTTATTAATCGAGATTACGACGAATGTGCAGTATTTAGTATGAGTAAGCCAACACTGATACCAACAAATGAAGCTGCAGACGACCACGACGATTGTAGACAGTATTTGTCAAGAACCGTATCGTCAGGGTCACGAAGCATCCTTGACGTCTAAAAATTTACCAATTTAAAATGTATCTGATATTTTTTTTGTTAGTAATTTTATTGTATAACACTGCCATTAAATGATCCATATAAGGGCGCATGTTATAATACATAATTCATACCAATAAATAAAATTGAAGTGTTGTTTGTCTGACCGTCTTTCCGGATGTTTATCTCGAATAGGCTCCGAAACGCATCAACGGATTTCAATGAAAGTTTGAGGGTTCAATAACAGAAAATTTAACTTATATATTCCTGAATATTTCATTTCTATAATGGTAATAAATAATAGTAATGATATATAAATATAAATATTAAGTCTACGAGAAAGGTTTCTTCCCTTACGCTTGTCGAAGTCTCCAAAATGCATGTGGATTACCTATACTTTTGATCTATGCTCCAAAATGGCTTAACGGATTTTATTGAAAATTTCAGGGATGGAAATAAGAATTTTAAATTAAATTTTCGTTATGTTTTATTTCAACATCTTGCAGATATTAATATAAATATTTATAAATCCAATGAATTGTTTTGAAAATTAAATCCGAATTATAAGTCTTAATAGGCGTTCCTATACCATTCATCCCTCTTACTGAGTTATTAAAAGTGTAATTTTGGCAGCGCGAGAAAGAGGGAGAGAGAGAGGGGGGCGAGAAAGGGAGGGAAGGCGACCATTCTCACTCCATCGCGGGACCAGTTCAAAACCAACTGCGAGTTATAAGGTTTGCCGTGAAGTAATCATAAGTAAATTATACCGCACTCTCGTTTCTACGGCAAAATAAAATGAACTATTTCTGCGCGAACGATGTCGTGGGCATATAATGGGAGTACAATACAACGGATATTGGTGTCAATAGACTACTATTTTTTACGTAACATTACCTTTTTATTTGAATATCAAACTGTATAATAATATATTCTCGTTATTTACTACAAAATTATGAAATATTTAACTGTTACATTTCTTTTGTTACACATTTTAACGCATTTTGATTCATTTTTCTCCCTGATGGTCAAATGATTGAAAGTTTTAATACTTCCCTTTTTTTTGTAGGGAAGGCTGATAACAAAAACTAATCGGTTGTCGTTGTTCTTTTCTTTTCACTTTTGGTTAAACCCAAGTGTTATGACAGCTTAAAATAACAAGATTTTAGGGAATTTTGAGTGGTGGAGATGGAGAAGGGTTGCTACCAGTGGAAAAAAGAATATTCATAAAGGGAGCTAAACTTTTATACGAAACATTTTGTTGGATAAAACTATATATTAATTTCTATGAACAATATTTTACTCGTGAATATAGCTGAAGATAAATAAAAAGTGGTCGAAATATGATGCGGAATGATTCACTTGTAGAGGGGACAGGCCGCAACTCGGTAAACCCTTTTAGATCCTCTGGCTACAATTGTGTAAATTATTGTTTACTGTGTCTTACCTGTAACAGTAAAAATGTTCCTTACTGGAAATTTCATGTACATGTATTTTTGATATTCAGTGTTTTCATATTTCATAACCTTTCGTAAGGCATTCTGAAAACATTAAAGCAAGGAAATCTATTGTGTTCAGTTCAGGATATCTTCTACACCAAGAAACTCATACTTAAAAGTTAAGAGATGATAAGCACAGGGCGTGGTGGCAAGATCTTGACGCTGTCTATATGTCCTGCTACTGAGAATATTAGGAATATATTTAAAAGTGACAGTAGCCACTTTCCGACAGATGTTCCTCCCTGGCGACGACACTCACCCCATCTTATCCCTTTCTTCTACTTACGCCATGCTCTTTCTCACAACATATATTAATACTTAAAATTGTAATTATTGAATTCGGTTGTTGAAAAGCCTTTCAGCAATGTGTTGAGTGATTCCTTTCTTCAACGAAAACATCACTTAACGACGAAACCATCCTTCCCAAAGCCATAAATATTAGTGTACCAGACGTGCGAGTTTTACTTTGAAGCATTCTTTTTGTATTAAAAATTGATTTTAGCTTTTATTTACTACTATTTTTCAACCATTATGCTTGTGTGTTGAGTACTTTCAAACATGTATCCTTTTATACCTCATTAAATAAATAATTTGTAACTATACATTACATCACCTGCATATGTTTCAATGAAAGGATTATTTGTGATTATTATGCACAAATTTTCTTCTAATTATATTTTATTTCGGACTTGTTAGGCTATTGAATGCATATATTTTCAACGTATTCTGATTAATGAAACTATTATTTGTAGTTTTTGTAACATGGGTCAAACAAAAACTCTTTGATTGTTAGAATAAAATACGCAAATCTAATTTCAAACACAGCCATAATGCTATAAATTTAACCACAGTTTTTATTTAAAAATGCACAAAATTATAAAGTGAATCTCATTACAGTAAAAGAATAACTTCATAACAGTTATTTATGAAAAAATTGCAACACTGACAATATTAAACTTCACTCCTAAAATCTCAACAAATTTACGTGTTTTATTTTATATTCTTTGGTAATTCCGTATTTAACCTTCATTTTAAGTCTTCTCTTTAATTATCACTATGTGCAAATGCTTTTAGAGAAAGAATCAAAATGCCGTAGAAATTTCCAGGGAATATTAAAAAAAAATTTTAATTCCTCACAATTAAATTTTTCTGGAAACTAAGGTGTTAGAAAATAATTATTTACTTGAGTCTTACGTTACGTCTACAAAAATTATTTCGTGTAAAATAACTTGTGGATTAACCACCTGGTCGCGCCTTTGCTACTTCCCATATTCACAGTGTTTTTAAATAAGGGCAGGTCGATGCTGAAATGAAATAATTCTAGCTGTGTGTGAGGTAATAACGAAATTCGTTCTTCATTTGAAAGGCCCATGAATGCCATTAAAAAAAAGAATGTCGTTAATATCTCACACACAGCTTGTTTTATTTAATTTCGACCTGCCCTTATTCAGAAATACAATACAAGAACAGTTCTATTAAGAAATAACATTAATTATTTTAAATTTAATTTTAAATATTTACTGATTTTAATGGTAATTTGAATTGTATTTGGGGTGTTATTAATTTTACCAATAAGAGCGAGTACATACTGTTAAAAGAAAAAAAACTATTGTTCTTTAATAAGAGGCATTTTTTCGTGGTTGTTTGCTGAATTAATTAACTTCATTACATTTCCGTTTTCATTGTCCTCCGAAAAATCATTTCAACGAACCTGGAAATCATTAAAAAATAATCTAAATTAAGTGCAGGTTTAATACGGCACTCATTGACTTTAACTTGATTGTGTGGAACCGTTTGAAGTGTTTTTTTCGCTAGGAACTAAAATCTCGGCGATTCTCACTCCATGTTTTGGACTTCTAATTTGAAGGGAGTATTTTACAAATGAGTTTTATTTTATTGACTTGGCGCAATTTCCCGAGCATTTCCCGCGAAGTTAAATGAGTTCTTCATTACTTAGGCTGTCGTGCTAACCGGTTCCGAGGGCTCCGTAAGTGGCGCTTCTGCTCGTTAATTCGGCGGCGGAACGTGTCGAGGCCGCCCGCCGTAATTGCATTGTTTAGTCGGCCGCCCTGATACACGCGGCCAGGACACGGCTATCGCAACAATGCACACGGTGCGCGGGGCCAGCAGAAAGACAAAAATAGCGAACCTCACTACATTCGGCGATACGGCCGTAAGGTTCAACGTGGGCATGTTAAGCAGGTATAAAAATATCTTCATTATACACAAGGAAATTAAATTTAAGTGCAGAGGGAACATAGAAAAATTAAGGCATTGTATAGGGGATAGGTTTTGAAAAATATTAAAAAAATTAATAAAACTCAAGAAATCTATTTTTATAAGCAAAGAAAAAGCTGAGATATTTTATAGTAATTTTGCATCGGTCTTTGATAAAACCAATCGATGTTCCTCCGCTAACGTGTGAAATACACGCTATTTCGAAATACAATTTTTTATTACAGTCTCATAACCAACAGCCATTGAGCGACCCTATTTAGAGTCTTTACAATTCAATAAAGAAACCAATTATAGATAATTTCACTAAAGAAATTCGGAACAGTTTGCCTGCAGCAGCCCTGACGTTACCCTCAAGTGTTGTTGTTGTGGTATTCAGTCCTAAGACTGGTCTGATGCAACCCTCCATGCTAACCCATCTTGCGCAAGCCTTTTTATTTCCGCATAAAAACCACATCCCATATCCTCCCTAATCTGATTATCGTATTCCATCCTTAACCTGTTCTTAACCCATACACTTCCCTCTAATGTTAGTATTACAAGACCCTCATGTCTTAAAACGTGGCCTATTAATCTGCCCCTTCTCTTGCTCAACGTTCTCCATATTGTACGCTCTTCCACTACTCTGCTTAGAACTTACTCGTTAGTGATTATATCCACCAATCTGATTTTCAGCATCCTCCAATAGCACCACATTCCAAAGGCTTCTACTCTTTTACTTTCGGAAACTCTTACCATCCACATTTCGCACATACATACCGTCACACTCCATACCAACGTTTTTAGCAATAATTTCCTAATAGTCACACTTATATTACCCGCAAAAGTCTGTGCTATCCTACTCTTTATGACTACTATACTTATTCCACTGTTTTCTCGGTTTTTCCTCTATTAATACTCATGTTGTACTCTTCCTCCAGGACCTCGTTCATGCCATTTATTCTTTTGACTCCCCTAATACTACAACATCATCGGCAAGTGTAAAGACTTTTAAAAAGGCTTATGCAAAGAAATTGTATGCAAATAAATAAAATATATTATTTATAAATTTATGTAAAATTTAAATTTCTCTATATTTGTCTTCATCACCTTATCCCCCTCTCGAAAACAACTTACGAATGACTCTTAAACCTAGATTTAAGAAGAAGTGGAAACATTGAAACCCAAAGCCGATTATTTTTACTTCTACATGAATTTCTGTAATTAACAGTGTATTGTACATTATACACATTAATTATTAAAAAATACTTTCGAAATATTAAGGAAAATAAATATGGGAAAATTTGCTTTAAAACTTAAAAAGTTGTATTTTGTATAATTTGATATTTAACTTAAGAAAATAACTTTCTGTCCATTGATATGCAGTTGCGACTGCGCGGAGGTTTTGCAGGAAAGGATAAATGCAACATTATATCAGTAATTTGAATTCATTGTTGTATTTCTTTACGTAACGTATTAAAATTTTTGCTGATCAATGTTTTTACTTTTACTTTCTTTTTATTCGTCGTGTTCCACCATGATATCATAATGGGGCACATTAATTTTAGTTCTCTGTAAATGAAACGCATTGTATTTGAAACATTGCAAAATATTATAATTCCTATTTACTTAGTATCAGGTAAAGGTAACATTTTGAGGTGTGCAATGACTCTCCAATGAGTTAACATATTAAAGTAAAGTACGTCAAAACTTTATTTTATACTATAGTAATGAAAAAAAGTAACTGCAGTTATGACCTAGAGATTTTTCGTACATTAAAAGAGATATTGACTTACATGCGGTCATCATTTATGTATCGAATATTGTAGTCTAATCTGCAATGAAAGACAACCAAGGAAATATGATAAAAAATTTGCGAAATGTTTGCTACATGAGTTAAGCTTATTATTACAATGATGCAGATGAATAATTAAATATTGTTGGGAACTCAATCTAGGGTGTCTTTATTTGGCTATTTCTCCTGTTTATTTGCACTATTTACATTTCATACTTGACTATTATTTGTACACTCTCTATTTCCATACGCACCAATAACATTTATATCGTACGCTGGGCATCCTTTTATACAGTATGCAGGTCCTTCTAGGGCGCAGTCTCCTTGCGCGTAGTCGAATCTTCTCGGGTTTCCCGTACTTGATGTCACCGTTTCAGCTCCTAAACAATATGCAACAATGCAGCAAATATCTCACATCGTGCAAAATTTCAGCGTATCTTTCTGTAAAATGCGTGGGTATTCGAGTAAAAGAGCTCTATCTGTAAATATCCTTTCTTGAAATCGAAATGTAAAGCTCTCGAAAGAAGTGTACTTGTCTTGTGCAAAAGATAATTCAACTTCCCACAACGACTAACTGATTGCTGATAAATGACTGAGATAAGTCGTGACACCGGCGGCGTGAGAAACCTGTTCCTGAATAAAAAAAAGGCTTACTTCCATTTCGCCAGGGACTTGTACGAAGCTATTTAGCCGATTACGTCTTATAAGGAAGCGCGAAATGGGCATAAATGATAATGCAATTTAAGTAACTTTATTTTAACATGTAGTAACACTGAGGTACATTATTTAGCGCAAAATGGATTCATGATATGCGTAAATTTATTATGGTACCGTAATTGATATTTAGATTACAGAAACATTAGTCATATTAGTAACAATCCTTGAAATTGCATAGCAACTCAGTAAAAAAAGTTCTCACTAATAACACTCAGCCTACTAAATTACTTTTACTAAAAGAATAATTTGGAACAAATTAAATTTTTCGCTATCTACGGCTTCTATAGCCAAGAATGCCAAAGACGCCTGAAGATAAGATCTTTCTGTATCACGTTATCAGTTAGACATCCTATCTATGTAGCCTTGCGTATTCCCATAAAAGTTATAAATAATAATATTTTAGTGATGTGAACATCAAGATAATTTTTCAATAGTTTGAATAAATCGTTTATAGTCACGGAGTTTTAGAATTTAATTGTGACTTAACAAGTAGGAAGAATCGATAATGAAATAATTAAACCTAACGAAAGGTAATAATGAGTAAGGTATGTAACATTTTGAGATAAACTAAATCTATGTGCGTGGAAGTAGGTTAAACGATTTTAAATTTTTAGGTAAAATAAAAAGCAAATAAAAATCTTGATAAATAAACTAATAATTAAACCCCTATTGAATATAAATGATTTATCTTGCTTCCACACACATTTCAAATGGCTAAAAAAGCTGAAATATTTCAGTCCTTTATTTATTACGATTTCTAAGAAAAAACCTAAAACCACTATTTTAACACTAAATAAGTTCTGGGCTCAAAAATGTTTCAATTATTCATAAAAATTATTAAAGAATACTTATGTTACTATTAGAGAATGCTCTTTTTAATACTGACATTTAATAATAAAAATCAGCTGTCTCTTTTCTCAAACACGTATAAAGAACGATTTATTCTTACTTTATTAAAAGACAGTTATCTAATGTTTTATTTTTATTTTCTAAATATTCCCCATATCTCTCGTATCTTGTACAATACTTTTATCACTAAGATATTATTATTTTTATTACAAACACAATGTTTGTAAAATTTATTTTAACTAATACCCTCTCGAATTGTTTGGCGTTAATTCTATTCACTATTCATTAATCTCCGTGGTTTGATTGTGACAAATACAAATACTCTCTGTCAAATAAAATGTTCAAACACTAACCGCTCTGCCTTTTTCAGCGAAGAAGTTTCATTAGAATAAAATTTATCATGTATATGGAAATTCTCATCTTCTGGTCAGCATCACCGTCGCTGTTATGAATAATATAAGTTAATAAATATAGTTTTAATTATATGCGAAACGAATCCAAGAATCCCAATATGAAATGCTCTAAATTCAATAAACATTTAGTTTTGAATAAATGTATTCAACATATAGTGTTTCTATTTTTTTTTATTTTACATTCAGAATTATTTCTCGCTCCCCCAAACAGAGAGATTTACTCTTTTGTTATTTCAGTTTCCTTATATTACACTACTGCCGGAGAAAAGTTTAAAACATCTGTCCCACAGTTCAATAAAACTTTACTTATAAGAAATATTTTTCACTTTATTTTTTCTGGCCTCAAGTAAAATATTACATTATAATAAATAAATTATAATATATACGATTTTTACGGTAGTTTTCTGTCTCAAATTTTTATCCCCACTTGTCTATATATTTATTTATATTCAACTCTTTTTATTTTTTCAAGCTTTATTTTCTCTTTTTGTCTCCAGCCATAGTAGGAAGTCAATTTGAATGCTATTTACCGTATCAATTTACCTTTCATACTTTTCCATTTATTAAATTCCACACTGCAAATGCAAGCGAAGGGGACAGGTCATTTACAGTTCAGTTAATATTAATATCGGAAAGCGGGATATCTCCTTCCACTGTGAGCGTATAAGCAAATGCACAAGCTGTTAGCTGTCACAAGATCTGTTCCAACAGGAACGACGGCTAAGTTTCCAATCCTACAGCAATAAGAAGTGTAAGCACTAATTAATCTCGCCGCGGTCGGGCCATGTGACTGTGATGTTGTCTTATCTGGACCATGGCTGTCCGAGAGAAAACAGGTCGTTTCACCTTGCTGAGGTGAGACTTCAAGTAGACACACACTCTTAGTTCACACTCCTATATGGCTTTCTACTGTCGCTCCTTCTCCATGTGTGAACATGATAATCGGCAAAATTTGCTGTTGATTAATTCCTGTTCTAATGAGAAAAATGGCTCTAACTATTTAACCATAAAAGTATTTATTAGTAAATCGATTAACGTCTGATATTTAAATATTAAATATTTTAATTAGATGGCACGACGTTCCACCATCACATTTGGGGCGTCTTCAGATTTTAGTACAAAAATTATACAAGATCTTGCCATAGCTGAAATTGAATATAAAAAAATATTTAAATAACGTTATGGTATATCAAATATAGAGAATGACCAAAAGTCATAAATATAAAAATATAAACTTTTGTTGAACTTGCAATGCTAATTTTAATAGTCTATCTGCAAACGTTCTAAAGAGATTATAAAACAACTTAAACGAAGACTATGAATTACGAATGAATTGTTTAAATAATAGACTTTTTATACACATAATTGTGTGATATGATAAATAAAATCACATTTTAATAATTTTTTCATACCCAAGTTCGTGGGAATGCTCAATTGAAGCCCAGTAAAGCATATAGTTAATTTTTAGAAGAAAGACCAGAATGGAAAAATTTCAACCGGCCAGGGAATCGAACCCACTAACTTTGATTAGAATACAATGCACCTATGATCAATTTACGCAATGTTCGTCTTCACGTATTTCCTAGAATTAGGATATGAGGATTTTGATTACTGAATTGGTAGGTGAGCCTAGCTCAGGCTTACGGAACTGAGAAGTGTTAAGTCGGTCTTTGGACGTCGACTAGGTTTAGCTCAGTTGGTAGAGCATGCGGCTGGATATCGCAAGGTCCTGGGTTCGATTCCCTGGTCCGATTGGAATTTTTCCATTCTTGTCTTTCTTCTAATTTTTTCATTATTAAAACTTAATTTTTAAATAATTGTAGTGACGTTCGACGCAAATTGTAGTAAAATTTAATGAGTAATATATAATGTTTTATATGGTTGATGAATTAATGTAGAATTAAATATTATTTTGGTAAATTATTAAAAAACAGTGTCGTTTATTAATTTGTTAACGGATAGCCATGATTCAACCAACGCAGATGTTATCAGTTGTAAGTGGTAAAGTCAGATGGGAACATACTAGCTTACAAAATTAAAAGTAATTGCACATTTAATATATTGAGAGGCTCGTAGGACGAATCGAATAATAAAATATATATTAGTAATT
Source organism: Eucriotettix oculatus (assembly GCA_034510155.1). NCBI lineage: Eukaryota > Metazoa > Arthropoda > Insecta > Orthoptera > Tetrigidae > Eucriotettix > Eucriotettix oculatus. Next base: position 51,966,838 of record CM067376.1, on the reverse strand, counting down.
CAGCCACCTTACTAAAACTGGTAACAATAATTTTATTGAGATTATCGGTAATGAAGTTATATGCTTACACCAAATAAAACTGAAACCCATCTCTTAAGGCCTACACTGTATTATTTAAAAAAATTTCATATTACCTATCGCATTTTAGACCACTTTTCCCTTCAGTCGATAGCTTTCGCTTCATTTTCGTAAATTGTTATTTGACATAGTTACATAACGTCAATGAATCATTGAAAACACGATCGTGATTAATGTACGAAATCTCGTTGGATTATAATCATTCAACACATGAAACACTGTTTACTAATGAATGAAAAATCCATTAAGGTTACAAAAAAATTGTATATGGACCTATGGTCCTATTCTAATGAGTAGCTTAAGCGTGTTGGCATTCTGTACAACATAAACCTCTATAAGTTCAAAATCGCGACGTGGTTTCCAGTGTTAGCTTACCTAACCGTTTTCAAGGATTACTCTGCGACTGTAGGATAGGTCTGAAATATTTTACAATTATTCAGGGAATTATTCATATAAAAATGTAAATGTGTGGAGAAGCATTAAAGTACCTCTGGACTTATTTTCGGAGCCCCTGCTTTGGTGTATTAAGCATATTTTTAACTGTTAATATCTGTTTTCTAGTCTTGTTCCTCCGTAACTTCATATTGTATACCATTAAAGAAATACACGACTGTGTTGACTTCCTTCAACCTCGTTAAGTGAAAGATAACATCTTTCTAAATATGCTCTAATGAGCACGAAAATAACCAAGATTGTAAAACCGCCGTTTCTAAGATAAAAATGTCACTCAATCAGAAACTGAGTAGGGAATTTGCAAACGCTACTACGTCCTTCCCTGCGATTTCAAATGATTTAAGGATCAATAGTGTAAATAACTATATTGTGACATCCCACTAATTTCATTCACAGTTAATAGGAAAAGTCGGAGCGGAACGTGACAATTTTTGTAAAATTAAGGAAAAATAAAACCCACTTATTTAAGTATAAAACATTAGTTTATTCTATTATTTACTTAATCTGATTTCAGTATAACTTAAAACAACAGATTTGGATTTTTGATTAACTTTTAAAAAGAAACTTAAAAATTTATCGTTCCGTCCCACGCCCCCCGGAGGTAGTATGGGATAAGATGTTTTGTATTTTAAATTACAGCAATAAAATTGAATGATTTTTTAAAAATTTTAATACAATTTGTGTTTTCTTTCTTATACTTATTTAGCATACAATTGTTCCTTTTATGTATTTTGCTTTTTGCAAAGTGATTGATTTTGCAACTGTACAGCTTTTGCTATCATGTTCCCCTCTTTTCCGTTCCTTTTCTTTCTTAATCTATTCTTTTTTGGTACAGCATCCTGTGATTCATTCTTATAAGGTGAGTCTGTCAGTTTTGCCTTCTTTTTTTAGAAACACATACCATTTTGCCTTATACAGTAGTATGCCGTTCCGCCGCGCACGCTAATCTCAGTTGAAGGTTTTTCACCGAGCCTTAATAAAAGTAGGTTTAAACTTTATACTTAACTTATATGGAGCTAAATAGAAATAGTTTATGAATATATACTATTAAAGAGTTAAATGCGAGGAGTTTTGTATCTTACCTTCTGCCGAAATGCTGCAAAAGTTAAAAACTCCCAGACGTAATATGCCAAAATAAGAGTTCATTCACTAGGTGCAGTCAAAACTTGGTCAAGGTGGCTGCCAGGACTTCTTTCTTCACCTGTTGCAATGTTCCACTCCTATGTACTAATTATCCAGTTAAAGAAATAGTGTATCCCGTTCTACTCCACTATCCCGTTTCGCCTCGGCTTCACCTATTTTCATTATTAAGGATATTTTTCTCTCCGCTCTGTATTGTTACTTTTATCCATGTTTCACATAAACATGTCCTTTAAGGATTTTAATCATTTCAACAACTTTTGTTAAACTTGTTAATAGAAATTACAACTTTTGTTAAACTTGTTAATAGAAATTTGATGTTAAAAGCTTAGTAATCGAGCCAATTTAAAAGAATCACACGACATAGCTCCTGTTATCTTATTAGGCGAATATTACCTTAATCAGTTGTTCTTCTTCAAATTGTTACATAAAAGTTACGATTCGTGTACTCTGTGATAAGGGGATTGCGTAGATTGTTTTTATATCTCATAATCCGTTCGAATCATATTTCTGCTACATAAAATTGTTACAGATAATACATTTCGGAGAAAAAACATTTCAAGAATGATGAAACAATTCTTCGAAATGAGATTTGGAGCTTAATATTTGTTTCTAGGGATATCGAAATTAAATTTTCTAGAAAATTACAAAATACAGGGAAAAATAGATTAAGGAACAAATGAATATTTTTCTTTTCCTTCTAGTTTTCCTTTTTTGACTGTAGATTTTGTTGAAACATCGGATATCACAAGTAAAAATGTATGAGAGTTTAGTTGACCCGAAAACTAATGAACGAGAAAAGGTGAACCTGTGACATTTAGACACACCACTAACATATTTGTCAGTCGATTCGATTACTTCACAACCTCTTTCACCAAGTATTTTACAGTTGTACGGAAGAATTATATTTTAAACTCTGGCCTCCTTGGAAAACTAATTATACATTGTTTGGACATTTATTGAATCTGTTGCGAAGTAACACGCCTCTAACAGAAAACATTTTTTAAGCACGTGAATTTTATTATTAATATTCAACATTTAAATTCATAATTTAATTAAAACGTTGCGTATTAATCTGTCCCTTCTCTTGCTCAAAGTTCTTTATATTGTTCGCTCTTCCCCTATTCTGTTTAGAACTTCCTCATTAGTGATTATATCCACCTATCTTATTTTCAGCATTCTCTTAGAGCACCAGATTTCAAAGGCATCTATTTTTTTCCTTTCCCCAACTCCTATCGTCCACGTTTCGCACCCATATAACGCCACTCTCCATACGAACATATTTAGCAACGATTTTTTAATATTTACACTTTTATTACCCTTAAGTAAATTCCTCTTTTTCGCGAAAGCCTTCCTTGCCTGTGCTATCCTACTCTTTATGTATACTATAATTCTAATATCCCTAATTATTACGCTTTCGAAGTAGCAGAATTTATTAATTTTTTTGTAAAATATCCCTTCCCAACACCCTTCGTTGTTCCACTGTTTCCCATACTACACTCCATTACCTTGGTTTTCCATCTATTTATGCCAATATTGAACTCTGTCTAGGACCACATTCATGCTATTTATTATGGTTTTTAAGTCTTCTTCTGATTCCCCTAATACTACAATATCATCGGCAAAGCGTAGGTCGTCATGTAATGGAAAATGAGCTACTCTTCGAATGAGAATTTTATCTGGAATATAAAATTTACTTAAAATTACTTTTTAATTTACTTATAAGTAGGACCTTAAGATGTGGTCAAGATTAGCCAAGCTATTCTGAGAGAGGTATTATTTTTCTTTTGTCTCGACAGTAATATACTTCGCGATTTAATAAAAGACAACCGGTTTCACAAATGCTGTAGGAACTGAAACAGCTTAATAACTACCTTACCCGTGTAATTATATATTTATAAGTTCTGTTTTCCTGTTTTTGTTTATTTCAGTACAGCTCTTAATCCGTTTTAAATTACTTAAAAACTAGCGATTTAAATTTTGTTTACATAAAACAGAAAACAATCTTGTTTAGGTTCTTGTCGTGTATATTATAATAAAATAACTAAACACGCATACACTTTTGTTTCACTCATTTCTATTTTCATTCGTTTTCTGGAAAATTTCATTGATTTTGTCTTGAAATTCTTCATTTTAAAATAAATGGTTTATGTATTAAGACTTCAACCTTTTTCATCTAAAGAAAACAGTTCTTGGTTTAAAATAATGCCAGTCAGAAAGTTTGTTTCGTTATAAATAAATTTAACGCATTTTTTCTAAAAGTACAAACATTTTATTGCATAATTTTATATAGTCCCCAAGGTTTTTAACAGATTTATATGTTATAGGATAATATGGAATCGGTTATATAAAGCCAAATATTTCTTAAATCAGTCATAAACAATTTTCTAAAACCTAATACAAGTTCTAATAAAATTTAATCGTCATCACTTTATTACTAAATGTGCTATTACAATTAATTAAGTTACTTTTCACCAAATTGAATCACTAGCCAGGCGAGGTTGATTAATTATATTTCAGATGTTCTTAACTGCATATTCTATCAGATATCAACATTTTAGTTGATTCTCGTAACTAAACGGAAAGTTTATTCGTCGATTTCTGCCGATTATTAGGAATCGTCAGAAAATGTTCTATATTATTGCTGGCATCGTTTTATTCTTTTCTTACATCATTTCACGTTAAATCTATTATATGCTTTTCTTGGAGAATTAGATTATCTTAATCGCTTCAACGTGCGTAATCCATCTATCTTTAAAATAAATTAGATGTCAATTATGATTTGTTATAGAGTAATAATGAGCCAATATTGTAAAAGTTACAGATTTACATTTAAATGCGTTATTTTAATATTTATTTTATGATTTAATAGTTATTAACGTCTGTAGCTTTAAATTAATGTTAATTGCGCTTATAAACGGCCAAAAATTAATAAAACAAAGCCAAAAAATAATTAATTCAACTTCACGATGCTGGTCCCTTTTCATGCTGAACTCAAGTTAACAAGACACAAAATTATTACATTACAAAAATGTAAAAATACAGCGAAATAATACAATAATTAAACATCCAAAGAACATTAAAATTTTTTAATAAATATCGACATTCAGTATAAATTTAAAACATATTTCATTTATTAAGACAGCAAATCAGTGTCAATATTTCTCATTGAACGCAACACTAATACACTTATTGTTTCAAATGTATACTGATTATCTTTGTTTCTTTACGTTTTAATACTATTTGTTATATTGGGCTGTAATTTTATGTTTCTAATGTAAAAATTACGTCTCTTGTTGACTTAAGTTAAATCTGAAGAGGGTTTACCAAAACATGTAGTTATATTAAATTCTTTTTTCTTTAGCTTTATTATTTTTTTTCTGTCCTCCAATAAACATTAGTTTTATGTTTATTTGTAAACTAGTTACTTTTATTATTATTTTCGTTTTATTACTCTGTTTTACTATTTTTTTTATGTATTACTCGACTTCAAACCAGCATCTTTTTAAATCCAACTACTGTAGCATGTTTTAACTCAATCTTTTCCTTTCGCCATTCTTAACGTTTCGTTTCTTATTCATGTATTATATTCCTCACAGCTGAACTCAAATGAATGGTGAATTGAAATGTGTCTGGTGCAGAGCTTCCAAAAATTCGGAAAGAATTCGAATCTTCATATCACCACGTTAACACGTGCTTGATCAAATTTACGGAATTGCTGTTATCAAAGGCAAGGATTCCCGGGAGAGCTTGTCGTATCTGAGTTCAGGAAGTCATGTTATTTATGGGGTCCATCTGTCCATGCAATGATCACAGCTGACTGGATAAACAACGACGTTATTAATAGAATGAATCACTGGTACAAAGATGCGAAAAGTTACGCTTTCACTATATTTATCATCATTGATATGCTTTCTTAATAACTTCAATTATATAACGTATACAATACTATTAATCCGTACATACTCTTATGTATTTAATTAAGTATAATTTGAGGACCTCGTCATCCAGGCTTCGAAGTCCGCGTTATCTTTCTCCCTGTGATTGTAGTGGACCAACCGGTCCGTAAAATAAGCTTGTGAACAAATAAATCATATGAGAGAAATAAACGATATGAATCGCCTGTTCCACTTAAACACGTCATATCCAGTCATTTACTTTATACTCTGCCATTTTCTCGGAATGAAAAGTCACGTTAATGAGCAGAGATAATCTCTGCTGCACCTAATCATAATGCAGACGCCAATCGTTTAATTATTCCACTATTCACCTTAAGATAAAGGTAGGTATTATTGCGCTTCAATGCAAATATTTATTTCTTCCGGTACGCAATAACCCTCAACGGTTTCTTTCGTTGGTTCAAATTAAGTCGCTTGATAGCTTTTCAGAATCTTGAAATTGAAATCCGCGTGTTTTGTTCATCTTATAGATACAACCCAGTGTTTCGTGTCACGTTCATTTTCTTTACGTCTCCCCGATGATACGCGAGTCCAAATCTGATAGTGGCGTCTGATATTCTGACAGTCTCATTTGCGATACGATAGTAGATAGCAGCGGCTGTCCTAGGAGCAGATAGTGAGTAGACACCCAGAATATTACTTATTCGTAGGGGACTATAGATTTATTTATTTGACATTGTACTAAAAAATTAAATATATATAAGTTATACGAACCAATCGAAGAAAAATGATATCCAATAAACTTATTATTTATAACTGAAACACAAAGAATGGCCAAAACTTATAATTCTGAATTAGAAAGGTTCGAAATTTCGGAACCTCAGTTCTTCAATTGAAAAATATAACAAAAATTTAATATTTATTCTGCAACCTCCGGGGCCGAAATTACAGCAGCAACGTGAATTTTTTTATTAAATAACTGTGGAGTGCTGGAAATTGGGCAATGAAACGTTTTCAATTTTAATAAATGATTTCATTTCTAACTTTTGGCCATTCTTTGTGTTAATGTATCTTTTTCTGAATTTGAGCGCATAATATCAACAACGTTTGATATATAACTTGTAAAAGTTTTTAATGCAAATATTGTATATTTGAACAAACTTCTATTGTTGTTTATATTACAAAAGAAAATTATACAATAACATTTTAATTAAATTTTATATTATGAATACATTTAGTGAATTTCGATTCAATTTACTATATTGGCTATATCATTCATTATCAGATTGTCTAGTAAGAGACACTACAAGAACCTATAATAACTCTTACATTTTGGGTTTACCGTATATGTGACAGATTTTACAGCTACCGCAAATGAACAACCAGATCTTAGGTAAGGAAATATCTAGAATTACTGCGACGATTAAAACTTCTTAAGAACTTTCTTCCTTCTTTGCAGCCCGCTGAGGGCCTTGACTTACCGGGTCGACAGCGGACTATCATGTTTCCAGACACATTCCAAATTTGGAGTGATACGTGGTCAGCGTATCGATTCTCCAGCAGTCTTAATCCCAGTCTCCGTAACCGTCCTCTTAAGGGCAATGGAATTTTATTGCATTAAATGAAAAAAAATTCTCGATAGGTATGTGTGTTTGTGTGCGTAAGTCTCCACAATATTTACTGTGTATTTATATTTCAACAAATAAATGACATCAAATTTGTACAATTTTTATATTTATCCATGAATATGTTAAAAAAATGGAAGGATACTTCTTTCAATTTGTTCAGTAAAACGTTACAATTATTTATTTTAAACAAATTTATCAGATTTATTCATGTATAATTCAATGAATTCGATAAAGTTAACCTTTAAAAAAATATTCTTATTATTGAATTATTATTGTAATATTTTCCAAAATCTCCTTTGCCTAACTGTTGGTGTAAAAACAATTTAGGTAACCGAAACGCCCGAGATACTAAAGGAATATTATTTACTATTTTGAGTTTTAATATGTTAAGTCTGCCAGCAGTCGTTCAGTTTATATATCTGAGAATTGAAAGTATATGAATACCGTGGATTAACTATAAAATGTACTATAAAATTGTGAAACAACACTAATTTTAGCTATAACCTGAAGTCGTGTTAAAAAATTTATAATTAGACATCTACGAATTGAATATTATATTTTCTGAACGAATAATGACTTGTCATGTTGTTGTATAAAATACTCGTAAGTATTATTACGCTTGCATCGGTGAGATTATTGCACAAAGTTAAATGAATTTTAATTCCTGTGGTTGTCGCGCTTGAACGGAAATAGCCACATTGCAAGTTTACAAAGCTTGATATAAAAGTAATCATAATCAAAGAATTTCTCTTTTGCTCAAACGTTGTGACAACTTATTTATCTCTTTTTGAAAGCTCCTCTCCAGATGCTACGTCATGCCAAACAACGTCTGTATCAAATCTTGAAAGTTTGAGTTGCATCTAATGGCCGTCATTCGATTTCAATTTGGGATGTGCTTAATCTGTATTTTATAACCGTGTACTCGTTCTTGTGCTTCTAATTCAGCAGGTGTAGTCATAACTGCTTTGAGATCTTAACATAATGCTGACGAGCCTAGACATATGTGAAAATAATGCATCATCGCTGTAACAAACCATTGATTCATAGTACAACTGAATTGAAAAATTTCATTGGGTTTAAAAAATTTAAAACACTCAAAATAACGTTTCTACTGAATACTAAAAAGTTATCTTTTAACCGAAACTTATTTTCTAGATCAAGAAAGCTAATAGTCTATTTCTTTTTTAAAAATCACAAACCTCAGAAACGTTTCTGGTCTCGTTTTGCTTATAAAAAACTTATATTCGTTAGTAATTTATAATTACTCGTTTTTAATTTAATTTAATTATATTATATTCGTCTGTGAAGTATATTTAAATTAAAATTTAAATTAATCCGCACGATCAATACAAAATAATTTGATAAATAAAGCAACATTTAAAAAAATATATCTTTATCCCAAGAAAATTAGAAAATATTATTTCCCTCAAAAGGCTTTCTCTTACCTCTTGCGCATTACTCAAATTTTATTGTAATTTTATAAATGTTATGCAGAATGATTAGATCAATAATGAAAATAAAAATTTCTTAGCAAATAGAATCGGACGCAGATTATTTCACGTTCCATAATAATGGAAAATGGAACATGCAATTTGATGGCTCTTACCGAAAGACAATTATTGGCCATTGTAACTATTTAGTTACAAATTTACTGCTTATTTTCTGCCATAATATTGACAATCAATTTGGAACTGATACGTTATTAACAAAGATAAATTTAAACAACCAATTTACATACAAAATGAAAGCTATGTTCAATTTCTTCTACGTTTCACCTACGCATTTGGAAAATTATCATATAGAAATAAGAATTATAAAATATAAGAAAACAATATTTCGTTACAAAATAAAACGTTTAAGTATCCCACTTTTAATTAATTTCGTTAAAATAAATGTATAATATTATTTACAATTTTCAGGTATGCATCGATATTTAATTATATATTATTTATTTCAATAAAATTAATTAAGAAAGTTTATATGTGATTTGTTTATTCTTCAACAAACACTTTTTCTTTAAATTTTCTACTTTCTTAAAAAATTGTAATAAAAAATCCTGAAGAATTTTATTTTGATTAAGTGCCAAATACGAGGACGGATCGAAGTAGAATTTGAATAAAACTACTATACGATTTTCAATAAGGGTGGGTCAGTGCTGAAATTGAATACAAAAAGCTGTGTGTGCTGTGGAGCATGCATGGGCCTTCCAAATAAGAAAGGAATTTCCTTAATAACTACGCCCTAATACTTTATCTATAATTTAGTCGTTGTAATTTATCCTTACAATTTTTTGTTTTTTAAAAAAAACAGAAGTTAAGTTAAATAATGCTGATACAATGACTTTCAAATATATATATAAACAGTCGCTACTCTTTGGTAAGATTAATTTTCTAAATTTAAGGTTTAATAAAAAGAATCTGTATATATTTATAGTAATATTAAACAGTCTTACATTGCTATGTTGGTAGAACTTAAGATCGTAAACTGGGAAAAGATTTATGATTTAGTGAAACATAAAAACTGAGATAAAATATGCAATGAAACAATGAGAACTTTTGAGTAAAGTGAATCGTGGATTGAGCTATAGCTCTCATCTTAAATGTAATGGGGCGAAAGTTAATTTATTTATTAAATAGGGACAAATTTATTACTTTGATATTAAAAAATTAATTTAGAAACATGAATTCATGTAAATACAAATTTTTTGGTCCATTAATATGCAACAAGTAGTTCGGATTTAAATAATCAAGACTTCATCTATTTAAAGGGTCATTTATTTGGGAATTGTTGTGCAGCAGGAAAGTAGTCATACGCACTGTCGATTCATTGGCACTGACACACCTGATTTCTGTGTTAGAAAGACGGTTGCTTCCTTCGTCGCTACAGATAATTGGACTGCTCCCGGAGTAAACGTCTCGGTACCTGGACTGGCTTCCTTCTAAAAAATTCAGTACCGTGTCACACTCCGAGGTTTTCTTCCTTGATTCGAGTAATTTGTGCGAATGGGCGATGCCACCTGCTGTTGTCTTCTCTCAGTTTGTTCTTTCACTGGCGTTCACTCTTCTCGGCTCTCTCTATCTTTCTCTCTCCCTCTGATCCTATGGCAAGACTATTTTCTAGTCTGCCGTAGTCCAACCACCACACTCTCTCTTTTCGCCCAGTTTTGAAATTCATTCCCATACTGACTAATTTATCTCTCTCATCTCCTCTCCACCTTCTTACCTCAAAGCTCACTTCCCGACAATTCTTTCTCTCATCTCCTTCTCATGTCAACTCCTCTCATATAATGGCCACTTAACGTCTCCTAATCCTTGTAATTCAAGATTCGACAAGTCCAGGTCACTGATTCCCCTCCAGGTATTGCCTTGCTTGCATGTTATTGCCGTCTGGTTGGCACCAGTAGGAAATTCTCAACCGAATTATAGCCACTGACTGAGTTAAATGGCAGTCATCACCTTAATTCATTACTATCTATTAAAATAAAGTATTTTGGAATGTTATGAGTGTCAGGGTGATACCCATTGCGATGTATTACTTAATAATAATACACGCTATGTCAGTGATATTAAGCAATTTCTACAAAGTAACATGAAGGTTGAAAAGAATGTTTATCACAAAGATGAGTCATAAATATATTTAAAGAATTATATCTAATTGATAATCGCTTTCATTCTAAGTATTTCGTGCGTTTGTAGTAGTCTGACAAAATGAGTAATTAATTTTCATGGCTTCCATTTAACAATTATCGATGCTGTATGAATGAAAATAAGACTCAAAAACTCTTAGTTTTTCAGCACTGTAAAACAAGAATGATAACAGAGGCTGTAAGCTGTAATAAATTGACGGATGCTTCAGAACTAGTGCTGAATCATTAATCTTTGTGAGTTGAAGACAGGTCCGAGACCAGCGGGTGATAGGAGATATTCACGGCTGTGTTTCCTTCGCCTTTCCGAGTTTGGCGCCGCCTTCTCCTTTTGAAGCGTGGAATTCAGCAGCATGCTTTCAGCTAACCGCTTATAACAACATGCAAGAAAATATTTTTTTTTTGACCCACAGTCGTTCTGTGAATTACTTACCTCGTATAACCAAATAATCGCCATCGATGATGCACGCTGCAAATAGCCTTTTGGCTCGCGGAGCCAAAAAAAGAAATCCATTTTCGAGGTTAATTTGATTAGTAGACGTATTTAAAACGCCGCTACAACTTAACACGCGTATTTACAACATGCATCCTAAACAGGCTTTAAATAATCAGGTTTGTTTTACACAGAGAAACGGTTTTATAATTCATCTATATTTCTTTTCTTTCTCGAGGTGACTCGTTTAGTTAAATTTTAATTTTATGAGATGTCTCTATACAGAACTATACTACAAAATAAACTTTACATTTATATTAGTACTCTAGATAGTTTAATGCTTAAAAAATGCGTAAGACTAAAATTTCATAGGATTTTAAATAGAATCGGAGAAAATCCATTATTCTATTAAATTAATTCTGCAACATATTCAATCATATGTAATTCATAATAGTAGTGTCTTACAAAACTAAAACCTTGTATTCTGTGTGACTATAAAAAACTTAACATTATTACATACGGCTTATTTCCAATATGTAGTATCTTATGTAACTATTTATTAATTCATTATCTATTTATTAATGTTATGAAATTATATTTCTAATTACACAGCGTAAAACAGACATTTCCTAGTTCATCCACATGAAATTAGGTAATATGCTGGTTTCTTATAAATGGTATTTGTAAAAAAAATATTATGAATTTAATACGAACATTCATTAAACACGAGAAATACTGTTGTAAGTGGTACATTGTAAAGGCATATAAATTTTAGGAATTTTCATGATTATTATCTTTAAGAATGAAAAAAAAACTACAAAAGCGAAATTTCTTCGTAGCCACAAGCTCTTGTCTGTAATTTATGGTTAACTAATGTATGTGTACATATAGTTATTGGTATACGTACAATAAATTGGAAAATCATTCCTGCATTATAAAAAAGCAATTGAGAATAATATACAATTATAAATTCTAAATTGCATTATTTATTTCATATTGATCTGTTGTAAGGATTTATGATTTTAATATGAAAGTGATATCATGGGGCACAATTAAGCATGATTAGCTACTACATAAGTTCGAATTTTATTTTTTAATTACGTTAGAAAAAGTAATTTTATTAAATTTTTCTAGGATTTATTACTGTCCCCACAGCCTTAATGGTTTGTTTTTCTATGGGACCATTGGAAAGTGGTTCTATTTTATTACTCGGATGAACTCAAAATCACAATAATGTTTACAACAATTTTGAATCCTAAATACAACTTTATTCCCGCTACAGCTTGAATATTTCTTTTTAGTTTTCGTTTCTCTACAAAGGAATTTTATTTGATAAATGAATTTACATTATTATGTATTAACCTTTAATTAATTCATTAAATGTATATCTAATACGAATTTTAGGGAAATAAAATACGCAGGCATCATATTTTTTTAATTAAGTAATTTTAGTTACTAACGTTTCCAAATTGAATCTATGAGTCTATATTTTGGATGTCGTAAACCTTTCCTAGGTGGGCTAACTCAATATTTTATGTAATCATGCTCAAATCTAATATTTCATTGATTTAAAATACAAAAAAAATGCTTTAAGATATAAAAGCCCATAAATTCGCTGTTTTAATTTGTAAAACGTTTCCTAAAAACAATAAATATCCTAATGTCTAAACCCTAATCCTTATTTTCATATTACCACACTACAATAGTTTTTAATTTTTATAACTGATACGGACAAATTTCACTTATTATTTATATGAGATGTCAAAAAGTTTGTCATCTTTAGCCTAGTTATTTCCACGTCTGAATGATCAATTATATGTTCTCTCTTTTAGTTTTTAAGTTCTGTATCTTGAAGGACATCTTTGTGTACTATATCTCTTCTTAGTAATTAGGCATATTATTGAATTTTTACTTTAGATTCTTCATTAAATTTCTAGTTACATAAAAGTAGCCAAATAACTGTAATAATAAATACATCTACGTACGTGCGGAATTTGATAGTACAGAATCAAAGGCAAGCTGCGTGAGGGAATTAAGGTTACAGACACTGATAATTAAATTTCGACACGACGGCGCACTGGGGTTTTTCCCAAGTAACGTGAAATTTGGCGGTTTCGACTGGTGTTTCACTCAAAAAAGTTGGTGGAGATGGGCAAACGGCTCCTCCCAGAGAGGACAGATATGTTTTATTCGAGCACCGTCACCGAAGGAAAATGAACTAAGAAAGTGGGGACAAATTATTAAAAAAACGCGAAAAATGGATTTTCGACTTTACAGTTAAGGACGTGGTGATGAAGATTGAACATTTAATCACATTATGACTGGAGGTTAAGATTGAACTTTAATTGTAAATGAAGATTGAGTTTTAAGAGGGAGTAATAAAAAATTGGAGATTGTCCTGGCCGAGGAGATTTAAATAAAGGAAGGAAGCCGTGATACACTCCGTGCTCTTCATCGTTCAACGCGGAAGGTTGGTTGGATCCAGCAACAGTTCCAGGCAAGCTGAGAAGATAAGCAATTACCTCTGTTTTTAACTGTTTTCTGATTTCCTGGTTCTGCCAATTCCTAGTGGGATTTGTGTTAGTGATTCTGCTTTATGGGAAGGCCCGTTTCAAAGTATTTAGTTGTAATAAATTTAATTTGCATAAATTTTGTAAATATATATAGAATTTATGATAAAAAAGCCTGCTATGAAAATTAAGATTTATCAAATTGTGAAAATTGTAATAAATAAATGTAAAATAAAATATTATTCACATTTTTTAAATACATTTTTATTGTAAAAATAATATTATCCCCTTATTCATTACATGATATAAATGATAAAATAAATATTTCATAAAGTGACTCAAATCCTTTTTTGTTTTTCGTTTTTGTGAATCACGTTTGTGGCTCTTGCGCTTTTTAATTCGCAACAAAAGCAGCAAGGATTTAAAAAATGATGTGCGGTATTTATTTTATCACTTGTTTATTTTAACACAGACGTTCTTTATTAAGGTCTTATTCAATTTCATCACACGCTCATACCACTCAATCCATGTAGAGGTCTATTAATATGCTCACAATTAATCGAATTAGTTTCCAATAAGTATAATATAATAATGATATAAATGTCACTCATTCAGTCTGAATTATTCTTAAGAACTGAAAAAGTGGTTGTTTTATTGAGATATGCGCAAAATAATTGGTATTAAATCGTGGGAGGAATTCGTTTTTCATGTAAATGTAGGCTTTTTCCTATTTATAATATGAAAGTCAGAGATCGCATATTATTACTTGTGATGGACAGAAATCTTAAGAACTCGATAAGATACGACGGAACATGCCATTGAGACAGATTCTCATACATCTAACTAACAGAAAAATGGCGCAGTGACCCACTTTGATCCGTTCAATCACATTTATCCATAATTTTCATTCTTACATCTTTTTTATCATGTTTTATATGAATACCACGAAATAAAAAAGCGACTGACATTTGAAAAGTTCATCGTAAATCACTTTGGACAACAAACAAAGATTGCATATATCCCACTGTTATTTTCTCATCGTTTTTACCGGTTATGATTGTAGTAAATGAAAACAACACGTTGTGCTTTTTTTAGTGAGAAGATTGTCTGTTGCTTTTGTCCGAGGTCTGTAAAGTATACGACACAATAACCGCCGGGGCCGAACGAGGTTCAACTCAATAAAAACTCTCTCGGGACTGCATTGAAACCAGTTCCGAAATCTCCGCTCTAAATCCTGTGACCACGGCGATCGTAAATCTTCAGACCTTCGTCTTATTCAACAACTCACGCACTTGTGAAGCTGTTTCTAATAGCAACATGTCCATCTCAAACGTACGTACGGAGAGGGGATGATGAATGATGTTAAAACTTCATAAGTTAGTGTCCGGAAACTGATTCATGTATTATGCACATTGTGTCTCGGGGAATGAGTGATTTATTTTTTGATTAATCGCTAGAAAGTACTAATTAGACAACGGGAATCCTAAAAATGTTCTGCTATCAAATACAACCAGTTCTCTCGGAATCATTTGAGCAGGTTCCAGTCGAGGATTAGAAACGTGATATTTCGACGACACTCAACTAAACTTATTAACCGCCAAACCATAAGTTACAAATCATTATGTTGCTTAAGCAATCGTAATTTTTTTAATAATAATACCATAGTTCCGCGATTGTCAATTATCTCTTTATTGATTTTTAAACTACTTGGAAAGTACTCAGGAAAATTTTTATTTACTATTTGTAATATGGAAAAGGCTATGGAAGACTCGGGAACAATATGTCATGAATCAGTACAGATATTAGCATATTCTGATGGGCATCCTCATTATTGGAAGAACGGAAAGGGATATCACACAAGTATTCACTTAGCCTAAAAATGGATGGACTCGTGGTAAATGAGAAAGAGACCAAATATATAGCGGTTTCGGAAAATCAATCAAAACTGAAATGTCTGGATATCGGTGACTATAAATTTGAAAATGTGACGGAATTTAAGTATTTAAGACTCACTGATGACATCAGACAATAACGTCAGTTCAGAAATCCATCATAGACTACTAACAGCGAATAGTTGCTATTGCGGGTTTGAAGGAAAGCTAACATCACGTTAAACCAGCCATACTTCGAAGTGAAAAATGTACAAGACAAGTAGACAAGAAGATGTATAAGACAAGCTTTGTTGTATGGCCCTGAAACGTGGACCTTATATGAACAGATTGGCTATATTTGACAGGAAGATTTTGGAGATTTATGGAGCAGTAAATGATCATGGTTGCTGGCCCAAAGGTTCAACCATGAACTATACAAACTGTTCAATAAACCTGATTTTGTTAAGGAAGAATAGGACGGCTAGGATATGTACAAAGAAAGGATGGAATTTAACCATATGGCACCAAAAGAGTAGGAAGACCCACACTGAGATAGCTTGATGAAGTGTGGAAGGATGTAACGGGGAGAGGAGAGGAGTCGGAGGTTAGAAAATGAAAGCAGAGGATCAGCAGACCTGGATGTGTATAGTTGAGGCGGTCAAGGCTGGAATCCGGCTGTAGCACCAAAAGAAGAAGATATGTAATATATTACCATGTAACGGTAGCTGTTTTATGTTCCTTCTGTCATTTGATCAAAAATTTAAAAGTAAAACAGCGCTACTTTGTTGAGAGGTTTCATGAACATAATATTCCACTGGTGATATAATAAATACTAATACTACAGTAAACCTGTGATACAGTACAATGAAGATTCGTTTGTTGGAAGAGAATATTTTTCTTCTATTTTCAAAGATTAACAATAGCATAAACGTACTTGTATTCTAATATATCAAATATTATATTCAACACGAGTTCATATAAACTCTGAAAATAAACCAATTAAGTAACAACACGAACAATTAGTTTCCCATGGTGTGAAATTTTACCGTGAATGTTTAGTAAGTGTGGAGAACTAAAAATAAATTAATACTATTATTCGTAGAACAGTTAATTTCATGTCTTCTTTATAACTTCTAGGTTATGTATTTGTTCTACTTTTCATTTTACGATAAACTATGCTCATGAATGTGCGATTGCAATTGTCTAAGTAAGTTGAAAATAACTAAATAAACACTTTAAATTGTTGTCTCAAATATATACAAATTCCGTCATCTTCAGTGTGGTGGAAAGCTTTGCAGAACTAATTAATTGAGTATACTGACTTATTTTTCATATTTATTTATTTTATTTAGAAACCTTTTATACCATTTTAATCATGAAATAAAAATAAGATTCGTCATCAAATACATTCAATTTTATTTAAATTAAATTAAGACTATAAAAGTACACCTTATTTTGTATTAATTTTTTCATTATCTACTAAATTAAAGGTAAATAGAATCAGCGACGTCAAGCTGCTCGCGTCTCGTCTATAATTGCCTGCCTGTCTGAAGTTAACATTTTATAAAATTTTATTTCCTTGCTCTTCGGTGTAGCCGACCGGACCTCCTAAATGAATTACGTTCCAGCCATCTATTCCGAAGGTCTCGCGTTTGAAACCCATTACACACAAAATAGACTTTTAGCTTATATAATATGTTACTGTTTTTTAAGTTTAGAGTTATTATTATTATAACATTTTCAAACTGTGAACACTTGACTTAGTTTTAATGCAAAATTAGGCGAAATTTTCAAAAACAGGTACGACATGAAAATATTTTAAAATAAAAAAAACTTTGTAAAACACTTAAATGAATATATATTTTTATATCTACATGTAGGTAATAAAAAACTTAATAAAAAATATGACTATTTTGTCATATTTGTTGAAAAATATCCGTCAGTGAAGGGGTTAAGAAGCCTGATGACTAAAGTCAACTTGAGCTGAATACTCACTACACTTCTCTTCTCGCAATAAGATGTCACACTACTCGAAGAAATCACAAAATCCGTTCTAGTAGGATGACACACTAGAAAAATAAATAAAAAAATCCTTAGAAAAAGTCATCGAGGAAGTTTCATGTAAGCTTTGCAAGGAAGTGAGAACTGATTGTTACCATCTGCTCCAGTAACAAGTTGTATAAAAACATATCCACTGTGATGGGCGTACAAACACGACTCCCTGTCCTAAATGTCAAATCTCGATCGCACTTACCTATCAGACATCACAATGAAAGATTAAGCTGGTCTTAGAAAAAAAATATTTTGCACAACATCAAACGAATGTGTTCAATGTTATAGGACTGAGCAAGCCTATTTGCATTGAATACGAATTCAGTTACTCTTGTCACGAAGCGCTTCTATACATTTTAATGCTTCATTATTTCTTGAATAAAATTGCTAAGTTTCAATTACTTCGTCGCGTACATTTATTCGTTCAGTTAAAAATATTATATTTGTACCCTTTGACATTAGCTTCTTTAAAAGAAATTATTATGTGAAATAATAAGCGTGTTTTTCCCGCGACCCAGCAAAAATGATGCAGCGGAAAGTAGATTAGCAAGAAAAACTCAGTCTACGTTTCCACTATTGCCAAAAATGTCAGTAAGATCTTTGCATCATATTAGAAAAGAGTATTTAAGTGGATATCTCAGTGTTGACGAAAATATTTATCCGCTGTGTATGAATTGTCTGAAAAAATAGTGTCTGATCTAAATTTGATTTTCGTCACGTTTTTTCGAGTTTCTTGAGGTTTATGATCAACGAATCGTGGTTCTTTCCTTGTGATCAAAATAAGTGAAAACACGCACACCCATGCAAAATTTAATTAATAAATTAAGAGATTTGATATGAGTGCGTGCACAATTTTTCAGATTCATTCAACAAATATAATTGGATTTTAAATTAATGTTACTGGTAAATTTAACACTGGGTTAGTATTAGATAAGAATTAACGATCCGCATAACTGACATTTATTAAATTATCAGCAAGAATTTAAACCTTGATGCAAAGTAAATGTTTCGACACTCGTGGTAGTTGTCAATATTAGTAATAGACTGAATAACAAACGTTAATGCAAACCAAAGAATAACCAAAAGATGAAATTAACAATGACGAAAAAACCATCATCTAATTTATTTATTTGAGAAGTGGCATATTCTATATTGTAATGTTTCTGAAGAATCTTCAGATACAATAACACACACTGTTAGAGGTTATATACGTTTAGTTAACACAAATTTCTGTACAACGGCTCGCACTGCAAAAGACTGCCTCCGCTTGGAGGTCCTGAACAATTTATACTTTCTTGGAATATTCGAGAAACAGAAAATTCTCAAAACAGTAAAGACTAGAAACGAAAGCTAAGCAAATTAAAAATGGTTGCGTTGAGTGAGACTCGGACCCGCTCTATACCCTCCAGCCATGACTGCAGGTATCCAATTTCGATTATTTCATACACCTTAATTTTATTTGTCAAAGGTAGATTAGTTTGACAAATATAGCAGTTAGAACAATTATTACAAGAACTTTTATACACTTCATTACGGCAATCAAAGGTATTGAGAACATTTTCCTGTTTTTTAATAAAGTAAGATAATAAAAATTATGTTTGAAGATTACTGAAACGTTGAATTTATTAAAAAATATTCTACATTTGGTAGAAATATGATCGTAAAAAGGTAGAACAATATAATTAATTGAAGCATATATATATTTTTGAACACAATTATTTGTATAATTATAAATATAGTTAATCCTGGCATTATTACAATGAAATCCACAGGATAATAATAATACTAATAGCATACAATATTTTGAAAACATAACGATGGCTCTCAGAATGATAGGGAAAATCAGACAATATAATCAACAAGATTATATATCATAGCATTGGATGATTAGTTAAAAATATTTAATTATCTATGAGAATATGTAAGGTGTATTTGTATTAAGTTTAAAATTCTTGTTCAAAATTTAAAAATATCTATTATGCGGGTTGTTAATTATTATCTAATTTTTGTAATAAAAAAACAGACGTTAATTGTCCTTAAACTGGGGTAATAATATTTGGGTGTAATATATATATATATATATATATATATATATATATATTGATTACGGGGGTATATTCATTACTGACATTCCAGTTCGTTAGAAACAAACCGTGCTAAAGAAACGAATTTGATGGCCGTTCCTCCTTTACAAATTCTCAGAGATGAAGGAGTGATAGTCCGTAATGTAAAATGGGGTTATTTTAATAACGTATTATTGTGAATAATAAGCCAATACAGTCACCCTAAATTTATTTATTGTTGTCTTGGTAACTTTCAACAGTTCCTGTCATATTCGTTCTTTGGTTAAAAATTTACATGTCCTTGTTAAAATGTAGTATTTCGATTATATGTAAATAAGCTTAATGAGAAACATACATATTTTGCGTAAATATTTTGTATTAAGCTTTAACAAAACGTTTAATATGCTAGGAATACGAATATAAATAGAAAGAAGTTTAACTAAACTTCATTAGTTTATTATCCTCGAAACTACTACCAATCCAATCTAAATGCTCTTGCATCATTTGAGGCAACCGTCTTTCAATCCCGTCTCTTGTTTTCTCGCTTTAGATTAAGTTAAGGGTTTAATTTCATATTCAGAACATCGCGAGTGATACAATTAACAGCATCGACCTGCCACCATTTGTGTTTACTGCTGAAATTCCTCCACGCGTTTAGCTTTGTATGCGGAACATACCCTTCTATTTTAATTTATTAAAATTAACAATTTGACATCAGCTACGATATTTAATTATTTCAGTATTACGATTGCATTCAATCGTTACAAAGTATTTAATAATCGATATTTAAATATCCAACAAATGAAAGAACGGAATATCAAAGATTTAACTTTAACGTCTGTTGTTAATTAAACAAATTGATGACCTTGTACAGACTTTATTATATTAATTTATATAATAAATAATATCAAAAAATTTAATACTGTGCTTACTACTATAATAAGGCTACAATTATATTCAAACAATTTAACTTAATTTAACAATCATTATATAATGACATTAAGAAATTCCCTTTAATTGTAGCTGTCCGGTGTGGGTTGCTTGCTCCTAAAAGTATTTCACAGTTTGGAACAGACATACTGTCAAAAATATTAATATTTTTAATGTTAGGAAACCAAAAAATATTGTTTTTACCATTTTCGGGTCCTTCCTGAAAAATGAGCAACAGTGTAATTACAATACAACGTGCGCGGTTCTTTAATATACCACCGATTTTTCTTATTGTTGAGAAAAAATTATGTCCAATTGGGTAACACGCGAGGCAGCCTCATAGTGTTAATTCAACCTATATAAAGAGTACCTAAAGTAATAATTTAAATTGTATGAGGAAACTGGACAGCCATCCGTCATCTGACAGCTGTTGTAATCTTTTGATATGGCACCTGCGGTTGTTATGCGACACAGTTATTTACTCGCCACTTGGGTTAGGGTGTGATAGGTCAAGCTCCCGCTGAGGACAGAAGGTTCCCTTCGGCATGGGTAGGCAGGATAAATCACTCGGCGTGTTTGCGAAAGGCCAAACCTGTTCCGAGCACCGCAGCGCTACCGTCCGAGAAAGAGGGGCGGCACCCAAGGACGAGAACAGGTGCTTTTCCAACACAACCTCGTCTCTACTGTTATCAAGATAATTCTTACACGAAAAATTGAAATTTAATGCTATTGAATTCTCTGTACCTCATAATTTTGTCTACTGACACAATATTATATGGCGGAAAGGCCATACTGTCGCCCCCGCTGTTTCACCATTTAGTTACAAAAACCGCTTCTCTACATGGACCTACTGTTATTGCCTTCACGAAGAGTTACACATCTTGTTGCAATTTAAGGGCTTCTGTAGTAGCTGTGTAGCATTACTTCTCGTATGTAAAATAGCTTCCTAACCACTACATTGGGTTTCATATGCGAATAAATCACTGAACTAAGAACGTTTACACTTTGTCGCACAGAGCATTTCAATTAATTTTTTAAAGGAACGAATTCTTAAACTACATAAACAAGTAATAATTATTATAGTCTTTACATTTGTATTAATATAAAACGTCTTCAAATGATAAATGCATACAGTCATGAATTCATTTAATTTCTGGGGCTTTTCAGTTACATCATATAGTTTCATTCATAACATAGAAATAAATAGTTTAATACGTAATATTTCAATATACGTGTGTTTTCTAAAAAATATATATGAAAAAAGTAAACAAAAATTACAGGTAAAACAGAAGTTCAATTCAATTACGACCTTTCGTTGTCAAATTTGGGACCATATCAGGTACAAATAAATTAATTTAGTTTTTGTGATAACATTTCGGTTGTACCTGTCCATTGATACAATCCATGACAAGAAATTTTATATTTGTAACTGTATATTTCATCAAGGTTAATGTTTAATTTCAAAGGTAAAAACTTTAAATCCTGAAGTCATCTATTTGTACCTAATAAAGACTCATATTTGAAGACGAAAGGTGGTAATTAAATTAGAAAATTTCTCTATATATGTCAGTTTAATTTATCGGTATATGAATTTAATGGGATTGAATTGGAGAATCACATCTAATAAAAATGTAACTTTGGGACATCATCTTTAATCCATGAATAAAAAGGAAACTAAAATTATTCTTATTGGAACATAACAAAAAATCTTCAAAACTTTGCAGGCTTTTGATTTCAATTATCAGAGTCAAATAATGTTAAAAAATGTGATTTAATTTTGTTATATTACAAATCTTAAGATCGTGAATAGACAGCAATTTTAAACAGATGTATTTGTTGTAATTGTATCACAGTGAACGCAAAAAATTCGTGCGTAGTATATTTAGGGATCAACTGTTGATGCTTTATTGTCATTGAACCACAAATCCTCTCCAAAATATGAATTACTTCATAATGTATGTGGGGAATATTAAATGTATGAAATAAAGCAAAATTCTAATAAAGGATTAATGTGTGTCCATCATATAAAATCATTTCCAATAAGAAAGTATATGTATAAGTGGTATCCATTTATAATCAAAATTACGAGGTATATAGACAATTATACATCATAGTGTCTGAGCTTGAATAATAATCTCTTTTGATCTTGATGCACGGCATCGGGCCTTTTGTTTCGCGAATTTATTCAATGCGTCGAAGACGTTGACAAAGGATCTCAAAGAAGGAGCTTGTTTTGGAAAAGATCTTGTTTGGTGTGAATTTATTTTCTACGAGTTATTATTTTTGGTTTTTTATGAAGAAAATAAGGGGTCCATACCAGGCATATACGACGGATGCAGTAAAACTGGAAACTTCAATCCGATAATTTTCGACATGGAAACTACATAAAAAGGTTTTTCTTCGTAATATAATGTAAATGTCCTCGTTATTTATTGGTTGAGAGGATTATAACAATCTGCATGTATCCTTTTTTGTAAGTGAACAAGAATAATTTCTAGTCACATCCAAAAAACTCGTTACCATCACATCCGCAGCTGATTTCATTGGATACAAATAAACTACAGAAACATACTGTTTTGACTGTTATCTCTGGATTTTTGTTGTGGTGGATACAGGTTTAATGAACTAAGAAGCTCGTCAGATTTTCAGAGGAAAAGCGCCAAATCAGCAATTGAATCGACAATCCGATTGCTCTTATAAGCTACTGTGTTTAAACGCGGCAACTATCTTCTGGATATAATTTGGGAAGAAAACTTTTTATTAAGAATTAGAAAACAGAGTTATGGGACACGTCTGTGGCCTTAAAAAGTTCCGGCACTTAGACTCAATACCGTGTAGTGCATTTTGTCGATCGTTTCTGGCCTAGACACCTATCGTGGACTTCGCGAACGATACTCAACATTTGTTGATGCCGATCACGCTCAATCTTTTCAAATAGTCGTGTCTCGTTCGTTTTCAAATGTCGATTCTTTATTTTCTTTTTTAGCACTATACAAGCTTGCCTTTTCTATCCTATATCCGAATTCTAGAATATCGGGATTGCCAAATTGGATTTCTTCATTAATTATTGCTAAACGATTAAGTTTTAATAGACTAATAAAAATGTGTCATATAACACAAGTAAACTAGAAGGGCATTAGAATCTTGGACCTCGAAACGAGGAGCATGCCCTTGACATGGGCGACCAGCCTCGATCGTAACTGGGTCAACCTTATGCTAATAATAAAACATTTTATGAGCTCGAATGGAGCAGTCGTAAGAAGTAAATCATTACTTTCTCCTCACCTATAACTGCCCTTTGGCAGGCGTTTTTAATAAAATGGCATATCGACTACAAAAAAATCGTAAACACGACGAGAAATAATGTGTAGTATCTGGATTATAACTGTTAAAAAGAAATGGGCTATAATCGTGGAATTTTTTGTACTGTATTGAGTCTCCTGCACTTCAGATCTTGGCTATATTCTACTAGAGACAATAGTCAGCCGTTCTAATAGCAGAAATACCAATAACAAAAGACCTTATAAAATGACACTTGCTTATATTTTTGTAAATCTCTTGAATATTATAGGAGTTATAACTATCACGAGATAAACGTATATTTTTCTATAATAATGAAAGGTTTTTATCCGATTCTATTCTATATATATTTTTCTTTGGAAAATTTTAATTAATTTCTTTGACAGATTTTAAATTCATGGACCCCAAAACGTAGGAATAAAATGTATTCGTATTAAA
Organism: Eucriotettix oculatus; assembly: GCA_034510155.1. Classification (NCBI taxonomy): domain Eukaryota; kingdom Metazoa; phylum Arthropoda; class Insecta; order Orthoptera; family Tetrigidae; genus Eucriotettix; species Eucriotettix oculatus. Next base: position 51,942,400 of record CM067376.1, on the reverse strand, counting down.
AAATAAATTGTTTTAAATAAGTGTTCTGTTTACAATTTATATTGTAGTTAGAAATTCTCATAAGTATGGTTGAGAATTTATTGTACAAACTGTTAAATGATTCCGTTTCTTTGACTGCTGTAATCAGTCCTTCATTGCACCATCCGTTTGACATTATTTCTTCTATACTGTAGTAAATTTTAATTACGAAACGTTTAAAACTTGTTAACAGAATTTCAACCACTCTCTTTTGCTTCGAACGCATATAATTATACAGTTGCCCGTTTATCATCCGGAGCAGGCAAGAGTTAAGGATTAGCTGAGCTTAAATCTCGGACACATCTCAGATAGCGTCAAAACTACTAGCGGAACACTTACATTTCCTTTTAGAGAAAAACTGTCACGGTATGTAGCATTTTTATCGTGACGTAATAATAAACCAAAGAAGGAGACATAGTTTGGGTTATTCATTTTAATTGACTCATTTTTAAAGCATTTGTCATTTATAAATTTCTTTATTTTACCTTGAAATGAATATCGAGGGGGATATTTATTATTTAATGGGATATTTATATAATAATCATAAGATTTCGTACTAAAAATAATAAAACAATTTACTTAATCAATAAACATATTTACATTAATAATTACAATTTTAACATTTCGTTCTCTATTCCGGTACTTCTTTCGTCAATTACAACTACATATATATTTAAAAATATGATAACGTGAATTCCTTAAACTTAAAAAATTCTATCTCTAACCTCAGGGTCGCAATTATGGGCCTTCTCATAGAAAAGAATGTTCAACACCACGGCTTAGCGTAGGTTCGAAATCCTTCCTCCTAATTGGCTCGTCCTCTCTCTAGAACACAGCTTCCGACCTATTCTTCCTGTTTCAGGAAGAATTTCAAAATTTGTACGGTATTAATAAAATTCGTTTTGTATTTAAAAGGCATATGAAAGCATTTTAAAATTAAAATAATTTCGTTAGTACCTAATACTTCAACATTTCGACAACGTCCCGCCATTATTGAGGAGCCCTATATGAAGGTAAATATTTCTTAAAACAAATAAATACAGTTTGAGGTAAAAAAAATAGTCGTAGCTGCTGTCTTGATTTCCACAGGGGTCGGACAATATACTGTGAACACCATGCAATAGGGTGCGGTTTGTTGCAGGTTGGCACCACTGTGTACGTGTGAATTCTGCGATGCAGCTGCTGTGCCCAGTTGATGTGCCACGCTTAGGGGTTATCTTGCTTCGTTCTGTGACGATTAACGCCAGTGATGGGTGAAATTCAATATCTGCTAGACTTCAGAAGAGGACAAATCGATGGTGCGTTTCACGAGCGAGAGTATCCACAGTAATGGCAGCATCCACAAAACATGATAAAACATCATCAGCGAAGAGGGATAGTGGGCGAAATCCGAAGTTAACTGACAGAAACAGACGAACATTAAAAAGGATTGTGACCAGATAACTCAACACTCAGTTGAGCAATACTGTTCGAAAAAAACAGTGCGGCTGGATCTTCACAAAGCTCACATTCATGGATGGGTTAAAATTTCGAAACCCTTCATAACGGAAGCCAACGCAAAGCTGCGAAAGACGTGGTACACTGGATGACTGGGAAAAATTGGTATGGTCCGGCGAATCATCGTTTACATTGTTTCCAACAAAACGGCCGGGTTAATGTATGGTGAACCCCAAAAGAAACCTACGATCCGGCCTGCCTTCTTCCTACAGTCAAGCGCGATATGATTTTGGTGCCTATATCGTGGTATTCATTACACTTACTGGCCGGATTACTGCGAATGAATATCTCGGTATCCTCAAAAATGAAGTTCTTAAAATGACTATCATATTACTGCCAGACACTGCCGTATTTCAAGATGATAATGCACCCAAAGAGGTTCAGGCGTAATTTTCAGAGCTTCAGAATGCCATCAAACATCTTCCCTGACTAGCACAATCGCCAGACCTCAACATCTTTGAACCGTTATGGGGAGTTTTATAGCAAGTCGAGAGTGAGGAACAGATATCTACCTCCAACATAGTTGCAACAAATTGCGTATGTTTTGCTACAAGAGTGGGAGGACATTCCGTTGAAAACTATTCAGACACTTTACGAATCTATCCCGCGACGAATTGCAGATATTCTCAAAGAAGATGGTGATCCAACTCTTTAATAATCAATAAATATTTTGTAAATGCAGTTGTTCATATTAATTTGTCCAACCATTGTATTTTTAAAATAAATTATGCTCATATTAGGCACACACATATTATTAATATATATATTATTTTGTGGATGTTTCATTCCTCTTTATCATTCTCTGCACGAATTTTGTTATTATAATTGAAACCAGGCAATCACCCATATTCAGTTTAAATAAGACAGTTTTACGTTAATATATCAGAGAAGACTAACGTCATGAGCTTGCCTTGAAGATATATTTAATAAACATAAATCGGAAATTTATAGAATGTAAAAGGTAAACCAAATGGTCCAATTTACTATTTCGTACCCAGATGCTACCGTGATCAACAGATATAAGTTGTTTTTAATGATTTTAAGGGAATAGTAAATCTAAGTTGACGGAGGAAACTGGCCACTCCACTAAGAATAAAGTTTTTCTGGAAACGGGGTGACGTAAATCCAACGCGTCCAATCACTAAGTCAATCGACTGTAATTGGTTCACGTCAGAGGAAGACTAATCTGATCGAAACTTGATTGTTTCTTGTTTTTCTGCGGTCTGTGTTGTTACAAAGCTAATGAAACCGCGGGTAACGTTGGTACGTAGATCTCCTTTAATTGGTAGTTTCACTCTTTTTTAATTTAGTTCAAGTGGTACTGTTTTTGTCGGTTTTACCGTTGGAAACCCAAACGTTGTTATAGCGATTTTGTCATCTATATCCGTTGTAATTACACTGCTAGAAGAGTCGCCAACTTAGTGAAAATCGTGACACGCACTCAACACTCTAAAGCAACATGAGTGCAATTTGAAACTAAGTCAACAAATTTTGTCCTTCTCTTACCAAACAAATCTATTTTAAGAAATATTTACTATTTTATGCTTTTGAAAAGAATTATTTAAAAATAAATAGACGTCCGTTTCACAAAGAAACAAAGTTCTTATTTTATTTATACAACTCTTCGTCCTCCCATTTGGCATTTTATCAGGTCAATTCACTCAGCATATTAAATTTTAAAATATACAATTACACATTAATTTGGAAAAAAATAGATGTCCAAATATATCTTAATTTTGTCCTGAATGCATCCAAGGACAATCAAAACAGAAAAGTTTTATTATTTGAGGGTAATGATGAAATAAAAGCTACTTTGTCATAAGAAAAGATTTATCAGGGTCGTTCGAAAAGTTGACGGCCTGGAACAGACACAACGCTCGTAGGTTTTAACAGTCATTCGGAGTTTTAGTATTATATATTAGTTGGCACTTCGTATCAAGTTCCAGAGACATTTAAATTGTTTCATTGTTGTAATCTAGAGACGTAAACGGTTGTATTAGTCAATACTGGAACATGTATCAAATACTGTTTCACAATTTCACCCCTAAAGCTATAAAAGACAAGTTAGATTCGACATTTAATGAATCTTAACCGTAGTCTTCATGGGAAACAAGCTAGCAACAATTCAATGGTGGTCGAACGCCCAGCAACTACTACGATCCAAAAAAGAGATCACGATTGAATATACATTTTAGTGAACATTTTGATATTAAAAATTTGTCTACGCGATCGCTACATCATTTCAGCCCATGAAGTGACACATAATGGAATGAACATTTTTCAGTTGTGTTTATATACTTTAAACACAATAAAGTGACCTTTTACTGCTGCTGATTAACGTGGATTCAATAACAGTGTTTTGGAAAGATCTGGTTCTGGTTCTCATAGCGTAACAAAAGAAATTAAATACTATAATAATTAAAAAATACAGCCTAATTGTCCGTAAAATATTTTAATTAATATTTAGTTAATATAATTAGGACCCTTCGCCCATATTTTTAATTTTTAAATGGATGGAACCATTACGCATATGTAATCAATTACCCCTTTAAAAATTAAATTCTTTTTCTGACAAATTGGCTTTATTACTTATTGTACTTGCCAGATTATTGATTTACTAAATAGTATAATATTATACATAACAATTTTAACGAAACTGTTGAGTCCAAACGTCAACATCTGGCTTACATGTATTGAGCACGGATAGCTTATAACTTGTATAATGTATCATGCGAAGCAGAGCAATCGTATTGTACTGAAGCAATAAAATGTAGCAATGGTGTACTGAGTGTGTGTATAAAGAAAAGAATAGGTTTAGTAATAAACTTATTTTTCTCAGGTCGTCATTTTCTGATCCTTCAACCCTTAATGCTAGCCTATCTTCCGTAAGCCTTTTCATTTCCACATAACTACCACATCCAACATCCTCCCTATCTACTTAGTGTATTCCATCCTTCGCCTACCTTATGTTCTTACCCCATACACTTCCCTATAATGCTAATTTTACAAGCCCCTCATGTCTCTTGGTCAACGTCCTCCGTATTGTCCGCTCTTCCCTTATTCTGATTAGAAATTCCTCGTTAGTGATTCTGTCCACCCATCTGATTCTCAGAATTCTCTTATAGCACCACATTTCAAAAGCTTCTCTTCTTTTCCTTTCTGTAACTCCTACCATCCTCGTTTCGTACACATGTAACGCCACTCTCCATACAGACATTTTTAGCAATGATTTCCAAATATTCACACTTATATAACGCGTAAATTCCTCTATTATGCAAAAGCCTTCCTTACCTGTGTTATCTTACTCTTTTTGTTTACCATATTTTCACCATCCATAGTTAATATGCTGCCCAAGTACAGAATTCGTTAACTTCCTTCAAATTATCCCTTCTCAATCTAATTATTCCACTGTTTCCCGTACTACACTCCATATTGGTTTTCCGTCCAGTAATCCTCATATTGTACTCTTTCTCCTGAACCATGTTCATACTATTTATTATACTACAATATCATTGGCAAACCGTAGGGTTATTTGTTCTCCTTGTACTGTGATTCATTTTTTGGAAGTACAAGAAGGGTTGCGTGCCGTGATATAAAATAAAACATCCTTATTGCAAATCACTATAGAGAAAATAATAAGAAAGTCAGAAACTTTTCAAACAGCAGGGTCTCAGTGTCTGAACGTCAGTATATAAATAAGTCAGCAAAACCTGTTAGAGCAGTTAATGTACTCACGATTTTCCATGATAAATTACGACTCTATTATCAATTGACATTCATGAATGTGTCAAGTTATTTGGTTACTACTGGAGGTACCACAATTTATGGATACTTAAATAACCAACCAACTTAAAAATGATCGTAAGAAGCAGACTTAGAAACGACGCTTGTAGGCTACTTTCAGTTCCTTTTATTGCAATTTTTCGATGCAGATTAACAATATGTATTTTATTTTAGCACCAGTTGCTACCGCGCTGTGAAATATTACACGGCAATACATATAGATTAAATAATGCGAGTGCTATTTGAGGAGCTGATATTATCGTCCTCGTGAAATGTACCGAGGCGTTCAGTTTGTTATAAATTTGCAATGCTAATGGCTTCACGCGTCATCTGAATGGTTAAATTGAATGCAAGGGACTGACGAGTGTTCCGCTCGGGGCCGACGGGCACCATGCTGCGACTCTTCTGGTACCGGTACCGGTACCGGTTATCTAAACAACTATCTGGGACCTGGATGCATTCAAGGCTAACTTTGCACTGTATCTTCCAAGTGCATCTGAGACTGATGTTCGGAAAATAGTACGTGGGCAGCATCAAAACAAGATACGCTATTGTACGAGCTCAGTTCATTGCGATACTTAAAAATATGTACATAATTTGGCCTTGACTTTCAGACGGGGAAAACCTAATTTCGTCACACAAAAAAGTTCTCTTACAGCTCAGATGGAGAAATGGAGCCAGCTTAAGAACCATATAAAGGTTAACTTGGCATGAGGGCGAAAGAAGCAAGATCATTAAAATATCAGTCGAAACATCCAAAATAAAATAATCATAGACATGGTAATTTCAGTAATCTAAGACTAGCCATTAGCAATGGTTTTCATCACTTGAATTTTATTTTATCACAGACAAGCTGCATTTATCGACGTATAGCAGACTTTCAACAAAGTGTTTACCGATGGTTTGAATTATAAAATTAATTTTCTTTACCATACCCGTTTTCACATCTTCTTAAATCATATTTGACTGATAGCTTATTTCAAATGATATCAAGAAGGCATGTGATCAAGGTCGGTATCTTCCACGATCCTCTCCAAACATCTCAACACCTGGTGGAAATTCTAGTCTGGATGGAAAAGTCGAGAATCGTACAACAAATAGACTGATTTAACTTTTACCAAACGAAGAAAAACATGTCCACAAGCAGAGACAGTAAAATACTTGGAGATACCATACATGGAATACGAGGAAACTACTAAATTATAAATTAAGTAAATACTACTGGCTCATACGAGGAAATTCAAAATTTTCACTGGAAACCAAATTTCTAGTCTATTAAATAGCTATAAAATACATGAACGTATGGTATCCAACTTTGGGGTACTGTAAGTACATCCAATATTGAAATTCTGGAAATGATTCAATCTAAAGGTCTCCGAAAGATCACCAATTCCTCATAATACATTCATAATTTCATTATCCGAAGGGACTTAATCAATGCCTCTGTGAAAGATGTTGCCTGCTGCTCCGACGGTAAATACCTCAAGAAACTTTAGAATCATCCAAATCCATAGCCAATCAGTGTATTGAGAAACAGCATTAATATAAATAATATCCGATAAATAAACCCTCTGGATCTACCCTACAGGTTCACAAATCAATCGTACTTAATTCTACGTAACATTGAGTACGTATATTTCAAGGGATTCCAAATAATATCTTGTGGTGAATTGACAAAGAATATACATGCCAAATCAATGTCATACTTATTACTTAATGATCTAGGAAGAAGAGATTGTATTGTTACTTCATTTTAATATTTAAAAATTTCAGCCAAATAAGAGATATTTTATTGCGTAATATTCTTTGTCACTGCAATATTTGTAAAAATCATTTTTACGATAAACACTCGACTGAAAGCAAAACATTTTCTGTTTCATATCAACGAAGTAACAATAAAATTATTAAAATTGATTTTTAAAGAAAATTTTAATTTTTTATCATGGTACTTTAATATTTAAACGATGCTTCGTCGATACTTAGGATCCCTTCCTATAATGAGAACATATAAATAGGAGAACTTTCAAAGTAAACGTTAAATTATTTACATTTTTTACATTCAGTTAAATATTTGCTAATTATTATATATAACTAAAATGCTGTTTTCACATTCATAGAAATAAAAATTGATTTAAATGCATAGTGAATTTTCACAAGTGAATTTCAGTTTAAAGCATCGTTTGTATAAAATATATTTAGGAAAAAGTAGTTGTTAAATTATATTTTATGAGTCACTTGATAATTTAAATTTATATTTTTCGACTGTCAAGTAATTTAGAAAATTAAAATGAAGAAAATTGATCATAGCTACTTACCTGTTAAACCACTGAAATTAACACCAGTGGATGAACTTATACGAAAACTCAACGTCGACTAAGACTTCGAAATAAAATTCCGGGATTTTACTGGTGTGGCGTTTCTTTCTAGCTCATGTACCTTCTGAAAGGCTTTACAACCCAAGAGGGTTGCATTATTGGTCGAGATTCGTATATCACAAATTAATATAGACGAACAAACTTAATATTTAATAAAAATCATAAAAACTACAACCATTTGCAGAGTTTCATAAAATTATATTAGTTTTATTAATTCCTACAAAACGTATTTCTCGGTTACTTTTATGGATGGAAAATTTGTAGATTTATCTGCAACAATACTAGATTAAACACGTTGTTTGGAAATGTTTACGTACGTTTGACGATTAAAAATAAAACATTTTTATTATTTTTAAGAGTAATAGATTACTCGTATCATAATTAACAAGCTACTAAGCGCTCAACTAATTATTATAGTATGAATAAATTACTAGCCGTTAACAAGTGTTTCGCTGTGTTTCTTTCTGACGATACCCATATCTGTGAGTGCTTAAGCTTTACCTTCTTCATAAATTCAGTACATATAATATTATTGTGATTTAAAAATTTATATGATAAATTTTTTGTACCATCTATGATATTTGATGCTTTCTTCAGTAATGGATTGAATATTGGCATATGAGTGAAAACATTGAAGATGAAATAACTAAACGTGTTATGCCAATTTTTATTTGGTTTGAGTTAATTGTTGAGTATAAATTATAAAAGTGCTTAAAGAGAAATTAAAATTTGTGTTTTAAATTTCTAATATTCTTGAAGATTTGCCAAAGGCGACTAATTATTTCTAGGGGATCAACGGTATTTAATGTAATCTGTTAATTTCGTATAGGCTGCAACGGTGATAAGTTATTTACATGCCTTTCATGAGAATTAAATTTTTTGGGTGCTTATCGAAGGGATAATACTTGTTGCGGTCTAAGAGAAACAATACATATGCTTACGACAATACAGAACAAATCGATATTTATCTTATTTAGAAATACAAGTAAGTGATTGGACTGCGCGGTCTGTAAAGAGAAAGAATATCTATACTGTACTTAAACATTTGGATGGAAAATTATAGATAAATGAAAATCATGCGGCCAATAAGTCAATATTTATTATATTACTCAACACATTATATGCGATTCGTCCACCAATTTGGCACTTCGACAGGTAAAGACATACGTAATAAAATTTCTTCCGAAGCTAACTTCAGCCAAAAAAATGAGAGAATTATAAACTAAAATTTACAAAATTTCGTTTAAACATAAACTGTTAAGTTTATAATTAAATTATTAAAATGTTAATATTACAGACCCATATTTGGATAAATAGAAATTAATTTTTTGCTTATTAAACTGCAACCAGAGAGGGTTACAGCCGAAATGTGAACACGTTAGTATTTTTGAACAATGTAAATTGAAATCAATAGTATTATATAAAGTAAATTATGAATAAATTAACTAAATTAATCTCACTTAAAATTATTGTAGAGAAAATATTAATAATTATAAATAAAATACAAGTAATGGCGAAAAGTCGGAAATAGAAGAACTTAGTTTGAATTAAAACGTTTCGCCCCAACTTTCGGGACATCTTCATTTCAGTAATTAAAATGTTAATCAAATTTCAGGGCCGAGATCGTTTTGTCTTCTGACAATTCTTTTTAATTCATTTTTAAAAGAAGTAAATCACATTAACAACATTGTATCGTAAATTTCGCTAAAAAATTTTAAATTTAATGCAGAATTACAAATTATTGGTTACATTTCGCTCATCAGCCTTGTGAAATAATTTTTTTCTTCATCACAAAACTTAACATTTTCCCATTCACATTTACATCCAAAAACATAATTTAAATTTGTAATGTAAACTGGAAATGCTGAAAGAAACATTATATAATATGTTGAATAATATAAAACATTCTGCTGAGTGACTGTTTAATGTAAGATTAATTTAAATGTTGAAATTGATAGTATTTCCTCGGAAGCATTACACACTAAAAGTTCATCGTGTATCAGAAGACTTGAAACCTATCTTTCTTTACTGTTGGTAAGGAAAATATCAGTGATAGATAAGTATTTACGAAAACAAGTTTTAATTATAAAATAACTTTTCTTAGCCATTGTAAGTGATTATAGGCTAAATTACGAAACTGATATATATATATATACATATATATATATATATATAAATGATATTCAGTTTAACTGAAGACATTGAAATATCTCGAGAACCACAAATCGGATCAAATAAAGTGTACATGAAAAATGTTCGGCTCAAATAGGGACATCTAATGATACGCAACTCATCCCCGCACCCCCATCTCCTGGGGGTGGGGGAGGGAAGATATAAAAACTTAAATCAGAACCCCCATGTTTAATTGAAGAATCGGATTCTCCATAAAAAATTACTTCCAGCGAATTATGTTCTTAATTGAACAATGAAACTCATGGGAACGCACCTAAATCCAGTAACATAAATTGTGAGTGGCAAGCGAACACATAAAACAAGCACCCCAAGGAAACAGAAAACTACTACGTCCACGTCGTTGTTCCTGGGTAACGACAAATGTAGTTCCTACCTTTCTGTAAACAAAAAATCCAAGGTTTTCTATATAAAAATTTATATAGAAATTTTCGACATAATTCGCTTTTCCACTGCTGGGGATTGGGGTGTTATGGTGTCATTAAGTAGCATTTGTAAGAATATCGAACACATTTAATTTTATTATCTGGTCTGGTGCCTATTTCTTGAGATATTCCCATTTTTAAACCATTTTTACCCAATTTTATATCTGTCGGTTACAACGCCATCTGTGACCGATATGATTCGAATCGTAGATTAAATTGGAGTAATTCTTTCTGGAGAACCGAATATTTGATATTAAGTTTTTTAACTCTTCCCTCTCCCACTCTCATGGGGTGGGGGATCGAGTTTCGTATCATTAGATGTGCCCCTTTGAGACGAACATTATTCAATCACACTTTTTTCGATCCGATGTGTGGTTCTCGAGATATTTTAATCACTTCAGATAAACTGAACACCCTGTATGCAAAGCAATTATTTTCCATGCAGAAAGTAAATGGTTTTGCGAAATTTAATTAATTAAATACTTAAACCTTAAGAGGAGATACGCAATGTTTATAAATTTCTATGAAGTCATCAGGAATAAACTAATTAGTAACGCTTCTGTCGAGCAATAAACTCTCTTTGTTGGGCAATGACAGCGTCACTCTACATATAAATTACATTTTTTTCACACCACTGCGGTAGAGCTTTGTAATAGTATTCTAAATATTTTATAACATAAATAAGATGCTTATCGAACACGAATTTAAATATAACATAATACAGGTGGAAAGAACAGTAAACTAAAACGGAATAGCTCAATATATAAATGACATTATTATGAAGAACTGAATGTTATAGTTTCCTCACAATTTTGTTACAGGATATGTAATCTAGTTTAGTCTTCCTTTTCCGTATTCGCTTTTATCAGAATATATTTTGGAGTGAGGAAACTGGCAGCTGAATATTTCTGTCGAGAAATGACGCAACAGAAGTGGAGAATAAACACTAAATATTTGAGGAATTGTTTTACAAAACTTGCTATAAGAACATAGATAATACATTATCAATTCGTACAACAGTTAAATAATTTTTTAATCACAAATGTAAGTACCCAAAATTTATCGTTAAGTCAAAATTTCATTTATTTGTTGACATGAACCTTCACAGACCAAAAGCCATATTCATCAGTCTAGGAAGGTAGTGAATTAGGTTTAGTAGAGAGACGAATAAAACCCTTGGAAGTTGAAATCTTCTGTTGACAGATAAATTTTTGTGTTTTAAAACACGGTTTATTATTTTAGAACTAGCTGGGTGCCCAGCGATACTCCGAAATTAATTCATATTAGCCATTGTACAGTAATTCCTTTGTCAGCAGCAGCAAAAGCGTCACATTTTTTTAAAAATTTACCTTGCAACGCACCCTACATTATTACTTCATAACCAACCCAATTTCTCATCCTACATTGGCCAATAAATCTGCTGATAACTTAAAAATACACATACATTCATAAAAATACACAGAACGGTCAGTTATATTTATAAAGAGAAGATGCTTGAGCCATCTCTTGGGTCTGATTAACGTGAAATATGTGTAGATACATATATACATCTTTAAAAAATAAAATTGGGTTTGTGCTATCTTGGTCTTTAAATAACTACATCAAACATCTGTCCTGTGACTTATAAAACATATAGTTTATTTATTAACTAATTAAAAATATCATTAGATCTAATTGCATATGTTTCAAGTATGTCTCAAAATTCAATTATATAGCATTTTGTATATTTATTAATTAATTAAAAGTACCGTTACTTAAAATAAAATGGTAGTTAAATTAAAATATTATATCCCACTTGACAGATACACTCTATTGAGTCTGATTAGCTTGAAATAATACGTTTACCCTGACGTAGCCTGTCAAACGTGAACTAATGCTTAAATATAACGAACATTTTATTCAAGTTATAATAGATTAAAATGATAAAACCCTTTTTACATTCACAATAAAATTTGATTTTAATGTAAAATTAAAATGTGTCCAGTTAAGGAAGTAGCTTTTGGTAGATTTCTATAATAGCTAGCTAGTTTAATTTAATGTTCAACTACCTTAAACAAAACAATAAATATTATGTATGTTATTATAATTTAAGGAAATCTATTACTTACCATATGCAAGAAAAGTATTAAGTAACTACTTCAAAGTATTTCTATCACATTAAACTAAATCATAAACATTAAGTCATATCACGTAATTGTTACTATGGAAACTGGCTTGAAGTGTGCTTTCTGTGACGTAGCTTCTTTGGCGAAACTAAGACCGAGCGTTTCCGTGGTTACTCGAGTGTTTCACGAAGAGCGTCACTCAGTGATGTTTCTTATAAATCTTTTAGGTTCATTTCCTCTTTCTTTCAAGATTATAAGTTTTTTTAACTTAATTTGTTTCTTAATCGGTACGTTCAAATTCTATTTATTGACTGTAAATCTGATTTATGCCCATTAAATTAACAATGTTATTATTTAAAACATTTATTGACAAATATTCTATGGCCCTGGGGATTGAGGTCCGTATTCATCTCGAGCAAAGTCTTCAGACGTTGACTATTTCGAAAGTTAACGAAGCGGTTGGACATTCTGAGCAAAACAACTACCACATCACTTCAATTAATTACCCTTGCCAATGGAGGTTATAGGACACCGCTACTAATCATTCGGGCTTCCACTAATGACAAATGAACCCGGCCTCAGTAAATTGCATATAATGAAAGGCTTCTCCGATACGGTCTTTCGAATTGCTTCATTAAATACCATACCGTGAACTGGGAACGATTTTTATTTTCCATTGGTCAAGAAATTCAAGTTCTGTTGAGACGAAAAAGGTCCTCTGGTAACGACGAAATTGCTTTCTGGAAAGTGGAATCGGGAATGCACAGCGTTCTTAATCGTAAACGGTTGACAACCTGTTCTGCAGACATCTAAATGCATCTTAATGGAGAAAAAAAAAGACAATGCCATGCGGCTGTTTGAGTTGCCTTCTGAGACGGAGAACAGACCTCCTTAAGAAACTCGTGGCCTACATCTGATAGTTGAGCAATCACAAGCGACCGTACACTGTCGTACTTTTCCCTAGAACCTCGCTTGAAGGGATTTACTTCGATTGATCGTCCAATGTCATTACCCATTACGTTGCCACTAGAAAGTGAAGAAAGGGTTCATTACAAATAAAGTGGACAGTACTTCTGAAATATACCAACACAAAATCACACGACGTTTCGCTCATGATTTGGAACTTCTTAAGGAGTACAAGAAAAAACATAAAAAGTGTAATATTTCTGAATTCTTCAGTATAAGGGAAATAAATTAGTACAATAGTGCACTTTCAATCCATACCAATAAATAAAACTGAAGTGTCTATGTCTGTCAGTCTGACTCTGTCTGTCCGTATTCTTGTCTCCAATAGGCTAAGAAACGGCTCAACGGATTACAATGAAAATTTGAGGGTCTTAAAACAGGAAATTTAACAATTATATTAATATGATAAAATAAAAATAATAATTCAACGGGAATGTTTCTTGGTTTCCGTGCGTCGAAGTCTTCAAAAAGTTAATGCTCTTGATATATGCTCCGAAACGGCTTATTGGACCATTTCAATGAAACTTTCAGGAACTGAAACAGGAATTTCAACTTAAATTTTCGTGTACGTTTCATTTCTTGCAGAGTTCAGAAGATATTAACGTAAATATTTGTAAATCCATTGAATTGCCGCGCGTAAAGCGGTGTGAAAACAAACTGCGAGTTAAAGGTCCTATTAAGCGTTCCTATACAATTCATCTCATTTACTGAGTTATTATAAGCGTAATTTCGGCAGAATGAGATAGAGTTGGGGAGAGGGGGGGGAGGCTGAACAGTCTCACTCCATCTATTGTTTCCAACGTTTGTAAACGGGACCTGTCCAAAACCAACTTCCAGTTATTAGTTTCGCCGTGAAGCTATCATAAATAAATTATACCGCAGTTTCTTTTTAGTAAAAAATAAAAAGAGCTATTTCCGCGCTAACAAAGCCGCGTAAATGCCTAGTAAACAATAAAATTTGAAAATAAATTTCTAAATAATTGTGTCTTTCTCGAATAATATAACTAAAATAATGTTCCTGTCCAAATTTGAATAAAAGTCTAGTGATTTGGTATCAAATACTTTCAGATGTATTGGTTACTTAATTAATTTATTCATTCAATTAATATCAGAAAAATATAACAATTAAAGGTGCAATGATTGTTGTTTGAGCACATTATAAATTATAACACTTTATAGTTTATTCATATTAATTTATTTTTCGTCCTGAATAAGTTTCAATGATAGGAACGGAAGTCGTGATTTTTCTTGCTAAATTTAATTTTCTGATTATGGCTGTTTTATAATTTATTTAAGAAAAGGTTTCTGACATTACATTGTGTCCTAATTACCATATAAGGAAAATAGAGAAACAAGGATGTATATTATAAATAGCACTGAAAATCGGGTCTTATTCAATTCTTTTATTATGCCGACTTCCTTAATGTTTTATTTAGTAATTACACGTTAAAAACACTCAAATAGCAATTAAATTAGAAATACGTATTTACTCCGTGACAATTTATTATTTTCTTAATGTTGTAGTTATTGTTATGGCACTTCAATTATTTTCTGGTATCAAAACATTTTTAACTAAGTTTTTTGAATGTTAAATGGAAGTTATGACGTGCTGAAAGTGGAATTTATAAGAACAAAGATATGATACTGACATTTGCTTTCTTAATTCCATGAATCAGAATTAATTTGACAATTTTTTTCAGATAAAACTGTCGTTTAAATCTATAACTATAAACTTGTGTGATTGGTAATTTAAACAACATTAGCATGCGTAATTTGATACGTTGACCTTTTTAACCTTGGTAATTACTTTTTCTCTAATGATTTATGTTTATTTATGCAGCGCTCGATTAATTGATTCTGAATTATGTAGACTAATAAAGATAATGGTTTCGTCGAAGTAATATAGTAAAAGCTGTTGGTGATTAATGAAATTCATTCAAATAATTTAAGAAAGCAGGAAATCCTTTCAAATGATACTCAGCCTTTAAAAGCTTCGGAAGTTATCATAATGAAGGAAGAGCGGTATGATCCTTTACTCATTGTAAAACTATAAAATAAGATATTTAGTCATTGTAAAAGTTTAAATCCAAATTCTATAATGACCGGTGTATTATATTTATTTTTAGTTCGTACGGTTTCCGTACAGCATAACTGATTTTTTAAATTAACAATCTAAAGTACTGTATGATAAATAAGATTTACTTTAAATGTAATTTGTAATAATATAAAGTAATTAAAGTTCATGGCGTGTGGACGTGGACGTATTTGCAAAGTGTTTTAAATTATTTAAGAAGGCCTATTAGGCCGAAAGATCCTATTTATATAATGGCATCGTTAAAGTATGGTTGTGGACATTTTGTCGACGTGACAGCCTTCTAATAATGTATCATAGGTTTTTTATTAGATTTATTTAGAGTCGTATCTACATCGTAGGTAATTAGTGATCTCTTTCATAATTTATGTATGCAACATAAGTTATGTATACAATAATTTTCATTACAATTAAATACAACGGAACATAGGATAAAACATTAATGTACCATAGTTCGTTTTCTTCAATTGCATTCTTTTTAATTCAATAAAAAACTGAAAGAATAGAAATCGAATGACCCACCGTTTATCCCCTTGAACGGCAAGGGCATGTTTGCCTTTTATGCAACAGATATTTTGGCTCGACTCTTGTTAGCTAGAATGTCACGACCCTACGTTTCGGATCAATTGAATCCAGCAGCTCTTGTCAAGGAAGGAGTAACTGAAAGAACTTGCCTGTGCTCCCCACAGAGTTACATGCAACCCAATCAAAAAACACCTGTTGCCTTCGGACAAGTCCCGTGGTTTCAACACGCTTTCTTCTTCGTTGCACACTTATTACATGCTCGCATCTGTGATTAAATATTTTACATAATGAGTACTAATGATAAGCTACCACCCATTTCTTCCTAATTTATTCTATGTCAAACTGAATTCCCTTTTCGTTATTTTTCGCCCATCTTTACCTAATAACTATCACTTTGAATGGTATTCCGTGACCCATCTGTCTTATAATATGTACTATTTATGAATCTTCACATTAATCACTGCTGATTTCATGAATTGTCTCTGAAGGATTTACAGCTGCTATATTAATTTTTGTTTAATTTTGCCGACAGTAGGCTCATATTCGTTTTATGAGACAGCTGACTACGATTCCTGGACCAAAAACTTACAACAGTTTACCTTTATTGCATCTGTAAGAATCAAAAACTTGTTAACCTTTTATGTATGTTTAAACTACCATTTCATATCCCCCCCTAAGCCATGTAGAATATACTGGCTTCATCTTATAATCAAACATAACATTAATTATAGCACTGGCCCCATTAGTATTTGGAGTGGTTCTGTGATTGAAGTGAAGAGAGAAAAATATTCTAAATGGGCGTTTCAAGCTATCCAACATCTTTGGTCTCGAGGAAATTTTACTTTAAAACTAAACGTCTCCTGTAGGTTAACGAAGGGATAAAATTATTGCTGTAAATCAGTGTAATCTTTGCTGAACTTCCACAAGACCTCCCGAGTCAATTTTTTCCCTCTTTGAATTTTTGTCACAGACGCTTCGTTACTACGCAGTTTGAGAGAAAAAAATTGAGTAGCATAATTCTGAAAGAGTGTCTCCTTCCTCACCCCTCACATCAGACAAATGCATGAATGACAAGGAGAATGATCCAAATAAAACATCTCTGACAATACCGTACCAATCGTAAACAAATTGTGCGTGGAAATCAAGTTTCCCAATTCGAGGTTTTCCGCCTGTTGCTGGAGAAACTATTGTCCTGCGAGGATGATCAGAGGCGCGATTTTCTGATTCTCTTTCTCAGTTTTCTGTTCTCAAAGTGTCCAGGAACGAAGCGCCTCTGACAAAAAATGGGAGGAGAGAAAAATATTTGTATTTACCCGTTTTATTCCCCCTTTACTTCTCGAAAGCCTGTATATACTATCCTAAACGCTTCTAGACTACGTTATCGTCCGATTAAAACTCACATATTTATGAAAAGAAGTTCATTTGTTTATATGATTGCTATGTATCGAATGGAAAAGGGGATATTAGAACCAGATTCTTTTAAATGTTTATGGTATATTTATTTCGATTGTGTTTGCTCTACAAGCGGTGTAAATTTAACGAAATAACATCTCTGACTGAGAGACATGTTTACATGCAGCAGAGAAGTGCCAAAGAATTCTACACATTCGAAAATGAGTAGCTGCATGATTCCACCTGGACCCTATAGAAAATTAAAGTGAAGTATGTATGAATATAGTTATTAAATATCAAGTTTATTTTTATATTTTTAATAAATTGTGTTCATTTTAAATTTTTTCATTTTCTCTTTTCATAAAATTTTTTCAG
The DNA here is from genome assembly GCA_034510155.1 of Eucriotettix oculatus. Lineage (NCBI taxonomy): Eukaryota > Metazoa > Arthropoda > Insecta > Orthoptera > Tetrigidae > Eucriotettix > Eucriotettix oculatus. The sequence continues at coordinate 51,924,657 of CM067376.1, read as the reverse complement.
CCTTTAAAATAAATCCATTACGTTTCTCGTATTTATAATTACTTATTTATTTCATGACCATATTTTAATTTAATGTAAACTCTATGATAAGGACATAAAAATGGAGCATAAAATAATGCATTAAAATTATTAATCATTTTTCAACAAAAAGTATGATAACGTTTAAGTGTAAAGTGTAAAGGTTTATATTGATATCGTCAGGTTAAATTGTATAGAAACTAGAATGTCGGTCCACGTAAATAATTTGTGTTAAATAAAAATATTAAGTATCTTCTATGAAACCGTTGAATGCTCATAATAGAAGTATTTTCATTAGATTCAATTTAAAATATAAGAAATAATTTATAAAAATGTTTTTTAGTAATAGTAAAAGTTTTTGCTTACTAAAAAATCAACAACCTTGTCTTTTGTCATTATTCAGGCCGTTGAGAGGTGGTGCGTGTGTATCTAGACCTGACGGATACTAGTATTGTATTTGGAGTAGTGAACATACCTTTCTATACTTCCCTTTGCTTTTTAATACTACTCTCGATCATGTTTCTGAATGCTAATTCTTGGAAATTCCAAGCAGTTTCTATCTTCCATGTCTTGTTTACCTCGCTTCAGGTTTCGAGCAAGAACGTAGCTTGTAATAAACGGTATTCTCTTCAAGTAACATGAGTATTTCATTCAATAGTCGTTATAAATATTTCCTATGGCTCTGGGAAAAAGACAGTAATATTTAAGAATGTTGATTAAAGACGATTTATTAGACAGAACTAATTGGAGTCTCACAGCGCCGAATAGAGCAAGCTCATTACTCGGAGTAAAAGGTGAGTCTAAATATATCAACATTCCGGAATAATTATTTTATGGTTTATTTCTGAAAAAAATACGGTATTTACAAACAAACTATATCAAGAAGATTTCCATTTGGATGTGTAGAAACAGTGCCACATCAAATGTTACAAATTTTAAAAATTACAGTCTTATACTATAAATTTGGTAACATGACTTCTCAAATAAATTTTCTTTGATCTAGTCATAAACAACTGTCTTCAATTATTTTTAATGCAACACTAATACTTACCTAAAAGAAAAATATTTCTTTTTAAAATGTACTAGTGTCTGCACTTTCCGAAAGGAAAGTATATTTAAGTATTCAATTAAACAGATATATGATCAAGGTTTGCAAAGCAAAATTTTTAGATCGCTATTACTTAACAATACAACAGGTGATAACATCAAACATCGAGTAGGTTTCACAAATTCGTGAGTTTATCTCGTTTAAAAAATATCTATATGAGAATTTTTATGAAATAAATTTTTCTACTAAATTTTGTTTTACAAATGAGTTGTTATACATATAGTATCAGTGTTTGTGATAAATCTCATCACAATTGAATACTAGATCGGATAAATTTCTAACAGTTCGTTCTGTTATTTGGCACAATATGATAAAATGAAATTTCCCATAAATTAGTTACAGAACAGGTATACCCTCGCTAATGATATCATTTGTGGTGTTTTATTAAGCAGGTGGTGCAGTAAATTGTTCAACTGCTTGATTTGCAATCGATGTCGAGACTTCAGCTGAGGGTCGGTTTCAGAGCTATTAAGCCGCTATCTAAAACCTTCACCCTTCAATTTCCATACTTTCTAAATCACATATTTTTTTGTGATCCAAATGAGGACGGAAAAGCAATAATTGCAAAAAAAGCAAGGCCCTCGGTTCTAGGATAGGCGAGTGTAAGGATCACGGTCGTGGGCAGGGTCATCCTCGCCAGATATGGAGTCCTGGGTGCAGGTGCCAAACTGCTCTGTCACTCCTCGTAATTGAACTGCCTTCAAAACACCGATAACAGTTCTTCACGCAGCGATTGTCCGCTGACTGCTGTGGCACCAATACAAATGTAGCGGGAAATACGTGATTAACCCGACGATTCACTACGACCTCACGACGCTTCCTCAATGAATCAAGCCTTCACTAATGACTGGTGCCGATTGGTCAGACTCGTCGCTAGCTGGAATTTCACCAGCAGTTCTCGTGAATTATCACAGAATATCAAGAATTGCAGACGAGATCTCGCAAGAAGCAAGAACTCACGTTCTGTTTATTTGTTTAATTTTAATAATCATCATTATCTTTAAAAAATTGCAATTCTCGATAAGTCAAGAATCTATTTTTTTTTGTTTTAAATAAATTATCAATTGCTTCAAAATATTTCACTAAAAGTTATACTTTAATTGTTGTAACTAACGTTAAAATCTCACAATATATATAGACCAAGAAGTCAGTTATGAATTAATTATTTAAAAAGAAAAATTACTTGTAAAATATATTAACAAAAAATTTCTCTTTCACTACGTTTCATCCATAGTCCGCGAACCTCTTCAGGTGTACTCTGTAGATAAACTGTACAACAATACAAAGAAAGATAGGTATAGAAGGAAACCAAAAGCTTATTTAAGAATATAGTCAAAAATTTGCTGAGAATGATTGTATTCTCTTCAAGATTGATGAGCAATTGGATTTAATGTGCATATTTTAGGCATTACTCTCACATAATACTTCGTTTCAAATTCTTATATTGTAACATTATTCCAATCAAAAATATAGTTAATCGACTTTATCTGTTTATTGAAAACTAAATCCTTGTCACTTTGCACTTTTAAATTAGAAATATTTTCTTTAAGGCGAGTTTTCAGTACCGACTGTATTTGACTCATGTAACAAATATTTACAGAAAAGTTAATGTATTACATTAGTTTGACCTACAATATATAAAATTAGCATTAGAGTTTGTGGGGTGAGAACAGAAGAGGAAAAGAGGCCAAGGATGGAATACGCAGATTAGGGAGGATAAGGTTTGTGAAAGCTATGAATAAATGAAACGGCTTGCGCAGGATAGGCTAGCATGGAGGGTTGCGTCAGACCAGCCTTAGAACTTATTACCACAGCAAAAACACAACAAAATAATTTATATAATTTTTTTCAGTTTTTTACTATGAAAGGTAAGTAATAGATGATTTCAATATTGTACGATTTAAATAATTTAGTTTATTTAAAATGTATATTACTGACAAACGGAATGATATTTTTTTTAGAAATAGTAGGCCACATGGCAATGTTGTAACGATAATTGATTTTGTGTAGTATTATGTTGGTAAAATCTCCAAAATAATAATTAGCCAGATAAAAGTCTGAAAATTATTTTCAATTTTGAAAATAACTAATCCATAGCTTTGCTATTTCATATTGTGAAAAAATACACTTCAACAACACATTCATCAAGTGAGGGAAGTAAACTTTATTTGTTTATTAAGGTAGCGAATATCTGATAATAATGTGTCAGTTAAGCAGGGAAGACTGGTCTGATGACACCCTCCATGCTAACCTATCGTGCGCAAGTCTTTTCATTTCCACTTCTCACATCCTCCCTAATCTGTGTATTCCATCCTTGACCTCCTTCTTTTGTTCTTATCCCACACACTTCCCTCTAATGCTAATTTTACAATGACCTCACGTCTCAAAACGCGGCCTATTAATTTATACCTTCTTTTGTTGCATTGTTGTTGTGGTGGTATTCAGTCCTAAGACTGGTCTGATGCAACTCTCTATACTAGCCTATATTGCGCAAGCCTTTACATTTCCAATAAACTACCACATCCTCCCTAATCTGTTGTTGCCTTACAATAAGAAGAAAGCTTTAATGTAATTTACGGATTCAAAATAAAACCTTTTAGCAATTTTGATTCAAGTACAAACCAAATCTGTCACCAATCTGTTTATATGAACCAATTTTTAAATATTTCAATGGCGATTGGCTGTTTAATATTGATAAACTTCTCACCCATCTTTCTTTTAGTTTATTTTAACGTCCCATTAACAGTTAGTCATTAGGGACTTCCATACTATCACCTACCACCCAGTGACATTTATGACAAGATCCTAGCAGACCATAGATGTAGAAACATTTATATCTTTTCTAATAACTTGTTTTGAGCGAGGAACGTGAACAGGAATTTTCGAGTAGGCGAGTGCCCCCTCTCTGATCTGGTGAACACCAAGGGGCGCATTATCTGAGTCAGAGTAACAGGTATACAGTTTGTGCCTTATCGTTCACTAATTTTTATACCAATGAAAAAATTATTGAAATCGAACGACCGTTTTCTTTTGAAATGGGAATGTCGCCGGGACTCTACAGAAATTTATATGACATCTGTTTTGGATCTCCTAATATAAGAAACGCAAATATATGGATTGGAAGCTAAATAGGCGTGCAGGTAAACGTATTACTTATATACATTAACATTTCGAGTACAGAATTATTAAATTTACTTCTTTCTATATTCTAAAAATAAGAAATGTTTTTGGTTTTTACTAATTTATTTTCATTAGCCCCTAAATTTCCTGCAGTGTAACATTAACCTATCATTTGTGTGAACACTTCTTCACTCATTCTCAAATTTAACAACAGTTTTTAGACTGAGAGACTTTCGTCATGCGTATTAGCTTAACGGCAAATGGTGTCAGCCTACAGAAACAAACAACAGTTTCACCAAGAGCGCATATTTATTCCTCGCTTAAATATTCGTGGTTGTGTGCACTTGTGGAAAGCATAAAACCAGCGTGGATTAGCTAACTTCAAAGCAATTCAGCTGCTTTTGCTTACACCGTTAAAGACTCTATCTTCAAACAATTTTCCACCGCCTTAACTACTTCCTTTGCTGACCAAAATACGGTATCAATACCACGAATCGTCTACAGGAATAATAAAACTTGGACTTCAGTATCAACTCGTCTAATTATTACAAACCCATCGAACAACGATATCCAAGAGTTTAAAAAAGATAAGATTTTTGTGTAGTTCCAAAGCGTTTATATTTTAAGTTCTACAAAATTAATTTTTATATTACTGAGGTATGTAATTTCGATGTTCACAAAAATTATATTTCTGTAAAAAACGTTTGCACTTTTCTTTTCTGTTATAGTTCATTGTTATAGGCAATATTTGTTACTATCTACAAAAAAATAACGACTAGTACACCTCCGTTTACCGACATATGGCCTCTGATTTCTTAGCGGAATATTTTTATTTCGCGTGAATAATTCTATAGATAGCGACTGCAGCATCTGAAGTGAATGCTACGAAACTGGTTTCCTCATAAGGCATTCTCAAATTAAATGACGCATCCGTGAGGAAAAAAATATACACATCGAGTCAGAAATTTCGTTACAAAAGATTCAGTGTTCCACTTATCTAGGCCAGTGAATCATTTGTTGAAATGTCATGTGGCCTCTAATGTGGTTACTCAAGCAGAAGAGCATTAACGATAGCCGAAGGAAATGGCAGCGGATATTTATGTTCAGTGTATATAAACTTTATTAGGAATTTAAAGAGGAATGCGCAGTGGAGTTTCACATACTTTTCAGAGTGGAATGTTGAAACCATGAAGCTAAATATGTCATCATAATTTCATATTAAATAAATTTGGTACCTTCGCTTTCTCCGTCTGGTAATTTCATTTTCATTCTTGCTTATCTACGACGTCTTTCATACATTTATACGTTTTTGTGTTTTAATTTTTTAAAATTTGTTTCTATGTAGCAACAGCAATTCAGTCATTAGCGCCTTATACAATATTATGTTTACAATTACTCATACACATTTAAGTTCAAATTATCTAATTTCAATTTTAACTTTATTAAATTGTCTATGTCATTTGTCCCCTGCTCAATACCGTTGATATCGTTTTCTTTTAGACTTTCTTTTCTCTTATCATATTTCGGACAGATCTTTAACAGGCGTTCAACTGTGCATTGGTCACATATCAGATTTTGTTAAATGTAAAAATATGTCATTTTTGTATGTCCAGTTCTTATTCTCGATAAATTGATTTGGCCTCTTTCTTGACTTTTGCGTTATGTTTTAAAGCATTGAATTTGTTTCTTCCATAATGGGTCTTGTGGGCTGGAAATGACTTCCATTTTATATTCTACGACTGTGTTTGGCTTTTATTCATAATTATTTAGATGTATTTAAGGCTTTTCATTTATTGTACTGCATCCTTAGCCATATAGTAACAAAACGCTTATGTCTAAAGTTAATAAGCCGTGGCATATAGTAATTCAGTTCAAGTAACTATTATCTGAAAATACAGAAAAAAAGAATTAATATTTAATTAGTATAATTACGACGTTTCATCCATATTTGAGAACTTCATCAGGTAATTTTTTATATGTATAAAACTGTTACTCAACGTGGATAATTTTGTATCGTGGATTTTATATAAACTATTATTTTTTTTCTTACAAATTTGGCCGTATATTTTATTTATTTGCTGGTCATTTATCTATCTGTCACAGGTAGCAGTTACTGAAGTACTTAATTTACAAAAAGAACTTTTTAGTTTGTAATAGATTATATTAAAGTTTGTCAAAATATTTTAGACGATTATGAATCGAATATTAGTTGCATATTCGTTAAATACTAGCAGTTAATAATATGAAGTTTTTTGTAATTATCCTTACATGATAAATCCTAGAATACGCGTGCCCTTGATGAAAACGTTCAATTCAGATGTAGAAACTTTTTAGGTTTGCTGTATGTTGAAAATCTGATGGGTAGACAGGGTAACTAACCAAGAAGTTCGAAGAAGGACAGGGGAAGAGAGAACAATTTGGAGGACTTTATGAAGAGAATGGATAGATTAATAGGCAACGTTTTGATACATGACGGTGTTTTAAAATTAGCATTAGAGGGAAGTGTGTGGGGCAATAACAGCAGATGGAAGTCAAGGATGGAATACACTAATTATATTAGGGAGAATGTGGGATGTGGTAGCTATGTAGAAACGAAACGGCTTGCACAGGATAAGTTGGCATGCAGGGTTACATCAGACCAGTCTTAGGACTGAAGACCACGACAACAATAACAACAGTTTTAGGGTAATCTATCTGCAACAAATAGGTTTAAAGTTATACAAATGAGTTACAGTGATAAATAAATCACTTTGTTCTTACTTTTTTTATTTTATTAGAGTATTCTGTTGAGTGGAATGAAGTGAAGAGTAATTTGAAAACGCATAACTATCATTTGGGACTATTTTATTTACAATCCTATAATCCAGGATTCGGACACATCTACCTTTGAAAATTAATCTTATTTCCCAAATGGCTTATTTTTAACATTTAATTAACTTTAATCGTGTTATAAAAATGAATTAATAGATTATATTCTTAAATCTATGAATTTATATTTTTGTCCTAACATTCCTGATGTAAGTCCACATCAGAACCGAAAAAATGTTGATAATAATCAAAATTTATAGACTGTTTTTTACTGTCTATTTCTCCAACGTAACATAATTTCTAAACAATTTGGTTTTTTAAATTTATAGATTAATTGCACAATAAGATGTCATATAATTTACACGATTCTCGGAATCCCAGTATGATCTGAGACTCGGTACGAGGAAGACTAGAAGTGTCATAAAGTGTTGATAAAATTCAGTCAATATTTCACTTTGTAACAAAATTTTACTATTTATTCACAGATATGTTTCTGTATTTGTTCTCTTTCAGTCAATCTTTCGCAATCTCAGAAAATTAAATATATGCAAATGGATTGTTATTCAGTATTCTCAGTAGCTTGACAACGATATGGGGGGAAAAGTAATACAGATTTTTGTGTGTATGAATTGCCGAATGAAATAAAAGTTTCTATTTAAAAATTTATAATTATTTTACAGGTAAACATTTGAATCAAACTACAGTCACTGATTCAAGAAATTATAGAATCAGACGAGGAACTATTGGTATTAGCTGCGTCATTATTGTGAGAGGCAGGACTGAATTTTAGAAAATGTCAATAATAAAAACAATAGTAATCGAAGAAGCTTTTAGTCAGCTGTAAAATTCCGAACTTTACAACACAGAAAAATAACAAGTAATTTGAAAGATTTTCTACATAACCAAAAAAATCGTAAATTACAATAATTTAATTTTTACTCTGTACGTTCGTCTGCATTTCCGCCGTCTATCCTATTTGTGGGCAGTTAAATAATTCAATGTAATATACTTTACACGTAAATACGTACTTTGGCAGCAGTTCAGAATATTGGAATTTCCCCGTATAACGAGAGTAAAAACCATAACAGAACAATCTGTAGAGGAATTTGAATCGCTTACGAGGTATCATAGTTGTAGCGCAGACTTTATTTTAACCGCGAAAACGCGCATTCATTATTTCCATATATCGCCATGATCTTGTTACACATATGTTGGCAGGCGTTACTACAATTCCTTGCTTGGAATTCCCGCTGCTAGGTCAGCTCGCATTCTATAACATTCCAGTTCTCTTAATCTATTTCACTAACTCCTCAGATAGAAATAATAAATACATGCTAGTGAAATATGATGTAACAGAGTAAGAGTAAGATTTTGAAACGCTTTTATATATGAGTCCGTGTTGTTTCACATAAAAAATATATTACGAAAATAATTAATATGTTTGATGTAAGATTGTAAGCTTTCATATTTGTACACAATCCATAAAAATGAAGTTCGTACACAAACTGCAACAAAGCTTGTTACACAGATTGGTTAAAATCCAATATAGGGTGAGAAACTTCGATCATAAAGGGGGAAGGAATTTTAGTTAACAAATGTGCGAGGTAAATCAAAACATCTTTAATGCTCACGTGTCACTGCAAAAACTTTTAAATAACGTAACGAATTGTATGTACTATACATGTAATTATTTAAATAACAATTATTTATACTAATTCATTTGTTCTTTCCAGGTTCTGAGCGACGTTGACAGTCCGGAAGAAAACCGTACGAATATAGTGGAAGAACGCAGTACAGGTAATACATTTTCCGCGGTTCAACTATATTAAAAATTATACATTTATGAAAAGGTCTTTACACTTTAAATTGACAACAAGGACAGTAATTTATAAACTGATATAAATAATTGCATGTTGCGAGGAAACTCCAAATTCAAGAAAAAAACTTATAATGTATGTAGGCCTATTGGAGAAAATATTCATTAATAAAATAAATTTAATGCAAATAATAATATTCTATAAAAATAAATACTTTTAATTTTATATTTATATTTGCATCTTATTTAATAATTATTTTATGAATTATCAACTATCACCGTATGCCCAAGTTCTGTGAGCCCGAAGCAAGCACTCCTCAGAACTGAACTGACCAAAGTCGTCTTGGCTTGTGGGAGACTTAATTTGGAAATCATTGGTCTGGGGTCGAGGGGGAGGAAAACAGGCGGAATAATTCCGTTTTTACGTACTTACCTAAACGCCTCTCTTTTTTCATTACTCATCTCATTGTTAATTACATTTCGCCTGTTACAATCGTATTGATTAAAATTGTTCTACATATATAAAAGGCAACGTATGATGGGTTTTACATACCGGGTCTCGTTCGAACACACAGCGATTCTTAATGTTTTCATGTGCTTATTTAAGGTACCAGAAGATTTCTTCACCCGATTAAGATACTGAGTCAACGGAGTGGTTATCATGAAATGCAGTTCTTACAACGTAGGAGGCCTGCAAATGTAACTTTTCAAAAAGATGAGGTTCTCCCTGTTGGCTTAATCACGTGTTTACAAAGAAATTACTGTTAAATTAAATACCGCTGAGGGCTAAAATTAATTAATTTCTTTTCAACGCCGGGCACGCAGATATTCTGTCATAAAATTATGCTCAATATAGAGAGCTGCATACCTTAAGTTAAGTACACCAAAATAGTTTTTTTTAAATTTTCTTATGAAAATCAATTACTTTGTCTTCATAATTCAGTTTATATTATTATTATTTTTATTAAATGTCCCTAATTATTAGATTCAAAAATTGGTAGTTTGAGAATGCTTCTTATAACTTATTTGACCTCGGATGTCAATAAAATAAAAAATTATATTCAACAGACAACCAACGGATACTGCTGTATTATGCATTTAGAAGGACAGACAAAGAAACTTCATGAAACCTATAACTTGAACTGTTTTCCATGTTCCACGATAGGTTGCTCTGTTCGACGTTGCAATGAATTCTTACGAGTTAGAAAGTCAAACTCAATTGACTGTTCAGTCGCAGTGGGTGAGTAGATGCAAATAATCGTGTTAGTAAAAACAAAAAGTGATAAGCGAGTAGCATGAGTTTTCTCGTGAAACTTATTCATTGAAGTTACGGGCAAAGAAAGGTGATAACTACGTCTTATACAGAATCCGTAGATCGGAAAACATTGTGTTCCCCAAGAGCACCTGAGAAGTTCGATTTCTTCGATATCCGGAACTTTGTTATGGAAAACTTACGTGAACCTGTTGGTAATAATAGTCTTGAGCTGTGAAGGAATGGGTGGATCATGCTTATACTACGTTACCAACCAATTTTTATTCAACGAAACACCCACAGCCCTGAAACATTACCCCAAATCCCCTGCTTAGCACAGTACGATTCCTTCATGATCCCCAGAACGAAGTCGGTTCGAAAGGAGGTCAATATTTTTCATAGTGGGACACGCGTAAAAACGATGCAATTTCCAGGAAAGAAAGAGATAGACGGAAATATTTTGAAATTATTGATTAAACATATACAAAAGTGTGTTGAGTCAATCGAGTATGCTAATTTTTAATTCTATTATCAATAGCTGTGGATAGGATGACACAATAAAACTAATATATTACGTCATTTACCGTAAAGGCTTGCGGTAGCAGTATACGGTTACATTCATCTACATCGTACACTTGTGTCAAAAACTGACACGTGCAATAAGTGATTCCTGATATATAGAATCACTGGTCGTTCATTTAGAACGAAGAAAAGTAGCAGAAACCCCCATGTAGTACGTAATAGTTTGACGCTTTGACCGTAAAATATAACTTGAAGTAAATAAGCTCGTACTTCTTAAATTTATAACAGAAATGAAACTACACACTAATATATTTCAATAATAATGAGTTTACTCGTATTATTAATGTCATATATGATGTTCTTTGTATTCTGCAACCCGCACGTCACTAAAGAACCTGCTTTCTATGGGATTTGAATTCCATTTTTGGTACTTGTTCCGTCACACTTGGGCGATCGACTTCTTCCTCAGCATTCTAATGTTAAAATTAACATCGTTCAGGCTAGAAGATAATAACCATACAATTATAAACCGGTTTTTAATGCTCTATCCCGACTAAGGGCACATTTTCCACATTCTTCCAGTAAATAATTGTCGTGAATTATTTTTTTCCTTTCATATCAGAAATTATTACGCTATTGAAATATTATTTTCTACATTTCACAATAATACAGTTAGATTATAGATATATATTCTGATCGCGGTATGATGTGCTTGTTTTTTGTACATGTTTAGTGTGTGGATAGTGAATGTAAGTTAAATTCTTCAACTGCATTCCCCGTTAAAATTAAAGTATTGAAACTATTGCACTCGTGCATTTTGCGTCATGTTAAACCTCCCTATTTATAAACAGGAAGAAAACGTCCTATCTGAATTTTTTTTCTCAATAAAAATTTTAATATTCTCCAGCATTACCCAATTCTTGAAGTACTGAATTGGTCGTGGATGGTTTAATGTATACTCTAAATGAGTGCTATATTTTAACCTGCTATTTATAGTTACCCCAAATCTCTCATTAGTGGGGCGATATTTATTACCGTTCGATTTATTTTCCTCGTTCCCGTAAACCGAAACGGTCCTGTAGCCAAGGAAATGTTGTGTAGTATAAATTTTATTATGCACTATATTTATAAATAAAGTTTATTCCTGCTTCCTTGTAGACTACTAAGGGGCAATAAGCCGGAGTACACTAAATTGTTGACTAATTTACTCGACATATTTAGACAGGAAACTACTTGCTCGTTGTAATTAAAATTGAGAGACTTGTAATTTGGTTCCAATTTTATTATACCACTTGTAATCAATAAAATTAACTTCAAAACTTCACTATGCAATGCCCTCGGTCCACATCCATAAATATTAAAAGCCACGCCACGCTCTAAATCATTTAATCAATACACTCTGTAATTGAGTGGGTGTAATATTTATTTAATTTATTAAAACGCATTTCATTCCTCTGAATTTTCCATTAATTGTCAATCATTAACTGGCTAAGAAAATTAGACGATGTTCGTTGTTTTGTCTCCATTTCTCCAACGCAACTTAATGTATCGTTTTAGAAAGAAATTACCCTTCCGAGAATGAATGAAGAAGTTGCATAATAAAACATAATATAGTGTACATAATTCATGAACCTCAGGGTGCTTGAAGACTATATAAAGGATCTAAGAAGACGGGATGGTTGGAGTCCTGCATAACTGCACATCAAGGGAGAGGTCCAGAGAAAAGTGTTTGCTCATACCACGATAATACATTTCTCACTCAAGGCACGATCGCTCATAACACGACCCCGATAAAATAACAGATAGATACGAAATTTATTTAATTCTCTTTCGACTTCAGTTATCTTTTCAAAAATCATTTGCCTTCTGCTTCACTTAAGTTGCATTTGGGTTCAACGTAAAAGCAATCGTCTGTTGGTAATTGATTAATAGAAAATCTATTTGTATCATTTTCAATTCTTTTATTATAAATACACATATCAATTTAATATTGAAAGTCAAAGCGGCATCATGGATTTATTACAGAATTTGCCTTGCAAGTTGTTATAGTTTCGTTTAAATCGTTATCAGAAATTATTAATTCAGTCCAGTCATTCGACATAGATAGACCGCATGAACGAACACAAAGATTATATAATACTACCTGGGTGACCGGCGTTGACTGTAGTGCGTTTATATTAACACACTGCAATTTATAATTCGACCGCGCTTTTCATTGTCAACATGTGATCAAACCATGAGATAAATAGTCACATTTTTTTATAATTTACCTTTTCACGCGCCCTGCCATCAAAACCGCTGAAAATAAAATGTTTTATTTAGGACGTTAGATGGAATGTCGCCGATTGAACTAGTGTAGGGGAAGTTGGGACGGAACGGAACACTTATTGTTTTACATATTTCGTAAAATAATAGAAAAAGGAAAATCCCTTCATAAAGGCATAAAACATTAGTTTATTCTATTATTTACTTAATCTAATATCAATATAACTTAAAAAATGAAACTTAAATTTTTGATGAATTTTTATTAAGAAACTTACACATTTCCAACATTTTCCCACGGTTTCCGTTCCTTTTCTTTCTTAACCTATTCTTTTGGGATACGCTATCCTGTAACTTATTCTTATATCAGTCTACCAGTTTTTCCTCTTTTTCTCGAGGACCACATTACATTTTGTCTAATACAGTATTATACGGTTCCGCCCCGAACGCTAGTTTCAGTTTAAGGTTTCTCACCGAACCTTAATATAAGTAGATTTAAATCTTATACGTATCTTGTTGTTATTGTCGTATTCTGTCCAAAGACTGGTCTGATGCAACCTACCTTGCGCAAGCCTTTTCATATCCTCATAACTAGCACAACATCCTTCCCAATCGACTTAGCGTATTCCATCCTTAGCCTCCCTCTTCTGTTCTTACCCCACAAACTTCCCTCTAATTTTACATGACCCTCGTGTCTTAAAACGTAGCCTATTAATCTATCCCTTCTCTCAGTCAACGTCCTCCATATAGTTCGCTTTTCCCCTATTCTGCTAAGAACTTCCCCGTTGGTGATTCAATCCACCCATCTGATTTTCAGCATTCGCCTATAGCATCACATTTAAAATGCTTCTATTATTTTCTTTTCCCCTATTCCTGTCGTCCACGTTTCTCATCCATATAACGTCACGCTCCATACGAACATTTCCTAATATTCACACATATTACCCGTAAGTAAATTCCTTTTTCCGCGAAAGCCTTCCTTTCCTGTATTTATGTCTACTATACTTCTACCATCCCTAGTTATTACGCTTACCAAGTAGCAGAATTCCTTAACTTCCGTCAAAATGTCCCTTCCCAATCTAACATCCTTTGTTATTCAACTTTTTCCCATACTACACTCCATTACCTTGGTTTTGCCACTATTAGTCCTCATATTAAACTCCTTCTCACGTTCATGCTGGTTTCCAGCTCTTCGTTTTGTAGATTACCTTTTGTCGAAATGCTGAAAGAATTATTAAGCTTCAGATGTAAGATGCCAAAACAAGAGTTTATTTTCAAGGTGCAGTGATAATTTTGTCAATTCAGCTGCCAGGACTTCTTCCTTGACCAGTTACCATCTTCCATCCCTATTTACTAACCTTCAGCAGGATTTAGTAAAAATAGAGTATCCAGTTCTACTCCGCTATCCGGTTCCACTCCAACTTCCTCTATAAAATGTAATTAAAACAATGCACCTTTAATATTTGCACAGAATATTATTTCAAATAGACACTATTTCTTCAATGTCGAATTAATCGTTAAATAAGTCACTCATCATGCACGCAATTACAATACACGGAATATATCGGAACTCAGCAATCAGAAATATAAAAGTCAAAACAATGGCAAGCTACGACGACATGAACTTGCACATGTATTGAATCGTAAGTCAAATGCCAAAGATTATTCAAACAATCAGGTTGAAGGTTTTGGATTACATGTTTATTTATGTGAGAAATACAAAAAATACATACAAAAAAGTTTGGTCCAAAAATTAATAAAAAAATCTGGATCCCGATAACAGCGCCACCTACCGAGTACAACTATAGCTAACAACCATTTAGGTGACCCCAAGACTAACTCAAAGCAAATTTCATTGAAATCGGTTAAAAATTACAAATACCAGAATTTTATATATAAAGAATAATTTCGTGCTACAAACATTTTAATGTCTACAAAATAGTTTAGATTGACTTAGAAATATGAATGGAACATGAATAGTGTTCTAACGTCTGCTACCTTGCCAAGTCCTTTTATTGCTATTTATATGCCATTAACAATGAAGACATTTCCGTGTCTCAAAAATTAATAAGTTTCTGATTAATATGAAACTTTATTGACTTGTCTCACAATTTAATTTGATTTTTAATTAACGTAACGTTTTCATAGACACGATTTGTGTCAGACATTAATTCCTCCGGTCAGTATTAAGTATTACGAATGTCAGCAATAATTAACACTTCATTTCTGTCCATAAAAATTAACTACAGTAAGAAGCCTCGGAGAAACTAATCCAAGCCTTAACAGATAACGTAAATGAATCAATTAATTGCTTCATCAGATAGAAGCAAAAGATTGTTTTAATGAGTCGATTCCCTGTATATAATGATGCGTCAGTAGTAGTAACACCTCATCATCCGCATCGTTAACTGTATCTGAAATTAAAAACTAGAGTAAACGTACAGATATATTTCGGTAACCATGAAGTTCCTATAGATTCTGTATGTTACACGTTTCAATTCCTTATTAATATACGAAGTTATCACAATTACCATAGAACTCTGGTATAGCGTTATAACGAGCAAGATGTGACCGTCCTATTAGCTTGTAATAACTAGGGTTCGATAAATCTGGTTTTCGGTTTCGTTTAGGTTGGAAAAAATCAAAAAAGGCTTTTTATTAAAATGACTGTAAAGAGTATAAACTACATAGCACAACTTAACTCAACTGAAATATAAAATGTTAGTGAAAATAAATTCCTGGCCACTTTTAAGACAGGCCCTCCTAAAAGGTATATCGTATCTTCTTTAAATTTCCAATAAATGGTGTCTAATTTAAATAAAAAGACGGCCAATAAGTCAGCGTATAAATTAATCACTATTTATTCAAAACGACCTTTCGTCCCTTTTTTGAGACTTCCTCAGGCGTACTACAAAGTTAATATTACATGAAATTAAATATGGGTTCTATGTTTCAATTTTTTAATTTATAAGTATTTTGCACTTGCTGTTACCGCAGGACAAAATGTAGAGCTGTTTAATTCATCAGTAACCTTGAGATTGTTGAAAGTGACAATACAATAAGTTATAAATGTCAACATTTTTAACATCGAGGTCGATATCCCTCTGTCTACTCGCTACTTGCTCCTAGGAAAGCCGCTACTACCTGCTACCAAACGGAAATTAGACTGACCGCTACTGAAAGAGAAAAAAAAACGGGCACCGACTGCAATATATTAGCTTTGTAGACTACACAAGAACACTATTGTATCTGAAAAATTACGTCTTTCTCGTTTAATGAATGTCCTGTCTTCTCTTCTCACAGTGGATTCTTCTTCATTGCAACTAATTATTCTGTCTGTACATCTTCTTTCCCTCCTTTCTGCCCTCCTTCCCTTTTCAATTGGAGTCGTGAACTGCCTTTTTCGTCTCCAGCTCGTCTCTTTGTCACCCCACCTATTGGTAAAAATCCACCTCCATGTGAAGTTTACAAGATCTCGACATTGTAGGCACGAATCTCAGCGACATTGCGGCGCCATCCTAATTTTTGGAAACTCCGCAGCCTCTCCGCCTGTACCTGACAATCTTTTCGTCTAGTTTATATAATAAACGATGCATTAAATAGGGAGTATTCATCTGCGCTACAATTCCGATTGTGTCGCATTTACCTTATTGGTTTCTCCCGTATTTCTGTCATTTATTCGTTTGTAACTTTGTTTTTCACTTACTTCTTGTTATTTATTGAAGTCTGTATCAATTGTAGAACTGTATGGAATAAAAAATTAAATTTTGTCTAAGAGAGTTTGTAGTCGTGTGTCAAGACGATGTGCAATGTACCGCTCCGCGAATATTGTAGTGGGAGTAGACGTCAGCTCACTTTTACTCCGTTTTTTGTTGAGACAAGTTGGTAGTGTAAAATCAATTCTGAAAATATTTGCTTTAGGAAATATATTGTCGTCAGCTCAGGATATGTTGTACGTCAAGAAACGCATCCGTAAAATGTAGTAGATAAAAAGATATCGTCGCAGTGTCCATATCCAGTTCATATGAAGACAATTAATGGACGGGTAGTACCTCCTCAAACGACAATACTCATCTTCCCCTTCTCCTTTCCAAACTGCGCATGTAAACATGTAGAATCTCACGAACTGTACATTGGCTGTCAACGGGTGAAACGTATATGAAACAAAGTTACTGATAATGCAATACGTTTATACCAAATCATAATGAATTATTATTTTGATAAAGTGTATCGCAGTTTGTAAGTAGGAGTGAAATAAAATTATATCATGTATTTCACTTCTTGAGTCATGTTGCGGATAACTGTTAAATAAATTAATCTTTGTTATATTTCTGTCAAGCACTACCGTTTCTGCCATTTAAAAACCTTTAGTTTCTTTAATTTATGAGAAAAAATCACCAACATCCTGCGTCTAGTTGCTAGCGTCGCTGCCTCACTACACAGAAGTCCCAGGTTCGAATCCTGGCATGGGCTTGGATGGTCTCGAAATCTGGGATTAAGACTGCTGAAGAATCGATACGCTGACCAAGTATCACTCCAAATTCGGAATGTGTCATGTAAGATGACAGTCCCCAGTCGATCCGGTAGGCCGAGGCCGTCAATCAGCTGTAGAGCCATGAAAGAAAAAGTAGTGGAAAAAATCAACATGTGTGAATTTTTAACGAGTTTTGACTGATTTTAAGATTAAATAGTCGTTTAGTTAATTTCTTTTGTAATGTACTCGCGTGGTAACAAAAGACCAGTAAAATTTTCAAAACCATATTACGCTTGAGTTCAGTAAATAATGCAGAAGTTTTCTTGTGTTTGCTCTTGAATAATTGGTTTCATTTTTTAGCATAAATAAATAAATTAGTTCCAGTATTTGTGAAATAAATTTTAAGTAAGACAGAAGCCCAGCAGTTTCTGTGTTGCGTCATCAACTTGCCACGTATGTGTAAAGCATATGAGAATGTGGCTTAGACTCCATGCCTTCATAACTCATAGCCAATCGCAATGTTATCTTGGCAGAGATGTTACATAGGTAGCTGGAGATGTAGACAGCATGGTGGAATGTTGTGCGTCTTCGATGAGCTGGATGTGGGAAAATGCCGTTATGGCGTTTACCCGCAAAAATGGCGGCTCTGTATATGGTGCCCTAGGCAGACACCTCGGCCAACGTGCCATGTAATACTCATGACGAAGCCGATAAAACCAGCTACAGAATGTTGTATTCTACAAAGCTCTACAACATCTTGTTCAGTATACTCCTGAGTAAACGACAAGGCGGAATCATGGCTTCTCATATTAATAAGTTAGTTTGAATTGTATTTCACTCTTCTCGGTGTATCCACGATCATGTTCTGTTTTGTAATTGTTCATTTAGCTTGTGGTCAAGCCGTCGTCCTCATTCATTGGCGAAAATACAGGTACGATGTATTTCGCTGAGTACTTTTTTTTCCACTTTCTGATGAGTCTAAATCTTTTAAACAGGGCATACAGCTTGTTCTGAAGTCAAAAAAAAATTATTTCCCAATTATACAACAAGAACAATAAAAGCAAGACTGTGGACTAGTCACTGTCAAAGCATCATCCTGTCAAGTTAGTTCCTATTGTAAAAAAAGACACTGGAAACGCCCCGAGCCATTGGCTTAAAAGGCTTTGAAAGTTAAATTAGGATATCAACTGACGAGTTTGACTAAGCGATACTTTTAAAGTTATCCTTTGCTTAATTTAAATATGAAAATTGTGAAATTAGTCGGCCAATGTAGTTGCGTGCTCCAGGAAAAGATCAGGTTCTGGTCACCCTTTCAACTTTTCCATTCACCATTCAACATAGATCTTTTTAAAATAACCGATTTCAACGAGAATTTGAACATTATCAAGTATCTTAGTAATAAATATGCATGACTCTAATGCGATACAAACTCATTTTTCTAACAATTCAGTTTCTTTACTTATATGTCGGTAACCGGAAAATTATTATTGTATTAGGAAAGTCACCCGAAGCACAACTTTCCCCGCCGTAAGTGCTACAAAACATAATCAGGTCTAAAAATCGTATATTAAATTGCACAGTATATGACTTGGAATAATAAAATTTATAAACTATTGGGAGGGCTGTTCGTAAATTTCTCGTCCTGACACCTCCTTTGATTTTTGACTTCCATTTCTTTAAGTTCCTATTTATGAAAGGGATTCCACTCTTTTCGGGTCGTCTCATTCACCTGTTGCTCCCACCCAAGTCTATTGTTGAAATATATTCCTAGACATTTGCCGCTCGTTGTCCTTAGAATTAGTTCCTCACTTAATCTATAATCTGTATGATTTATCAACGTACGTTTTTTAAAGAGATTAAGCTGCTTTTCTTTCTACATCTTCTGCTATTGCTAACATGTCGTGCTCGTTCCTTATGTTTCTTTAGATGATGCAGTCGTCCGCGAAACGCCAGACCCCAGATTTTAAATTGTTTGGTAAATCGTTGATATATATATATATATATATATATATATATATATATATAGTTTTATAACGTCTTGTTTCCTTCTTCCTTTCGACTTCCATTGTAGAATTTGTTTCGGTAGTCTTGTTTCTGGCATCCTTTGTACGTGTCCAAACCAGATCAGTTGTTTGTCCCTTATGTCACAAATTATGTTGTGTTTCACATCCATAATTTCTCTAATTTTTTTGTTTGGTATCCTGTCCATTTTTGATCTACCTACCGCCCTCCTCCAGTAATCCATTTCGGTCGCTGTTAACTTTTTTTGCCATTTGTTCTTTTAGTGGCCAGACTTCCGCACCATAAGTTATTATATTTTTTACAATTGTATGATATATTCCTTGTTTGTTCTGTTTCGTAACACTTTTGTCGCATAAAATGTTATTTAGCATGGCTATCGCTTTCCCGCCCTGTACATTTCTTTTTTGAATCGCCTCATCCAGTGTGCCCTTTTGTGATATTTTTATTCCAAAATATTTATGTTCATTGCGCCGTTTTATTTGCTGTCCATTTTAAATTTATAGGCCCTGTTGTTCTTCTCCAATACACATGTAGTCTTGTTCATATTTACTTCTAATTCCCATTTTGAATATTCTTCTATTAATTTGCGGGTCATGTAATTCATATCGTCATAGTCTTGGGCTATCAATACTTGGTCGTCCGTAAAAAATGACGTGATAAGATGTTATCTTTTAAAGGTAGACCCATGTTTTGGCACTTTTTCTTCCATTCATTTAGTGTATGTTCGAGGTAGATTTTGAACAATGTGGGGGATAGGCAGCAGCCTTATTTTAATTATTTGGTTGATGTGAATTCTTCTGTGACCATGTTGCCTATCTTAATTTTTGTCTTTGATTGTTTGTACAGAGTTTTTACTGTTTTTATTGTGTGCGATGTTAATGTAAATCGTTAATTAACATTGAAAACAGTGTCAGATTACAGAGGCTTCAGGAACTTTCAACATTACAATGCCTTAATCCGAAAATAGTTCTTTGATTTTGACTTTCTGCGGTCCCTCTAAAATTTTTTCTACTCATTGTACCACTCTTTCATCTTTAACTGTTTTATTTATCCAATAGGATACCATGAAATACTACATATAAAGCTTGGGGGAAGTCTGTGATTACTCCCGCTATCTACTTCATCTCCTAACTCCTGAAATAAACTTATCATTTGACTTTCACACGAAAAAAACACATTTTTCTTCCAAGTTCCTATCTGACGTAGTGATCCATAATCTTACACACTGCTGAAGTAAGACTGATGGGACTTTAGTTTTCAACCTCAGTTCTTTTACTTGACTTGTAAATTGGTTCGAGTCCTGCATTGGGCCCATCATCATAAACGATGGAATGCAACAATAAATCATTGCCGTAAAAATTTCTCACTAGTTTTCTCATTCACTTTGCGAATAAGAAAAATTTATTCAATCTTTTCCAATGTGATAGGCAGCCTCTGCTGTCGCAATTAAAAGAGAAATCATATGATAAAGCTTCTCGAGGGGCAATAACCTGGTAGAAGGTGAATGGCTTTCACTTAGGATTAGGGAGCTCAATAATTTTCAGTAGTCTAACAGTCTGACCTCAGAAGCGAGGACGTTCGCGGGGTTCGTGGAAAACCACCTGGGACAAAAGTCATTTTGTGATGCGATTGGAGACAATGGATCTTCCCAAGTTAGGCTGTTTCAGACTTCCCCAGTTTGGTTTCAATAAGGAAGGGCTGAGATGACTGCATTCCGAGATGCATGCAGAAATGCTGGAATCCTTGCGTCGAGCTCTACGGAATTCTACGCCGTGCGCATATTAAAATTGCTAGAACTTTCCTTTAAATATTTAGTTGTTTTGCAAGTCAAATAAATATAAGTGACCCCCTGAAAGAAATCATTAAACAATTGTATTGACATAAAAATCGTCAAGAAAGGCGTAACAACTTGCATATGTCAAGACGTATGTTGAACGAATTCAAACAACTAATATGCCCTAAAATATTCCCAAAAAAAATCGTTTTCTCTTAACACGAATCGCAATCTGAAAGGAAATTTTGTAAATAACAAGCCTACGCTTGTTTTTGTAGCACAACAGTGAATTTATGAGAAGATAAATACCGTAGATAGGGTGAACCAGGAATACCTTCAGAGTATTTTGGTATAAGGGACCCTAGGTCTACTGAGCATTTGACTTCATTTGGATTCTTGCCCTAATTAGATTGTATCTTTGTTGCACTGAAAATAGTGAACTTGTGTGTCGATATTATTCACATTCGTTTGGTGAGAATTTATGTTCTGGTATTGTCATCTATTTTATTATTGGATCTTACGTAATTTATAAATATCTGAACAGAGTCGTATACAAAACGTTCCTTCAATATATATCTACCACACTGTGGCGCTGAGAATTCTTCAGCTTATGTGGTTTCATCTTGACGGGGTGTTATGCACTCTTTGTACTCGATGTTGTTTAGACGTCAATTACAACAATTAACGTCTTCATGTGGGGGCGTGAGAAGAGCCTGCCTGTTTAGTCAACACTAGCACAGACACGGTTGCTAGGATTATTGCAACAACGGAAGCAGTAATCCAAACTCCTGGTATTCTTGAGCGTCGTTGTTGACATTGTGGTCAACATTTTGAACAATACTTTTAAGGGATCAAGTGCATTAGTTAAGTGTACGCGTTTCGGCTGAGGATTTCAGCAGGTTTTGGCTATTGCATATTACTGGGTCCTTCACTGCTGCGAACAGGTCTTTGGAGTTTCTCCATTTAAACAATGATCCTGTATCAAAGTATTTCTTCAAGCACCGTTTAATGCTTCAGATAAAAAATTCTTATAGAAATTCAATCAATCGTTTATGTATTAGTACATATAAAAAACAATTTACTAACATTTAATTTATCTATTATTGACATGAAACATAGCACTAACAATATCAGCTGCGGCATCGCTCCTGCTCCGCGTAATAATGTTTCTACACCAGATCCATGCTGCTGACCCAGCTCCGTTTCAAAACCCTTATTTATAAACGATTATGGGGGTGGTAATCATTTAAATTATTTTAACCAATTATTGTTGCTTTAAAACTTGTGATAATAATTTTATTTATATAAAAACAAATTCTCTAATTTTTCCTGCGCACTATTACAATTATACATTAATTAAAAGAGACGATTTTAAATTTCAAAGATTTTCTCAGGGTTAATAATAGGGGTGACAACGTGCAGCGGAGATTTCACGTTCGTGACTAACCTGTCTCTTCTTCTCTGCAATTCTGAAAGTTATGCGTGGTAGTGTTTCCCTCCCTCACTTCAAAGGCCTCCTTTGCCGCGTTGATTTGCCCTCGGTCGTCGGAAAAGGGCTCTGGACCTGGTACTGCCGGTGATTGAGGAAAACCCAGTTCAAACAAATCCGAAGTTCTGGCCTTCCTTGCTCGCTCTTCCTTCTAACTCAAGAGCAACAATGCTCATCTCCCTTTTAACTTCTTGTTTCACTCTGCTTCTCTGCTTCCTAACTCTTTCACTCTTAATTCGCTCTCTAGCTTCCTCCTCCTTTCAACGTCTTGTTCCACTTTCTCGCTTCCTCCTCCCTCTCAACGTCTAGTTCCACACTGCCGATTCCTCCCTCCTTTCAACGCCTTATTTCACACTGACTTATTTTTCGTGTTCTCACCACCCAGCTAACTCTTACTTTTTCCTCCTCCAATGGAAACGCTACCTCACGTGACATGTGTCAGCCAATCTTTATGCGTCCTTCGTCCAGAGCGAGAATATTTTTGTCCAGGATAAACCATGGTGGTTTTTGGTTACAAAACACCCGCACGCGATAATGCAAAGCCAACACTCTCCAAAAACGCCGAAATTCTGGAGCTTGCTCGTTCTGGGCGCGGATACAAGCATTTCATTCGCCGTCACTGCCATAAGTGTCTCATTTGTTCAGCCCGTGCAATTGGTAAATTTTGGGTTCATTCAGACCAATAGAATCAATATTTTAATTGAAAACGAATAAAATATTGACAATTGCATGGTTGAATACACCGTATCGTGATACCAACTCAATTATAGTTGAATTGGCACTGATTAGAACAAACTAATCCTTGAAGTGTATTTACATTTGACATTACGGTTGGTGAACAGATTCAAAAAAATGTCAGCGAAACAAGGCCTGTGGTCAAATTGACGATTAATACTTTTTACCGTGACCCAGAATGTACAAGATGGACGTAAAGACTGCTTCGCATCCCTTGCGCTTAAAAAGGAAAAAATAGCGCTAACATGCTTGGAAGTTGATCAACATTTACAGGAGATTTTCAATGTACCCACCGTTGACTTGCAGGCATAACTCAATTCAAACCTCCTTGGTGTTGATAATTAATTGTTCCATAGGTCTGTTCATCGCCGACCGCCTGTGGTCTAGCGTATATCGTGGCTGCCTCATAACCCGAGTTCGAATCCTGGCATGGGCTTGGATGTCGGAATACCGGGATTGGGTGGAGGATCGATGCACTGACCACGTATTCGGAATGTGTCATCCAAGATGACAGTCCGCAGTCGAACCGGTAGGCCCAGACCCTGAATGGGCTGTAGAGCCAAAGAAGAAGAAGGTCTGTTCATCAATAATTTCTGACATGCAAAAAGGAAACACAAACTTGATGACCGCATGAATATAGGTAATATTTTTCGCAATAAAATTCCGCGGTTCTGCATAGGTTTGGAATTGTTAACTGATAACATAACAGAAATTTATTACAATGCCGCAGAACTGACGTTCGTAATTGTCTCCCTATCGATTACAAATCAATTCACTAAGTGAAACGTAATTCATCTTGATATGATAGCAGCGTGAAAACGGCTGCCAGGTACATGTGTCTGAATTAGTGCCCCATCAATTTTCATACACGTTGAATACAACCATTAGCCGTTAGCGGGATACACGACTCCTCGTAAATCCGTCTTCTGCGCGGCTAATCTGTAGTCGGGATTAAATAGCGAGAAATGAGCCCGTACGGAGGCTGAGCGCGTCGTGGTCCTCCTTGTACGGACTCAGAGAAACACGCCGACGCGTCGAGACTGCGACTTTGGCGTCGACGTGACTGCTTATAAGGCGACACGGGGATTCTGCCTCCAGCTTATAAACAATGAAAACGAACTTGCTCGGCCGAGATTACTTGTTTTGGTTCAACTTCTTGGACATAAAAGTCCTCTTAGCTGAGCGCATTGGACCAAGTGGCCTCGAGCTTCTCAAATCAACTAAGAACTTCAAGTCAGAATGAAACTTCCAGTCTGTAGTTTTATATCACTTTAAAAAGCAAATTCTTATTTAGTTAATCAATAGAATGCCCAAAATCTATACCCTGCAACTAAGAAATTGTACATGCCATATCAATCCTCTAATACAGTGGACAGTATTCCTTCATTAGACATAGTAAGCAATAATAAAGTACAGCACATAACGAGCGCGAACAAATTGAGATATCTACAATTTTTTCCTTTACAATATCTAAATTAATGAGTCATTAATAAAATAAATTAATAAACATCAAATAAATCTTTTATAATATTCTACACATTATACACAACCATCCGCCGATAAATTCTGAGTATTGTCTGCATTGCGCAGAACCCTTCCGAATTTAATTCGTATTTTAGGATGAATTAAAATCATAAAATCGAAAGAGAATATTTGGAGGACATACGGAAATCCAAGGATTAGAGAGGCACCACGAAGTCGTGAAAATCCGTGCCTGCGAGTTAGGTTCAGAGATTAAGGATATTTGGCCACCAAGGGACGATGACCCATGTAATTTTCCCAAGGCCTGCCTCCGAAAGTGCGGATCTCATGGTCAGCGAAAATTAATTGCAATGGTGGGGTACGTTTTTCTATAGAGAAGGGAAAATGAGATATTAGCAATGAGTGACAATGAGGTGAAAAATTCAGTGTGCATAAGACCTTAGAAGGAAGTGGAAGTCGGGAGACGAGAGAAGTAAAAGTGTTGGTCGAAAGTCGGAAGGAATATGTATTTAACAAGAGAAAAGAATACGCTTTCAATAATTTGTCAAAAGCAAACACAACTGTATAAATTTTTATACGTACCGAAACGTGTTAGAAAATTTAAATAAATAGTTTATCTGACATTTAAATATACATTAAATTGCTCAAAAAAGCCTCTTTTTTATATTTCATGCTTGGGCTGTAATTATTTGCATCTTTATTTTATCTTTTACTTCGCAATATGTCTTGTCCAAAAACAGTGAAATTGTTTGATTTTGGTCTATCATCTTGTTCCTATGTCATTTTTATAGTTTATTGAAAATACATAGGTTCCATGAGCAGCTAAATTTTTATACATGAGAGACGAAACGTAGTATAGTACAGCATTTAATAAAATAAAAACTGACAAATTAATATTTAGAAAATTCCCCATTTATAGCTATTTTATGTTTACTTCTTTATTTTTTTCCTGTTGTACAAGTAGATGTATTGCAGGCAGTTGGTGTGATCATACACAATTTCCCAGGGATTAATTGCGACTCACCACGTTACCGTGGTTTCCATTACTGCTTCCACAAAGAATCGCCCTCTTGAACCATATAGCCGCAGCTTCGATTTTTACCTTGTCTCGACGTCCATCATTGTTAGATTGATCACTTCCAACTTCAGGTCCTTATAGACACATGAATCATGAGGCACTATATTCCGCTCTGATCGAAGATCAAGACTGCCAGTTCGTATCAGTGACGTCACCAAAGTCAATAATGAGACAGTAACTGAGATTTATTCCCAGTCTTAAAGAACTTGCAGTATTATTTAGTCTTATGTCAATATCGGTCCCACATGCCGTCACATTCCGTGACATTGACTTTCTGAGATTTCAATCTGTCTAATTATTAATTAAATACATGTTCAACAATTGTAATTCAGCCAACTGTAAGTTGATCCTTAAAATAAAATATGTTATCTTACCCTGTAATTTACTCTAAAATGCTGTTTATTGTTCACTAAGTTATTCTGTACCAGGTGTAACAGTTACTTTCATAAATCAAATTAGAAATATAGATATGAATGCTGCATCACTTATAAATGTAGTTGCTGATTTTACTGTTCCTAGCTTTCAACCTTTTCCTCGACCGCAGTTATATGTGAAAGATGAACATTTTCGCAATGACGGTTGTCATAAACTATAAAATGTTATTCTTTTTTCCAGGACCTCCACCGACGAGTGAAGCTTTAGAGAAGCAAGAGAAGTCTGTAAGTACACATATTACTACAATCATTTTAATGGTTATTATTTAAAAAATATACATATTTCTGTCACTGCACACTGGGTTGAATCACAGATGGCATTGAACGTGTCGACGAAACAAAGTTTTACCATATAGACTCCATAAGGTTGTCCTTAGTTAATAGTTCGTGAGTGGTTGTCCACAGTTTAAATAAAATTTTTCCAAGCTCTGACAACAGCACAACTTTACAAATTTGATTTTCCCCTCTAAAGCTAAAAAATGAGAAGTATATTCTGTTGAAATAAAATTAAATATGTCCCTGCTTTGTAAAATTTGAAAGCTTGTTTGGAACTCGCTAATTGAAGGTTTACTCCTCTTTTAACCCAAATTATTTTCAATAAATCAGTAATTAGTCTACGACGTAAAATTATCATCTTTTATATATATGTTATTCATTTAAGACTTACGTCATGAAGTTGACAAACGTGGACGAAACGTTGTAAATATATTAAACAAATTTTAATTAAAATTGTTTACTGACAAATTGGTTGCATTAAATGTAAGTTTATTTCATTGCAAATAAATTATTGCTGAATTAAATCCAATTATTAAATATGAATTGATTAACTTTGTACTCGGTTTCAACAGTGCTAAGAATACGTTTTATGAATAGTTTACGATGTAGTCCCGAACTAGTAATTTTTTTCTAAATTTCAGGAAAATAGCGGCCCTGCCGCTATTTAGCCACATATGTCTTATATGCACTGATAGGAGTCATTCTCACTCGCAGTCGCCGTTACATAACACACTGAACTCGCCTCTTTATCTCTCATTGTCGTCCTCTGACGCGTTGTCACTCAAACAAAACGTAATAATTATAAGTTACATAAATAATTTACTCATGGGAATTAATTTTTAAATTTAATTGTATTAAATTCAATTTATTCTGATTTCATTGACTGATTTTTTTATTTTATTAATATTAGTAAATCGTAAAAAAACATTCAAATATAAACATAATATACAGGTACTCAATTCACAGTAAAAATGCACAATTTTATATACAAGATAATTATTTCTTTAAGAAAATATATGTCGGCGGGTGTTCTAATTCATGAATTACTACTAAGGCTGATTTTGTTATAAGTTTCTAAAAGTTTTACTTATTTGCCAATATCGCGGTATTACAGTAAATATATGCTTTTTAACTGTTGAATACTGAATATTTTACGTTAAATATTACGTAAAGAAATGTTTGTCACAAAAATCAAGATTTCTTTCATCCGTTCAAACGCCGAGAAAAGACGCGAGCTCAGTCTTCGTTTCCAGATTGACTTTATGCTTAAAGGATACTCATGTATTAAGTTTTTTCTTTGATGTGTGCAGATAAGTGTTCAATGGATTTCACTGACTTGATGTTGAAGTAGTGCATCAATGGAAGGCTGTTAGCGATTCATGTTTTATTCAACATTCAGGGCAGATGACCGGCTTGCATTAGGAACGGATCGTGCGGGCATGATCGACAAAGCCAATTAGATTAATTGACACGTGCCTTTAAAGATTCAGAATATCCTTTTAGAGGTTACAAAATAATTTATGAACAAGGCGGTTTCTCTTTTAAGTCAGGGAAAAAGCGAGCCAAACGAAAGATTCTTACGCTCTGTGAAAATATACAGCACAGTTAAAATAGTTCCTAGTTTAAGGTTTTAACCTAATAGCACCCTTCATACATTAATTGTTGTATTTCTAATATTTACATTATTTAAAATAGAGTATATTTCCTCCTTTATCTATAATTTGCACAATTAATATTTTTAAATCAGTTTACAAATATTTTACTGAAGAGAGATTACGAAAACCCTTGGACGATCACAGTTGTAAAAAATACGTCGTCTGGAGAAACTATAATTTAAAAAAATAAAAATAATAGTTTCTCCAGACGACGTGTTGAAAACACAAAAAATTTAAATTTTACAAAGTATGCTGTATGGATAATGTTGTTAAAGTAGAATTGATTTTAATATAATATGAATATGACAGTTTAATATTTTTGTTTATCTCTACAATATCAACATTAAACGGTCAAACTGTATATTTTACTACAGAAAATATTGGTTTTAACAAAATAATGTGATTCAAGTTTTTATTTTTCAACGAGTCTCCCGTGAAATTGAAGTATCTTACTCTTTTCCCTTCTTAAATAAAAATCCTAAACTTTTTAATTTTTAACAATCACTACATTACTCCTTGACAGTATTCGTAGTCCCCTGAAAATAAATTTCTATGAAAATGTAGTTAAAATCTCACAAATATATTGCGAAATTCCACTTGCATATACATTGAATACATAATAGGGCCTTTGTTCCTATGCTGAGTATCTTTAGATCCTAACAAGATGTATTCGACCACCTATTAACATGAATTTTTTATAATTCAAGGTTTTTGTACTAAAATATACCCAGACGAAGGAATCGTTTGAAACATGAATAAAAACCTTTAACAGACTTAGGACAGTACGAATAATGATCGAGACATAGCGCTGTTCTATAAAAAAGAATTGAGCAATATTTTTCTAATTATTATAAATAATGTTTCTGACAAATTATGTTTGAATATAATTAGTCCAACATATTAACTTTCAAAATTATTATTATTTAAACAACTTAGTAATACCTTAGAATTAAGTAATACTTAAAATCCGTTATTTCTCTTAATTAATATTATTTTTTAAATTTTATATTTCTTTCTCATTATTTTTAACATGTATTTTAATACTTAAAATTAAGGTTCAGAATTACCTTATTTATAATTTTTTGATTATTCCTGATTGTTCCTTAAGACATTTGTGTTATAAGAAAATTGTTGTTTTTACCATTAGATAAATTGATAAAAATAAAAAAGGAGATTTGTAATATTAAGTTGTATGTTCTTTACACTCATTATGACCCAAAATTGTAGTTTTCCTTTTCGATATGTTTAATTTTAAAATTGTTTTATAAGTAAGAGTTCTCATATCAGTTTTTTACGAGGAAATATATTTAATAGGCAATATTATAATGCTATAGAAGTGTAACATAAAAAACCTGATAGAAGGCACGAAATTCAACTGAAACTTCGTTGAATGAAATTTTCAAAACAAAGTGTGTTGTAAATGGTTCTTTGTTGTTTCTTATATTTTGATAAGTTAAAAAAGACGTGAAAATAAAAATTATCTGTGGACCCTATTGAAATAATCGATGAGTATTTGAACTCAACATTTACTTAATGAAAAAAAATCACCGCTAGACAAAAAATCACGCCAGAATCCAATTTAATTCACCCTGCAATAATGATAGTAAACGGCGGAGCGGGTGGCGGAGGACGTGAGGCGGGCAGATATCACCTGAGATGGAGAGCCAATCAGTGCGCGGCACGCACATAACACGCACTAGATGACCGGGCGGAAGGTACGTAAGTGACGCGAATCCGATTATGGCATCCACTTGATAAAGATGGCAGTGAATGCCATCGAAACGTCGTGGCTTAAGTCGATTTTGACACGAGTGGGAGCCCAAGAATTACTTACATAAAATACTGTTAATATTAATCATGACATAAGTTATATGTTGTTTTATTTTATTTTCCTAGGTTGCTTTATGTATTTAACTGTGGTTTTAGATCATTCATTCAATTTCCAATATAGTCTTTTCGAAAAAAGTAAAAACACCCACCCACGTCGAAACATGCAGAAGTTTTAAATTTTGTGTGAATTTGTATCAATATATACATATTTTTATATATAGTCGTACAGTTTACCATTAATATTAGAAATATTACAATATACTCATAAAAAGGCAAATTCTCAACCCTAGAAATAATATCAAAACTTTTATTACTCAATAATTATTGCATACTAATTTATAAACCGATACAGAAAGATGCCATGTTTGCAATTCATTTCTCGAATTACTTCACAATAAATTCGTACTTCACTAAAATGCATTGGTACCATAAAAACTAGCTATAGCCATTATTATTATTTGCTTAATAACTTACTGTTTTGTTTGACATGCATATATCGTATCTCAAATAAGTGCATAAATATTGTTTCAAATTTTCAGAATTGATTGACAGGTAGTCAATATCTCCTCATTTGTTAAAATTTCTCATTAAACGCTGATTATTGAATAATATGCGCTAAATTATTTCGTTTACAGACAACTGAACCAGCTCCTGTTACCAGCAGCTTAACTCCTCCAGCAAAAGTATTTCCAAGTTTACCTGAACAGCTTCTACGAGATTTACAGTAAGTATTCGTTTTTAACTACCCAACAGCTTTATGATGAGACGTATTAAAGCTGTTTTACGAATTACAATTAACCTTTCGAGATGAAGGTCTCGTAGATGTACTTAAGTGGTGCATAAGACGGTTTTGAAATATCACATGTCTATCATTCAACATATCCATTTTTACTGGACATACTAGGTGTATGACCGGCGTTGCACTGTAGTTATTCCACTGCAGTATTTAATTCGACAGTAATCTCTTTGTCAACACGTGATTAAACCATCAGATAGATGATGTCATTTTTTTAAAATTTACCTTTCACTTTCCTTTCATCGAAATACAGAAAAGATATATTTTTGGGATGCTACATGTAATGTGTGCAAATCGTGATTCGAACCTTTCACATTTGCACAAAATATTATTTCAAATACACTTACTTTGTTCAACGTCAAATTAATCGATAAATAAAACACTCGGTATGCACACAATTACAATATACGGAATATATCAGAACTCAGCAATCCGAAATCGAAATGTCAAAACAATTGCAAGCTACGACACAATGAACTTGCACAATGTATTGACGGGTAAGTCAAATGTCACGGATTATTCAAACCGTCAAACTAAAAATATATCATTTTAAAAAAAATCAAAAATATGAATATTTCAATTATTATCGGAAAATTAAAAAAATTCTGGATTCAGATAACAGCGTCACCTACCGGTTACAGCAATAGTTATCCGAACCATAAAGATGACTCCATAAATACCACAAAATAAATAATCAACACGCAGATCGTAATTTTATATATTAAGATAATACTTATTATGCTTTATAAAACTTATTATACCGTATTACGTTTATAAAGATGTAATGTTTTATGATATATACCTCAGCATTGTTTAACGCATAAGAAGAAGAGAAATTGATCCAATCAATTCTTTAATCAAACGACGAGCTATAAAATGGCGGCAGTCTCTTCGTTTTATGTCATAAGACCTTTTCCAAATACAAACTTCAAAAAGTAAATAACCCTCAATTATGTACTTATATTCATACTATAGGAGAAAGCAAACAGTAAGTCTGAAGTCACTGAATAAAAGTTCCGAAGTATGCAGAGAGTCAGTTCAACAAAATGGCCGTGATCGTCGGGTTCCGGCCACAGATTTCCTGGAATGACCGCAGAAGGATTTGGCCTTCGATATGGTATTTATATAGAGAGAGAAAGCGGTGTGTTTTTCTGTTCTGAATACGTGAGGAGATTTGCAAAGCGACTTGAGTTGAGATGCGACGTTTTTGGGAACCTGAAGAGTGGTGTTCTGTGGTTTCTGGTTATTACAACAGGGAGACTTGTGCAGATTTCTGCAGCATTTACAGGTCCCAGAACTTTCTTATTTTTACCTCAAAATAATGATGGATACACTTTATACTAAATTTATTTGTATTAGCCTGTATTTAAAGTGTGAAACTAAATAAATTACGATTTATTATGCACCACCGTTGCCGTTTAGTCAAGTTTAACAGTTTTCATTAAAAAACATTAACCGTTTACACCGAGATAGTGTGTGGTATTTCAAACCGTTTCAAGTACTCTCCTCGTCACAAAAACTGAGCGTCCCTTTATTATTGCAACAAGTAATACAACTTTGGTATTGAGATAATCTTCTACGCTTTCGGACGTTGCACAAAATAGCTCTGCCATTCAAAGTGTCTGAGGAGTATTGATAACCCAGTCTGCATATTCACTTGCCTTTCACCTTCCTATTTTACTCATATTAAATGCCCAAAAATGCTACATTTAATGTAGCAACACAACGATTTCTGACACACTAACCAGAAATTTTCGTATGGCAGAACAGAATAACGACATTTGTCCGCTGGTTCAATTATCACCATGGTATTATTGTAATCTTATGTTTAAAATGCTTTTTAAATGAAGCGTTTCGATTTTAACATACAATAATAAAGGTCAATATTTAGGTTATTATTTTTAAAAGATACTAAAAACCATTAACGAGTGTGAATAACAAAATCCACTGAAGAGTTAATGACCCGTTTAACAGATTTTACACTAAATTATGAAGAATTTTTAACAAAATGTAGACGTTTTGACCATCCATTGTGGTCCTTGTCAAACACGAAATCAACCGACTGAATACTATTTGTGTTGGAAACGTCTACTTTATCTTATAAATTCTTTAAAAAAATTGTAATAGTGTCTTACACGGGTCGTAATTTCTTCATTTTTATTTTTTTAATGTAAAGCCTCAAAATGTAGATTAAGCTGGAAAGAGATTTCATTTGTTGACTTTATGAAAATAAAAACGTTTATAATTTTTGGTTCATGGCTAATTTAATTCGAATGCGATATTCTACAAATGGCGTACCGATGGTTTCTATAAAAAATACGGCACTCATTACTTTTGTGAAGGACTGTAAAAAATACGCAATATGACTGGCAATATGAAACCTTTTTCTTAGTGCAGGGTATTTTTCATGATTGAGTTATAAACTAATTTACGCATATAATTACGTAAAATATGGGATGTGAACCAAATTGAGCAAAAACCCACTGATATTCTATCAATAAAGAACATAAAAATTCCAACTAATCATTATAACAATCTTGGATTCGTGAATTATTTAAGTAGGTAGCAAACTAGAAGGTGTCTACACCGAGCGTCCGAATTTTTTATTGATGTATAAGCAAATCAGCACAGCACAGTATAGGTGTGAAATTGTGAGGTCAGTTCAGAGAAGGCAGTGTTTAAGAAAATAATGTGAGACCGTAGTTTGTGAACGTTATTTTGTATCACGAAATCGCAATGAAGCAACAAACAATGGAATGGCCACGGAGACATTCGTCCCAATGAAAATAGTTTACAGCGATAATTATTTATGTCGTGCACATGTGTTTTAGTGGCTTTAAAGGACAAGTACCGCTCGAGGATATCTCTCTGGATTTTTTCAAAGTTCTTACATGCCGAAACACCTTCACCGATTTTAGGAGGTATATGTACTGGAGTCGAAGACCTTGGGCATAAGGTAAGAGTTGTCTGCTGATCCCATTGGACTA
The DNA here is from genome assembly GCA_034510155.1 of Eucriotettix oculatus. Lineage (NCBI taxonomy): Eukaryota > Metazoa > Arthropoda > Insecta > Orthoptera > Tetrigidae > Eucriotettix > Eucriotettix oculatus. The sequence continues at coordinate 51,890,719 of CM067376.1, read as the reverse complement.
GTCGGCCAACTGCCTTCTAAAACTGGTGGAGACAAGGAGAAGGGAATGCTGCGACCCCACAGCCAACTCATCTCCCGTCATTCGGAGAATAGTAACCATTGCGCGACCTACCTGATGCAGGTTTTCTAGGGTTTTCCCTGCATGTCTTATATGTCTATAGCCCGAGGGCCCTAGTCAACCCATGGCTACCTTGCTCTACCTTCCACATGCCCCCTTTTCAATTCCCTTCTTATGCTATTAAAGGGGTTGTCTGTTCAGGAACATTCTCATGTAGCCTGTTAACCAAAATAAAAAAGATGTAATGGCGTACAGAACACTGAGAAAATTCGCGATCTTTCGGGATTTGAGCGTCACCTCTCATTCAGAACTATCACTAAAGAGTTGAAATTTTCTAAAGATAATATCCAAGCGAAGTTCTACCACACAACTTGACTGCCAAACAGAAACCAACGCAGCCACAACTTGATTGAAGTAAAAAACGCTGACAATTCTGTCCTGGGAAAAATCATCACGGTTGACGAGACTTGGTCAAAGAACCTACCACAAAACGACAAATTGCAGAATGGGTCGGTGATGGCTCTGACAAAAACAGAAGTGAAGATAATACTCATCGCCTTCTTTGACAATCAAGGTATTATCTACAGGAAATTGGTTCCACTGGTACTACTGTATTATCTGGGTTTCGTAGGACGGTTGTGAAAAAAATGTTCAGAGGTTTCGCCCGCATCATTTAGTAAAAAAATGGATTTCGTCTTCCAGCACGAAAATGTGTCCGTCGTATTTCAGTTCTTAAGGAATAAACAAGTGGCCCAAGGCAGTGTCATCTTCTCCCATGATGTCCCACAACATCCTAACACTAGCACAATCTTTTTCGCAGACGACATAGCCATCTCCTATGAAACCAACTCTCTCACCGCTGACTTCCAACCACTCCAATCAGCGCTCAACAACCTATAGCAATGGTCCACACAATGGCGAATCAGTATCAACCCTACCAAATCAAAACCATCCCGTTCACACTAACAAAAAACTCTCCTCCCCAAATTCACCTCTATCTAAACAATTCATTAATCCCTACAAAAACGGAGACCACCTACCTCATAATCATGTTTGACTCAAAACTATCCTGGAAACCTCATATTAATTTTCTCCTCTCCAACCAAAAATTCAGAACGTCTATATCCCCTCCTAAACAGAAAATCCCCTGTCACCACCAGCACATATACAGCCCACCTGGTCCTATGCCTCCTCCATATGGGGAACAACAGCCAAAATCCATTCAGCCAAAATAAAAAACAAAACATAATACTATGAACCATTACAAACTCTCCCTGGTACCTAAAAAATTCCGTCATCCACCACAATATAAAAATTCCGAATATTAACTCAGTAATTTCCAAATCCATAACAAACCTAATCAAAAGCGTACTCAACCACCCAAACCTACGATCCAGTTATTTCATAACAATCCTCCTCCACCTCCACGCTCCCGTCGCCTCAAAAGAAAACTCCCTATTGACCTCATCCTTCCCCCTGATCATTCAGGCACACCCTAACCCACTCTACCATCATACCCACAGACCACATCCTCATTAATCCTCTAAAAATCAGTTCACTGCTTGTCAATCCTCACACACCCACGTCGTATGCCTCTCTGATACAATTAAACCTAACCCGTTCGTCTAAAGTAGGTTAATCAAACGGCTTAACCTACCCTCACGCAACCATGCTAATTATATACCATATCTTATTTTCATGATTATTTTTAATATTGTATATACTGTATCGATATTGGCCTACCTGATAATCTGTATGATAATAGTTTTTATATATAATAAAAAAACAAGTGACAGTTGTCAATAACTCTACCTATTCACCACATTTAGCACCGAGTGTTTGTTTATTATTCCCAAAATAATAATTCACATAAAGGGTAACCGATTTGATGACGTAAATGGCATTCAAACCACTGTGACACACGAGTTGAAGAACTAATATGGTTGTAAGAACGTTCCGAGCGTAGTTCGCAAGTTGGAGAAGACTGTGTAAGTTAGATAGAAGACACGCATCACGAAACGTTTCGGACGGTAGAGACGTGGATGGCATTGAATAGTTCTTGATCTGCATGGTTTCAGAAACGCTTTCGTGACACGAATCGTAAATTTGAAATTCCAGATCTCGGCAAAAGAATTCTCATCAATTTCTGCGATTCAAATGGCCCGCTACGAGAAATGTTAACAATCACCGCAGCCCGGGAGAAAGTCAGTCCTATGCCTGCATACGCCGAGGCCAAGTGTTAAAAGCTGAATGACGGCGCATCTTCTTCGTTGGCTGCCGGCGACACTGTACAAACACTCGATAAATTGGCTTTCCAGGAGTAGGATCGTGAAAGAGGCCAATTTAAACATCCCTTCATCATTCACTCAACTGTAGAAGGTTGTGATGGGATGGTTTTGCACCTTATTAGATCAAGGACACCGAAAAACCAGCCACGGTAGGTAAAATTAAATAAAAAGGATCGATTCTTGAGATTTTTTAAAATACCGTCCATATAATTCACATTTTATTTCAAATGTTTCAATTCCATGCTGAATGAGGTTGAGGTTAAACACAAATAGCAACGAGAAATGCACTCCTAATTTCACTGACCCCCAAAAAATATTAAGTCGACATAAATATTAGTACATTTTTCATACTTTAAAATTTCTACCTCTCCCACCCTCTCTTGTCTTACCTCGACAGTGTTTGTTTACGAGCGCAAGGAACACGTGTACAATATTTTGTCAAAATTTAGTGATTCAATGTAGAATCGTTAACACGTAGATTGAATAATATTTCGGTGATTGGAAACACAGCTTTTTTTTATTCGATTCCTCTCTGGTCTAGATTTTCTATTCTAATCCGTTCACGTTTCAATGTTTATGCGTTTCTATTCTTTAGAGCTATAAAACCGATTCATTTTGTATGGTACTCTAATAATATTTACATAAATCCCTGCTTTTAAATTAATTCAAGGCAAAAATGAATAGAAACTATACGTATTCTTCTTCTTCGTTAGATCTGTAGCCCATTAAGGGCCTTGGCCTATCAGGACGACGGCAGACTGTCATTTTACAATGAATAAAAAGACGGTCTTAAGTCAGCAAATAATTTGACACTATTTATTCATTCAAAAACGTCGTTTCGTCTTTTTTTTGAGATTTTCTTAGGCGTATTACAATCATAATATTACAGGAAATAAAATGTGTCCTACGTTGCAATTTTTTAATTTAAATGTAAAAACATGGTTTAAAACTTACAAATTTAGAAATTCATCATACTCACTCCCTGACTCCCTCAGCCGAAAATATGATGAACTGCTAATTTTGTTAATTTGGACCATAAAAAAACAAATAAAAAAATGTAACATAGAACCCATATTTATTGTAATATAATGCTTGTAGTACGCCTGAGGACGTCTCAAAAAGGAGATGAAACGTCGTTGTTTAATAAAGTGATAAATTTATATTTATTCATTACTTGTATTTATTGTGCAGTTAGACGCAAGCCCGGTGGCAAATACAAAATGAAATTTCTTTAACGTAAATACTCCTAATCTAAAGAAAAATAATCACAGTCCTTTAAAATTTGTACAGGTCTGAAATAAAAAAGAGAAACACTACAAGAATTATCTTAACACTTCACTATAATTTTCAAATTCGAATATAAATTTATATTATTCAAAATACTCACTTCACTTCACACGTTTTTTTGTTTAGATTTCTCCTGAATTTGTTTTCCCGAAGAAGATTTCCTCCAAACACAGGTAAATTATTCCAGTCGTTGATGGTCCTATTTAGGAATGAGAATTTGCAAACATCTAGTTTTTGGTTTTTACATTTCACTTTGAATCAATGATCCCATCTACCTATAGAACTGGGCTTTTGCATTTTGGAGCTAATTCCAATCCATGGTTTTTGCTCCGTATAAGCTTTGAATAGCAAATGTAGCCTTGCTTTCTCCCTCCTTTCTGACAATATCTCCCAACCTAGTTGTTCTACTTTTTCATTCCTATGACCCGGCCCTACTCTCACTAATAAATCTATTTGATTTTTTCTATAGGGATCCCAACAAGCCACCCCGTATTCCAAAGTTGCTCAGGATAAATACGCCACCTCCTTTGATTTTTAACTTCACTTTTTTAAGTTCCTCATAATGAAATGTAAGTAATTCCACGCTTTTCGGGCCGTGAAATTCACCTGTTCCTCCCACCCAAGTCTGCTGTTGAAATATATCCCTAGATATTTGCAACTCGCTACCCTTAGAATTAGTTCCCCACCTATTAATATTCCATCTCGTATAACACCGTGCATTTTGTAAACGAGATTGAGCTGCTATTCTTTCCATTAATTTTCATTTTATTTTCCTGAGCCCAGGTATTGACTTCTTGTAACAATATAGCGTCTTTCTCGTTCGTTATCTTTCTGTATATGATGCAGTCGTCAGCGAAAAGCCTTACCATTGACTTTAAGTAATTTGGTAACTCATTAATAAATATTAAAAGTAGTAATGGCCCGATTACAGAGCCTATTATGCTGACTTATTGGCCGTCTTTTTATCTATTGTAATGTTTAAAGTCAGAAAAATATGTCTACTTATAGTATTATATGACGGTTCTATTTTAGGTCTGCTATTGTTCTTAATATGTATAAATAACTTGGTAAAATGAATGTATTCATAATGTAATGCTACTATATTTGAGTATTGGATAAAATTAAGGGAGAGATGAGGTTGCCAATAACGCCTGCAATACTGTTCAAAATTAGTTTTCTGTATATAGACTGACTCTAAACAGTATTAAAACGTACTGTGCTGTTTCACACAACAAATTCTTTATTAAACCAAGTAATTTAAGAAAGTAGATAGTCGAAAATTCTTACGTTGTCTCTACATAATATCATAACGCAAAAAAAGCAAGTTAATATTTTTATAGTAAGTTATATTAACTTATTATGAATTATTCATATGAAAGCAAGTTAATAGTTAGTTATGTACAACATTGTAAGATTTATGTCTCCTTACAAGTCTATAGAAAATGAATTTATTATTATCTGTCAGATATACATTAACCCAGTTCAGTTTAGTCCGTGAAAAATTATTAATTCGTATATTTGTTTTTATCAAATATCTGACAGAATTTTTAGTTTTGGCAACCTGTTCACGCGTCATGCTTTCATTTTAATTTCGTACCTACACGACACGTCGCATCATGTTTTAATATGGCCGATCCGATAAGTTGCACTACTTTTTAGCCTAGAACCTGTCACTTATTCTATGAGCCTTTTCCATTAAGTGGGTTCGGCTTGTTATCTGATGTATCCTGTTACCTGTCCATTCCACTTCGTACCCAGAGCAAGTCGTTAGCGCGGAATATTATTTTCTACTACATATTAGATCAAAGAGATTCTGTTTCCTTTTACAAAATGGACGTGTCTTGTATTCATCCATGGTGTATGCATTATTCTCATTTCATACATTGAGTAGTAACCTGAAACAGTGGGTTTGATAACTATTTTTTCCCATGGTTACCGTAACAAGCTCTGATATCGAAAAATTCTGAATCTTTTAGACAAAATTTTCATGTATATTTTTGCACTCAAGGATATAAAGTTCAAATGTAAGATACAGTGTAACGCGATTTAAATTACAACTACATTTGTGCCTTTTCATCATTGAGTTCAATTCATGACTACTCTCAATCAAGGAACACTCCAATACCCTATGAAGTATCATTAATTAAAGTTTTTATTTTCTCCTTCGCCATTAAAGGGTTATGATACGAGCACATAAGAAACACCTGTCACTATCACATTGCGTAAGATCTTCAACGCTGATAGCAATGACTCTTCGTCTATCTGTGCAATTAAAGGTATAGTCAATTATCGTTCCAGACCACTCGCTCTTCTTATCTGAAAAGAAAGCAGTAGTTATATCGTAATCTTTAATTCACTTCTATAGTTCCAAGAAAGCCGCATATCTGTTTTTATTCACCGCATAAAATTGTTTGAAAAATTCTCGAACTGTGTCACTGATAATAGAAAACAAAATTAACACTAACTTACTTTTGACGTAAAGCACAGATTTCTTGAGTTACTTCTTTTTTAAAATTTATTTAAAGTTTAAAGCCGCTTCGACATATAGGTCAGGTATTGAAAGAGGAGTCTGAACATTAAAATGGAGAAACGGGAACTTTTAATTCTAACACAAATTGATTTACGGAAAGATAATATATCCAAGTGTCGAATGATCAACAGTTAAACTAGTCCACATTTCAGGGAAAACAGAAGTTTTCAGTTTCACCGCCCAATGGTTAATTAAAATGTTACACAAGCTTGATATGTACCTAGAACAGTTATTTATTAAATAAAACTATGTAGCCATTTTGCAGACCTCTTTTGGTGTAGTGATTAGCGTTTCTGCGGATTAAGACTGTTGGAGGATCGATACGCAGACCAAGTGTCACTCCAAATTCGGAATGTGTCATCCAAGATGACAGTCTGCAGTCGACTCGGTAGGCCCAGGCCCTCAATGGGCGAATGTAACTATTTTACAGGCATTTAAAAATAATTTATTCATCTTCGGAACAGTCTAAAATTTATGATTACATTTAAAATATTATATTTGTCTATACTTTATTGCTCCTAAAAACATTTAAGATATAAAAATATTATTTTTTCTTATTAGATAAATTTATAACGAAAGGAGAAATGTAATATAAACTTTGGTACAAAATATTAAATTATACTGTTTGTCCTTTACAGCACTAATGACAAAAATATTGTTTTACTTTTTTATATACTATATTGTCAATTATAATTGTATACTAAGTAAACCAACTCATATCACTAAGTTTTATGTAGGGAAAATTTGTAATAGACTATATTTTTATCATAAAACAGCAAAAACAATTGATGAAAGAAAGAAAATGTACTGAAACGTCATTGAGTAGAATACAATATTTTAAAATGTTTGTAAAATTTTAATTTAAATCACCTTTATATAATATAAAAATGGTCGTAAAAATATTGTTTAAATATAGGCCCAGGGTCGAGTAATGTGTCTGAATCACTTAATGAAGATGAAATATGTAGTAGAAATTTGTAGCAAACAATAAATTTAGATTAACAGATCACGAAAGCTAAAACCACATGCTGTCAACTTTATTCTCATTTAAATATAAAATATTATATTTAATACCTTTACACGTTAGAAGTATTAATAATTTATTTAAATAAAATAAAATATAATCCTAAATATTTTTGGCAAATTCATCATATCCAATTGTTGACTATTAACTTCTTCCTGAAATATTTAATGAAAATATTAAAGAACTTGGAATTGCCTCAATAAACATTGCCCTACTAAAAATATTAAGTATCTTTGTCAAATCACAGAGGACAAATTAAAAAAATATCTATAGTGAAAATGAAAAAATATTTAAGTGTCAACCCTGTTCAAAAATAAGGAGTAGACAGTTGAATGAAATATGGTTTCTAATCTCACAGATAAATTAAAATAACGGAATGTAGAACGGATATTATTTCATGAAACACTTTTATAGAAAAAAGAAAACTCGACAAAAACGGCAGTAGAAAAGATAATAGATATTCCATATAATTTATATTTAATATAAACTTTAATATTAATTTGTAAATGAATAATAGTGGGGGTAATTATGTAAAACCAATTAGGCAAAAATTACTTGCCCTTTAAAAAAAATTTATTTATAATTCAAAACAATTTTTATAGGGTCCTGCACAGCATTACTATTATACATATTAGGAAGAATTAATATTAAAATATTGAGGGGTTGTCAGTGTTAATTACTGGGGTAACAACGTGTAGCAGAGATTTAACGTTTGTGACGAACTTGCTTCATCTTCTATGCGACTCCGTCCTTGGATGTAAGCACTAGCTGACTCTGGAACTTCCTTGTAGCGTATTTCCTTCCTCCAGGCCGAGATGTGAACTTGCCCACGGTCGACGAAAAAGGAAATTGATCTGATTTTCCGGGGAGTTTTTGAGGAAAATCAGTTTTGCTCCTTTGTTACTCCTGAGTCTAACACACACTGTTCCTTCTCTCGTCTATTACTTCCTTCTCCCTTCAACTTCCTCCTAACACTGACTTATTTAATTGTTAATTTTCTTCTTCTCTCCTGCTTCCTCCTCCATTCAACTTCAAAGTAAGGCTGAATATCTCGCCTCCACTTCTTCATATATTCTTCAACTTCCAAGGCACAAAAACTATTTAATTGTTCATTTCTTCTTCTCTCCTACTTTTTATGCTTTCTGTTACCTTAAACTACCGAGCAACACTGACTGCCTCCCTGCTTCCTCGTCCTTTCAAAGTCTTGATCAAGTCTGCTCATTTTTCGTCTTGTCATCTACCATCTAAACTCTCCATCTCCATTCCATGATACACTACGAATATGGAGTAATACCTGGTCAGCGTACCGATTCTACTACCGTCTTAATCCCAGTTTTCGTGGCCATGATGGCACAAGATCCTAGCTCATGCCAGGATTCGAACCCGGGACCTCTGTGTTGTGAAGGAGCAACGCTAGCCTCTAGACCACAGGAGGTCGGCAAAAATATATTTACATTTATATATTATTTTTATTTGTTGGATTATTTATAACCCATACTTAATTATAAATATCCTAAGAGAAGAGTGGTTCCCGGTGGCATTGATTACTAAAAGATCAGTAGCTCCGGCTTCACAAATTTACTAGTGGAAATGCTCCAAAATTAAGTTTCAAAGAACTCTGAGGTAAAAAATATCATATACTCGTATTTAGTAGAAAATATTATTTTTTCCTCAAATAGGTGAAGGTGCCTTGGCATGTGAGAACATTGAAAAAAAAGTACAAAGAAAGTACAATATAGTTTGGTGAGCCCCGCAATCAGTCTGGGCAGATACGTCTGCGAGAGAAAACTCCCACAGGCGTCTCTCTACATTTGTCTTACAATCCCATCTTCTTTCGTTAACAGGCTACATGAGGCTGACTGAACAGCAACTCACCCATTGGAAGGGAATTGAAAAGGAAGATGTGGTAGGTAGAACAAGGAAGTCAAATGTTGTCTAGGGCCCCCTACCCGGTTTTCACCTAAAGAAATGCAAGAAAAACCCTAGAAAACCAGCATCAGGTAGCTCGGGCAATTGGGTACTGCTCTCACGCCCTTCCGAATAGGGTCGCAGCATTCCCTTCTCCGTGTCTCCACCAGTTTTAGGAGGCAGTAAGCTGACAATGGGATCAGCGGACAACCCTTACCTCACGACCAAGGTCTTCGACCGCAGTACATATACCTCCTAAAAGGTGAGAAGTTTGAAAAAAAAACAGTACGAGGCAATCATGACATAGTCAGTGATCCCCGCAGTTTGGAGAGAAATATAGGCTAGTAATATAGCTTCGAGATATAAAAATTATTACAACCAATTGTATGAAAAGGATAAAAACCTAAGGAATGAAAACTATGAGCTAAAAAATAACTTAATGTTGCAAAGCGGTTCATTTTTTACTTTATTTCGAACGGATGGTGCGGCAATTGCCTACAGTTACGGATTGGGAATATACTAATCCGCAAGACAAGAAAAAAATAATTATATCTTTATTTCCAAACAACATGTATAAAAAGCAATTAACGACACAGGAGAACAATGCAGATAATGTATCTTGGCAGACACCTATTCCAATTTTTACTCGTAATTGGCGTTGCAACGTGTGGAAAATAAATCACTAGAATTATGTTGTTCGCTGTAATGTGCATTCCTGTTCCTTACGCAATTATCTGTGCTGTGGATTGGCGCTCCGCAGTGCTGCGCGATTTTTATCTGTGCAGAACAATGGTGACTCGTAAGTGTTGACTGCATGTGCGTGTGTATGAGGGGGGGGGATATGACGGGGGGGGGGGAGTGGGGGGACGTGAGTCTAGGAAGGGATCAGTGGCTCTCCTGTCGCCATGAAGACTAGCTTCTCCCTCGTAGATATCGTCGCGGCGCTACGACAAAGGTAAATAATATATACATATATAAGCTTCTCAAGTGCTTCATTCAAAATGTTGTCCTCTAATTTCTGCGTTCATATTCAACAAAATTGATTGCTAACTAATATATATATGTAAAGGAGACAAAAGTGACGTAACAAATAATTTGACACATCAATCGTGAGTTATTAACCAGTCGCGATCTTACTGCACTGAGCTTTCTATGCACCTGTCAAATATGATGATGGTTTCACAGAACCTTTTACTTTTTAAACTGAAAAAAGTGGAAAGGTACGTCTATAATAAACCATATTACCCAATATAAAACGTAATGTTCACCATTTATTTGCCGGCGTAAATAACATTAGTTTAATTTTTGAACGGCGTTGCACACTGGTAAACAAACTTGATGTTATAAATTACCTGTAATATCTTAAACTTACTTCTGTAGCTGTCAAGAAGTATTAAAAGGAAAAATTATTTGTTTACAACTTTTAGATATAATTCCAGTTGTAAGATGAAGACATTGCACGCCAGCATATTATGGTATTTAATTCCGTTCCAGTATATAAATCAACGTGTAACGAAATAGTCCGAGAATTTAAAAATATTGTTCGACAATTTTTGTTTAAAATAGGCGATTAATCTTAATATTTAATTATCCATCACTGTCCCAAAGTACAAAATGTTTGGTAGCCCCTGATTTACAACATTGGTAAAGTTCCAAAATTAATTTTCGAAGAACTCTCTAAGGTAAAGAATATCTAAACTACTATTTACTTGAAACTGGTTTTATTTCTGAAATTCCTGAGACGTTTGTGAATGATTCTCCTCTGTTTACTTTCATTTAGTCATATTTAAGCATAAAGATAAACTTAAAAATAAAAGATGCTTTGTCTAAACAGCAGCATTGAACTTAAATATGTAAAAACTTCATTATAAACTATTCTGAATATGATTAAAACAAATTCTATAACTGTTCTGACTGTACCTCGAATAATGAAGGTGAAAATTTTCGGCGAAAAATAATCAGAATTAAAATTATTTGTTTATTAAATTTCACCTTCATTATTCTGAATATGAATTAGTCATTATTCTGAATTTAAAGGCCAGATTACACTCAATTTTTATTTCATTAGTTTCACAAGTGATTTAAAATGTATACCACATTTACAGATTTAATAATTCAACCAGTGTTTTGAATTTTCATGTATTATCAGATTGAGCTCGTTCTAAGATAATTATTTACGCGTATTTTATCACATTAATTTTTTGCTTAATGCTCGTGAACGAATAGAAAAAATGTATAGCAGTATTCGTAAGCAATGTGCTGCGTTTCTATTGAATCAGCGGCACTAATGCAACGGTTCATACTTTAACTACTCTTAAATTTTTTTCCAGAATAACTATCTCAGATATTACTGTTGTGATGTTTTAGTGTTTAAAAAAATATTTTTGTCTTATCGATTTTTTCTCCTTAATGATGTTCTAATTTCTCTATTTGAACTTATAAACCAGATTAAAAATTAAAATATTGCTGTAAATTATGAGTATCGGGCTAAAGTACAGTACAGTATAGTATACGTTGTATGAGAAGTTCTAGGAAACACATTTTATGATTGTTTTCTTTAAGTGCACTTGCTGTTAATATATATTTTAGGTGGCGTAATTTAAACAAGAAAGTTATGCTTGGCTCCCTTCACCGGCTCTCTCTGTAACTGCTGTTTGGTAGTCTTGTTCCTGGCAGATACCAAGTAAATGATGTGAATCAGTTCCGAGAACGGAAATTCTTCTTGTTTTCTTTCTGAAACACAAATACTATATTTAATCTAACCTACCTTAACTTTTCTTAATCGACATCCCAAAAGCCGTGTATTTTTTAAAATCTTAATTATCTCTGGTGTATGTTAAACCAATAAATACTTCATATAAAATAAAATGCAAATAATGCCTAAAAGTAAGAAATTGAATCATTTAATTAGAAACGTTTCGTCCCCCATCTTTTCGGACCTTCTCCGTTCATAAATTAAAATATTACAAAATTTCCTGTTGTTGCTGCAACGCCCGCGGACAATAGTTTTGTATTTTATTTATAACTATCTGGGGACCCGGCGTTGCCCGGGTATTTATTTATATTATTCCACTACGTTATCTAATTATTGGGCAACACATAACTAAACGGGCATCGAAAGTGTCACAATATGAACCTCAAATATAATCCCAGTATCTCGAAATAGTAAAAAATATTCCCAGTACATTCTTCTTCTTCTTCCAATGGCTCAACGGCCCTCTTGAGGGCCTAGGCCTACCGAGGCGGCTGCGGACTGTCATCTGACGTGACACATTCCGAATTTGGGGTGATACGTGGTCAGCCTTAATCCCGGTCCTCGCGATCATGACGAAACAAATATCCAAGGCCATGTGAGGTTCGAACACGGGACCCATGAGTTGTGAGGCAGCAACTACACCACCGGGATAAATATACTCTCAGTTAACTAACTGAACAAAAATTTTCGTAACACATTATAATAGCACAAAAATACTCCCGGTACATTAAAGAAATAAAAAGTGCCACCAGTAATCTAAGAGTTTCAAAAGCATTTCCGGTAATCGAATAGAGTAAGAAACAAAAAATTGTTTCTTAGAAAAGGCAAAATTACGTCCTGTATTTTAAGATAAATATTTCGGTGAAAATTGTTTATTATATAACAATAATATTTGGATTTATGAGTAACTTATATAGAATATTAGACTTTATATTAAAAATCTTATTATGTCTTTTTAAGACATAATTTTGTTGAAGTATTTGATTAATTCTGACCTCCTGCAGTGTAGTGGCTAGCGTTGCTATCCCACAACCCAGAGGTCCCCGTTTCGAATCCTGGCATGGGCTTTCGATACGCTGACCACGTGTCACTCCAAATTCGGAATGTGCCATGCAATATGACAGTCCGCAGTCGACTCGGTAGGCCCAGGCCTTCAATGGGCTGTAGAGCCATGGAGGAAGGAAGGAAGAATTTGATTAATACAAAATGGACAACAGTCGGTAATAAATAAATTTTCATCACGCGTGTCACGATGTTTATAATTGTTTATATATTAATCGTTTGCAGCAAATAGTTTCCTGTGAATATACAAAGTCTTTAAAAAAATATACTGTTAATTTCTACGAGACTTCATGACGCTTACGGCATTAATACATGATTCTAAACCAACATTCAGGAGAAAGTTCTCTTTTAACTGTTCTAATTCAAGGGGACAATATAATTGAATAAGGAAACAAGGATATAGTTTTCAGCGCAATCACCTAGATTTACGAAGATAATAGAGAAAGAAAAGAAAAAGTACAAGAGGTGAAAGAAGGATCAGAGTTTTCAAGTTTATATAAAAATAATATCAACGTGAAACAAAAAATTGTGATATTATCTGACTGTTTTGAAATAATAATAGTAAATAGGCCTATAAGTAAGAAAAATCGTTAAATTTATTGACATTAGTTCATTACACGACATTTCTTCCCTTAGTATGGCGTTTTAAGTATAAAAAAAGGAAATACATTAAATTTTGCCGTTCATGTCACACGAACATAAAGGCAAAAATGACAGAACAAACAACTATAACGTATTGTCTGAATTAATATAACAATCGAAAGTTCAAAAATAAGTGAAACAAGAAAACTATAACAGAAGAAAATCGAAAATTTTGTTCATATTGCTAGTATTATTATTAATATTGATAGCCGAATTATTTTATCTGGTGTAAAGCATTTCACTCATTAATCTAGAAATGATATTGCATTTTGAATCGAAAATTTTTAAATTTTACCAATTAATCAGATGGTTATTTAAATATATATCCTTTCGCAAAACGGAATAATTTTGTATAATAAATTACTTTACTTTATTAATTCGCGTGATTAATTAGTCTTTAGTTTGACCAATATAACAATAACAATTAATTTGGTATACAACAAATTGTTTAATAAAATTGTTAATTTTATCTGTAACAAAATTTAAATTATTGCAAGTTTTGAAGGTAGCCCGAATGCTATATTTTTACACAATAATATTGTACAGAAAATTTTCGAAACGAACCGTAATCTAATGAACTGACGTCAATAAATTTAATAATTCTTCTGACCTATAGACCTTTCTACCTTTTATGTTACCATAAAAATGTAAATAATTTTTTTATAAAATCTTTAATTATCACGTAATTAATTGATTTGTTTTCTACTAACATTTGTATTTAGAAACGTTAGTTGCCGAAATTATTAGGAAAACCTGTCGTCAAAAAACATTTTTATTTCAATTGTTACCTCCAGAATTTTAGGGTCAAGCAATAAAATGCAAGAAATGCAAAATTAAAATGATGGGTATAATTAATTGAAATTTCAATCAGCGATAAAGATTTATTTAGAAGTTGTTTGTTTTATCTGGCTTAATATTTCGAAGTGTTTAATGTATCTGTAATCTTGAAATGGTACATTTCCTTTAATGAAGCATTAATGATGGTACATAGTAATTATAGGAAGCAGTGAACGGCATTACTCAACTTGCTGTACGCGCCATCAAATTTTGAACGTTCAACGCCTTCTATATTTTTCAAGTAAATTCAGGCCTATTTAGATTCACTGTCATGACATTAAGTTAAAAGCTTATAAATGCCCTATGGTGTGATAGTGATATAATTTTCTTCCCTTTTCTCTCAACATGAATTAATAAAATTTTTCCAAACAGAAATTGAAAAATGAGATGTATTTGATGATCTGTGGTTCAAAATCGCCAAAGATTTTCAACTGTCTAGTAAATAACATCAGTTACGTGTTTAAAATTATGCCCATGTAATTAAAGTTGATCATTTGCTTAAACTCTGTAGGTTACAGAAATTAATTTCAAGTTGGTTCTACTATGATATATGTCGATTTAGTAACTACGATCCTTCTTGCTTGTCACGTAACAAGGCATTGCTATAAAGACGCGTGTCAGTAATTGAAAGTCACGAAGCTGTTGTCGCCGCTTCATTGGAGAGTCCTTAAGGACATCGCAAAAAAAGGACATCGCTGAACAAGTGTTTCATCAAGCTCCACGTACAAAGGAGTCAAATTTAAACGCGACGGGAAATGTTACATCGTGAGGTAGTTAACGACTTCCCGCGTCTGCTGGCATTTAACTTATTATCTGTTTATAGCTTAGATAGGCTAACCGTACCCTGGTGGCTCACCTTTCAACTTCGGATGCAATCTAAGGAAAATGACTCAAATATGATAATGTAGACTTTCCTACAACTGCTCATGACAAACTTGGAAGAACCTTAGAACTGGCTTCATTGTGTTCGATGACGACGAAACGCGTTTCTATGGTTACTACAGGAAAAATTGTCATCGAAAAAAAATTATACTTTGTGACAGTTATGATTTCATCAGGATTAAAAGTAAAATATATTCAATTTAAGGGAGAATACATTGTTAGGATAGACTAAGGATTATTTTGAAGCATTTTTAAATAATTAATTATAACAATAATTAAATTAATGGTATGTAAATTGGTATCAATGCTATTTAAATTTACTACTTTACTTGATAGGAGAAACCTTTTCCTGTCATTATATTAAGATCATTTTAAAAAGATTAGACAGATTTATAAAAGATTTAATATGGGGGCTTCAGGATAAAATTTATATATATGATGTGAATTTAATCAAAATTTATTTAAATATAATATTACTAAGTAGATTAGGGAGGATGTGGTAGTAAAGGAATTTATAGAAGAATCGGAGACGAGTAATTAGTTTATAATGTTGGAATCGCCTTTCTATTTGGTTACAAAAATTTGTTATAAGTATATTTATCTTTTATATACAAAATAATGTAATAAATGTACACCCTGACTCTTTCCGCATCCTTGAAGCTTAGCTTCTTTACAGGATCTACGGAATATGATTATTATTATTATGCGGAAATCAAAAGTCCTGAATACCAAAAAAAAACAATATTAGCGAATGTCGATTTTCCGGATGAATTAGATTAATGTAGAGTCCTCCGTTTTCTACTCGAGTTACTTAACTTGTGTGAAAATATGTCACTTGATGATCGACAACAGTGCTTAAAATTAAATGTTGCCGTTACGCTGTACCCATTGTGCTTATTTGCGTTTGGAGAATCTTGATTCTTGGATAAAAATACTCAAAAAATCATAAAACAAGGTTATGAAACTCCAGTTTCCAGGCAACCGGCCATCTGTGAAGACTGTTTCCTTCTTACAGGACGGTGCCACACGTCACTCAGCGGTGCAACACTATCGCATTTCCTGGTGTGTAACACTGATGTGATCTGGCCACCAGTTACAATTTTTCCTGTAAGGTTATGAAACAGCTGATGTAAATTTCAAATGTCCGTTATTTTCAAGGGAGTAAATCAATATAACAAATTTACCACACGAGATGTGATTCATTGGGGTCTCAGAAATCTTTGTGCAAAATATTGTTTTCTGTATACGTAATACAGAAATAGGGAAGTCTGGACCCAACGGGACTCCTGTGGTTTAACATATTTTATAAAATTATGGGAAAAGAAAAATCACTTTATAAAAGTATAAAAAATTAGTTTATTCGATTATTTACTTAATATACTATCATTATAATTTAAAACAGAATTTAGTTTTTTATGAATTTTTAAAATAAATTTCCCGTTCTGTTCCATCCCCGGGGGCAGAAAGAAACCGGATATTTTTAATTGCAATTAAAACAATAAATTTAATTTAAGAAAAATCTTGGAACTTTTTGTGTATGTTTTGCTTATGGTTGATCGCTCTATCAAATTTTCCTTTCGCAAAGTGATATTTTTGAAACTGCACTGCTAGCATTTTTCCATTTCCTCTGTTCCTTTTCTTTCTTAATTTATTATTTTTTGGGTACAGCATCCTATAACTTATTCGTATAACGTGAGTCCTCCAGTTTTCCTCTTTTTTCCTTGCGGAAGTCACTACATTTTGCCTTATACAGTAATATCCCGTTCCGCCCTGTTTGCAAGTTTCAGTATAACGTTTTTCACCAAACCTTAATACAAGAAGATTGAAACTTTATGTAATTTATATGCAGCTAAAGACATCTAGTTAAAAGCGAAGAGTTGTCTTACCTTCTGTCAAGCTGCTGCAAAAATTATAAATTCACAGATGTAAGACGCCAAAACAAGAGTTCATTCTCAAGGTGAAGTCAAAACTGTCAGGACTTATTCCTTGCCCATTTACAATGTTCCGCCCTTATTTTCTAAACTCCAGCACTACAGAGTAAAAATGTAGGGTATCACGTTCTACCCCGCTATCCCGTTCCCCTATGTTTCATCTCCTTCGTGTCGCGTTTTAAAGTTACGACATTATTATTGCTAGACCCATCTTGAGTTTGTTTCTGGTCCGTGTGGTTTACAGAGTCCTGCACATATATGTACAATTTAACAAACATTTAGTCATTATTATAAAATTGAACGAGTTTTAACCCATTTTAGATTAGTGTTCAGGTCTTCTATTTGCTTCCTGTAGCGGCACATTTATTATTTTTCTGCTTGGTTCGTTTTTATTAATCTCCAACCAATGTTCGGTGTGACTCATGTGTTTATGCGCGTACTTTATTACGCAAAAGCGTTGTGGATTTTACTGACTATCTGTAGATTGCCGATCCTGCAACAAGAGTCTAGCCCCATATAAGTAAACCCAAGATCCAATCTGATATCACGTCATTGACATTTCCATACTACAAGCAGCCCATGTCACCATTTCTCGCAGTATATTATTCTTCACTCTACGAAACACAAATGAGTTGTGATTACAGCTAATGTGAATTGGAGATTATTCCTACTTATATTAATTCTGTATTTCCTCGCGCTGTAACTTAAATATACATAAAAAGCAGAGCAACTTAGTAGCGCAGTTATAATTATCCAATTAAATTATCCATTTATGGAGAAGTCGAAGTAGTAAGTAAACTTGAATTTAACGTATGATATTTACTCATATTAGAATTTATCTGAAAAAACATTAATTCCCTCGTCTTAGTACTACTATTGACCATGAAAATATTAATTATTGAATTTAGCTGAGAAATAATTTTTACTTTATATTAGATGTCACAATGCTAAGTCCAAAGTTTCCCCTTCAAATATTATGCTGTTCGGCCATCATAAATATTATCACTATATGTTCTGAATATTATTAAATCTCTTCGTTGTGAATGTCTTCTCGTGGCACCCGTGTTATACCACTTTAGGGTGGTCACAGAATTTCTCTGGTACGACGAAGGGAGGTCGTGAAGTTCTCCATGCGGTTAATCCGAGATTCAGGCTTCCCGTCCTTCCGGTGACTCAAGACGGTCATCGAGTCATTCGTGATTAAGGTGTCGGAAGTGTGGGGCTGGTGCAGTATCAGAGGTTCCGGGCGTGGTTCCGCTTCTGGGGTCTTCGGATTGTGCTGGCTCTCACAGTTATTCTTATCGCATGATGAAACCGCCTGGCCATAAGCATCTGACAGCAGTGTCAATGCTGTTAGTAGCAGGATTTAGACCTAGCTTGAAAGCTCACTCTGGTTTTGCTGGAATGAGCAGACTAGATTCAAGGGCCTTTTAATTGCAAGTACAACTCTACCTACGAGGCGACCCTGAACCGAAAGGAGCTATGCGCGCGGCCGGCTAATGCCGTCCTTCTTGGAAAATGGTACCTCGGGGTGCGTGGGGCCTACGGTCTATCCTCCGGAGACCCCGACAGCCCACCTAGTGGTGACATATCCACGTTCCAGACCAACGCGCATTGGAGTTGGACTCGAGGTGGCGTGGTTTCGCGTGCAAAATTTCTCTTCTCGTCTTTCCCAAGGAGCAGGACCCGTTCCGCAGGGGATTTTGATTATAGGCGCCCCCGTTGTCCCCTCAGTTCTTGTGGGGTCTCATTCCTGGTGGGAACTAAACACATACATGTCTACGAATAAATTCTAAATTTCCTGTTTTCTGAGGAGACCACGTTCCTTTTCATGATCATATAACTATAGATGTTGGAGTATGGTTCATTGAATTGTTTGAAAATTTCTTTCTTTAAAGCTTTCTCCAAGTTATTACAAGCATTAGCCAAAAATAGACTCATTAACATACTCTCAATGCATTTGGAGTACAATCGAAGTTATTTATGCGCTAATTAGCAATAGAAACAATTTCTTATTAAACTCCAGTTCAATATTACTTCATAAATTTGCATTTAACGCTTGTGTATCAATTAAACCCATTCCTCGTGTAAGTGAATAATATTAACTATATTTTCTATTCGTAGCCAGACTATTTTGACTATTTTTACAAAATTACATGATTGTACATCCTTTTCTTTTTCCAAAATTGAAACTAGACATACTTAAATGTTGATGGTTAAAGAAGTCTCTTACTAATTAGCATTATAACGAAAACATAGCCACAACATTAATTACCGGATCACAGTGGCATTATTGTAGAGTAGTAAGTACGAATGAAAGTGGGTTAATCGTAGATTACCGGATGCCTCACTGGCGAGTAAGAGAAAGCGTTCGGTCTCGAATACGGTGTCTCATAGACTCAAGAGCGTTGCGATTTTCTTTGTGGAAACTTAAAACACTGATTCAAATGACAGTCAGCATCGGAATAGTTTTTCATTACAACTAATTTAACAAGTTACAACAATAAATCGAAATGATTTTGTTGGCTATTGGACTATCAGACGTTTAATTAGTTCCCTTTTGAATTTTGTTCGTCCTATAACACAAAATTTAATACAGGTTGCAATTTGTTTGAAAAACGTAAGAGATAAAATGGTTATTCATAAATGTTATTTTATTACGGTTTGATTCTATTAAAATGTTATGTAAACATAACTGTAACGATGTTATTTATAAAAATAAATGTAAATATTTTGATACTTATATTTTCAACAAACGTCCATGGATGTATAAAATCGCTTGTATCATCATAACGTAACTAGAAATTACAATAAAAAACCAATACAGCAGTACATTTAAAAGGAAGTAAATATTTTGCAAAATGGGAAGCTGTCCCTATTTTACATTAAGAGCATCGGAAATTAAAAAAAAACTGTTTAAAAAAGTGTAACAGATGTGGATTGAATTATTTTTGCAGATGTATTAATTAAAATAGAGACCGTTTAAATATTATATTTAACTATTTCTGTTTTCAAATTAACTGATTAATTATAATCTTTGAAATTAATGCAACTGCCTTTACACATTTAATTTTTATTGTAATTTACTTTGACTTGCTGTATGTCTGAGTGAGAAAAAATGTGAATGTGTTGGCAATGGTTTAGTTTACGAAATTGATATTTTCAGGAAAAACTCCTATTATTATCATATATAATTAAACATTGAGCATCTGTACACTTCAGGTCCTTATAATTGTTTATATATAATTCTGTTTTAGTTGAGGATGATTATAGGAGTAGAAAGCTCCGGAGCTTTTTAATATTTTTTACCAACACTTTTGAAATAAAGTGGACGATGAAGGACGGTTGCGTTATATTCACTTTAATCTGTTTTCACAGTTGTTGATAAATATATTATTAAATTTCTGTTTAGAACTATACAAATTCAATTCGTTAAGTCTTCTTGCATGTATATAAATTTTAATTGTATAACACATAGACTGTTCTATTTGAAATAATATACTGTTAGTTGTTAGAAGCACGCTTTGTTACGCGCATATATTTCTCGTTGCTCGAAAATTCCCCTTAAAAACTTTAAGAATTGAGCAGATCATATTTTGAATAGAAATCCATCACCGGAAAAATAACTTTTCTATGCTAAAACTATTTATAAGCATGTTTCTTAGCGCGACCACGTTTCATACGTAATTTAATTAGGCATGACTCAGCGAATCACTTTTCTTATCATTCATCCCATTAGGGGATATTCCCTAAGAAATTGAAAAGAAACAATAATTTTTCACAAACAGGTTTTTTTAAAAACATCTTTGTTTTCAAGTCGCATGTACCGTGCTGGTCATTAGCGGCAGACAATATATGTTGCATTTACACACAATATAATTGATTATATTCACGAGTAATATTTTTTAGAAGTTCTGTTCGGTTGTAAATATTGTTAGGTCTCTGCAGGTTTATCTGGAGCAGCTCGGAGTAACCTTCCATCCACTTCTTTCTGGCCTCCTTAAGATTAGGTCATTCGAAAATTAGGTGTGGGTTGATAACCGTGTTAATCCCACACCTAATTAGTTCTGTTAAACTTAAGCATTTCTTTTTGTCTACTTCAAATGATGGCAAGCACTCTGATCCACATGAGGAACCTACGAATGAAGTCATTTTTTTGGTAGTCTCTCTCCGTCACCTCTTTTTCTGAAAGTGCCTCAATAATCATGCCACCCCACAGTAAAAAATACAATGGAGTCAAATCCGGCGATCGTGGAGGCCAATTGGTCCTATCCATGTTTGTCCGAATCGTCAGCCCAAATGTTCTAGAAGATCAACTGAAAACTGATGCCCTGACTGACGGTTGAATGACGACGTATCCAATAAAAAGCCCAATACTGGTTGGGGAAGATCAGGAATATGTTACCCGTTATCTTGGGTTAAGGGATACGGGGACTGAAATTTGAAATTCCTGTAAATGTAATACTACTGAGCTGAAATTTTAACTGTGTTAACAAAACAGATATGTAGTAATGTACATTGTATATGTATATTGTTTCTATAAATTTGTTTATTTTTAGATATTTAGAAAATTATTTTCAAAAATTGTCAGTATTGAAAATGTTCCTTGCGTTACACACTTGAATATATTTTTAGCTCTTTTACATTAATATGTAGGACTCACCATTCTTATCAATTGTCAGTAATATTTCAGAAATTGAATAAAACTGTGCGGAAAAAATAATGTTTGACTAAGAGCTTCATACGGTTACTTAAAAATTGGCACCTTTCATCACCCAAAACTACTTGAACAATTAGAAAACTTATACCTGTATTTAAAGGTATTAGCATTTAGATTTTGTACAAATAGAATGAAGACAATGTCTTAATATTTGTGATGTAAAGAAGGTTTCTGGTAGCAGAAATCATGAAGCTGAGAAAAACAAATTTTTCTGAAGAAAGTAATTATTTATTAATTTAGAATTAAATCCTTTTAAATTGCTCCTGAGCCTTTAAAATGACTAAATCGAATTAAAAGTTTTGCTATATGATCTGTAATGCTTCTAGGCGTTTTAATATGAAAAAAATAGAAAATCTATTGTTTTCAGATTTTGGCTGAAATTTCAGTCCCCGTGTCCCTTAATAAATGAACGGTTCATTTCACATTACCATTTTTAAATGGTTGTTTGCATGGAAACATCACGTTTCTTAACTGGTATACTTTTCAAAAAATGATCTACTCAGTTCCTCTGCAATTTTTTGTGCATTCTTATTGTATAATATTACATTCATTAGTACCTTTTCATCATTTAATTTAATGCTATTGATATTAACAGACAGCCTTTATAACTTTGTGCATTCGTCATAAAATTGCTTGAAATTTCGGAGAGAGAAAAAAATACAGGAAAGAAATTGTTAGGTGTCCATTTTTAAGAAGTCAGTATGAAGCTGACAAACTTGACGCCCGAATCCTTTCCAATCTACTAACTTCTATCAGCTCGGCTGCTAACTTAAACTTTACTGAATGAGACAATTAAATTGTAATTTAAAACACTTCTCTGGGCTGGCTGCGATTGAAGTAAACAAATCAGTCGCCAAGCAGAAGCAACTTTGGCAGCTGAAGCTCATCCAATTTAGCTGGCGTGCCGGGCAAATATTCTGAAATCATTCGATAGGAATGCGCTGGGGAAATTGAACTCTCAAGACGAATATTCGCATGAATAAAGACAGAATCAATACATAAAATAGGAATTTGAGATTATTTTAATTATTCTCTTCTCAGTTAAAGATTTTGGCGAAATATTATAGTTATTTATTGTATTTAAATCTTACCCTTGACTAAAATTACTGATGATTTACTGTTTGGTTAGTGTAAACTGGTAAGTGGAAAATTATAATTAGGATTATTGTTTTCCTTAAATCCTTAAAAGAATTTTTGCAAAATAATTCATCCATTCACTATTATTTTATATTTTTTAACATAATTGAATCTCATTTTTGAGAACAAACTTGTTTGAGAAACTAATCAAAGGCTTATGTATCAAATCATTAAAAAAGCATGATGGTATCATCAGTTATGAAAATGTGATCTGGAGAAATGTAGTAAGATGTAATGAGAGTTAATTTATTAACTTTATATACGATTTATCTCATCGGAAATTACTTTACTTAATTTTGTTATCATCCTATCAATAATTAATTTCCTTTGAGCGCATGCATACAATACTGAGTACTGTTATTTTTAATTATTAGGCATTGGAAAAAATTGGTATGAACTAATATTATTTAACATTTTATAAATTGTAGGGTATTTGAACCTACGGTTTAAAAGGTTGTTGTCTTGCTACTAAAAAATTTTAACATTTAGGTAATCCATATGTAAAATTATCTTGAAGCTGACTGAAGGGAATTGCCGCTATCTAGTCATCCTTAAGTTCTCTGATCTTTTAACCAGAAGTGATTTAGGAGGCTACTGACCGAATGGTTCAATGGTGGGATCAGTGCAAAGTTTAAACAGCTCTGAAATAGCTGCAAACTTGAATAAGTGGTAGGCTATTAATTAAATGTATGAACTGCACATTCGTCTTCCTGTAGACGGGATGCATTTCAAAAGCAAGCAAACTTTAATATAGTATTTTTCACTAGAAATCGCGTCTTCCTTGCCAAAATAAAAATGAACAGGTGCAACATGGTTCGGTGAATAATTGGTTACATCATCGCTTCAGGATGTTTCTCAAAGATTTGTTTGTGCTCACGTCCCTTGCGTTTCTGTTTCTTCTACACGACAAAAATAACCTGTCCGTCCCTGTCAGAGATGAGAGTGGGAAAAAAATCATAAACGGGAAGTTTGCAGATTTAGACGTCTCTGAGAAATCCTGCTTTATTTTCATTACTTTTTTTTTCTCTCTCTCTCAAGCATTCTACTGAGAAACACCTTCCTAGCTCAGAATAACCTTTAGCGTCAGCCCCCACAAGAATTTTTGTACTCTACTGTGGCAATATTATACAAATTTAAAACAACTAAATTTCAGTGAAGAAAGAAGAGAGCCACGTTACGAATACAGTTATGGACGTCATTGATACTTATTACAAGTACGTTCACGCCTTTGTTTTGCAAAAATGAAGACGGAGAATGAAAAAAATTCAAAAAAGGATGGAAATGTTCTTCTTAAACTTGTCCTCTTATACCTGCTGATGTCAAGGTTTTTGGCAGAGATATCGCCATTCTTTAATCAATTTGTTTCAAGTATGCTGGGGATTTGCCAACAGCACTCAAAGACGTACACAAACACCAAAGTCCTTGCCAGGAACGGAACCCGGTACCTCTGTCGTACGAGGCAGTGACGCCAACCACTAGACCACAGAGACCGGAAGATTGAAATGTATTTACACTTAATGTTGAATCACAAAGCTGAAATCATCAGAGCGAACCACATATACAAGAGTCAGTTTTTTTAAATGAGTAGATCCCTAAAAATACTAATTTTTGGTACGTACATTCAAATGAATGCATAATAAAATACAAAACAATTCTCCTAAAACTGTACTAAATACACATAGAAGTAGGTAAATTACAGGCACAATTACTCTTTAAAATAAATATCACACAACGTTTCCGCTATCCTTGTTGGCTTCGTTAGATAAGAAACAAAATAGTTCCGTTACCTGGCTTGAGCATATTATTTATTATCTTGCGCCTCTTGCGTTTTTTTAGTCGCCTGGCGAAAACAACAAGAATATCAGATTGGCGTGTATTTCTTTTATCACTTAATTATACGTTTAATTTGACTACTTCAATTTATGATACTGAAAGTTTTATTTTCTGTTTGTCAACATCATGGGTAAATAATACCAATTTAATTTACATATGTGATTTAGTTAGAATATTTTTTTAACAAAGTTGCTGAAATGTAATTTTTCAATGTAGTGTGAAGTGAATGTTTTTTTAAATAAGTATTAAAAATATATTCATCAATTAAAATATATTATTTATATGCGACTTAAACGTGGTTTTATTCGCTTTTTAAGAACCCATCAAATATAATTTCCATATAATTATTGCATTTATGGATAGATATTTTACCGGTGTTGCTTCTTCAATCATGAATTTTATTTATTATTTCCCCTAGAAGTAATAAACTACGATTAACAGTATAAAACTAACAAAATAAAGATTTGGTCATGTTCGGAAAAAAAATCAGCAAACTCTACTCGGCCGATCTATGTGAATAATATTCCCTACAAAAAGCTTATGTACCTTTTTTGGGGGGTAACGGGCTCAATGAGGGTGAACTTGAATCAGGCAACACCCCTTTAATAGCATAGGAAGGGAATTAAAAAGGGGGATGTGCCATTACGTTAAAATGGGACACAATTTCCCGATAAAGTTACACTATCAAAGTTTATTTATAAGCTGCAGGGATAAACATTAAATAGAAATAGCAAAAGACCTGCTTATCATATTGCTTTTTTATGAGGTGGGAATTTAACTAGTTTAGAAATGAATGTGATTTAAGTGCAGAATGATCATAAAAATTATTACTTCTGTGATGAATATAAATATATTTTTTATGATGCTGTCTACTAAGGTATTTCAATACTTTCTATTTATAATTAATGTATATTCTCTATTAATATGTTTTGCCTAGGTTTGCATGGATTTCTATCAATGTTGTTTATCCAAAAGTTTTTAATTATACTTCCTCTATCATTATTAAACTAGCATATTTTCGTGCAGTGGAGCTTTCGCATGAATAATCTAGTGGCTCTTTAAATCAACCGTGAAATCTACCTTCAAAAAAAATTTTCGTTGTCGTTTCGAAAGAACAAAAAATCGTGCTGAAATAGAAACGAGTGTTGTAATGGGTTCACGGCCGTCACTGTCAGGAGCGATCCTTGCGTTTTTGCACCTTAAGCAAACCCTTTAAATGCTGCCTCCAGCTTTCAAGAAACTACAAAATTTTAATAACATACATAACCAGAACCATGTTAATGAGAAAAATGAGACCTTAATTAGGACAATAATACTAATATAACAAATTATCTGAAAATTGTTTTACCGAAAATATAAAAATTACAGTTCTAATGAACTTATGAAAATGAATTTTTAGAATAAATGTAGTACCTAATATTTTCAGAGTTAATTTAAATATTAATTTGAAACAATAAAAAACTGGTTAAAAATTACATTTCATAAACCAAAATAAAACAGTCTCTTTCGAAAAATCGCGAACAACTTAATTCAGATCTATTTCTTTTACTCAATTCATGATCATTGGCCAACAGGGCTAACGAGTTAAGACGTTTTTGAGTAGACGTGGGTCTTAAATAATCATTCATTTTTAAATTAGGAAAGTTTATTCACCAGTAGCAACAGTAGTGGGCTGCATTCGCAAAGGTCGAATTAATTTCTCTTCTTTCTTAAATGTTAGGAAACTGGACCTATTTAGTTGGTTTTAAGTTCAGAGTCTTCACTTTCTGTCAAGACGTTGTCGATTTTTCTTTTTCACTCTAGTTAATGAAATTTTACCGATCCTAAATTTTGCCGCCGTAGGCAGTCGCCTATCATATAAACCGCCCAGGGCCGGTCCTAACAACGTAAGTGAGATAAATTGGCGAGATTTAGTTTACTGAAAATTTGCAGTGAAAATTAAGATAATTGTGCACTTTTGTAGACAGATGGATCTGCTGGAATTATAGTAAATTACTTAATTCTTTAAATTAGGAACGGAGGAAGCAGTATGAAAACTAACAATGCTAACAATGGGAAAGTACGAAGTAGCTGTATAAATGTCATTTGAGTACTAACAACGAATGTACTAATTACGTCTCAAGGGTTATATGTGGAAAAAAGGATCAGCTAAGTCGTTCTCGCTGTGTGTTCTTTTATTTCAGTTGTATCTCGACATCATGAATATTGGCAGTTCTACAGGCTAACTGTTGTCCACTGAAGAATACTCGTGAATAGGTTCTGCATATTACAGGAATAATCTGAAAAGATAATTGTTTTTGAATGCCATGTGATATCACTTGGATATATCATCAATAAATTGTGTATTCAAAGAAGAAGAGGAAAATAAACATTTCTGAGAATATGTGTGATAAAAGTATACCAGCTGTTGAACTAAATTTTACACATAGCCAATGTTTTTGATATTTCTCCCCGAGTTGAATATTTTTAACTTCGGATTTAACGGTCGGTCGAAGACGCCTATCTTTAGGTGACCCAGTTTATTTTGGTTTCATGTCTTTCTTCACAAAACAGATTTCCCGCGTCACAAAAGACTCGAGTGAGGCACTTCATTTTGCTGAATTCTCGATATCACCGCATGGAATGTACACGTTCCCCTCTTTTCTTGCACATCTGCAACTGCCGAACCTGTCGGAATGCAGACTGACGACCTGTATGCATTGACAATTGACGCAGACCGCTTGTGAACACAACTGATGTCGCCACAACGGCTTACGTTCGATTTGGAAGATTTATCACTGGTTGTCCAGTTGTTACCTCTGTTATCAGATACACCGATTGGAGTAGAAACATCCATGAGATATTCTCTCACGAGTGGCTAAGCCATGTGTGTCTGTGTGCTTTTTTTTGCCATCGGCTCAGATAAAAAATGACAAGCCATTATTCTTGCGCTGTTTGTATTTTAAGTGCGATGTCATGCAGAGCAGTGCGTATAGCTCGTAGCTTTGGCAACTCTGCACTAAGGCATGTCTGAATGTTCTTGTTGCATCCCTGAATAAAATAATCTTACTGAAATATAAATTTTGGGTTTCTTCTGGCACTGACCAAAATATTTCAGAAATGATTATTCTGAGTTAAATGCCATATTCCGCAGTATCATTTGAGCATTCCGTTGTATGAGAAGAGGAACGTAAACAAATGAGGATTACAAATGTAAAATAAATACCATATTGAGGTATACATTTATTACCAATCATAAATTTAATATGTTCTTTAAGTCAATTTGATGGCAAGTGCTTGATGTGCTAGCAATATAGGGGAAGTCGAGGCGGAACGGGACACTTACCGTTTAAAATTTTTGTAGGATTACAGAAAAAGAAAAATTACTTCATAAAAGTATAAAACTTGCAGCAATTATCCTTGTGCTTCGTTGATGGTCATTGCAAAAGCGAGTCGCACTAGAAACGTTTGAATCCTAATGGCATATCTGTCGGTCATTGACATACGTGACAACAGTACATCTTCTTCCGTGAATTTCCTATGCAAAATTGTACCTTCGATTTAAAATAAATGTATAGTATTTTAGGCCTAGAATATAGGCAACCCGTATGCACTTTTGGAGATCAAGATGCGCGAGAGTACAACGAAACCTTTCCCGTAGAATGTTTTTCACTTCTTTATCGTATGTTAGATGAAACTATGCCAGAAACCTTTGCGGGAGTGTGCTCAACAACTAAGCAAAGTTTCATGGAGATCCGATTAATGGTGCATTGTAACGGTCAGACACATCTGCTCGGACTTTTGGTGGTGCGGACAGATAAGAAAGAAGACAGTATTTGGGCCAGGGCCAATAAAACTCAGACTTAATGTCGCGCCCTGGGTGTTTCCCAATTTTGGTGAGAGTTGGCTGCATTCGGTGGCGTGTTTCTCCAAGTGTAACCATAAATGTTATCGCTGAGTGTCCATCCCTGCCATCTGGGTGTTATAAACTAAAGAAGCGGGGAGAAGATTTTAAAAAGGCGTGCAGAGAGATTTTGGACAGATTTTTAGAGAGCGGTCGGACGGAGACAGTCTCCGAGAGAGATGGAAAGAGAGATTTGGTAGTCCAAGAGAAGGAGGATAACCGGAATTTGTTCTGAACCAGGAACAAATAGCGGCGGCGACTCTGAGGAGGATATTGCTACGAGGAAAGAGCTGGAATATTCACTAAGTTGACACGGTTAAATTACACCAGTAACCCTTTTTGCTGAAATACGGTACTGCCAGGTCCCAGCAGATTTTGTGTTTAACATTCTGCTATATGAGAAGGCCCATAATATTTGACCCTGAGTGTAGAGTTAGAAGATTGTTAGTTTTAAGAAGTTAATATGTATCATTTTTTTGAGTAAATATATTTGTAATTTTAATTGAGAAAGAACTGCCGGCATAAAGATCGAAATATCAGAATTGTAAGATTAGTGTAAAATATGTTTTTTGTTAAAGTAAATTGTTTTCTTATTTTTATTCCAAAATCTTATTATTAATATATCAATATCGCACTGAAATAATAATAGATTCCCCCTTATTAATTACAACATATAGGACAAACACATTTGTTCATATATATATATATATATTAATTGCGCATTCCACCACGGGTATGTTTCATTGTAGCTATTATTCAGGAAAAATACAATTATCCATGGATTCGTGTCACACAATACAATTATCAAAATAACTTGAGACTATTCTCCTGAAAAAGTTTCGTAGAACTTTGAAAAACGTACACCAAGCATGGGCATGGGAATAACTTTCCGAACGAGGAAAAGGGTCAAAATCCACGCGTTTTTTTAGAATCTGTATCAACATACCAGCCTCGGGTATAGGGCACCTTCATACAAACCTCACCAAATTATATTCTGAAAGTCATTTGGAACAGTCACTAGACCCAACAAGTCTTCAAAGAGGTATATGACTGAAAGTTAAGATTTCAAACCTTCACTGACGTAAACGGTTTCTCAATTACCTCGGAATTCCGCAGCAATAAATCAATCTTTGTAATGCTGCGGCATTTTGAATAAATTTTTGAAATAAGTAAAAGTGGTTCAGAAACTTTAGGTTTGTTGAGCGTGGGTTAACTTATTACAAACCACTCATTAGTGCGTTATGGAAAATTTGAGCTTAAATTCAATTCGGTGAATATTTACTGCAGTTACGCCTCGTGCAGATATTTCTCTTGCAAACCGCTAAGCGGAAGACAAAATGCATCCGGTGCCACTTCCTCAGATAAACTCAACCATTGAGCGGATGTTTTCTAAATTAGCCTGATTAACGAGAGTAACAATAATTTTGGTATAGTTTCCCCATTAAAATGTCATATGCAACGTGGCATTCCTAAATATTATTAAAGCAGTAGGACATTAAAAATTACCAAATAGTTAGCTGTTTGTTTTCATGTATATGAAACTTAATGTTACATTAAGAAAATATTTTTACTCGTGGCGAAAAGGAATGTACGAAAAATACCTTTTCCACACATAGAACAAAAACAAAACTATCTGAGAAGAAGTGTTTCTTGGGAAATTTATAATACGGAGAAAACAAGAAAGTAGATTAACTAAACAGCAGTGCCTTTCCCAAAAATGCATCTTAATTGAGTAAAAGTGAATCGTTCTCAAAAGGAAAATGTTTCATGTATTTTGTCAGAAAAGGGAAGGTCAGAACAGCGTTGAATTTTTAACGTTGTAAAAAAGGAATTTAAATTTGTTTACAATAAACAAGTTTGCGATTTATCGGTTTAAGGAGTGTACAGGACGCACATTATTTTTACTAAAATTTCCAAATTTAATACTGTTAACACCCTTTCCTTTCCTTTAGAACACTTTTCGCTACTATCTACATACCCTTCAAAGTATCGCATTCGAACATAATTAAATATTTTACCATTCATCACCACTCTCATTGCTGCTGATTCCCTTAAGTGCTGGAAACAATTTGATACGGGATCAAAGTTGGTCCATTTTTCTGAGCGTGCATCAAAATGCATTACACTTAGCTATAGTAATAGTCGATACGCTGAGCACGTATCACTTCAAGTTCAGAATGTGTCATGCAAGATAACAGTCCGCAGTCGTCCTGGTAGGCCAAGGCCCTTAATTGACTGCAGAGCCAACGAATAAGAAGTTCTCGTAATACCACAGAAATCGACATTGATAAACTTAGTTCGCGTACAGAAGAGCCTGCTCTTTGTCAATATACCTTTCAAAGCCAAACTGGGAGTGACGAATATTGCGATATATTGCAGTAACAATTGGCTACTTTACTATGTTGTGACTTGGGTGTTTGATTAATAATGATAAATTGCAATGTTCATAAAGAAGGGGAAACAATTTTATTAAATTAAAATTTGAACAGTTTGGACTAGAAATGAAATAATTAATTTACAAACATCATTACAATTTTTGGCCGGCTGCTTGCTAAACTCACCGGAGAGGTTTAACTGGATGTAAACAAAACTTGTCATTGAAAATTTTAGAAACACTCAAATAAGCCAGGGGCGAGAAACCAGGAGCTGGTGATGATAGTACATCTGTTCTTCGGTCAGTCTGTGGTCAAGCTGTGATCAGGCTGTCTTCTGCTCCTCGACGTCCGTACTTGAACAATCAGCTATTGAAGCAGATTACTCCATGTCGTATTCCTTCATAGTTGGCATACTGATGTAATAATGTAATTCTGATATGTCTTCTCAACGAAAATCTCTTAAAATCTGCTCTGCTTCTTTTTATATTAACCTACGACCCACCTTCTTCTGGGCGGGGTGTGTTAACTTTCTCCAAGGCTTGGCTTTGTTCCCTATGGCTCGTGCGGGCTTGACCTGAGATGCAGGTCGTAGTCTATCCCTTCTTTATTGTTGAAAAACGTTTTATATTGTTTTGCGAGTCCCAAACTCAGGCCTTTTTTCCAAATTTTTAGGTCTAAGGGCTGACCTGCCACTCCTCACTCAAGTGGTACTGATTTGCGTTTCTCTTTCTGGCAATCGATATCATTTTCACTTGCATGTTAATTTAACATTAAACTATCGCGATCATTATTTTTTCTGCCGTTGGCCTAACAAGCAGCCTAACCCCCTTCCTAATAATTATCCTCTATATACATATATACAAAACTAATAAATGTTATTATATATATATATATATGAGTGTGAGTTTAAACGCACACCACAACTACATAAAAAGTTCTGGGCAACTTTCACGTGGTACACGACTGGAAATAAAAGAAAAATTGAGTTTTTGTTTCAGTAATACTTAACACGGTACTGATATGTACATTTGCCAAATATTGTGGTATTTAGATATTTTGCTGCTGAGTAATTGGTCTCCATCCAAACTGAGGTTCAAGTTTGCCGCGACAAAACTTTGTCTTGACTTCAGCACGAATTGATATCTGAACGGCCAACTGTATATCACTTTTATGATCTTATCATTACATTTTGATCTAGAAGTTGTATAGATAAGCTATGATTCATGCTTATCTGGTTGCTCCAACTGATTTGGCTTGGAATAAAAATTGACCCTTTCAGCGGCGAGTTCGCGTTAACCAATGTGGTGACTGATGACCCCTACATTGAAGCGGCAAAGCAAAAATAATTTAGTTTTTGGTATTTGCGTACAGCAGGACGAAAAGCGAGGGTGGTTTGGTCAAGGCCGAGTAGGCGGGAAACGTCGCCGTTTACAACATTATTTGTTGCCTGGAGTGAAATGTATTTGGACAGTTGGTCCGGGAGCTGTCCTGAGAAAGACGGGATGAGATAGCAGTGGCTGAAGAAGCAACATGTGTAAAAGTTAAATTCTGCATGTATCGAGAAAGAAGATTCATTTGATGGGAGTATGGAAAATAAAAAGATAACATGTGATGGGGATTTAATCTGAAGAAGAGGCACTAGAAGATCTAGAAGCCGTGATCCATCAAAGGAACATCCGGTAACGGCAAACCAAGAACAACGTCACCAGACAGAACAATTGGTAACGGCATTTTTACCCGGCTTTTCCAACAAAACCATTCTCGTTGATTCGCGATTGTTATTTCAATTATATCGTTCGTCACCCACGTTCCCGGGAGCAGCCGTTTAGAAGCTGCATAAATTCTTTTTGCTTTACCAACTGAGCCAATTTGATAATACATTTTACTCGTAAATTAATATTTTTACTAAAACTTAATTTGAGTTGTTTCTTTTGGAAATTTTATATTGTAATACCACGATTTCGATTTTTATCATCATAATTAAATGCAATATATTCAAATTAAATATACTCTTTTTATTATTAAACAATTCCTTGTTATAATAATATAATTTGTTGGTGTAAAGAAAGAGTAAACACCACACCAATGAACATGGGATTGTAAATTCTGAACCAATGAACAGTGATCTCTAATATTTGGACAGTTTCATTTGGCGTCTAAGGTAACTTTATTAAAAACTTTTCCTGAGATTCGGATATAACCAAAAGGAATTCTTAGGGTATTTCTGGTTGATTTGGCATGGAAATATCTTTCCTGTGAATATTTTAATAGCATTGATTTGTTTTAACACACCGAAGCCCAGTTTTGACATTATATATTTCTAAATGCAAAAATAAACTTAAAATCAAATTAAATTATAAACAAAAAATTAGAAAAAACACTTTTCATTACTTTGGGTTTACCGGAATAAAATCTTTTTCAATCGTTTGTGGATCATACGATTCCGTGAGAATGAAAGGACTGTCCCAGCTTTAGAAAATACTTGTAACTGATGTTGGTTAAGGGAAGTACAAACTTTAGCTATGTCTTCAAGAAAACGTGATCGGTGTTTAAAGGGGAGACGAGGTCAGTTAAATATAAAATAAGTTCTTCATTTATGGTTTTCTATTTCTTCCGGTGAACCAGGTCTTTGTGATGGTTCCAAAAATCTAATTCTTGTTCATTGGATCTGTCTTTGATTTCTTATTAATGGAACCAATATATATATAAAAAAAATCAATTTATCGACTGCCATTTCATGATTTCCGCATTAGCACACGCCTTCTGATCTTTGAAGCGAATTGCTTCGAATCTCAGATCGAGAATTCACGAATCTGCCACTAAAAGTGACTGTTCTACGTGGCTAACACGAATATTTCTTTAAAAATGATACGATCATCGCCACTATAACCTCGTTGTTATCGCCGCTTTGTTTTATTGAATTTTACCATATGAATCAAAATAATGACTTTGAATAGCTGTATACTCAAAGAATTTCAGCACTCTACTTGTGAAGTATGGATATCAAAACACCGTGGCTTTTGCTTTCTTTCACACGGATGGAAACCCAAGAAATATTTATGCATCTTATACACCGGTAAAAACTTTAGATATTTAATTTCTTTCCTTATTTCAGCATAACTATGGTGATAATTGGGGGAGGGTTCGAGTTTCTCAAAATAATGTAATTTGATAAAGCTATACAGTGAGTGGCCAAATTAATATGACCAGCGTCACAGGGTTACCACTGTAGGACGAGATAACTATAAAGTGGTAATGCATAAGAGTGAATCATCAGTTATTAGGTTGTCGTTTGCGAAGATATGGGCAAAAGGCATAATTTAGCTGAGTTTAAAGGCGGGATGATCGTAGATTCTCGAAGTGTCGAAACCTGTATCAGTAAAACGGCTGCATTGTGAAGTGTTCGATAGCAGCAGTTATTAATGTTTACAGACAGTGGACTACCAAGAAAAAACCGGATCTCGACGTAAGGCTTGTGGTCGTAACAAGCTACTCAATGATCGAGATGAAAGGAGGCTTTCCAGAGCTGTCCAGTGCAATAGAAGAGCCACAGTGCGTCCAATAGCGGAGAATCTTAATCAAGGCTGACTGTGACCATCTTTAAACGAACTGTTTGCCGCACATTACACCGTATGGGGTTTGGAAGCCAACGACCTGTTAGAAATCCCCCTACTGTCTGCCTTCAACAAGAGCAAAGGAGCTGAAGGATTGGACAATAGATGCCTTGAAAAAGGTCAGGTGATCTGATGAATCGTGATTGCAAATGTACCATGCAAATGGCAGGGTTTGAAAAGAACACGAAAGCATGGACCCCAACTGCTATGCCAAAACTCCTCAAGCTGGTGTTTTGTGGGATGTTTCCTTGGCATGGTATAGGTCCTTTGCTTCCTGTGAAACAACGTCTGAATACCCAAGGGTATTTAAGTATTATGGCAGATAAAGTACATCCTGTTATGTTAATGGTGTACTCCGGCAGGCATGGATACTTCCAGCAGGACAATGCTCCCTGTTATAAAGCTGGCATTGTCCTCAAATGGTTCGAAGAGCATGACGGAGACCTTTCTTTGCTTCGTTGTCCTGCACAATCACCAGATCTCAATCCAAATGAGAATTTGTAGGGTGAGAGCGAACGGCTGGATCCAGTACCATCATTGGAAAGTACAGTTCATCAGATATGGTCTCCAATTCTTCCTACAACCTACCAACATCTCATAGAATCCATTCCCAGATTAACTCAAGCGGTATTATGAATTTATTATTTAATTTAATAACAATGAATTTAAAATTATATATGCAAACAATTAGACACTTGAATAAAATGATTTACAATCAAGACGGTAGAGATTAATAATTTAGATACTGAAACTCTTTATAAATCAGGTCATCTGAGGGTAAAACAAAAGAATATAAAAGTTATATATGGCAATCTGAACTATAGAAATTTTATGTCAACGATACCGACAGAAGATTGCAGCTGTATTCTCTTGTGGCAGTCTGCTTTGGTCGGACGATTTGGATGATCTCGCTGCATGGATGACGCCTTGGACCGAAAATAATTTAAACTTATACTAAATTTTTAAGCCTCCTCAGGACTCAGGAGCCCCACTCTGCTCTTGCCAGTGGCCCGCAGTGTAATCAATCTATCTGCTCCGAACTTTCTTCCATTTCGCCTCGCATGGTCCCGAATTTGCCTCCTCCCTTTTCCTATAGCCAATCGGCAGCAATTTCAAATAACATTCATTGGTTGGTATTTTGACAATTTCAGCCAATAGTAAAATTTTTATCTGCCGTATGTAAACAAGCGTCCTCACGTATGTTTTGCATTAGTTACACAGTTGGCATGTTTCCAATTATCTACGCGTTGCTTCCGACTTGAGTTAAACAAATTTTTCTTGAATTAGATATGGATGCCATTTATATAAAACATTGAAACCCATTGCCAGTAAAAACCTCTCTTGTATATTGTGAAGAAAGGTCGTTCTCATTGTTCGAGGAAGGGTGTAGAGTTGTCCACGCACACAAAAGAAAAACACCGCAGACCTTTTCTTGCCTACTTTTAATGTACTACTTTCAATTTTATTCGTATTCCTTCATTCTTGAAATAATTTTTTCTTTTTTTGTTGCAGGGCAGTGAAACAAGGATCTGAAGAACAAGACATAGAAGTTAGTATACTGTATTTACTCAGTCGATAAACAGATTTATATTTATTTATAATAATTTTATAATATTTTCCTTACATTAAAGTAATTCAAGATCATACATATTTATTCATAGTTATTAGAAATAGGTCCTACTGTAATAAGACAAACATTTAAATTTTTCAGGACTGTTAATGAATGAAAATAAAGACTATTAGTCTCTTATTCTGTCTTACATTTAATCAGACGTATTCAAATTTGGGTTTCTTGAACTAAATTTAAAAGGGAAAGAAAAATATACAGAAATAAATGTCAAAATAACGGAAAATGGCTGATTGTTAGTTCAAAAAGTGTTGCTCCTGAGTAACGACGTGATGAGTTGTAATTTGTCAGGCCTTTATATGCTATGTAGAGAATGAAATTAAATAAAGTAGGCCCTTAAAGAAAACCGTTAAAGTTTCAATGAAATATAGAAATTTAATTCTCGTCTAACAAAAATTATACGTAAGGACTATTTTATCGAAATAATGATAAGATAGAAAAATATGCGTTTTTCTGCATTTATAACATAGTAGAAAGGATTTAAGTAAGCTATAAATATGTTTGAGTGTTTCGTAAAGGAAATGCAACTTACAACCCCTAGAATGTACATGCTATTCAAGTGAACAGGCTCTTAAGCGACTAATTGCGACCATAAATAATTCATTTCGTAATTCTATTTCTCATAATTGGTTCAACGTTTAACATCAGGTGGTTAATGATCAACGGTACTTGATTCAAAGAGAGTGGCATACTTCTTGATTGTTACAAAAGCAAAAAGTTTTAGTACGTGCTTCAGTATTTAAACATCTATCTTGAGTAATTAATAGTTTTTTAATTAAATCTACTGATCATTTTAAACTCATGATGTGATCATACATGCAACATAAAAGTTATTTTCGTTAAGATAAACTTTAGAATGATTAATACTGTTACGTCAACTAATATATGTATCTCAATTGGAGTAAGATAGCGCCTATTTAAAACGGCCAAAAGAATTACAGTGTATATCAATTTGCAGCCTTCAATATTTTAAGAGCAAGAAAATTTTTCTGTTCATTTTTTGCAATAAGATGGTCCTAATTGTATTTAGTGAATTATTTAGTTTAGCAAATTTTAAAATTGTAAATTTCGGTTATGGAGTTAAGGACACCGTTACATTAAAAATTGACTGTTCATCTTTATAAAATTAGAAATGAAATTCGATACAATTCTGGCTATTAGCAGTTTCAGGCAAACTTGTTATTCAGTTAATACTATAAATTCAATACATTTTGCAACTCCAATAACAGTAACGTGACAAATTTCCAGAGCCCGAATTTTGGTAACAAACTCTTAAATAATCAGATTTAATTTAAATCACGCTACTAATCTGGAGATTGAAAACCATTTCCAATTGATGTATGATTTATTCAATAACCACTCTGACATTTAAGGTGAATGGAATTGGATTCCATAATTTGTCTCAGACGTACACCATGTGTTTAATTTACTCATCAATTATTATATTTAATATTAATTATTGAGCTCCACAGTTGGGCGACAAATTTAAAAAAATAAGTTTAATTTATTAGATATGAGGGATAAATTAACGTCGAATTAAAAGATACACAAATGAGAAAAAGCGTTAGCAATAATAATTTTAAACCGAAATGAGGGTCACCTGTTGGGTGGACCAAAAGAAGCAATGTAGCTTATGGAAATAGGTCTGGATATGTGAATTCTATAAAATAATAATTAACGATACCTGAGAATTTCTGCTACTGCATTTTTTGCCCGGTTTTGGCTGTGGTCTACTTTATGATGATGACTGGAGGCACCTGTTGTCTGACCCTCGTTGGCTGATCTCGCTGTATCATGGACGCTTTGAGTCAAAATAGCTGCGACTCATGCGTCTCCTAGTCTCAAGAGCTCGATACCGCTCTCAACTACTGCTTTCAAATTTATCATGTTACGCGGCCGCTCACAATATTTGGTTTAGATTCACTCTTGCTGGCCTCTCACCATCTTCTCTTTTCCTCCGCCTCAAAATCAGCTCACACGTCACCTCATTAGGAGACCAATGCCCTCCTACTTAATCCCCACAGCCAGTCTGTTGAATTTCCCAATAGTGCCCATTGGCTTACATTTCAACAATTGCAGCCAATAGGAGAAATTTTCATCTGTCTGGCGTAAACAAGTGTCGTCGCTGACGTTTATATTATTCCGTTTCCGGTATCAATTCTAAATTATTCTCGAAACTTCCGACTTGACGGAGGCATTTCTTAAGGGGCTCGTAAACGAGCAACAAAAAATTCACATTGCCAGCAATATTTCTGAAAATTATGGCCCGGCAATGTGTTGCCCTAGCTATGGACGGGCAATGTGTTGCAATGTATATCCCGTTAATATTGCGGCCACATTGTAACCGGAACATTTCCCGCTTACACGTAGTACAGCAATATGGCCGAAACTACGAAATTGGCAATTATCCAAAAATTATTTTGACGGGAATGCTCTATAGATCTTTGACGTGTTCAGTGTTCGACTGTTCGATTGAAGTATGCGTAGTTTTAAAGGAAGGATTAATTGAATTTATTTAATTACAGGCTAGACCTCTTTATTTGCTGAAAAATTATAAAATACTTTGTAATTATTTTTTTGTTACCTTCCAATAAATGACCAATATATAGGTTTCACAAGTTGTAAAATTTGTTGGCTATTGTTCACCAAAAATCTATTTTTTTACTTGTATTCTCTAATGACCCACGGCTCAAATTGATGAATTTGTGTGAACTGCATCGATAAATGCAATAATTTTTTCGTTTGGCGAATCCATGATTGGAATAAGGAATAATATTTATACGAAACACGACGTTAACCACATCTTATATTAATTATTAACTCAGCTGATTGGCCACAGAGACCTCTAGGTGAGGGCTGGGGACTAGTATTGTTGGTTAATATTGCATATTTTCGATACCGGATCGAACTCACCGGCAACACCCCGGCAAATGGTTGTAATACGTGCAATATTGCTCAGCAATACTGATATATTGCCGGGCAATATGTTTATATTACTGGATTTTAGGCAATATTGCTTGGCCATAATTGCCGACCACATATTGCCGTAAAAAGTTGCTCGTTTACAAGTCCCTTTACGAATTAGGGACGGATGACCCGTTTGTTAGTGAAAGGGTCGTTTTGTTCTATTGTGACGAAAAGAGGGTCGCCGTCACAAAGCAGACCACAGCCAGAACCCGACCAGAAAATGCAACAGTTGGTTGAAATTCCCAATAGTGCCCATTGCCTTCCATTTCAGCAATTGCAGCCAATAGGAGAAATTTTCAGCTGTCGGGCGTAAACAAGTGTCGTTAGGAAAAGCGAGGCCACACACAGCAGAAAATGCGACCAAGAGCTTAAGGCTTACTTTGTGTACTTTTAATACATTACAACCAAATAAATACACTTTACAATTTCGCGAATTTTGTTTGGTCTTCATAATTTTTTTGTTTTCCAAAATATTACCTGGTATCTGTTTTACAGAAGCCGTTGAATCCTCAATCTCTTTTCAAGGATTCACGTGGAACGTTCACAACACAGACATTATAACAGGCGAAGTACCGTTGGCTCTAGAGACGGTGTGTTTCGATCGTGTGGAGTGAAAAAAAATATTTAGCGTACTTACGTTAAAACCGTTTAACATAAATTATTACGGTCAACATATAACTAGCTCAGTTGGTTAAAGCAACCGCCCGGTAATCGGGAGTTTCCAGGTTCGATTCCCTGGTCCGGTCGACATCTTTCCATTCTTCTAAATAATAAGTTACATTTTTGGATAGTTTCATAAAACATTTATTTTAATACAGGTAAAGTTCTGTCAATATATTACTAAAATTGGAAGAAGTCCGAAATAAATTTACTTCTTTTTCGAATTTGATTTTAATGCATTCTAGATATTTAATGAGTAAAGGGTCTATTATTAGATACTTGTTTACAAAAACAATTTAATTCATTAATTAAAAAATGACACAGTTACAGATCCAATCTTCAAAAATATCCATGATTAAGAATGATAAATTCTAAGTATTGGACAAAATTTTTAAACTTTCGTTACATAGATTCCTCTATGATTTAGTCATTTAATTATTTGATAGAATTCAATTTTTAATGTTTCCAAAACTTATATTTAATCAATACACAATAACTTATAAAAATGCAATTTGTGGTTCAACATTATTTTTTAAATCAAATTAATGACCATGCCTTTTCAGCATAAATACTGTAAAGAGCTCTTTTGAATACTTGTTAATTTTTGATAGTGTCAAATAATGTATTTTATTAGTATTTTTTTCCAGAAATAATGTGTTCATTTCATGCCCATTTTTTTGTAGTTAATTTTGTTTCTAAGATTTACATGGAGTAATTTTAAGAATTTTTTTATTAAATCATGGCAAATTAACAATGTCACATAAATTGCAACAGTACTGGTGTAACCTATAAATTACTTTTATTAATGCCTATAGAAAGTCTTTGCTGCAACATCAATAGCATTTAAAACTGATCGACTTACACTTAGTGAAAGAGTAGAGCTGCAAAGCAGATGGAGAGATCAAGCAGAAAAGAACATGATTCAGGAAGAGAATAATTTAAGAGCTGCTATACAGGTATGATTTGTTAAAAGTATATTTTATTTACTCAATTTTCAATGTTTAAATAAAATACATATTTTAAATTTTGTATTATATGGTGTATCTAATCATCAATTTCAAAAATGTAAAATATATTCATATACATTTTCCCCTTCATTCAAATGACATTATATTTGATGAACAAATTTTATGCTATTTTATACTTATGAGACTATATAACTGTTGAGAATTTTCAATGTTTTTAAAATACTGACAAAAGCTGTACAACAATTTAAATTGAATTATTGGTTAAGTTGATGTTTCCATTTCTCGTGAAGTGATTACTGTATTTCTTCAATGACATGAAATAAATTAACAATCTATATTAAAGTAAGTTTTTCCAAAATTTGTTATAGAAGAATGTAATTTCTTTATTAACATATTTAGATTATTTTTACCTTACAAATTTTATAAACAAATCCTATTATTATGTCATTTTGTCTTTATTTTAGAATTTGTACAAACTGTGTAAAGACTCCACATCTATTGAAATTGTGACTAAAGTAAAGGAGCAAGTTGATATTCTAAGATGGGCAGTAGATTGGGTGTCAACTTCGGCAGAGGCAAGTAAATTTTCTGCTTTAAGTTGTCTTAATTATTTCACTGCCATTACAATTGAGTACAAGTAATACATTACTTCTTTCTTATGCCTGATAAATTCATCTGTAATGTTTATTGTTATAAGATAAACATTTTTTCATACATTTCTTTACCTCTTTTCTGAATATAACATTTATTTAATGATAAATCCTTTAAACAGCCAGGCACTGTCTATTTTAAAGTTATTTATAAGAATGACTAAAATTAGTTTTTGTTAAAATTGTCTATATCACTAAAATTACTTTACACTTCCAATGAATAAATTATATAAAAGATTTTGAAATAAAAATTAGGCTAACTTTTATAACCCCATATAAATACAGATATTTTCTCCATTTTCATGTATGGATTCTGATTACTTTCATCATGATTTTCATATTTCTATTTAGTTCATATTATATGTTGTAATATACATCTAATATAAATTATTATGAAGAAATGCTCAATATCATTTTATAGTGACTAAAACAATAAAACTTTTACAATAATACAAAACAAGTTTATACTTACCAAAATTTCTTTTTAAACAGATACAATACAATTTCATGTGAGTCAGTGCTCATATTATAGTAAACTACATTCATATTGTCCAAAGACTGAAATAAGTTAATTATACTAATTAAAAGTTTCTTATTGTTGACAATTTCTCAATGTTTTGGCATATGGTACCAAAATATGTGGAATTTTATCTGCTGCAAGAGGAACTTTTATTCTTCAAACACTTTTTATATGTGCTGACTTCAGCTTTTCTTAGATTCCTGAAATATGTATTTGTAATCTATTTAAATACCAACAAACTACAGACAAGGGATCAAATACTCACACATGATACAATACAATCTAAATTGCTAGAAATTCCAAGAACTATAATAAAATAGTGTGACAACACTATTGACACGAGTCTACACATTTCAGTCAACTTCCAGAACACTATAAAAATATTATTGAAGCATTTTCAAAGAAAGTTTAATATAAATTAATTAATCATAGGTTGTACACATTAGAAGAATATGACATCATAAAGTCTGAATATATTATATTTAGCTACCACATATTTAATTAATAATTAACTTCGGATGAAATCTTCACGGTTAACCAACCGGCCCTGACCTGGTTGGTTAACCGTGAAGATTTCATCCGAATTATTCACCGGGAAAGTCTACGTTCATTAATAATTAACTTCTATCATTTGCATATATTGTAATTAAACAAATTCATTATTTGTAGTCTTGTTAAAAATTGTTATACAAATTGCCAATAAAACTGTATTTTATTGTTACATTCCTTAATTTTATTAGTTTTGTAATCTATAATTGTTTCAATTTAGTATAAAGAACTGACATAGCATTTGCAGTTTTTATGAATTACAAATTGACACAAAGATTATTTTTGTTGTTATTATTAAGTAGTGCCACATTTTTAATATGCTATAATTTTAAATTTCCATTTGAAATATAAATATATATTAATTACAGTAATTGTCTTGTAGAGTCTAGGAGCCATTCAGCAAGAGAAACGTGTGTCTAATGCAATGGAAGTGATGTTGCAATATGTTGAAAACCTGAAAAGAATACACCAAAAGCAAGATGAAGAAGAGAAAAAGTATGTTAGCTGTATTAATGTCCTTTTGGTTTTATTGAACAAATATTTCTTTAATATCATTTAATTGGAATAAAATATTTTAAGGTGGCGCATATAGTCTAAGAGTACAAAAATTTCTGAATTTTTAAAATAAAACAGTGACATCAGCTTTGTAAGCTGTTAAACATAAAAATTCAGCTTTTCCAAGACAGGCTAATTGATTTTTATATATTATAACTCTATTCATCATTTAAAGGATTATCAAATTAATAGTTCATAAATGACTTCTTTTGTGTGTGTTCATTATTTACTAATTATAAATAGTTTCTTACTATGAATATGCATACGTTCTATTGAATCTGCAATGGAAATATTAAATAAGGTACCACAAAGATGTAAAATCAGTTTAAACTGGCAATTTTCACATGAACCCTAAATTGAAAATAATTTGTTGTCAATTATACAAAATTCAAAGTAGAATTTCAAAAATACTTATTATTAAATTTTGGTTTTATTTGTAAACATGTGAATGCCCAGAAATGTTTGAAATTTTATTTTTTGGAAAATTAATTAAATGTTTTCTTTTGTTAAGTGCATATCCTCAACTAAATAAGATTAATAATAATATTTTAAAATAATTATTATATTTTATAACAAATTTTCAGACGTTTAAAGATCAATAATGGAGAGGATATTATTGATTCAGACGATATTCCAACTCGAACATTAAGGCATCGGTCATTACAATCCATCACTGGAGCCTATAAATCTGTAAGTAGGGACAAGTTTTTATATATTCATAGCGAATGGTATATGTTCTTATAACTACCTCCATCCCACATAGAATTTACTTTAATTCTAGCTATATTTTATCAGTTGTATCATTTAATGTAATATTATGATCAAGAATTTTGACATGATCTTCTGTATAGTACTTGATCTAAATGTTTTAAGTTATGTGATGTCAAAGTTAATCCCAATAATAGAAATGGCAATTGCTAGAAAGAAATATTTGTAGGCTAATATACAGAG
Source organism: Eucriotettix oculatus (assembly GCA_034510155.1). NCBI lineage: Eukaryota > Metazoa > Arthropoda > Insecta > Orthoptera > Tetrigidae > Eucriotettix > Eucriotettix oculatus. The sequence goes on along the minus strand of CM067376.1, from coordinate 51,846,507 downwards.
GGAGGAGGTGGGGAAGGGGGGGATATGGGACTGGAGTAATTTAGATTATTATACTAAGTAATATATTTAATAATAAATAAATATTTGCTGCATATATTTGTCTCAAAGTTCATCTTTCTATTGGCCAACATAATTGTTATAAACAATAATTTTTCAACTAAATTTAACTCAATAAAAAATTTGGTACATATTATTTTCAAACATGTAATTTTTTTAAAAAAATAAATTGAATGTTATATTTTGTTCAGGGATCAAAACGAAGGGCAAGTATTGCAGGGGAGCCACGGCCTATTGGAACTGCTATAGAAGTCAGCAAGTCTTCACTTAATATGACAATTCCTGTAGTGGTATGTATGATCAGAGTATATGCTTCATATTATTTAACTGTAAACATTTCAAGAAAACTTATTAAAAATTCAACATATGTTCTTGCTAAAAGTATTTCACATTTTTTGTTTCAATTAGTAGACAGTAAAGCATATAGCACTTCAAACAATGCATAAGCAGTTATGAATGTGGGTCTGCAGTGTCATCATTTATCTGACCACATAAAACATAGATTTAGTAAGCAAAACAAAAAAAGTAGGTCCATAAAAATCAGGAGTATAAATGCAAAATAATAAATAATATGTTTATTTTAAAAAAGTAAAATAGTTATAGAAAAGCAACAAGAATACCCACCCCATCACACACAAACTGAATAAAAAAAACAAGACAATATAAAGCTAGTAAAGGAATAATTTTCAAGTAAGGCCAAGGTTTTCCAACATATTGGTAAAACCACTTAGATTTTAATGAAATCAATATTTTTAAACTGCTGCAATAATTCAAATAAGAAACTCTTAACAATAGCCACAAAATAACATTCATGAGAATCAATATTTTAGATCAAGTAATCATAATACAGAGCCTAAAAAAGGACAGAGCATAGTTTTGTGTTGAAACTTATAGTAATGCATTACCTTCACACTGGAATTTTAATAAACCAAACAAACCCCTACGCCATAGCATACCAACTCAACATGTTAGCCCCAAATATTTTTACCACCAAAAATACTGCAACAGGCGAAGAGTTACCAAAACAGTCTGCCATCCTCACCCTACAACAGTAACGACCCAACCATCCAAAAAAAAAAAAAATAAAAAGCCCCAGCCAAAACCTCCAAACTCCACTTCGTTCCCCCAAGCATACACGGTACCCACGCATCCGTCCACACCCGCGAAAAACCCACCCAAACCAAACCATACCCCCAAAAAACCTAAACTACCCCTCCCCAAATACCCCAACCCTTCCCAAACCAACACCCCCCCATTCCCCTCTGCTCCCGGGTCCTACAACCCCCTCAGCATTTTACATATTCCAGAGGCGGATTACTCGAGACCCCCAAAAGTCACCCTAGCGAACATCATCATCATCACATCCCCCATTTTCTCCCATGCATCCATGCCAACCATACACGACAGTCTACCGATAACTCCACACACCCCCACATTCACACATACAAAGCACACCGCACATCTACCTTCCCATCCCAATACTCATAAAACAACCCCTCCCCAACCATTTTCCCTGTTCCCTCTCTCACTCCCTCCTTATCCACCCTGCATCGTAACCACACCTGACTCCCCCTAATATCTGTAAAGCGAGATCCAATCCTAATCTGTGTGCACCTCCCCCAATCAACAGAAAGTATAGTAAGGACAAATCCATTGAACGGCAAGCCGACTGCGACTGCTCAGAGTCGGGGGGGTGTGGGGGATGGGATAGGGGGGGGGTGGGAGGCCAAAATATGCTGGTGCATCAGCTGGCCCAATCTAACGTGGACCATTTACCCCACCGGGGCTTCACCAACTATTCTCATCTCAGCAGAGGGCTCCTGAGAAGAGGCCAAGGACATGAATGGTTTAATGTGTGAGTTGAATCAAACTAACACCCCCGAACCTTGACACACAATCCTTCACATACCTCCATCCCAAAGTAGTCCATTTTTAAATATAGACACAGGACGAGCTCACAACAAACAAACACAAACAACCATCAATTACACCCAACTCCGCACTTACAACCCCCCACACAACCTAAAGCACCAGCTCTAAACCGATCTACGTGAGTGTCGCTGTGGGAGGGGGGGGTCGGGAGGTTGCGTTTCATAGAGTTGTGACACCAGTGATAGCACACATTAATCCGAATGTAATTAAAGTGAAAAATGTCCATTGCCTTGCAAATGTGCCAATTTACAGCACCAACCCCACATCTCTAATCCATCCTAACTTCAAAACCTAATATATATAGACTGAAAATGTTCGGTTGGTCGTACTCGATGTGGTGGCGGAGTGGATAGACGCACGCCCCGGCTCTAGGGGTGATGCACTTTTGTTTCATGCACCCAGGTTCGAGTCCTGGCCACATCGAATTTTTTCAGTCTTTCTTCCTTCTTCCATTCCCTTCTACTCTTGACATATGTATTTCCTTGTGCATGATTCCATGCCGTACATATGATTTAAAGAGCGAATTTCCTGCCTTTCTCCCAAATATTTCTATCTTTCTTTCTATCCAATTATCAATTGCGTGACTTCGTCACTTATCCTATATATATAATTAATTAATTAATGGGGAAAGGACAGAGAGATAGAAAGAAGATGACTTACCTGAGGTTCATATCCTAGATCAATTTCTCAATTTTGATAGTTAATTTAAGGATAGAAATAACAGTCTACCTGTCAGCATCACTGTGGTCCCAGGTACAAATATCAGCTGGGGCATGGATGATTTCACTTATCATTGTCATGAAAACTGGATAGAAATAACAGTCTACCTGTCAGCATCACTGTGGTCCCAGGTACAAATATCAGCTGGGGCATGGATGATTTCACTTATCATTGTCATGAAAACTGGGGTTAAGACTGAAGGAGTACTGCCATGCTAACCACATGCAATTCAGAAATTTCGTCAATTTATTATAAAATGACAGCAATCCCAGTTAACCAAGGCCCTAAATAAAACTGTAGCACCAACAAAACTCAGTCTGATAGTCAGTCAATAATATTACTGACATTTCAGTTATCAATATATGAATAAGTATATAATAGTATTAATGACTTCTTCATGGGGCAAATTATTTACCTGAAAACTATCATAAAATGGATTTTTATTGTCTGTTTCAAAATATGATCCCAAATATTTTCAGGAAATCCAATACAAGTATAATGGATAATATTGAGGAATTAACAGAATCAAGGAGAGAAAGTTGCATAAGCAGAGCTGAAACAGAAGACCGTGCTATAGAAGAAAACAACAACTGCAGGTAAAGTAAGAATTGTGGCTTTTATGCAAAGCATTATGTTCCAATGAAATTATTGTTCACGATTTTATTAATACTTTCTTTATCAACAGTATCAAACAATCTCCCAGTGACAGTGATACAGATGAATTTAATTGCATCCCATTTGAAGAAAATATAACCAAACGAATTCCTCATACACTGAAATACTCATGGAGGTATCTTTTGTTTACTGAATAAGTAGCAACATTATTATTACTATAAAGAATGGAAATAAGTTAAGTAACGTTGTTTATTTATAACATATAATGGACAAGAAGTCTACTATCAAGTAAAAACTACTTTTACAATATGTTAACTAAATCTTATGTACACACTGCAGTTAATCTATTCAATTCAAATTATTTGATCTAAAACTGTCAAAGTACATAGTACAAAGAATAGGATTTATCCTACAAGTCAAGTTTATAATCATACAATAAATAAATATTACAAATTAAATAATTTCCTACCGATTTTTGCAGACAGTTTTTATTTTGTATTTAAATGATGTTATTTAGTCTTGTGCAAACTATTAACTAGATAAGTTCTTAGTGCTGCGTTGGATCTCACTTTAGTAAAAAGAAATTAATGATTACAACAATTTTATAGTTTTTAATAATTGGATTTTAACAACAATTTCATTATAAACCTGAAGAAGGTGTGAATATGTGCTGAAACTGTCTGTAAAAATTGGTCGGAAATTATTTAATTTGTGATTTTAATAGCAGATATTAATCAATTTATTAAATAAATATTAGTTAGATAACAGTTCAGTATGTTAGAATATGAAAGACATACAGCAATTAATTTTTACTATCAGTATTTAAATAAATGGATGTTTTATCATAAAGTGGAATTGAAGTACTCGTGTAGGGAATAGATGCAATGATTTTGTAGTAAATTTTTACTTTGCTCCTGAACTTTAAAACTGAAACAAATAATTTTAGTAACATTTATGACAGTATTCTGAAATAAACTCTTTTGTCTCATTTTATGTATGTATTTCTATATTGCATAGTTTCACTTTGTACTGTACACCCTAAATAATGCATGAGTGACTCCTTATCCATTATGTATTATGAATTTTTAATGTCAGTTGAAACAAGGAAAATTCATTTCTATTATTTAAGATATGTATTATATGATAAATGTAGATATAGATTACTAGAGGCTTTCCCAAAGCATACAAACATCTTCAAAATGAAGTTAGAAACACTGAAAAGTTAGGTGATTATTTTGTCAAAAAAAGGATGTGAAATATTTATAAATTGTAGTTTTAATTTTTTCCCGTAATTGGGGAATCAATACCAATCTAAATGTTTTCCATAGATAATATTATTAATAACTGTCTTTATATAAGGTATTTGGTAAAACTGTCCTTTACAACATAGGCTGTATCAAATGTTAGAACAATCATTTCTATTAATTCCTGCATCTCATCTATGCAGTTGTGACAAGTATCTATTCTAAATTAAATTTTAATATAGCTGTAGTTTTTATATTATGATTTTAATGTTTTGGTGAAGATTATTAGTTAAAACTATGTTCAAAATGAACAATAATAATTATTTTCTGATTTTTAGGCAAGAATGCATTTCAGTCTTCGATGAAGCAAGAGAAATTGTTTTGGAACACTTCGATCCAACAAATATTGTACGAATGCTTCGTAGGACTGCAGCCTTCTTTTTAATTTTAAGTGCTTTGTACTATCTCATTGCAATGTTTTTTGAGCCAGCATCTGCTGATCCAACTAGTGTTTTGCTTAATTACACTTCATGGAAATCAGTTGAAGAATTTTTACAAACATTTCCATATGTAAAGTGCATCCCATCATCTCATTATTAAGGAAAAACAATGGTATATAAGTAATTAAAATCAAATATCCTAAATAAAACTCAATTAATTCTGAATTAGCACTCATGAATACTATTTGTTTTGCAGGAGTTAACATCTCATCTGTGATGTCTAACGTCTGACTGCAATTTTCAATTGTTATATAATAACAGGACACAGAAAATTGAAGCACAAACTATTTATAGAAATCAATGAATTAAGTTATAAAATAATGCAACTGCTATGCAGTTAAAAACAAAATATATATTTTTAACAAATTATTATGTCATACATCTGTATCAATCATGTATCCTAAATAAAATTCATCATAAAATAAACTAAAAACCACATCATATGTTTCTTTTTTTGTTTTAACATCAATAGAAATAATCTGGTAAGGAAACAAATAAAATACAAAACTAAGTTTTAATTATCATTAAATGATTATTCTGACAAATATATAATAAATAAATTAATTTGCCTCTTTGTCAGGATTTTTATAATTTAAATATTAAATGTCATTTCCTGATAAAGAGTTTAATTAAATATTTAGTACTACATTTTGTTATGGCTATGTTCATGGAATTTTAAAAAATTGTACATAATATGAAATGTAATTATTTAAGAATTATTATTTTAATGCAGTATACTGATTTGCTAACATATTAATAACAATAATAAATAATATTTAATTTCAAAAACAACTTAATGTTAAGCAAGTGTCAGATTCTACAACACTATTTAATACAAAAATTTCTTTAAATTAAAAATATAAAACCTCCATTGATCCATCAATCACTGAGATGAGTTATAGACACAAACCCTTATTAAATATGGATGCCTAATCTCAGTACATGCTTCACTAATTTTACGTATTTCTGTTAAAGTTAAAGATATTTAGTATAAATCTAAATTCTTCTTTAGCATAACATTTCAGCAGGTTACATTCTTTCCTATTATTCCCATTTCATGTTCAACATTCTAACAAATAACTGTCTTCAAATAGAAAAAACAAAATCATATTAAAATAAAGGGGTTAAATTTTGTGCTAATGTAATAGTATAAAATAGCTTCCTAGGGCTTATAATAACCCAAGCATTTTATAAGTAATTTTAGGAATAAATATTATGTGTAGCCAACATATTTAGTACTACATTTTGTTATGGCTATGCTCATGGAATTTTAATAAATTGTACATAATATGAAATGTAATTATTTAAGAAATTATTTGTAAAATATTTAAATTCTAGTTATAATAGCAAAGCTTTTATGAACGGAAATCTCAAATATTTTAAATGAGAAAGTTATTTAATATATTATTTTAATTCAATTTGTTACCCAAATATAACAATTGTATCAGATAAAAATAATTTTTGACTCTCAAATATAGTTCCGTTGAATAGTGAATTTAAATGATCAAATAGAAATACTTCTAACAAAAGTTAATTATATTATTCAATTATGTGAACTGGTACCAGATTCCCCAGACATTACTTTTTAGTTCTTTAAGATTATCTCAAATAAATTCATTTCAGAAAATAAAATATCAAGTATTAATTTTTTCATAACAGCATTGTGCTTTACTTGAGGAGTACTAACAGTGATTATGTAGATATCTCCATACAAATTGTTGAAAATTTGGCAAAAGAGTTTGAGAATCAACTAGAAATAGTATTTTTTATCAAAGGCTGTGTTGAAACAGTTGGGAAGTGACATGAAAAAGCTTTATTTTATTAATAATATTTACACTGACTTAAAAACTTTCAATGAATCAGTTTTCTGTTACATTTTACTTATCATTTTAACTGTCTATAATGAGAACTGTTGTCAATAGATAAGTGTTCTTCATTATTGTAATAAATTAAAAGTATGTGAGTTAAATCTTTAGGTCTGCAACACATTGTGTGTGTGTGTGTGGCAGCACTTCCACCATCCATTAGGACAATAGAAACAAACCTTCCTTCAGATTTATGGAAGTAGTCTTTTACGAACAATTAATAGCCATATCGAATTTAAAAAGTATTTGCCTACGTCAATCCAGAATCTGGTGTGGAAAATTAAGAATGGATACTGAACAGAACTAAGGCAAAACATATGTGGTGGCACTTGCTTGCATCCCGTAATTAAATCTTTTTTATTGTTATTATACCAGCTAATAGATGGAAATCGCAATCCAATTGGCTATTGGAAATGAGGGGGAGAAATTTGGGGCATCTACGAGGTTACAGGGAGACAGATTTTGAAGTGGGAGGACAGAAAAATTGTGAGCCATTGGCACGAGATTATTAATTTGAGAGGCACTGTTGAGAGCTGAAAGTAGTGTCTTGAGGCATCAGCAGATGTAGAATTTTAGTAGGAGTTTGTACCATCTTGGGCCCAAGGTTTCGGCCATTCAATAAGATCATCCGACACCAGATTGTCGGCCCATAGCAAACCAGAACAGCTTGAAGTAAAACATCACCAGAGAATGCAGCTGCAGTCTATGATGGAATCACCAATTTTGATTCTAAAGAGTTTACATTGCCAGACCTATTTGCCATAAATTAAGTTGCTTCCTTTTGGTTCACCTCACAGGTAACTCTGATTTTAATGTTGTGTCTTGTGTAAATTATGAAGTTGTCAATGCTCTTCCCATTTATGCACATTCATTTTTTGTTTTGTTTTCTTTTAGATTTATATGAATTTTATTTGTTTAATTTTGTTCATTTATTACAATAAATGTCAACTACATTTTGAATTCATTTATTATTATTTCTTGTTTAAATTACAATTTCACAATATTAAATCATAGCTTAATTAATAAAATCCCAACCCCACCATATTTCTTACAATTGTCAACCAACATGGGGCTTATGATATTAAATAAATTAAACACCATACTCCATAATGATTATATTATACTGTTTTCAAGTCATCACTAAACAGGGCTCAAATAAATGTTATCATTTTATTAAAATTTTTTATTTAATTTATAATTATGACAATTGAAAATCAATTTAAGAGAAATTTGAGGAACTGGAAAGTTTATTGATGAAAATTGTAAAGAATTGCTTAAGTCACATATATCCGAAATTATTGGAAATAACAAACACTAATTAAAATTGCATTAGAAAATATACATTATCAAATTAAAAACTTAACCACCAGTTTTTTACAGACACCATTTCATTTAGTTAAAACGACGTTTCAGCACCACATTAGCAACTTCTTCAGGGGTTCAATTTTGAAAGGAAAAATATGCCAAATGTGTAAAAATCCAACCTCGTAGGCAGTCAAAGTTTTTCCTTTCAACAAAATTTAACACGTGAAGAAGTCCCAAAGCGTGGTGACGAAACGTCGTTTAAACTACAAAAAAACTATGTTTTTGAAAATTGGTAGTTAATTTATTTCATTTGATTATCTTTAAGAAACAAACGTTAATTGATTTACTACTGATATACTTCGCTGTAACTTTGCTATATAATTCATATCATATTACTGACTTTATATGAAATATTATCAAACTGATATTTCTATACCCGAGAATCGAAAGGCTAGGGGCTAGTAGAAACTTCACCGTTTGTTTAGGAGCCTTGAGGGTAGAAGTGCTCGGCAGGAGCACATCAAAAGGGAAATTCCTAGAACTACAGTTAAACAGCTTCTAGGGGCTGGTACAGTGTCGGTTGAAGTAAAGAAATATTGGATTGTTTTTGTCCACTTATTTATGCATTAAATTATAGTTTTAGAATTAGAGGTATTGATTCCATTAGTAGTCAGCTAAGGAAACAGGGCACTCAATAATAATGTATCCACGATCAAGTACATTCATTAATTGTAAAGAAAGAAGAAAACACCAATGATAGGCTTATACAAATAAAAGAGACTCAAAAGCACATCATTTATATATATAAAAAAAGTTAAACTAGAAAAACAAAACGTGAAATACTTCATTGTTAACTCACAAACAAGAAAATAATCCTTTATTAAATGTAAAAGTCTCAAAAATATTTACAACGTTGTGAGTAAATAGTTATACAAAAATTTTATAATATTTGATTTGTTGTTATACAATTATAACACTATTATTATTGTGACATTATAAAAAGAAATAATGCTGGCAGACATTTAAGTATAGCAACCAATATATGATCAGAAATTCAGTATTACTCATTTCGCCACTGCTTATTGGCCGACGTAGTTGGGGAAATCGGAACGAAACGGGACATTTATTGTTTAATTTTTTTGTAAAATTATTGAAAAAGAAAACTGTCTTCATAAAAATATAAATTATTAAGTTAATCTCATATCAATATAACTAAAACAACGAATTTAAATTTTTGATGAGGCCGAAAGGAATAGGATGTTTTATATATATATAAAGTTAGTGCAAATAATATAATTTAATTTAAGGAAAATCTTAACACCTTTCGTGTTTTCTTGATTATACTTATTTAGCGTGAGGTTGATCGCTTTATCAAATTTTCCTTTCGCAAAATGATTTTTCCTGGACTGCACAGTCTTTGCTAACATTTTCACTTTTACCTTTGTTCATTTTCTTTCTTAATCTATTTATTTTGGGTACAGCATCCTGTAATTCATTCTTACAAGTAGAGTCTGCCACGCTTTCCTTTTTATTATTGAGGAAAACATAACATTTTGACTTATACAGAAGTATCCCGTTCCGTACCTCACGCAAGTTTCAGTTTAAGATTTTTTCCGAGCCTTAATGCAAGGAAATATATACTTACTTAACGAATATATACCATTTAAGAGTTAAAAGCAAGGAGTTACCTTTTGTCGAAATGCTGCAAAAATTATTAAGTCACAGATGCAAGAAGCTAAACCAAAAGTTCATTCACAAGGTGGATTCAAAAACTTGGTCAAGTCGTTTGCCAGGACTTATTCCTTGACCAGTTACAATTTTACACCCCTATTTACTCCAGAATTATCCAGTAATAAAAATATCGTATCCCGTTCTACCCGATATCCCACTTCCCCTACCTGGTCCCGTCTGAAAGATAATGAGTCAAACGAGGTATAAATTAATAAAGTTAATTAAATAAAAATATTTAGTATTGAAATAACTAAAATCCTTTTAATGCCAATACTTTTATGGATAATAGTAGCCTAAATAAGCCGGGCAGATCTCAAACACTTCTCCATTGTATCAAACGCCCCACACAATACGACACCTTTTTATATAATTTAATAATTATTCTAGATCAATGACGGTTTTTATATTTATCAGTAGGTTGTTGGTTTCAGTCAATGATGACTTGTCTGTTCTGAATCACAAAAGATTTATGATATTCGCTCTGTGTTCCTATCAAGCTACCACAAGACAAATTATCTTTCTTTTAAAAACATATATTAGAATATAATAATACTATTGACTGGGATATTTCCAAATTTTAGACAAAAACAGCAATTACAAGTCCCGTTTAGTTCTTGAAATCCTTCATATTAGAAGCTACACTGAATGAAAAAACGTACACGGATTTGCTTACTAGTATATATAATTTAAAACGTACTGATTTTCTTTCTTTTCTTAAATTTTAATGTTCTTTGGTTATTTAATTATTGTATCCTGTACTTTTATATCTTTGTAAAGGAAGAATTGTTAATTTCAGTTCAAATTAAGAAGGTCCAGATCAGGAACGAAACATGTAGTTGTATTAAATTAATTTTGTTTTGTTTAACTAATTATCTGTTTTGGTTAGTTAAAACTTATAGAAGTTAATAACTATTATAAATTTCTAGTAACTCAAAAACTGACAATTAAGAGCTTCGTAAATCTCTGTTTTAGATTTAGATTTATTGTTGTTTCCATTAATCCGCGATTGAGGAAATAGGATACGTCATACATTAAAAATTAAAAGTGAACAAAATAAAGTACATAAATAAAGACAAAATCTTAAAATAAATTAATAAAAGGAAATGTATATATAAAAAAGTCGATATAAACACAACACGGACACATGATGTCACACACACTGGGAAACACAAACAAGTACACACTGAGAAACACGCAATGGAGTTTTAACTACTTGGAGCTCTGCGACCAGGAAACCGTCCTTCCCTCTGTCGTAACTCCAGGAAATACATGAAACAAACAAACAAAAGAGCAGAAAAAACTGAATATAAATTTTAAAGATATATGGTGTGTACTATTTTACAAGTTGGCAGCAGCTTCTTCAACGCTTTTTGCAGGAACCTTGATTTAAATACTAGAAGGACGATTAAGAAAATCCTGTACCGAGTAAAACGCGCCATTTAAAAGAATAGTTTTACTCTGCTTCACGAAGCTTTTGAAAGTACTATTTTTAACCGCTGGCGGAAGGCTGTTGTATAAAATTATCCCGGTATTGTGAATACTTTTCTGGTGTAGAGCAAGGCGATGCTTGTCGGACCTTAGAACTGAACGATTTCTGGTCGCGTTTTCATGAAACTCGCCATTTGTTTGAAACAAATTAGTGTTCCGCTTTACAAACTTTAATATTTCATAAATATATACGCTTGGTAAAGTAAGTATTTGCAAACTTTTGAAGAAAGGTTTGCAACTCGATCTAGAATTCGTGCTAGAAAGTATTCTAATTGCACGCTTTTGCAACTTAAATATTTCATTACTCCTGGAGCAGTTTCCCCAATTAGAGATGCCATAGCTCATAATTGAATGAAAATATGCGAAGTATTATTATAGTCTTCATTATTTTGAAGTTAAATTTATTATTTTATAGTTTTTATGATGCTTACCACTAAAATGAGAACAATTGTACGATAGAGAGAATGTACTAAAAGTTGAGTAATTGTTACAGTCCTTGTGGCAGTGGAATTCTTTTTCTGTTCTTGACTGTTGTAGTCGAATAAAGAAACTATAAAACACGCGTTACGTCTTTCGTTGCGGTAAGGGACGCTAAAATTTTTGTAATGACGAGTGCGCATCATATTGAGTGTTAAAAGTCCTATTGACTGAGGAATTGGTTTTGGGAACATGAAAGCTCTACACTGTCGGATTATTGTTTGAAGCGTGTTCGCCAATGCCAAGCACCACTCAGAAAATCAAGCCACTGCAGGCTACAGTCATGGAAAACACGAATACGGATGCGTTTAACAGTAGCAGAGTGTCAGCAGCATGAGTTAAGTAGGTACAGTTGCAAATATGCATTGTCCTGACGGGGATGCAACCCTGAACAGTTTATGAAATATTATCACCAAAAATGGATTTTATCATGTAGTAGCTGGGTGTCCGGTCATTTACATTAACCAGCTGCAGTTTCTAAATTACGACTCGACATAGACAAACCAGTGAGATTTATTAGGCCAAGTAAGTAATTATTATATTTCCATTATATTACGAAATGCAATATGGGGAAACGTCAAGATAAATAACTACTATATATATACATATATATAGTAGATATATATATAGTAGTTATATATATATATATATATATATATATATATATATATATACCTCTACAGAAGACAGGCAGCAGTAATTAGAATATAAGATCAAGAAAAGAAAGACATAATCAAGAAAGCAGCAAGACAAGGATGCAGTCTGTCGCCCATGCTGATTAACTTATATATAGAACAGGCGATGAAGAATGTTAAAACGGAATATGGAAAAGGAATCATACTGCAAGGAGAATAAATAAAAACCTTACGCTGTGCCAACGATATTGTACTATTAGGGAAATTAAGAAGAAGACTTGGAAATCATAATAAATGGCATGAACGTGGTCCTGGAGAAAGAGACCAATATGGGGATTAATAGAGGGAAAACCAAGGGTGTTAGATTGGGAAGGGAAATTTTCACGGTAGTTAAGGAATTCTATTACTTGGGCAGTATAATAACTAGGGATGGTAGAATTATAGTAGACATAAAGTGTAGGACTGCACAGGCAATGAAGGCTTTCGCGAAAAAGATGAATTTACGTACGGGAAATATAAGTGTGAATATTAGGAAATCGTTGCTAAAAATGTTCGTATAGAGCGTAGATGAGAAACCTGGACGATAGTTGTTGGCAAAAGGAAAAGAATAGAATCCTTACTTCTCATTGTAATTATCCTTTACAGTATATATAATTGTCGTGATAAACCGGTGGCCAGAGTTATACTTGATATGAAATATTATCACTTAAAATGGATTTTATTATGTATTAGCTGGGTGTCCGGCGATGGACAAGTATTCATTTACATTAACCAGCTACATTTCCTAAATTACGGCTTTATATTTTTCACATTGTTGATTCCTCAACCTAAAGAAAGAATTTAATTAATTTTTTACGCAGTTGATCTGTAATTATTGAAATATTACGAGAATCTTACAACATAGGCTCCGCCCAATTTCAATTGCAGCGCCCTCAATGTATTCATTTTTTAACGTTATTTTAATTGTCTAATCAAAATTGTAAACCAATCGACGTAGAAACTATTTCATATTTCCTGTCTAATTTTCTGTCTTTGTATTCGTTTTATTTTCTTGGAATTTGAATTTTTATAATTTTAATCATCCCCTCTATTATTTTCATCCGAGGAATTCACTTCTCTGACTTTGTCTCGAAGCACCGGAAAGGAGAGACGTTTGTCGGGTTGCTCCCTGAATTTTCGTTGAGTCCGAGTTGGGCTTTCATGAAGCCTGCCCTTAGTCCGAGGGAAGTGACATCGCGAACCAGATCCTATATCATGCGTAACATACGCCTCGTTTTCACCGAGACTTTCGGCAATCTGTCCGTAAGTAAGCCGTTTACTCCAGGGAGCTGACCTCAACGCCCACGCTTGTGACGACTCAGGCGATTTCTTGGGGGGCTGCATCGCACCAATACTCAGGTGAAATCCTTCCTGAACATTTTATGAATTCATCAAACTTAATCATCCAAATTCCTGCATTAACACCTGATAATCGAGATCGTCGTCGGGAGAGAGAGCGAATTCATCACGTGCCGTGTGCGGGGACTTATGACGTAAGATTAAAAAACAAATATTTATTTCCTAAACCTGTACACAGTACTATCAATAGCTCTTAAATTGGTTATGACGCTAAAATTTCCCCACCATACCACTATGATTGCTTCCGTGTTAAATAATATATTTTTATTAATCAATTAATCTCTTTTAAAATATTATCAGTGCATAAATAATACATATATATATATATATATATATATATATAATTCGTCACGTTAATTGGAGCCCAACGTGGGGATCAATAATTAATATTAAATATTGATAATAATTAATCGTAATTAGTAAACTTGGCCTCCCGTCTCCCATATTCTTAACAATGTATATATTGTAACATAAAAAGTTACGATGAACAATGCAGGCCAGCTTGCGAGTTGCAATTGTTGAGTAACTTACGGAACTCGGGCCAGCAATGTGGTCTGGGAGTCGTCATGGGGTGATTGGAGAAGCAGGTTGTGTCGGCGGGACGACGAGAGAATGACCACGCCCTGCAGATATAATTTTTTTTCATGCTCTGATTGAAATTAAAACTGTTAAAATCAATTTTTGGTGTTTTTATGAAAAATACCTGGCGCCCTAAAGGAATTAAGAAATCCTCGAATACGGAGGAACGACGGATCTGCTACAATATATATAAAGAAATAATGCTACAGATAATTGTATATGTACTGTATGTGTAAAATTAATTTTCCCATCTTAAATGAGCACATACTTACAGAAAAATACACAGAAACAGTTATATTTATAAGAAGAAGATACTTAAACGATCACTTCGGTCTGACAAACATTAAACAATGTGTGCAAATGAATGTATACATCTTTAAAAAATGAACTTGGGTTTGCACCTCAATCGTCTGCCTTATGTCTAATAAAACATTTTGTATATTTATTAAGTATTTAAAAGTATTGTTACTTATATAAAATGTTAATTGAATTTAAATATTATATCATACTTTGTTCTGACACTCTATTAAAAGAATTTTATCTAGTGATCATTTTTATTTAGAATCTTAAAATTATAATAGATAGTTTGTTGAACTGAAATCGATTATGAAATGCTTTTGTAAATAAAAATATTGGAAACGAACCGATATAATTAGCCTGAAAGTACACCTGCACTTATAGTGTCCTATAAATTATTAATCATAACAACTTTTTTAAGTAGTAGAATTATAAAATTAAAATATTCCATGTATTGCTTGCTAGCCGTTATAAAAATTATACTTTCTATTCTTTACGGTATATTAAATTTAAAAATTGCTTCA
Organism: Eucriotettix oculatus; assembly: GCA_034510155.1. Lineage (NCBI taxonomy): Eukaryota > Metazoa > Arthropoda > Insecta > Orthoptera > Tetrigidae > Eucriotettix > Eucriotettix oculatus. The sequence goes on along the minus strand of CM067376.1, from coordinate 51,831,140 downwards.
CCTTTTTTCTACTCCTTAAAAGTTGGGAACAGGTACCGCATGAAATCCTATTTTCAGTTAATTACAGTTCTTATTTATAGTCATGGTTAATTTTTCTGTATACTACTATTAAATTATAATTCAATAATTTAAGCTAAATAATTTCATAACCAATATGCTATATACCACGTTTCCAACACAATTTTCTATGGATCACTTCAAGTTAATTACAAAGGACTAGTTGAATACTATAATACACTTGAAGAAGTAGGTGATACGTAGTGTAAATTGTTGTCTGACTCCAGTCTTTACCTCTAATAACGTTTTTTAGTTAACAGCAATTTGGTAAATGTCTCGTCGGACTAGAGACAGAATTCTGGGAAGTAAACGTAGCAATTCATCAAACTGAAGTTAGCAAACCTTCTTGAAAGAAACGGCTCTGAATTTTCTCACCCAGGCGAAGGAGGAAAAAATTCTAACTTAGGCGGCGCTCAGAAGACGTTTCCTAATTTCCCCTGCCTCTTATCTCCAGTTTTACGAAAAAGACGCCCTGCAATTACATAAACGTTAGCGCACACATCTCTCTTCGTTCTTGTACTAGTCAAATTTTCATATTTCAATACATTATTGAGGTAATCAGGCAAACCAAAATATTCCTAAATGAATTTTGGTTACAAAATTTAGAACATATTAATCACAATAAAGCAACATATCTATTGTACTAATTCATTTCTTGAAAAAAGTCAGATATATCTATCTATTAATACTAACTGAAGTTAAAATAATTATATATATATATATAGATTAATTTAATGATTAAATAAAATACAGAAATATTGCTTCAAATTGACACTCAGACATAGTCAATGAAACTTAATTTTAGAAGATGAAAATTTCAACCTCACCGCTCTGGTTGACATTTTTCATTTTTCATTTCATAGTGTCAAATAAGCAAACGGTATTATAATGGGAATGGACAGGTAATTATAATTTAATAATATATTTATAATATATAATATAATTATATTTTAAATGAAATAAGGAAAAATCCTTGTTTTTAAGATTAAAACAATTAAATTTATTAATTCAAATAGATATAAATAGAAATTTGGGGTTTCGTTAATATGCCAACACTAACTCAGAAAGATACTTAATCTAATACAGCAGAAAAAAGCCACTACGCATTTTGATGCATTAATAGGCACTGTCAGACCTTATTTCTCTTTTTGTGAGATTACTGCTTCCTTCGTTGGCTCCGGCTCTATTACCTAAGACTGACTTCCTTCTAGGAGAGTAGGAACTGGTCACATCGCGAGGTTTTCTTCCTCGATTCGAGCGAATAGGTAAACGGACAACTTAGATGTATAAGATGAAGATAAAGATAATGCTTAATGTAAATCATTTTATTTTATTTTAAACATAAATGAGTGACACGCAAGTCCTTAAAATATATATTCAAAAACTATGCATAGTTTTCCAAAATTAGTAGATAATCGCATGTTTCTTCTCCTTTCTTTTTAATCATGTAAAATGTTTTCTGCAGCATCCAAATTTTCGCATAAGTGAAATGTTTCAGCAAAAAGAATGACGTATTTTAATAATATATATTATTAGTGTAAAAATGTTTCCACTGTAAATTGAATAACAAGTTTATAAATTACTCGCCCACACATGCAATTACGTGTCGTAAATTAATTAGTTTCAATTATAAATGGTGAGAGTCTCGTTGTCAATTTCTGTGATGAAATCCAATTATCGCGCGCAAACGAATGTGGGAAAGCAAACTTGAAGCCTGTATCTCGATAAAGCTTCTATTTGATGAAATATGTGAAAATCACTTAAGGCTTATCCACCCCATTAATTTTTCCAATAACTAAATTTGTTCAATCACAATGTTTTATGACATAAAATGTTCAGTTACTCTTTTTATGACTTAAGCTCCGTTTTATTTCTCTCTGCATAACCTTGGGTATTCGGCAGTTTGCTTCTCATTCATCATGAATGCGAGTGCTTTCAAAAATCTGGGATCATAAAAGGGCGGAGAGAACAACCTGCTGCTCCCATCACCCCATGACGACTCCCAACGTCTCGCCAGACCACATTGTTGGCCCGGGTTGCGTCAGTTCCTCAACAATTGCAACTCGCAAGCTGGCCTGCATTGTTCAATGTAACTTTTCATGTTACAATATATATATATATATATATATAATCCTGACTTTTCCAGTGGTTTGACCTTTACTTTTTGCACTTCTAAATTGTATTGCGGTGTATAATGTTAATTTAATATGCGATTGATTTGAGAGATGTACGCAGAGTAATAAATGACAGTGTTTGAAAAGGAAAACATTCATAAAATAAGGGTTTCTACGTCCCATCTTTATATATATATATATATATATATATATCACCCCATGACGACTCCCAACGTCTCGCCAGACCACATTTTTGGCCCGGGTTATATATATGTATATATATATAAAGATGGGACGTAGAAACCCTTATTTTATGAATGTTTTCCTTTTCAAATACTGTCATTTATTATTACTCTGCGTACATCTCTCAAATCAAAGCATATTAAATTAACATTATACACCGCAATACAATTTAGAAGTAGCAAAAAGTAAAGGTCAAACCACTGGAAAAGTCAGGCTTCATTTTAGGTATCTTACATGGGAAAATAATGAAGACGTAAGCTAAACAAGAGTTTTGTTTGAAGGTTGAGTTGCGCACTGGTCGATGGAAACTGAGCTGTTCATGGTTACATTTCCGGTGGTCGGTCCCCCAGGTGTTATATAGAGGAGGCACAACTGTGGAAGATATGCAAGAGACGTTGTAATGGGAAGAGCGAACTAGGCTGTGTGTAGCCGTATCAGTCGTGCACAAGAGCGCTGAACGAATGAAATAATGAGAGGATATAACTGTCACGAGCAGATGCCATTGTAGCGGCAGGAGCAATGTCACGAAACAACGACACATTACTTCAACTAGTGCATTATTGCAGTTTCGCACAAATTCGAAAGCGAAGTTAATTCAAGTGTGTTGAAAAAGTCAGGTACAAGACCATGAATAGTTATTAATTTAGAATTGGAAAGCTTTTTAAAGCATGCAATAATAAATTCCAAAACTAATTGAAAAGTTGAAGTTACGTTTAGAATTGGTTTCCATATTAAATTTTAATTTTTATGCATAAATTGATTTTAATACTTATCAAATTAATTGATTACTTTCTGAAAGTTGAGATGAATATGCGGGGTTTAAACATATTTAATGACGAATATGATATGAATATTGTGAATAAATTAAGTTTAAATTGTAAAATTAAATATTAAACAACGTTTATTGCACCAATTATTCTTTCATGGCCGACTTTTTTAGTATTAATAATAATTACACTCAATACAAAATTTGCATTGATTTAATTATTAAACAACTAAATGTTCAGCAAGGAGCTTACTAAATAAGAACCTTCTTATTTACATCTATTATTACATATTTAATATTTATGATTCGGAAATTTACATCTATTATGAAATATATATGAAAGTTAACAATAAGATAAAATGTCTATTTAAACCTGATTTATAATCCACTATTTTTTCGTAACACCTACAAGTGTAGTTTCCTCAAAAACCTATCAATTATTTCTGTATAATTTTAATACCGATACTGCTTTTTCTAATATATTCATTTTTTTTTTGCTTTTGTCCAATTGTCCTAAGAGATCGAGAGATCTGGCTACTGACAAAAATCCCACAATCGTTGTTTTAAATGATAACCTATAGACATAATTACGTTTGCGTGACTTTGGTGAATAAAACAAATAAAACAGCCAATTTAGTCATAAATAGTTTTTAACGGTAATTTTCTTATAGAAGCAGGTCTGCAGGTCAGCAGTAAGAGGAAATTGTAAGAAAGTTACAAACAGAGCAATATCTGATAATAACGGTTTCTGTGCTGTCCGAAGCTCGCTGCTGGTCTGGCTCAGGTAGAATTTCATAAATATTCCCCTGGATGGGTAGAAAATAAGCACCTTGCATCTTGTCAAACGCCACCGAGAACAAGAACATTCCACCCCGGATTACACAAGCCAGAACCACGTAAAAAATCAAAAAGTCTATCACACCTTGCATTCAGCTGCCATTGTATTTCTATATGGCTACTTAATCTGTAGAATCACAGCTCCACTGTCTCTCTCCGTCTCAATCACAATGTTTGCCTTAACTCCCCAACAAAATCCATCGCCTACCTCTTTGCGAAACTTTTCCCCACTCAAGTGTCCATCAGTGGCGGAGGTAAATTCTTCCCCAATGAGAACTATAAACGTCGAGAATCTGGGAGGACCATTCACCCCACCGACCATAGATAGTTGTGAAATTGTAAGGCATGGTTAACAACAAATTTTTAACGGAATGTCACCACTTCAGAAAACCCGGACCGGCGTCAGAATGTCTGTATTTTATTACCCTTTCTGTAACTCTTTCAATATCCCTCAAGCCGACTCCCTTGTACTGTCAAATTACATATTAAGGTGTATTTTTATCATTATCTAATGATATAACTTCTCGCGTTGGTACATCCTTAATGTTTGCATTACGATTGTTATATTATGGACCATCATTGGATCATTTTTCGTTTAAGGTAAGGTTTATTGAACTATGTTAGACCTAAATCCGATGCCAATCCTATCCACTAAGAAAATAATCATAAAAATTTAACCAATATATTATCAGTAGAGTACAGTCAAAAATAAATAAGGAAATTCGGAACAACGTGCTTTAAAACGAAAATTATCGCTCTGCTTTTACATAGTTTTCTTATTTTAAATGTCTCTAAATCTTGGTACACCAAAGAGAATGTTTCAAAAGTTATTAAGAATATATTCTAAGGAAAATGATGTTTCAGTTTCGTCGGTAAAATTAATAATTTAATCATAAAGTCTTTCTTACAGATTTAGGTTTAAGAAATTGTATCCTAAACACCGTTTTATCATCCCTCGTTTATATCACCTCCTCTAAATTTATTCCTAAGCTAGCAGTTGTTTTTTCTTCTTATTACGCAAATAAACATACGGGAAATATTTTCACTGAACTACTTAATTAATAGTTTCTTACAAATATCGTTTTAACTTTTATTCTTAGCCCTTGTCACACTTCCCGAACGGCTGGCTGTGCGATTTTTATTGACTATAAATGAAAAGAAAAACATATTTATGCAGTTACCAATCCGTTGTGTTTTGTAAATTTATACGGAGCTCCTTTGAGCTACTTTATATTTAATTATTTACAGAATTCTGAATGGAAGCAGTATTTTCCACTTTCCTTTAAACAAGTTCTGGTTTAAAATTATTTTAATTTGTAATGGACTGACTTAAGTTGAATTCAAGATTTAAAAAATTTGTATCAGCAAAGAAACCAACAAAACGAAAGAGTTTTGGTATATGTTGCTGAATAATTTGACATAAAATGGAAAACTGTAATAACAAAATATTAGGGTTTACATAAAATCAGACTAGGTTAAATAAGTTAATTATCTAAGAAATAGTGTACAGTTATAAATGTTTTGTAGATGAACACGGAACAGGAGATAATTTAGAGGATACTTGTTAATTACAATTATGATTACCTTATTCAATGACATTCATTTTGCGGTATTTCATCAGCAGAGAATTAATAAATCCCGTAAATATTAAGATTATTTACTTTATAACAAATTAAGAAATCAATATTTAACAATACCATACCATCGTCTCCTGTCTAGCATGAAAAGTCTCACTTAATTTTCCTTGCGCTAGATCTGTTAATTTGAGATTCTGCTTGCTCGGACGAGTCGAGCCAAGGGACGAAAGCTTAATGCTTCCTTCCTCAAGAAAAGTGCCAGCTGCACTGAAATCTCAGCTAATTAATTAATTAAACTCTTCCAGCTTTCGTCTTAAAGTTATTTCCCCTCAAATATGGATTTTGGCACCCTGTGAAATTTAAAAACGGCGAAATTAAAAAAAATCTAAATAATTCTCTCCCTCGTTTCTGACGTTAATTAATGCGCTGTAGGTAAGATCAAGTATGCAATTATTAAAAAAATGTAGTGAATTTTATTCCTTCGATACCGCTTCGTATGTTTCAGTAATAAATGAGGTGGATCTTGTTAATTCTCTATTCTTAATTTACATGACACTTAAATTGGGAATTTTTAACGTTTATTGATTGAATATGACTAAAAGTTACATTTAACAACAGAAAGTAAATGAGCACATTGGAGTAAATATCATCATGAAACGAATATCAAATACACTTATAATGAAAATATGGGGAATACTAATTTTAATAATTAAGAAATATTATGATTTTATGATAATATCAATAAACAATTTACTTTAACAAAACAAACATATTTACAATAATAATTACAAATTTTTAATAGTTTCAATAATTAAGCCGGCACTTATTTTCAATAATAACCACACATATATTTACAAAATGATTTACATTAATTACTTAAACACTAACAATTTTAAGACTCATCTCAGGGTCGCACCTTATGGGCCTTCTCATAGAACAGATATTTTATTACACTAAACCACTCGGATCTGGCAGCAAAGAGTTACAGATGCAGTAGTTTACCTAATCGTCTTAGTGCAGGTTCCAGCTCCTTCCTCGTCATTTCTCCAGATCGTCACCGCTCTCCAACAATCTCCTCCAAAATCTGTCTCAAAATTCCATCTCACCGCTCTCGTACCACCAATCTCTCTAATTCACTTTCTACCAATCTGTCTCTCCACCAATCTGATCACCAATCAATCACCGCAATCTCAACATCTCTCCAACAATCTGTTCATTCCATGCTCTACCACCAATCTGATCCAAAAATGTCTGCGTCTTTAATACCTCGTCCCCACTTCTGCGACATCTGTAACCAAGGTGGCAGGAATGGATCTCCTACAATAATATACATTGTTACATTTGGGGAACACATGCCTCCCGTCACCAAATTCTCAGACAGATTAAGAAATCCTCGAGCCGATACGTCGAGTCTAGGTTTTATAGCCCAAGTGTCAACCGCTGTCTCCTTTGTTTTGATTCCGCCGCCAAAGGCGGGCAGCTGTATCTGTTCGTTAAACACTATTTAAATTTGTTTACTCTCCAACCTTTATTAACGGGAAACTCTCTTGTATCGTTGGCCATCTAATGAGAAGCAGAAGGGAAACTTCCATTTGAAAAGATACGTTTTTTTATAGTGACAGGTTACATGAGAATCATCCAGCTGTTAATGTAATAGTATAGGAAAGTGTTGGAAAAGGGGATGCGGAAGTGAGACAAAGACAGCCAAGGGTTAATTAGAGTCCCCGGCTATAGTTTAAGGATCCTATACGTCATTCACGTGAAAATTTTTCAAGGGATATTACAGCGGCGTTGCTCAATTCAAAGGATCACCGGAGTTTTGTTTCAGGCTAAAAGAAAATTCTTTACTCTTTCGTCGACAATAACGAATTTAATTGTTTTCTGAAGGTCTAAGTTCGAGAGATCACTTATTAAATATAGTTTACAATATATACTATTTATTCTAGGTATAAAAATTATTACCAATTACCCTCACACGCGTTTTAATCTATAACAATAAATAAAATTGAAGTGTCAGTCTATGTTGAAGGATGTCACGAATAGACTCTGAAATCACTTAATTGATTTCAATGAAAATTTTAGGGATTAAAACAGGTATTTTCAATAAAGTTTTTGTATATATTACATTTAGATATGTTTAACGGTTCAGAAGATATTATTATAAATATTTGTAAATCCATTGGATTGCCGCGCCAAAGTTGGACCTATTCAAGAGCAACTGTGAGGTTTGCCCTTAGGTGTTCCTATACCATTCATCCAATTGCCATAGAAGACCAAATATGTCTTAACGACATATAAAAATTGCAAATGAATAAATTGTGCCTTCACGTGTCATATCTGTCAAACGACATAATTAAACTACTGTTTGGCGTATAATAATGAAAATATTAAATGATACTTTATTTAAGTAATTATACTTTTCAATTTAGGGGAAAAGTGAACAACATGGAGGACGTTGACTAAGAGAAGAGATAGATTAATAGACCACGTTTTAAGACACGAGGATCTTGTAAAATTAGCATTAGAGGGAAGTGTGTGGGGTAAGAACAGAAGAGGGAGGCCAAGGATGTAATACGCTAAATGGATTAGGGAGGATGTTGGATGTGGTAGTTATAAGGAAATGAAAAGACTTGCTCAAAATCGGTTAGCATGGAGGGTTGAATCAGTCCAGTCTTAGTATTGAAAACCATAACAACAATAGTAATTCAAAATGTCACAGTGCAGATTGATTATATAAAGACCCGGGCCGCACACACTAAATTTTTTTTAGTTACAAATACTCGCGATGCTATCCAGGTTTTGCCACCTGCATTTATTTTCTGCTAAGATCTCCCGTTATGGCAGATACAGGCGTTGGACCGAATAATACGAACACCAGGCAATAGGGTATGGCTTATTGCAGGTTGTCACCACTGTGTACGTGTAAATTCTGCGACGCGACTGCAGTGCCCAGTTGTTGCGCCTCGTTTTGATGGTATCCTACAGTATATTATATGCTTTGTTCTGTGACTGTTAATAGTAATGATCGGTGAAATGAATGATTTATTAGATTTGGAAGGAAGACAAATAGTTGGTGCGCTGTTAGCGGGTGAATCTGTTACGATAACGGTTCAACTGTTTAACGATTCACGATCGTCAGTATCCACAATAATGACAGCATTCACAAAACATGATAAAATGTCATTTAGCAAAGAGGAATAGTAGTTGAAAGCCAAAGTTAAGTGACAGAGACAGACGCTCATTAGAAAGGATTGTGTCCAAGTAACATAAAACTTCCACGGCAAAGGTGAATGTAGAACTCAACACTTACTTGAGCAATACTGTTTCGACAAAACAGTGCGGCGGTAGCTTCACTAAGCTAACATTCATGGAAGAGCTACAATTTCGAAACCCTTTCATAACGGAAGCCAACGCAAAGCTGCAAAAGAAGTGGTGCCACTATCATAAAACCTAGACACTGGATGTCTGGAAGAATGTGATATGGTCCGATGAATCTTCTTTTACATTTTTTCCTACAAACGGCCGGGTTTATGTATGGAGAACACCAAAATCTGCCTACGATCCGACCTGCCTGCTTCCTACAGTCAAGGATCCGTTATGATTTAGGCGGTTATAACTTAATATTCATCTGACTCTTACCTGCTGGATTACTGCGAATGAATATTGCTGACAGACACTCCCATATTCTAAGATGATAATGCGTCCATACACACAGCCAAAAAGGTTCAGGAGTTGTTTTTAGAGCATCAGAATGTCATCAAACATGTGCAGCACAATCTCCAGATCTCAACATCATCGAACCCTTATGGGGAGTTTTAGAGCAGAGAATCAGGAGCAGATTTCCACCTCCAACATCTTTGCGACAATTGGCGGATGTTTTGCTAAAAGAGTAGGAGGACATTCCGATGGAAACTGTTCAGACACTCTATGAATACAAAGCTGTTCTCAAAGCTGGGGGCGGAAGGGGGATGATGGTGTACAGCCTCTCATCCTCAAGTTGGAGACCTTTAACCTTCCCGAGGTACCCTTGTATAATCTAATTGGTCATGGCGTAAACCGGGAGCAGCGTGCATTTGTCATGTGACTTGGTGTCGGGTCCCGGCCAGTCATACCTGGGTATGTGACCAGGGGTGGCTCGCTGGGAACTAGTATCTTCTATGAGCACTGGGGATGGACTATGACGGGTCGGGGTCATCGCACGGTGGTTCATCAAGCCTTCGGGCTAGGGCGTCGAGTATGTAAATTGCTAGCCATACTTAGTTATCCGATGATGAAACTGTCTTATATTTCGTGGTTGCGCAGATCATCCATAGGGGATAGCTGCTGACTTCCACTTCCGAAGTGGGTGCGCCTGGCCTCGGAAACGAGGTGCTGCAATCCGGAAGAAGCGGGAAGATTCGAATGCCGGTCTTAGGGTGGTGCTCCCCCTCAGCGGAGTTTTCCATGTGACTCCTCTGGGGGAAAGAGGCTACCCTTTGCTGGAAGTGCCAGCGTTACCGTAAGGTTGAACCCGGCCAGTCGTAAGGGGGTACTCGCTACCACTGGGGTTTTTTGATGGGGCCCTTGTGGGGGATAGAGGCTCCTGTCTCAAAGTGCGGTACGAGGCTAACCTGAACCTTCAGCGAAAAATACATGCAGACAGGGGTGAGCTTTAGCCCACTTGTCGCTCTACTGGGTGGCAGCCCTGCTCACAATTGGGTTGGAATGTGTCGGGCAGTGACATCCGCTCAAAAACCCACGGTGGTGGTGTAACAAGTCGGTGCCTGGGTATGTGTAACCTAACAGTAGGGGGCGGACCAGGCCCGGCATTTGAAGCCACCAGCTTTTGGGTAAGGACACTTTCGCCGTAGCGGGTGGAGTGCTTTTCCGACAGGTCAGAAACTTGGGTGTAGAAGCCGTACGGAACTTGAGCAACATAATCCGCACCACACTAGCCGGTTCGGGCGGAGAAGTGCCTCGGAGTAATCCCTGGTTAACTCCGCACGGCTGGTATTCAACAGATGATTAAGCACCTTAGGCGAGGAACCCTCCGGGGCAATATAAGCCATAAAAGCCTCATGGCACACACGGGGTCAGGTGCTGGTTCATTTCCAGTACATCCTGAAATCTAACGACCAACTGTTCTCAAAACAAATGGTGGTCCAACTTCTTATTAATCAATAAATGCAGGTTTCAATATTATTTTGTGCATCCCGGGAAGCTGGAGAGGTGCTGATCCTGCGGGCTCAGGATTGGCAGTCAAGATAGGATGACACGAGGTTTAATGATCGATTAAAATCGTGCTGAAATACACAAAATAACAATTTTACTGATTAAATAGGTCTATAATTAACTACAACGAAATACATTTAAGTGTTCAGTCTCAAATATCAACAGCCCTCGGTAGTATGTTTTGATTTTTGGGACAAATGGAACAAAACCTTAACATTTATTAGAGTCATCAAGGAACACACTTAAATGTGAAATAAATTTACATTAACTTAACGTCAACTTGGTACTGTTATCACGTACTAAACTGAACGATTCTTCCCATGTGACTCATTTCTCTGTGGATAAACGATTTAGCTCCTGTGGAACGCTTCTAAATATCCTTCATACATCTCTATGCATCGTCCTGTGACCTCCTCTTCCTCTCATCACTAATTAGAAAGCTAGAACAATAAAATAAAATTAAAACATTTTCCATGCCTGGGAACAACAATTTGACTTCTTCATTTTATCGTTTGTCAGAGTTAAACTTTTGAAACCATGGAACCCCTTCAGTCTTTTCAACAGTAATTTAACATTTAATCTGAGCATTCTGCAGCATTTTTATATTAATTACATTTACTCGCTTCATTCACTTAAATAATGTGTTATGAGTCCGTCGTCTGAGATATTGTTTCCACCAAGGAGTTTATCATACTGTCATTTATGATTAACGCACGAAAATAACTGCGGTTTGAATAATAAAACTATTGGCTTGAAACGGCATTCCACAAATTTGTACGCACCCCCAAAACGTCTTACTTACATTTGAAAATCAGTACTGTTAATACACTCTGAGTATACTAAAAAAGTTGTCTGATCCACTTTCTGCTTTTTAAGTGTTCCCCACTTTCGGTGTAACGCTGTAATCTCTTGTATAACTTACGTTTTCCTTACCAACTCTCGTTGCATCTTTTCAGAGGATCCATCCAATATGCCGAGAAAGATTTCCGATACATTTGTGCGTAAAGCGACTTCCTAATAAGGTAAAGAGTTTCCAAGTCATTCTGCTAGCCCCCAAAATATATTTCCAGCCGTCTTTCGTTGGCCGACTTCCTCTCATAAATGCCTTGGGCTGGAAAATCACTTTGCCACTGATAACAGCTTTTCGTTCGACCTTGTCCCTTCCCAGATACTTCGCTGGTCCTCAGCGTAAAATGATGTTCTAAAGTAATTTGCCCTACTTATTAATTTTGATCCCTACATAACGTTTAAACTACAATTACTTTATCATTAATTTTCAGTAGATACGGCTTTGAAATATTCTCATTATTTTGTTGTATATAAGTAAATAATTATTACTCTATAATATAATATTTTCAAATGCTAAAATTAAAATACTGGGATTTCTGTATGTGTAGGCAGTGTTAAGAAAATTGTAGTCTCAAATATCAACGATTTACACAACGGTAAAATTAAAAATCACTCATAGACCACGGAGGAAACATTATTCTTTAAAAATAGTCTTTCATAAATAACGTTAAAAATTGTTGAGTGTAAAATATATATATATATATATATATATAATTAAATTATCGCTATGTTAGTCTTGAAGTAAAGTATAAGATAATAACGAGACTGAATTAATTTAACCACAAATATAAAACTTATATAAATAAAAACGCACCGTAACTGTATTGATAAAATTATGAATTGAAAACTGTGGAAGTTGTTGAATGTAGGATTCTTAAACTATGGTCCGGGGACCAAATTCAACCCTTAGCTACCTTTCTCTTCCTTCCGCATCCACCATTTCAATTCCCTTTTTATACTATTAAAGGGGAGTTTCCGGTTTCTGGATCACTCTCTTGTAGTATGTTACCCCAAGTAATAATATAAAATTTTATTATAATATTAAATATGAATAAGATAAATTTAACGACCGTTGGCAGACTTTTTTAGCTTGACTTTCCAAGGAATTGAACCTGTAGGGTAATATTATGAAATTAGAAATTTTATTATTTTTTTCCTTAATGAATTCTGAATTTCTACTTTTATACTTAATATAATCTAATTAAAATTGAATTATTTGTTTAAAACTTTTTTAAAAATGTTATACAAAAATGTAGATATTGGATGGTGATTACCCAATGTAATCCATTGTAAATTTATTTTTAGTATACCTGAAGAAGTCTCAAATGAGAGACGAAACGTATTATAGTTTAATATTAAAACAAAAATAAACACTGGCATAGAGACAGTTTTAAATCATTTATTGAATTAAAAATGTTTATTAATAACCATTAAATATATATTTTTATTAATAACAGAAGTTTAAAATATTATTTAAATATATAATACGTTTAGTTACAATTAATATAAATTAAATTATAAAGGAGCAATATTTTAAGTTTACTATAATAGAATAATTTAAAATAGTATCCTATTGTCCTCCATACTGTTCCCTCTTCCCCTATTCTATTTAGAACTTTCTCGTTAGTATTTTTCTCAACCTATCTGATTTTCATAATTCGTCTATTTCACCACAAAGGCTTCTATTCTTTTCATTTCCCCAACAACTGTCTTCCACATTTAACACCCATAAACGCCACACTCCATACGAATACTTTTAGCAACGACTTCCTAATATTCACACTTATATTACCCTTCAGTAAATTTCTCTTTTTCGTGATAGCCTTTCTTACCTGTGCTATCCTGTGCTATCCTTGATGTCTACTATATTTCTACTATCCCTAATTATTACACTTACCATGTAGCATAATTTCTTAACTTCCTTCAAAATATCCATTCCCAATCTAACACACTCTGTTATTCCACTGTTTCCCTAACTACAATCCATTACCTCGGTTTTCCCTCTATTAATACTCACATTGAACTCTTATCCATGACCACGTTCAGGCTATTTATTATGATTTCCAAGTCTTCTTCTGACTCCTCTATTACTAAAATATCGACAATGTTTGTATTAAATAATTTTTTTGGTCCGTTTATATTTAATTTTCCTACGCCTTTTATGAAACAATAAAAATAAAGCTCCTCTGTAGATTTGCATTTACTTTTATTTTCGGAGTTATGTAGCTAAACTGGTTCTCCTATGATAAATTCAATGCAAACAACACTCGGAAATCCACATATTCGGAATTGGCGATCGAAACTGGTGTAATATAATTATTTCGTAAAGCAATTCAGTATCTTCCCGGTTCAGGGACTTGTATGTGATCAGCTCAATTGTAGCTGAGTATCTCCCGGATTGCACAGGATAACCTGTCAGCAGGTTGAAGTCGTTCCCCCCTGTGCTCACCACAGAGCTTGCAGAAGGAAATATTCCGTTCTCCAAGAGCTCTGATTGGAGGAAACATCCTCAGCAGGTGGAGGGGTTTGAACGGCTACCCCTGTGCAGAGATCTTGGGGTCAGCAGAGACCGATCTACGACTAAGCGGGTCGATGGCTCCTGGTGCTAAACGCCAGTCTGTCTAACTTTTATCTTTTTATTAAACCTTCTTTATTCTTCATTCAACTCTGGACTGGAGTGCGACGAAACACCAACCACTACGCTTAGGTTCATTCAGTTGAACCCGAACCCTAAAATCACCGTTTTCCTGTTTCCAATTGGGTGACCGCACACGAGCAGATATCATCGCCAGATATGATCGGGCGACCAATCGCCGGATTGGATTGCCTGAACGATCAAATATGCGTTGCGTCTTCACGTACAGATCAGATCTGAACAATTGACGGTCGTCAAGCGCTGAAAATCAGATTTACGTGTATGTTCGAAATATTTCGTGTCAGGTTAGTAATAGCTACCCTATTTTAGCATAATGAAGTTTTCTAGTGTAAGTTGTTGGAGACAAGGTATTAAATGAGCCAGATTTTATTATTATAATTCGAAAATATACTTTGATGTCAACAACGAAATTTATATAATTTAAAGCAGTAATAAGCAACTTTTTTCAACAACAAGCGAAAAAAAATTATGCGGTCCGCATATAAGAAACTTCAAAATAATAACGGTGACAGATACAAATTAACTCTCTATTAACAACAAGAATGAATTATGTTAATTATTTTTACACGTATCTCTGATAATCAGTTTCCGGAATACGGATTTTGCCTAGAATATAAAGCCAAAAATGCATCAATGCTTTCCACTCGTATTTCAAAAATGAGTCCATAAATAATAAACCAATCTCTCTTTAACTGATTGACTCCTGATATGTCTCAATTAAATAGAAGAATTTATCACGACACTTTATGAATATTACCTTTTTAATTAATGAATTATTATGAAATGCATCAATGCTTTCCACTCGTATTTCAAAAATGATTTTATAAATAATAACAAATCAATCTTTCTTTAACTGATTGGCTCCTGATATGTCTCAATTAAATAGAAAAATTTATCACGACACTATAAATGAATTATTATGAATTTATTTTGGGGCAGAGAGGTATAAAATACTTAGTTTACTTAGTGAACTTAAATTGGATTTTAAGTATTAATTACATTTAAATAAGATAAATCTATTAGCGAAGGCAACTTCACATCTGGAAGAGGACAAATGTATTGCGCATACGAGAATCTGCAAAGATTTCGATCGTAAGATACTTGTCGGCAGACCTACACTAACGTGTAAACTAACTTCAGATTTCGCGGCAGATATCTGTTCGTGTGAGGTCACCCATTCCGACTTCTTCCTTTCCTTCTAAATCATTAGCCGAGTGAGCGATTTAATTGGATTTTACCATTCCGACCTGAAATGTATCACTGGAACATTAAACAAGCGAATTCATATAACACCATATTAATAACTTCTGCAGTACCAATTTCGTAGCACAAGAGCATAGTAACTACGTTTAAATAACCGACTGATTCTGTTATGCACTTTTTATTTAATAATTCGGGGATTTTATAGTACTTTAAAAAGCCGCTGGGACGCATTTTTAGGGAGTAAAAGGAGGACATGTCCGGTGAAAATAGGACGGTGTGTAACCCTGCGCGTACCCTACAGTTAGTGTGTATGCTTTTTTTTCATGACTATACGCTTAAACGAGTTGATATTCTATACAGTAGACACCGATTTCATGTACTTCATTACACAGGAATTTTAGAAGGTTTGGACTTTTAAATGAGTTCAAAATATAAGTTCGAATTGGATTATATTGGCATGTTTAAGTTGATCCTGAAAGCAAAATTTATTTTCTTGGTGAGGAAAGTTTGAGATTTAATAGCCATCCGCGCGTCTCTGTGAGACGTGCGTTTGATGTCATTGCATGTAGTAATTGATTTACTTAGGACAAAGGCTTTGAAGTACGACGCCATTACCTTCCTTTCGCCTGATATTACCTTCACAATAGTGCGGCACGAATATGGGGATAAATTAGACAACGTATCACCTCATTTCGCCGTAATGAGAAGAGAATGTGTCGTAGACCCGCTATAATATAGATTAACCAGTTAGGTTCGGGGCGAAACAAATTTTAAATTAGCTACGTCTATTAGTATTAGTAGTATTAGTATTAAATCATACTCCATTGATCCCATAAAGAAGTAGAACTTCAGGAATGTGGAACGAGTCACAGATAATACATAAATTGCTATGATTGCTTAATTACTATTAACTCTTGTTACTTTTTACATTCATATGACTATGTTAAAATTACAATAAGATATGCTTACATACTACAGAGAAGAAAAGATACATAATTTGTACCTGATATTTAGTATTGATAATATCTTATATTAAGTGTATTATTAGTGCCTCAAAAATGTACTATATCTATGGTAAAATACACTCAACTCCATGAATTCTTCAACTGAGTAGGAGTAGCTAACTAAAAAGTTAGTTCATGTTTGAACTTGTTTCTATTTATTTTAAACTTTTTAATGGAGGCTGAAAGTTTATTAACTATTTTAATCGCATTATAATTAACGCATTTTTGTATTATAGTTAGAGATATACGTTCCTTGGGAAAATAATTTATTTCTGGTATCAAAGCTATACACATCTGAATTTGTTGTCAATAGGCGACCTTTCATAATCATAAATAACATCAGTGACTGGATATACTTGCAAGTAAGAGTAAGTATTCCCATTTTCTTGACGAGCCCCTTCACGATGTTTGTGGTGGAACCTGACATAATATTCAGTCAACTATTTTCTGTAGATTAAAACTTTGTATTTTTCTGATGCATTAGCACAATATTTTACCATATATCATTTAAGAGTGACAGTATGCTAAATAAAGTAATTTTCGTATGTTTGGGTCACTACAATTTGACATAATTCTAATAGAAAAGGTTGCCGAGCCTAGTTTTCGTAGGATACTATTAATGAGATCTTTCCAATTTAATCTATTGTCTATAGATATACCTACAAAATTCTGTCCATTCAACTTCACTTATTTAACAATTGTTTGTTGTTAGTTGTAACGTGGAAACACATCTGCTCGGGCTTTTGGCGGCATGGAGTCAAAAGAAAGGAGACAGCAGTTGAGCCAGGGGCAATAAAACTCAGACTCCGCTTCGCTGTTTGGGAATTTCCCAATTTTTGTGAGAATTTGGCGTCTGGGGTGGTGTATTTCCCCAATTATCACCATAAATGTTATTGGTGGGTATCCATCCCTATCACTTTGTTGATAAAAACTAAAGAAGTGGGGAGGAGATTTTAAAAAGCCTGTGAGAGAGATTTTTGTGGGAGATTGGAGATTGTGCGAGAGCGGTGGGAGGATAGTAGGCGACAGATCGATTGTGGAAAGAGATTTATACAGAGTATTCCGCTTGGTGCTAGCCTACGCTAATCTTCTCACACATGACTGTGATTCAAATTCTTGCAAGGGATATTTTGAAATTCTTTCTGAAATAGGAAGAATAGGAGGTCGGCAACTGTGATTTGGAGAAAGGATGACCCGAGGAAGGAGTTGGAACCAGCATTAAACCGACACGCTAATCATACCTATGACCCTGCTAATTTTCTGTTATTCTGCCAGGTCCGAGTAGATTTTGTGTTTAACATTCTGTTCTATGAGTAGACCCATTAATGTGACCCTGAGGTTAGAGTTAGAATCGTTCAAGTTTAAGGAATTCATATGTATCATGTTTGTATATATTATGTAGTTGTAATTGAGTAAAGAAGTGCCGGCATAAAATCAAAATTGTAATTATTAATGTATGGTTTTTTGTTAAAGTATTTTTTTGTTTTATTATAAAGTTTATTGTTAATATATAAATAACCCATTTAAATAATTAAATTTACCCCCTATATTCATTATTTAGCGTTGTTTGTGTGAAACTGTACGAAATGAGTCTTACTAAAATTGACTGGCTGAAAACCAGTGAAATATCATTTACAGCATTTTCCACACTATTTTGCTTACTTGCTCAATGTTCATATTTCGTAGAATTTGATAATTATTAGTGAAACTTTTGTATTATGCATATTTCTACTTGGAAATATTTCGAAAGGTATTTGTAATTTAATCGCAAATTTTAATTAATTTTATAGGATATTGCATGTTATATACTTTAGTTTCTATTACAAATTTATATTTATTAATTCCAGTAATTATTCACTGAAGGGGAAAAGCATCCCTATGTACATATATTGAAAAAGTTCGTGTCCCGTTTCTCGGCCCCACGAGAGCCATCAGTTATATTCATATAGTTTCGAGCTTTGCACTACACTCAATACTTAACATTTAATTCGCACATAATAAATGGATGCGTAAAAAAATTAAATGTAAACAATATAATATTGGAGACCAAAATAATTTGAAAAAACAATTTGATGAAGACCGAATTTATGCAAGAGGTCTCTGTGGGAACATATTTTACGAAGCGGAGGAGCACATTTAATTAAAACTTTAATGGCAGCAACTTTGATAACGTCAATATTTTCAATTTTCAGGACGAGGCGTCGCAACACGTCAGATAACGCGGAATTGTGATAGAAAAGGTCACACGAAAAACGGAAAACAAATTACGCTCTTTTTCTAACCGTAATGCTATTAATTCGGTCGGATATTTACGCTATTACAAAAATACAAACCAAGTATTTATGAGCGAAATATTATATTATATGATATTAAATTGTATTGATGTGAATAATTCATAATATAAATAAATGTAGACCAATATGATTTCCTGATATTCTTTCCTTCATGAACAAAGGCTACAAGAACCCTCATGGAACTTGTAACTAATATCGTGTTGTTTCCAAAATCTCTTGCACTTTTTCTACATTGGGGAAAGTGAAAGGGAATTAAGTACAAATAACATTTTAAGTATTAAACTCTATAATTATAAACCATCTATAGTCTCCAGATAATATTTATATTGGTAAAACGAAAAGAGTTTGGCAAAAGGGGAATATTATTCCACCAAACGTAATAATTCACGAGTTGGTCCTCCACGCTCCGAATAAGCCACGCCCATTACTAACGGTGACGTCTCAGATATTAACTCCGTCATTTGTCACAAGGGAATGTGGAAGGTAGATCGAGGTAGCCAAGGGTTGTCTAGAGCCCAGTGATTCGCCTAAAACATAGGCAGGGAAATCCCCAGGAAACTTGCATCAGATATCTTGGTCTATTTCCTTCCAAATGACGCGAGATGAGCTTGCTGTGTAGTCGTAGTATTCATTTTTCCCTGTTTCGACCAGTTTTAGTAGACAGCTGGCCGACTGATCGAATGGGATCATCGACCGACTGTTACATTATGCCCAAGGTATTCGACCCCAGTACATACACCTCCCAAAGGCGATGAAGACGCTTCGGTATGTGAGAACCTTAAACCCATAGAGAAAACGAGACATCCCCAAAGGTAAGCCCCTCATCCCTCTGTGGAGAAATACCTGCGAGAGAAAGCTCCCACTGACACTCCCCCCTCGTTGAGGGGGGGTTACAGGTGAACCTGAAACAGTCGGCTCCCTTATAATAGCATTGGAAGGGAAATGAGAATGGGGGAGTTGGAAGGTCCAGCAAGGTTGCCAATGGCTGACCAGGGTCCCCGGGCTACAGTTTAAGGATCCTACCCGGTATTGACCTAAAAGAGACGCAGAGAAAGCACTAGAAAACCTGCATCAGGTAGGTCTGGCTATTGGTTTCCATTAAATATTCAATAACGTGTAATGACTGCTAGAAACCTATAATTATTTCTTTGTCCTACAACGCTCAAATAACTAACTGAAATGCAACTAGCAATTCTGATGTCATCTTTTCTATTCAGAGAAACATTTGATGACCAGAATAAGGAAAAGCACTAATCGAATTCTATTGATGTTAGAAAAGAATACTAAATTGTGAAAAAATTATAAGATTTTTTCCAATTATATAACCTTTTTTTTCTCCATGGCTCTACAGCCCATTGAGGGCCTGGGCCTACCAAGTCGACTGCGGACTGTCATCTTGCATGACACATTCCGAGTTTGAAGTGATACGTGGTCAGCGTATCGATCCTCTAACAGTCTTAATCCCGGTCTTCGCGACCAATTATATAACGTTAAAGATTAAAATTTAAACATACGATAACATTATTCTTAACAAACTCACCACAAAGAAGACAAATATCAATTCAGTGGTGTTATTAAAATTTTATTTGAAACATTCGATGTGTTTCGCAATACCTGGAAGGCTTTCAATTATGAGATAACCTTTACCAGATAATCCTGGATATTTTGAATTTCTACAAATTCATGGAATTTAACAAACAATGATAGTGAAATGATTTCTTGCAGTTTAATTGTTTGAATATGTTTATAATAAAATATACCCCAGATATAAGGTCATATATTATAATTTTATAAGTGTTCATGTTATTTGAGCAAAAATTGTTACCTTTCACTTCGTACAAATTAAATTTTCTCTACCAAATATTCCTCGAATTTATCACGAACTGTAAGTCTGTTTTAGCCACACAAGAGAAACTCAAGTATTATGATTCCCTCAGGTAACTGATACATTAACGTAATTAACTGTGCTGTGAAGCATGTAGTAAAACTTTTACTCTCTTCTGTTGAGAAAATTGAGGGAAGATTTTGTAATGTGTTCGAGTAATTATAATAATATAACAAATGTATAAAACTCACTTTGCTTTCGTTACGGCACGAAATATACACCGGCTTTGGTTTAATCTGTATAATCCTGAGTATAGAATTTTTTAATAATGTTTTAGGAAAGAAAGGACTTTTCCAATGTATATTAAGAACGAAACAATCGCGGATTCCCAACCAGGGTAATTATTTATTACTCCTCAAGGGTCCAAGGTGTGTTCTGCCATCGTCGTTAGGTGAATGACGGGTAATTCGGTTAAAGTTACCAACTATTTACGGTGGTTACAAATTTCAATATATGCCTTACCGAAAAGAGGAGCACTTGGTGTGAGTAATATCTTTCCTTACTTATTACGTTTAAACAGTTTATCGTCAGTAATATTGAGTTTCCATTCGTGTATAAAACGGTGAACCTTCTAATACCTTGACTTTTCTTGCTTTTCAGAAGATTCAAACTCGTTCCAGTTTTATATGAAGTCATGTAAGACTCAAGAGAAAGTTTTAAATCCGCCATCTTAAACAAAATCGCGATGGTTGCAATATCTGATTTTAACAGCTACTAAATGTATGTTCAAAGTGTCTTGTATGATCCCGATTACAGTGTTTATTTATTATTGGGAAATCGTTTAGCGTTCCGCGGCGTCTGCTAGCTTCGCGGCTAGGAAGTCAATGGCACTGGCTGGGAAGTTATCAACCGGCCGGGAAAAGGCCTCCGTATGGAATCATGCTCAGGCTCCTTATCGATAGGTTCACAGAATAACCTGTTCAAACTCCTACTGTTCAGACTGCTTCTTCAGACTTAACCGTGATCAGCAGAACTGGCTCTGATTTTCTCTCCCGTCTTTAAAAGATAATCGCCTCATTCCCCAATGTAAACCGTCACCATGTGTAGTCAGTCTTTTAATAGACAATATATAAGGAATAGTCGGCTAATTATAAATCACATATCAAAGCACATGAACTTTCGGCTCCTTAACGCATATTCAGCTATTTAAAATTTTAAAGATTATTTATAATCGGTTTAAACATTAGGACACCAACTAATTTTATTGGCATTTCTAAAATATTATATTCATTAAACATTTTTAGTGATTCATATCTATTTTCTTCAAAATTATTTCTTTAATTAATCGTTAATATTCCTTTAAAAATAATGGTAACCAAACATGCATTCCTACCAATCTTATAGAACCAAATTGTATTCTAAAGAACACATAAAAGATTTCGTTTTAATTTTATATTTTTTAATTTAATGTTTAATTCATTTCTAATTAATCTTGTTCATACAACACCTCCATTTAATATATGTATTCATTACACTTCTCTCATAGTGCCACTCCTAATACATAATTTCTTTCATTAAATATAAATGATAATAAAAATAATTTGGACACCAAAGTCTGTAAAGTAGGGGTTTTAATTATTTTAATATAAGCTAATTTTAATTGGAAAATTTTGTAATATTTTTATGAATGAAACTTAAAATTCTTCCATTTGTCCTGTAATATATGAAAACAACAATGTATAATTTAGGAAAAATTAAAAGTTGAAACAAAAACTGCTTAGCGCAAGATATTCTTATATATGAGATATGAGACTAATCAGGATTAATTACTGCAGAGGCAAAAACGGGTAGCAGAGATCTAAATTATTAAGGTGAACCTTTTTTATAACTTTTCTGGATTCGTAACCTTCTCGTCCAGGTATCAGGAATGCTTTCCGGGAATTCCTCCTCGATTTCTACGATTTCAGGCAGCAAGTTGTGGCGATCCTTTCCTCACAGGGTGTGATATGGGCAGGTGGAAAACCGGAGATTTTCACACCGTCAAACAACGAGTAAAAACAGTATTTAGTCTCGGGGAAGTTGTTTACGACTCAGCAGAGAATTTAAGCTAGGATATAATAATCTATTTGTGCATATTTATGTTTGCTTTCGACAAATTATTCAAAGAATCGTCATTTCTCTTCTCAAATACTTCTTCCTTACAACTTTCAAACAGCACTTGTACTTCTCTTTCCTCTTTTGTGCTTGAAACGTACACTGACTGCATTTTCCTCTCCCTATTAACTTCCAACGTTCACTGACTCTCCTGTCTTCCACTTCCTCCAACTTCAAACGCACGCTAACTTTTTCACCTCCTTGACACTTCTCAGTCAACCACTCCTTTCCCCTTCTCTGTTGATAAACGCCACCCCATGTGACGTGTCTTCATCAATCGCTATTAATCTTCAACGACCGCGGGATGCTCACATACGGAAAATTTCATGGCTCATCGTCCCATTGTAGACAAATACCTTTAATCCCAGCACTTAATTAATGGCACTGATTTTTCGTGACATGCAGTTGCCTTTAAAATCCTGGAATTTCCTTACCTCCTCCGTCTGTCTCCAAATATTCTCGTTCAATTTTCATCCTAAAATACTTATTACATTGGCGAGGGCTCTTCTGCGCTACGAGTCATAGGGTAGAGTTGGAAACCTTACAACGAGAATAATAAATTTAAGAAAGGCTATTATCAAGGGATTTTTATGTCATATCTAAAAATGACTTCTTCATCTTCTTTCTATGGCATTGTAGTCTGCCTTCGGGCCTTTGCCTACCAGGACGACTGTGGACTGTCATCTTACATGACACATTCCGAGCATGGTCAACGTATCGACTCTCCATCAATATTAAACACAATCTCCGTGACCATGACAACACAAACATCCAAGCCCATGCCAGGATTCGAACTCGGGACCTCTGAATTATGAGGCAGCGACGCTAGCCACTAGACCACAGGAGGTTGGCATCTAGAAATGTAGTTATATCATATTTGTATAACAATTGAGAATTTTGGTATATTTGAAAGCAAAAAGAAATATTAAATACAAAAACATAAATATTTTACTCTGTAACAACGTTGTGTACATAACGCGTGAAATAAAATAAATACACTAAGGTCGTATTGTATTAATATTATACGTAGAAGATAAATTTCTACCAAGAGTTAACAATGATTTATTTCCAATGTGGGCTCTTTGATTTTTGGAATTAAAAGCAGAGTACCAGAATACTTTCTATTGTACTTATTTAGTCACATATAATTGTCGTCATTTCATCATTCCACTTTATAGCCAGTGAAATTAATTAAATTAATTTCTAATAGTATTGGTGAAACATTTTGTAAATGTGAATTAAGTAAATTGAGCAAGGCTCTTTCATCATAGATTTATTTAGCAATCACCATTAAGTGTTTTTCATCGAAGGGGGAAACACTGCCTTCTCCTTAGTACTGTATATTGGTAGTCGTTTATGAGACACGTTCTAATTAGTTGGTAATAGGAAGGCAATCTAGGGACGGGGCATATCATAGTTTGCCGTCTTTGAGCAGCAATTTAATTTGTCGGCCTTACTTGTTTCCTGCAGAGAGCAAATACGCAGACGACTTGATTCGCGACATTCCATTAGCGTTGATTGCCAGAGGCGCATATTCCGTGGGCGTCTCATCTGTTAGATCTGCTGGGCGAGTAACTCAATATGCTCGACTGGTGTGTCCCGGCTGGCAAACCCACCGCAACACCTGCCACTCGCGGCTCATTTCAGCACACTGCCACGGGACAAAACCATCAACCATTTCGCGCTTTCAACTACATAACCGTGTTTTGTAAAGTGAGAAATTATTCTTGCCTGTAAAATTAAACTTTAATAACGAGTGTTTCAAGCAAGAAAGCGTCTTTCTGTCTTACAAGAGTAGAGAGGTTTAAACAATCACATTGATTTTCAATTCACCTGTAACATAATGAATAAATCTATTCTAGTACGGTTTCATTTCCTTTCCAAATTTGCCTGGTTTTCTCCTACCGCCAATAATGAAAGAAATAGCCAATTATCAGTCAATATTAAATAATAAATATTATTGCTGTCGTTATGTGGTTCAAAATTGCAAGAACCGAAAAGACACATCGCAGACACCAAATTACAATTAAATAATTAAATAATAGATATGCCCGTGCCTTTGTTTGCGCGGAAATACTTATTTTTATTTTGTCCAAAAAACGAAACAACAAGTACAAAATTTTGATAATGTTAAATTCATTTAAGATATAAAAAGAACGGTATAATTTATTTATGATCACTTCAGGACAAAAATTATAACTCGCAGTTGGTTTTGAACAAATATCGTAGGCAACAAAAATAAGCAATTATAAAATATTAAAATTTACCTGGCGTGACATATAAAGTCAATTTATGTATACATCGCATCGACGATCCAAAAAAGTTTATTATTTCTCAGGGAGTTAGTTCTCTGCCAACAATAGATTAATTACGGCCCGAATCCTACTGCAACAATAGATGGAGTGAGAATATTCGCCCTCCCTCTCTCTCATGTTGCCAAAATTACGCTTATAATAATACAGTGAGTGGGATGAATGGTACACGAACGCCTAATAGGACTCATAACTGGTAATTGGTTTTAACTCCACCTTTCGCACAGAAAATCAATGGATTTATGAATATTTACATTAATATCTTCTGAAATCTTCAAGATATTAAACATAGACTAAAATTTAAGCAACAATTCTTGTTTCAACCCCTAGAAATTTAATTGAAATCCGTTAATCCGTTTCGTAGAATAAACTGATTAAGTGTAAAGGCAATCCGCATACACTTTTTGGAGACTTGAATGCACGTATTCGAATAAATATTTATATTATATATATATATCTTCTGCAATATATTGAAATGAAATATGTGCGAATATTTAAGTTAAATCTCCTGTTTTTAATCCTCAAATTTTATTTACAATCCGTTGAGCCGTTTCGGAGCCTATTCACGTCTAGGAAACCTTGTAAGTACTTTAGAACCGGCCTTCTGTTATCTATTTGTCCCGGGTTTTAATCCTAGTATGAGGATATATGTAAGGTGTGCGTAAGAAAGTTTTTATACCGTGACACCCCTAGAAAGAAATGAATTCCTCAAATTGTAGAAAGCCGCCAACGATCATTATCAGCTGATGTAACTCTATATAAAACTAAGAAAAAAAGGTTCTGGAGACGCGCCATCCTTTTAGAGTCAAGGGCCATATTAAAAGTCGTCCTGAAAATTACGATCTGACGATGTCCTAAATTGAGGTGAGTAATAATCAAGTGTATCCAGACCATAGATAAGTAGTCATATATTATTACAGATATCCGCAACATGAACCGTTATGCTCAGATGAAATCGTTGTTCTACGCAGAGAAATCTTTGAAAACAATATTCACTATTAGGAAGTATGTAAATTAAAAAAAATATCGTTTTGTTTTAATTTAAGGTTATTGTGTTTAATGTATTAAAATAAAAGGTTTAATGATGGAAAATGATATATACCTTAGTTTCCTTTAAAAATAACAAGAAATAATATTGGTAAAATACATGGCAAAAAGTTTATTTTTTAAATATGAAACAAAATGAATGTGTAATTTTTTCTTAATAGAGTTTTGAGTGTTATTGAGACTGAAAAAACGTGGGGACGTAATAAATGAGCACCAAAATTTAGAATCAACCATATAAAATTTAAAATATCTCTGTATTAGGTTTTACCAAGTTTTTAGTAAGTCACGTAATTCGTACGGTCTTTCGTTTTTAAATCACCTGACGAAAACCCGAAGGATTTAAGTAATGTTGTGTGTTATTTTATACATTCACTTTATTTTCTTAATTGAGACAATTTATGATGAGTTAAATTCCAATAACTATATTTCGTTACGGTATTGATTAATGGAGATAAGAATTTCGTCTGATTTCCTTGCTTGCAAGTATTTGGAAAAATGACTTAATTACTTCTCCTGCATAAAACGTGTGTGTTCTTTACGGCAATGTTAAATAAATGGCATATGACACTTCTGTCATTACAAAGTCTTCACAAATAACTTTAGCAAATATATGTTGTCATTTTCTGATATCTCCCTCCTTCTAACTAACATATTATTTTCCTAACTCAGACTAAAAACCATAATTTTTTCTACTATAGTTCTTTTAAGATTATATCTTCACAAATAATGAAAACAGGTTTCGTGATAAAAGCGCTAGTCAGTAATCAGACGCTTAAATAACATAAAAATTCGTCGACCCAAATTGCAATAAGTCAATCGCGCTTCTACTGCGGTTTAACACCACTTTGTTCTGTGAATGATTTGTTAGCTGTGTATAATCCACGTTGCTGTGTGGATTCGAGATCCACCATACATCCTTCCTCTAGCGCATTACCCCTACGAATGATTCATATTCGCTCCTGGCTTACGCCATCTTGCAGAAGCAACCAATCCCATAGATCCGATGCCCGTCATGGGTTGCCCATTTGCAGTGCTCGGTCACGTGAACACGACATGTACAGAGTTGTCTCACGCGTACCTTTTAAGTGAGAAATTGGCGTCACACACACAAAAATTGAATCTGGCCGCATATACCAACAAACGGCTGGGGTTGTAACATATACGTTACAATATATTTAGGGCTTGTCCTTCACTTAAGGCAATTAAGTAATCTAAAACTGAAATTTATAATTGTATTATACTTACAGTTTTCAATTATAGTTGTTCTTTGTTGTACGCGATACCTAATAAATGTATTGATAAACTCAAAAAGATTGTAAGTAGGGCTTTAAAATTATCTTACATAAGAATAAAAGATTTAGTGTCACAGTAATGCAATTTTGTAAAGTTTCATTATATAATATTTTTTGTATAAATGTATCAATAATTTATTGCAGTCCTATTTTAATAATTATGTAGCTTCCAAAAGAGAATAACTGCTTTATTTGAAGCTGAGCCTAACGGCCAGGTTCGAGTCCCGAATCCAGTCGATATTTTTTTCATTCTTCTGTTATTAATTAACTTATAAGTATGGCAGGATCCCATACAACGCTAGAAGTGTAGTTCAATTACATACAACTACGGATAGGTTAAATTTAAAACAAACAGTATATTTAGTAAAAGAATTAAAGAATTTAACCAGTTACCAAGAGAAATTAGGAAATGTGAAACTATTATTAAATTTAATAATAGGTTATTTAAACACCAAAGCATATGAAACCTAAACAATGAAAATGCTGTTGTAGTATCATTTTATCCTAAATTAATTCATTATTACTATTATTATTACCTGTAAGCGCAAGTAGTTGTTAACTTTGACACAGTAACAGATATTCACCTGACGACGACAATAGAGTCCGACAATGAAACGTTGTGAAATAATAAATATTGAAGCATCTCAGAAACCAGCGAATGATTTGTTCATAATGTCTTTTCTTCTTCATCAGGTAACATAAGCAAATCCAAGAGTAAAACTGTAAATGAAATTTACATATTTTATATGAGCATCAGTATCTCGTAAGTTTACTCGTCTTCTAAAGACACACAGAGAATTTTGTGCTTTATATCCTTTGAAACTTTTCGTTGGCAAACTCCGCAAATTATTTTACCGTACGTTTAGTTCTGTAAATCCGCTTCTACACTTTTCGCTGTTTGTCTGTCTTAAAATAAAACTTTTCTTTTTTGCTTAAATGTCATTCCTTTATTTGCATGTAATATTTTATATAAATCAGACTAGAACTCGAGAGTACCGGAAATACTAGTAAATTTTTCATTCCTCTGTAGTGATGCACATTCCTGCTGTGGGACTCCATCGCCGTTTGACAATCTATTAATAAAACCAATTGACTGTTGGCATAGAAGTGATTCCTGCCCGCCCGCAAAGCTTTTCCCATGACAGGACAATGTCATGGATTTAATTAGCGAAACGTAAAATTATCCCCAACTGACAATGCTCAATCGTGGTTGTATTTAATATTTTTCTTTTTTCACCTAATAGAACTTATATTGTCATTTGGAAAATAATCTCCAACTGGTCGCAGCAATTAATTATTTTTTTAATTTAAAACACAATTAATAAAATATACTTCCCACTACAAAGGAGATGTGATATGAATTTGAAGTTGATATCAGATCCCACATCGCATATATATAATAATACTTTGCTCAATATAGTTTTAACTTGTACGAATGTATGGTTCTTGACTATATCGTGGCGGGAAATACATAAATCGTTTCACCTAAATTTTCCATTCCCACAAAGCTACTTTGAATGAATTATAGCATCCACATATGAAAAATACCAACTTAAGCAATAAACAACTAACACTCAAAATATGCTGAATGTTGTATATAAAACTACTTGTTTTGATTGTATATATCTATATATTGCGTACTCGACGACGGTAATAAAAACAAGAATGAGCAGTCATAAACTTAGTCTAAAACCAAAATCGAGAGTTAAGACGTCCTTGTCCAGTCATTTTAAAGTTTATAACCCTCATTTCTGTTTTTAATAAATAGCCACTCTACATACCAATCGTGATAAAATTAAGTGTGGAATATCTCGATTATCAACATAATCTCAAGAAAATGCTGAGATTATCAATAAAATAAAACAAAAACAACAGATAATATCCAGAATTTTGTTTCTTTAATTTTACAAGTTTTAAAAATTTAAACTGTAATAATAATGAATCTGACTAATCTAGATCCGGACTAATCGCTAATGGACTTTTAGATATCGTAATAAACGTTATTTAACCAAATGACCATACATAGATGCTTTTAAAGCTGAAAGCTAAAGTCTTGCAAAGAGATGATGTTAAAAGTAATTAACAGGCCTAATTTGTTACTTTCATTTCAAGATTCACTTATACTTGTGAATATATTTTGTATATTACGATAACTCTTATAAACATTTGTAAGTTGGATATAATTAGCCTCACGTTTAAGATTTTTGTATCGCGTATATGCAATAATTATTTTACATAATTAATACCTTGATATTTCAATAATTTTCAATATAAATATATTGCATAATTTTTGTAGTAACATCTGAAGTATTCCCAAATGGCGTTTAATATAAATAAAAACTTTTTCTGTAAAAAAAACTGGATGTTGATTTATTTAATTTAATTATACAATTAAACGTCGTGGTTGTGCAATATTTATTAAACGTATAATAAGTACAGCTTAACATTGATTGTTTTGCCATCATTTAAGAATAACGGCAAAGTTTCATCGCGGAACAAGTTAGTTTTTTGGTATTATGATGTTGTAATTTAGTTTTCTGCTGTAACAGGTTGAAAAATACCGCCAACAAAATTATTAACACGATAATAATTTTTTCCTATGTTTATCAGTCGCATTAATAACCAAAACTATACTTTAATTTTGATTTATTTAGCTACGTTGAAAATTATAGAGATCAGGACTAATAGGAAAAAGATTTTTAAAGAAAATTTTCGACAACTCGTGGTTGTATGTTGCCGATTGTGCTTGGTTAGAATATGACTAAAATAATTGTTGAACTTCTGGAATTACGAAGTTTGATAAATGCTCTGTGTAAGCCAGTACAGTATGGCATCATATGTAATCCATGACGAAATGTTATTCAGTATTATATATATAGTGAATTACATGAGGATGACTATGGCAATGTCGAAAGCTCCTGCTAAATAAATTTGAAATCAAAATTAAAGTATAGTTTTGGTTATTAATGTGACTGTCAAACAGAGGGAAAAATTATTATCATACTAAGTAAAAATCAGTCTTTTAACAAAATTTAAAAAAATTCTTGAAAAAATTATTAACACTATATTAGACTGTGTAGTGATTATTCTTCCCAGAATTTATGTAGCTAATTTGACAGAGAAGGAAGATGTGGAAAATCTTTTAGAAACATGTTTAGAATTGTACAAAACATAGACTATCGTATTATAATGTTTTATCCACGAATAATGCAGATTTACTATTAAAAACTTTCAACTTCTCCGACGAGTCTGGTAAATAAGAGGGACAATATTTTTGACTTTATTGACGTGTCACTGGACGAAAGTGACACTGGCACCTAGTTTACCGTCATTCGCTTAGCCTAATTTCGTTATAGTTGTAAGGGCTTGCATTCCATGGCCACTTTCACGGAGAATGCCGTCCCTTAGGAAGATTGGTTCACGTTCCAGAGCACTTCCTGCCTTCTCATCAATCTCAACGCTCCATCGGATCTTCGCCTCTCAAACCTCCCGCACTTCATTACTGTCTAGGAGCTCTTGGGGAGGCCTTTTGCCAAAACCAATGGAAATTGCCTGTCTCGTCGCCCGTATAATGGTCACATTGAATGTCTTAGTCAATACACGACAACGGACTCTCAACATCTGCAACAGAGCTGCGTGTCCTTGTTGAGGAAGTCGGACCATCAGAATGGATTAATGTACTTCATTTTGACATGAAAATTATAGTTTTCAAACATAATTCAAGAAATTCACGTTCACATTCAGTCATATATTCATTTACTGAAAATGAACTATACTTACAATCATCCGACTACAGAATTTTCCCGTTATTAACATGATCATGAAGCGTCATACATATACACAATAACTGATTAATCAAGTGGATAATAGTATCAATGAATCTATTATTTCCATCAAAAGACTATTGTGACTACCTTTGTTCAGTGTTATTCCTTAAATTTGATTCCTAGTTAAAATGTACATATGTGAGGTTAAGTATCTTACGGTTTGCCGACGCTATTGTAGTGTTAGGGGAGTCAGAAGAAGACTTGGAGATCATAATAAATGGCATGAACGTGGTCCTGAAAAAAGTTTAAACAAGATAATGGAGTGTAGTATGGGAAACAGTGCAATAACAAAGGGTGTTAGATTAAGAAGGGATATTTTGATTGAAGTTAGGGAATTCTGCTACTTGGGAAGCGTAATAACTAGGGATGGTAGAAGTATTGTAGACATAAAGAGTAGGATAACACAGGCAAGGAAGGCTTTCGCGAAAAAGAGGGATTTACTTACGGGTAATATAAGTGTGAATATTAGGAAATCGTTGCTAAAAATGTTCGTATGGAGCGTGGCGTTATATGGGTCCGAAACGTATCACAGTTTATGATTTCTCACGGCAAGTTGTTAAATTGAAACACCTCATCTAATATACTATTATCTTATAAATCAAGATGATCATTACTTGTGTCCAGCTATATATGACCTCTTACAGAGTATGGATTTCAGTCATACTTAAGACTTGCATACTTATTAAAATATTAAGGCAACAACTTACTGACGGATGTAAATATCAATACTAGTGCATGTGACATTACAAAATATGGAAAACACCAATTCATTTCTCGTAACATAGGTTTACACTTCTTCTTATATTTCTTTAGTACGAAAATTCGTAACGATCTATTTTGCAACTTGTTAATCCTGTATCAGTAATGCCATACAATACAAAACAACAATAAAAATGTCGGAAAACAACACAATTATAAATCATCGTTTAGGTGCTTTCAGTCAAAAAGTGCCTATATTCCATATAAAAACCCTATATTGTACTTATTTTCCCACATACATATTCTGTACGCCAATTTTTGCATATTTTTGATCGAAATAATTTCTAAATAGTTTAAATTGTTAACTTAATTCTACGTACTATCTGTTAATAGTTCGAGACTATTATCTAATCGATCACGTCTTACTTTCTTAACAATATATAGATATATATAAATTTAGTTTGTAATATGTTCATCTCAAATCTATTTGAAGTAATTAATTTAAAGCTCTGTTAATTTTATCAATTAACTTAATTCAATATTTCCTAACAAGGAATTTAAGTGAATCGTCAGCAAATAATCTAATACTAATAAATAATGAAACAGGATATTTCAGAACCTTTCATAAAATTTATTATAGTAAACAACGTTTCGATTTATATACCAAATTTCAGGCAACAAATTTATGTGTATAGCTCTGCCTTTTTCTAAATAATTCAGTATAAATTAAAAATTATGGTATCCCAGTTATCTTAAAATTTTGCAATAATTTAAACTTTCTTCGCAATATTGGAGACAAAATTAGTAATTGCAATAAACATAACGCTACATACCAAATTAACTGTTTAAATTTCACTTCCTATTATATTGATCAAACCAAACGCTCTTTAATTACACGCATTAAGGAACAAAAAAATATTAAAGTATGAAGATTCTCCCAGTGAATCTGTTGATAACTGAGAACGATGACGGATATAGTCATTTAAACGTTGTACCATTCATACGAACTGACCTGGGTTGAAAGCCGAGAACTGTATCTTCAGCATAAAAAATAATTTAAAATACAATTTACTAAATTATTCAGTGTTGTCAAAGCATATATATTTAAATACCAACAAATTGATTAGCAAAATGTACAAATTTGAGGTGTAGAATGCAATCTCTTTACTAGACTGATGAGTGAGATACTTCACATCAGATCTAACAATTTGGCTATTAATGTTAAAAATGACTCAAGTAATTTGAACAAAATTTACGATTCCCTTCTGTTATAAATTTAAGCTATTGTTAAAGGTTCCACTGTTATTGTGAATACTAACAATACTGTTGGTCTTAGGTGTCATTTCAGCCTCTACGATAAATCGATATGCAGGTCAAAATTTCTTGATTCTCTAAGTAATTTTTCATTTTATAAGTAATTACTATACACACGTTATACTGTAAGCATTTCAGTTGTATTTCTGTATTGAGGAATTAAACGTCGTGTAGTGTAATGAACTAATGTTCACTTTTAAGCTGTTTAACAATTTATTTATCCAAAACAGTAATATAATATAACTAATCTTAGAGTTACTTGACAATTTTTAAACAACTATAGATATCATTTATGTATAAAAAGTATTGGCCGACCCAAAACACTTCCCTGTGGAACCCCACGCAATATCACCACTGATGTTTCTGGCACCACTCAA
The DNA here is from genome assembly GCA_034510155.1 of Eucriotettix oculatus. NCBI lineage: Eukaryota > Metazoa > Arthropoda > Insecta > Orthoptera > Tetrigidae > Eucriotettix > Eucriotettix oculatus. The sequence goes on along the minus strand of CM067376.1, from coordinate 51,797,482 downwards.
TTTATAATAACCTTCTACTTTATAATTGATAAATAACCACAAAACCCTACGCTTTAACTTCACAGAAACAGTTATTACCAAGTCCCCTTAATCTATGTCAACTTTCCATGTAGATATTTCGTCAACAAGAGAGGTGTCACTTTAAAACCCGCCCTGCCATAAACCCAGATTAAAAATTTTATAATAGGCCCAGCTTATCACACTATTGTTTCAAATGTTGCTCTTCACACCTTTCTACGAACGTATCCTGAACTGGTCACATTTATCAATAATAACAGACTATAAGAACAATTAACGACTGTGAATAATGGCAAGGACCGCAATGGATTGTCGAAACGTCTAGTTTATGTTAAAAACTTTGAGTAAAAGTCTGTTACACGGGTCGTTAATTATTCATTTAACTAATAAATAGAACTCAAAATTATCAGTAGGAACTTGTCGTCCGCCCTAAGGGAAACTAATCAAATGTCTAAGGAATTATTTACTATATGAAGACAATGTAACAATTATAACATAAGTTACGTCTGTCCATTGGCATTAAGAACAATTTTCTACCAATTGGTAAACCTTATCAAGTGATAACTAAGAAAAAAATTGATAAGATAGTCTCAAACCAAAGAATTACAGAAAAGATATCACTTCAGCAACAAATATCGGAGACCAATTTATTCAATCAGCGCACGTCTATCCCATTAGATGAATTATTAATTACCATTATCCTCAATTCCACTTATTTTTGTTTTCTCGGTTCCATTGTCAGTCCACTCACACCGTTGTTCGCTATAGTTATGCGTGATTTCGAGAACACTTGTTCTGCCGTTCTAAATTTTAAATAAAAATTTTACTTCCGTTATGTTGATGACATTCTGCATTATTCCACCAAAAAATTAGATATCTTGGTCCAAACTTTTAATAATTATGACTCTAGACTCCAATTCACAGTTGAGGCTGGTATTATTAACAGTCTTAACTTTCTTGACGTTTCCATTACGGTACTAATTCTCCAATCATCCTGTATTCAAAAAATAACTATTTATTTCAACTTAGTGGGCAAGGCCATTTTACCTTCTTTGACTAGACTCGACATTCTAGGAATTTATCCATTATCACTGACATTCTCTTAGCCAATTCTTATACTATCTACTTTGTGTTGTGGCATTAAGTCCTAATACTGGTCTGATGCAAACCTCCATGCTAAACTATCTTGCGCAAGTCTTTTCATTTCCACAAAACTAGCACATCCCAACTCGTCCCTATAATGCTTAGTGTATTCCATCCTTTCCTCCCTCTTCTGTTCTTAACGACACACACTTCCGTCTAATGCTAGGCTTACAAGACCCTCATGTTTAAAACGTGGCCTATTAATCTATCCCTTCTCTTGGTCAACGTCCTTCATATTGTTCGCTCTTCCCCTATTCTGATTAGAACTTCTTCGTTAGTGATTCTATCCACCCATCTAACCTTCAGGATTCTCCTATCGTACCACATTTCAAAGGCTTCTATTTTTTTCGTTTCCTCAACTCCTATCGTCCATGTTTCTCGCCCATACGAACATTTTTAGCAACGATTTCAGAATAGGCACACTTATATTACCAGTAAGTAAATTCCTCTTTTCAAGGAAAGCCTTCCTTGCCTGTGCTATCCTCCTCTTTATGTCTACTATACTTCTACCATCCCTAGTTATTACGCTTCCCAAGTAGCACAATTCCTTAACTTCCCTTCCCAATCTAACACCCTTTGTTATTCCACTGCTTTCCATGTACTCTTCCTCCAGGGCCATGTTTATGCCATTATGATTTCCAAGTCTTCTTCTGACTCCCCTAATACTACAATCTCATCGGAAAGGCGTAAGATTTTTATTTCTACTTCTTGCAGTATTATTCCTTTTCCATATTTCGCTTTAAGTTTCTTTGTCTCCTGTTCTGTGTATAACGTAAATAGCTTGGGCAACAGACTGTATCCTTGTCTTCTTCTTTCTTGATTTCTGCTTCCTTTTCTTGATATTCAATTCTAATTACAGCTAACTTCCTTCCTTCTGTAGAGATTATGAATAAGCATCCTTTCTCGATATTTTATTCCTGTGCTATTCAAAATCCTTAATAGTGTTTTCCAGTTCACATTATCTAACAATTTTTCTAAATCTACAAATACCATGAACTTATACCAGATTTTTGTCCTGTCTTCTAAAATTCGACGTAAAGTCAATATTGCTTCTCGTGTCACTTCATTCTTCCTAAATCCTAACTGGCATTCTATTTGCTAGGTTCCAGCCTCCTATATTCGTTAATTTTTTGCAAGCTTCTACTTTATCGGTTCTAATATTCGTAATAGGCTCAATAAATTATCACATCCATCAACCAACATTCCTAAACAGAACATCCGGAATATCAAGATTATTTTTCCTTTTTTTAAAATTCTACATTATGACATAAATAAATTATTTGACAAATTCTACATTGGCATTATCTACAAATCTATCAATTCCCTGTGTTGTTTGGTTAAGAATGGAAAAGTTCCTTTACCTAAGGATGCTGCTCTCTTTGTTGTATACAAAATTGATTGCAATAATTATAATAAAGTTGATATAGGACAGACCAAGAGAGCGTTGAAGGAAACAGGAGGAATTATAAACTACTGCTAGATAAACATTCTGTCATTACCAAACATATGCTTTTTAATGGTCATAACATTTAATGGACAGATGTAAAAATCCTTGAAGTTGAAAACAACTACAAATGTGAACTTATTTTAGAATTGATCAACAGATTATTTCATAATATTTCTATTAATAGAATAGTTTTACTCTGATTCACGAAACTGTTGTAGTTATTATTATTCTTAACCTCTGGAGGAAGGGTGTTGTATAAAATTATCCCGGTATTCTGAATACTTTTCCGGTGGATTTCAAGACGATTCTTGTCCGATGTTAGAGCTGAACGATTTCTGGTGGCGTATTCATGAAATTCACCATTCGTTTGAAGCAAATGTATGTACCGCTTTACAAACTTTAAGATTAGAATCGTTCTTTTTGACCAAAAAGGCTAAACGTCCTTAATTATGTGGTAATATCACTTTCTACGCATTCTCTTTATTTTCTGTGAGGCTATTGTCTCACGTCCTTCCGAACGACGGTGATGTCTCACTCACTCCCGATTGCCGGGAAAAGACTGCACGTTGTGTTATTAAACTTGATTGTGTTTACTAGGGAATGTAGGCTTTCCTGGTGAATAGATTGGATATAAAGTTCTCGGGTTTTCACCCAGGTTATATCATTTGTAAAATATAACGTTTCGATAGCCATCTCCGCCATCGTCTCAGTTACCTGAAGATGATGGTAGCTGAAACGTTGAATTTTACAAATGATAAATCCTGGGTGAAAACCCGAGAACTTTATATTAAATTGTGTTTCATCGTCACCTGAGATTAAAATATAACTTTTAATACTGACATTCGCGGAGGTAGTGAGGGAGGCTAAATGAGGGGCGAAGGAGTGGAAAGAAACGAGTGATGATAACTAAGCGCTCAAGGAGCTTGGATACTGCTATTATGCGACAGCAATATCAGGCTGCGTTGGAGGGCTTAAGTTAGTAATTGGGCTTAGGTTTCATTCCCTTCGATACTTTTCTCCTCCATCGCATCAGAATCGACGTGCACACATCCTGTTAAATCCGAATGCATACGTGATTGGTGGTAGTAGACAATCATACAATGGGTGACCACATATTTTAATCTGCTCATGTGTGACAATTTTGGGGTTGGGGAAGGGGTTCTACGGAATGTCGGATATATACACACAATTTTATGGGAATGAGAAAGAAGAACGTAGTATAAAATATCAATAAAATAAAATAAGGTCCAAGAAAATGTTTGAGGAGGAAGACGTTAGTTTTAGATCTAGTATATTATTTCCAATGAGTATGAAAACGGTAAACTTACTGAATACATCATTTTTAAAATCTTATTAGTTGACTGACATAAATTTGGCGGTAGCATTTCTAATTAACACAAAAAAGCCATTTACAATCAACAGTAGAAACTCGTGCTTAAACGCCTCATTTAGAGAGCTAATGCGATAATAAACGTTCTTCCTGTTTAGTAAACGCAAATATTAACCCGTATTATCCTTTTAACTACGGCGCAAATGCTCTGAATCTTTAAATTCGGTATCAGTTCCAACCACACTCTTTTTATTCCAGACAAAAACTTGAAAGTTTTTTTAAATAACTCATAATTGTCGAAGAAAATAGTCCACTATTTAAACATGTCCTAATATGTCGTCTTGGAACGACGTTTCTAGAAATTTCAAAATGTCGTCCTAGCAATAAGCATTATTTTTAGAGTTTCCCAGTATGTACATGTTTTAAAGACTGTTTTGAATTAAATAGAGTGTACTGACATACCAAATAGTTACTGAAACTATGATTATCACATGTCGAGTAGGATCATAGACATATGCCCGATGTTTAACTAGAATTGTGTGAAATAACAGCTCTTTAGAAAGGCACAAATGGCTAACGAAATGGTCAATCGTAATATAATCTTTTTATGACCAACAACCTCAGAGCAACGTATTACTCTCCCTCTTGTACGCGTTGGCGTTCCTCCAAATTTAATTTGCAGCCGCTCATCTAAATGTTCGCTCAGACAAACTCATTAGCTGCTCCGTGAGATGTTAAATTTCATTTACGAACTTGTGGTTCATAACAGTTGCAGCAACAAACAAACTACATTTCTTCAATTACACGACTGAAGATTCACATTCTGTTTCCGACATTCGTGTTTTGAGGTAAATTGTGTAGGCTTTTGTGAATGCAGAAAATGAAAGCCATAAACCCTGAAACCTGTTTGTATTCATTGAACTCTGTATGGAAAAGAATAAGAAATTTCATTTTAAAGCCATACTGCGAGCGTATGCAAGTATAAATTAAATTTATTTCAGGGGAAGTGACTCATTAATTTAATGCGATATAATATTTTGATTATTGAAAATACATTTCAAGTAATTTATTTGTATTTGTGGCCTTTAATTTTCAATTATGTTTTAGTTATGGAAATTATAAAATTGTTACAGTGTTCTAGAATGATATAAAAAGTCTGAACCTTAGTACTTATCTGACATTCACAACGTTACTTCTACCAATTGGTACACTTTATCAAGTGAATACTGAGAAAGAAATTGAACATGTTACCTGAAACCCTTATATAACAGCAAAGACATAACAGAAAAGATATCACTTGAGCAACAAAAGATCGTAGGTCTTACTTAACGAGTCACAATCGTTGTTGAACATTAAATGGCGCGTTTTACTCTGTACAGGATTTTATGAATCGCCCCCCTAATATTTAATATTAAGGTTCCTGCAAAAGTGTTGTATGTGTTGGCTTATAAAATCACCTACTACATACCTTTAAAATTCATGTACCGTTTTTTCTGCTCTTTTCTTTCTTTGTTTCATGTTATTGCCTGAAGCTACTACGGAAGGCCATATTCCTGGTCGCGCAGCTCCAAGTACTAGGAATGGAGAGATGTTGAATCGGTCCTTGGACATCGACTCGGATTAGCCCTGGTACGGTTGTCATTTTTCCATTCTTGTCTTTCTTCTAAAATCAACTATATGCTTTACTCAGCTTCAATTGAGGCATGTCCACTTCTTTAATCTATAATATATTTAATTAATTCATCACAATACAATATAATTGTGTATATATTGTTGTATTAAAAGTTATAACCCCAGCTGACTGTTGGTCGATTGCTGACGTAAGTGAACGCGGGAAAGACAAGCTGTACATTCATTGTACACGTGATCTGGCGTTGTAAATGGCCACCGAAGAGTGGGTGATTGCATACTTGTGATTGGAGTCTGAGGTCAGGTGACCGGACTTCTGCAATATGGCGTAAGCCGGGAAGGAACGGAACTTATGAGTCGCCGGCAGAATGCGATGGTAGCAAAATGTGTTTTGGTGCAAGCGCAGCGTCGCGAATAAGCCACGAATAAGTGATGCAAGGCCTAGATTAGAATCTCGATTAATAGCGAGTAGTAGTTGGTGGTGTAATTGATTTAAAGACGACTGATAGAAAAGTTGATTGGAGTGACCACACCCTGCATTAGATAATTTAACTCATGTGTCTGATTTTCAATTAAACTATTGTGTTAAAGTTTTGGTATTATTTCTGGTAAAATTACCTGGCGCCCTATATTATTTCCTTGTCCGAGGAGTAATTTATATCGACGCTGAGCTGAGAGGCCGGCAGAAACGAGTTTACATTACAATATATATATGTTTCATTTTAATACAAATATTTATGTAATTAAAGAAGTCATTATGGAGTTTAAAAGTGACAACACCTATAGTTCCCCTTTGATGAAACTTCTTTCATCGTGCAGATAAATACAGTATCTGTATTTTGTGGCTGTAAATGTTCTGTATAATTACAATTACTTCAGGCTTTGGCAATTTAACCTTTACGTTATGACTTCGTCAGCAGCAACGAGATTAGCAGCAATATGCTACTTGGCGCTTATCCAAGCGTAGGGATACTCAATTTCATCTGAAGAGAGGACAAGCTGATGAAATGTAAGTATTGCGGTGCAGAGCACTTCTCTGAGATATGGACCTATTTTCTAATTGATATTTTATGATTCATAATTTCATCCATGTGTTTGTGCTCTCCGTTTTACGCATGATTAGTCTGGCGTGTAGTGTAATTTCATATTCAGTGATTTGTAATACTTATTTGTCAAAATATTTATTTTCTTTATTTAATGATAAATTTGTATATGTACTATAAATATTATATTATACCTGTTGTAACATTTAAGTTTTGTATGTATGGCCAGCTATGTTCGACATGAACATTTGTGTGTCCAAATTGTTTTAATCTTGAAAACCCGACAACCGTTTATCCAGAATATACACCGGGAAAATCTTCCATCTTATATAGTTATGTTCACATAAACTTATAATTGCTATCAATTGTAACATGTAAGAATTATTTTTTAAATTTTGTATGTAATGAGGTATCACATTTTCGCATATCAAGACTAAAGGAACTAATCAATAGTAAAATATTAGTATCTTACAATAGCAGCTTTTATGTAATGATACCCTCAATATAATGATATTAAGATATAATCATCACTTTAATACGATTATGTTGCAAATAAACATGGAATTAGTCATACTAAAAAACAAATATTTATAAATACAATTCAGAAATCAATTGACTGCTTTCATACTTATATACTTGCACTATATATATTTCCGAGCAGAGTCATTAAACCAATTATTCCTAAGAATGAAAACGAAGACAATATTGAAATGTATGTTTCTCTGATACGGATATATTGAATTTTTTTTTCAAATTAATAAATTTAAACACCATAAATAATTTGATAAGTATAATAAATAAAAATACACCCGATTAGTCACCCTTTCGGCCATAGCCGTTGCTGGAGGCAGGCCTCAACGAAAAATTATCCACATATGTTACAGTTTGATCTTTCCACGATCCTAATGTAAACAGCCTAAGAAACAATAGAGATCGTTCTACAGCCACGGCTATAGCAAGCCTAGTTATTATACATATTTTTAAAAAAAACGCCCGAAGTGGGGATAGTTTTAAAGACCGTGAAGTGGGGAAAATTCACGCGGTTCTTATATTACATATGCTTGATGAATGGTAGGGGGTGGACGAGTCTGTAGAGTACAGCGGTGGGATTTAGAAGAAGAACCAGCAGCCTTCGCCGATGTGCCAAGGGCCAGGGATGCCGCGACTTGATCACCGGACCTCAAAGCCTATACCTTCAAACCTTGATATTTATTCCGTGTTACAAAATCTCAAAATTTGTTTTCTAATGATCAAAACTCCTATTCAGCGACGAGCTTATAAAATTTACAATAAGTTTAGGCCAATTATTTTATTTAATTCGGAAGTTTTATTGCTCTGTATAATATTACTTTTATGCAGTGCCAAGCAACAGTTACGACTGAGGAACTTTGTGGTTGTGTTGATGCTCATAACTTGTAGATCTTGTTTTGGCATTTAAATTGTATATTAAATGTGAATTATGTAATTATTAAATAACCCCTTACCACAATTACCAAACTGTAGCCCTCTGAGAATCTCATGATCGGTTCAACTATTCACGAGTTTTGGCAAGACGTTTATCAGCTTCGGGTTTGATCGTGATAATCTTGTAATTTAAGTTTTCAAAGATAATTCTCGCATTTATACATAACTAAATTAATTCTGCATACTTAGTGGCGCCCAGGCCGGCATTCGTTCTGATGGAGCGGGTAAGCGTTACAAATCTTCAGGCACATATACTACAAATAATTAATAAGGTTTATTAAATCATTAAAATTCACTCATGATATTACACTAAATTCGGTCTTCTAATCTAACTAGACCTTTTGAACAAATTTGTACGATTGTAATCCCCCTAAATGGAAGTTAAGCTGTAAAGCCGTATAAGCTAAATCAATTAGAATTAAATTTGATTTTATAAAAAATTACTGCCCCGGAAAATCGTCCACTCATTCAGTAATGTAATATTGAATATTCAACGATAAGTAGGTGTTGCCTACGGTCACTAACTCACCAGTAGAGAATCTCAATCAGAGGTCTCATTCGTCACGCATAGGTGGTCGGTCACTGGTGTCACCTGCGGATAATAGCGTAGTGTAATTCAAATCATTGTTCTTGTGGGATTGTTGGCTGAGCTGACGGATAACGTTACTAACGTTCAGCTTCATTATGTATGTTCCCATACAACTACGCGCCATACACAACCGACCCTGAACATTTACTCCGTCAATGGTATCAAAATATAATATGTATAATATGGACTTATTTTAATACCTATCACTATAAAAAAGTACAAATTGCCAATTTTAATACCCTAAACATACAGTAAAAAATCAATGAAAAAATTAATTGGATTATTCCACTTGCAAAGGAGCTGAAAAATCAATGCAAGGTGTGTCATAAGAAATTTTACAATGTTATATAAATTCATTCTGTCGTATATCGAACCGACCCAGAATAACTGCTTAGCGCAAACTGGATGTGTTCTGCTTTAAAGCGACGCCTCAACCATTTAAGGATCGTGTTTCAATACATTTCTTTAATCTTGTTAATGTCATTTTCAATACACCGTATATATTGAATATGAAATAATTCTTATTGCGCTGAAAATATTTAAAATTACTGTTTTCATTTTAATTATTCTCGGATTTAGGGTTGAAATCATGAACGGAAAGAAATCTTGTGTTTATATTTCAGATTTATAAATATTAGATAACAAAAGACTTGATTAGAAGATCTGGCCAGAAATGTATGGCCACTGTACATATTTCTTTTAAGGCCTATGGAATTAAACTTTCTGATTAAAAACAAGTATTCTATAGTTTGTACTTTATATTACATAACTGAGTGCGAAGAGATACCAGGAACATTTTCATGCAAAAGAAATATTTTTGTAATGCTTCAGATGTGTTTTGCTATACAAGCTATTGTATTTAATTCAAATGAATATTGCTTACTATTTCTAATATCAGATATTTTTATTACAGAAAACTTAAAATTCATTAACTAATACGCGCTGAAGAAACATAATAAAATGTCTATACTGATAAATAAGGTGTAAAGTTGGATGGCATAAGGAGTGCCCATTGGAGTTTTCTCTCGCAGTTTTATCTCCCCAGACTGATTTCGGAATACTTTTGGGGATACCTCGTTCTTTTTCTGTTTTTTTTTCAGGTACTTACGTACCGAGATACCATCATCTTTTGTAGGAGGTGTATGTACTGGGGTCGAAGACCTTAAGCATACGGTAAAAGTTGTCCTCTGATCCCATTGGCGACCCCACAGCAAACTCAACATTCGTAAGGCATAAGAATAGTACCCGAAATCCCGTACTTGATGCAGGTTTTTTAAAGCTTTCCCTGCATCTTTTTTTATGTGAAACATCTAGAAGGATCAGTAAACTATAGTCTGGGATGCCTAGTCACTCTTGGCTACCTTCCACTTTTTAAATTCCTTTACTATTCTATTAAAGAGGAGTTGCTCATTTAACTTGCAACCCCTCCCCCCGCGAAAAAAAGGAAAGTGGATAAATCATGAATACCTGTGCGAGCTAAGATCTCGCAGGTATTTCTCCCAGAGAAGAAATGTGCTTTACCTTCGGGATTCATCGTTCTCTCTTTGGCTCTCATGCTGAGGTACCTTGGTCTCATTTAGTAGGTGAATATTCTGGGATCACAGACCTTGGGCATACCATTGGAACAGTCGGCCAGCTGCCTCCTAAACTTGTCGAGGAATGGAGAGGAATGCTGCGACCCCACATGAAACTCCTCTTTCGTCATTTGGGAGAGCGTGAAACTAGTAGTCATGACATGTACTTCTTTCAGGTGAATAAATAATAGGCTAGAGTTCCGAGTCAACCCAGGGTGTCTTTTTCTCTCTTCCGCATCCCCCATTTTCATTTCCCTTAGTATTAATTAAAGGGGAGCTGCCAGTTTCTGGAACACTCTCATGTAGCCCGTTACACACTCAAAAATTAGAAAAGTTAGCAAAAACAGATTCTATTTCTAGTAGTTAATGAATGAATTAGTTTCATTATAGTTTTAATTTTATATAAACTTTCGCAAACGATTGAATAAATGTTGACTACCATTTTCAGTGCTTACGATAGTTTGAGAATAACGGTAGAATATTTTAAATAAGAATCCGTATTGTTCTGATTTTCTTTATGGCATAATTAGTGCTTGGAGGGAGAACGACTAGAGACAATAAATTTTATTTCCGTTAAACTCTGAATTACATAGAAGAGCTAAAAAATAAATTTAATTTTTAATACCGAGTCACATTTTAAATCATTAACATACATTGAAAACGTTCCGAGATTTATTTTTTGTTCGCACACTTCAGTATTCTTCAAGCACTCTATGATTTTCGTCCTGCTAGTTTCTTAATACCAATCCCTTTTTTATAGCCATCCTATTTTCTAATTGTGAAAATATAGTTATTTTTTATATATGATTTTGATATCTAGATGAGTCTATTCTATTTAATTTCCATAGAATACTTACTGAAATTAAAGTTGCCAATTAACCCCCCTGGCGGTAATTTCAGATTTTTTATTTTAACTGCGGTAGGAACTTCTTGATAGGTCTTTATATTCTCTTAAAATATAATATACTACAAACAAGTCATCAAAAGATTATTTCACACACAGTATCACAATTAACTGGTGAAACGTTGTAAGTATCTATAGGTATGAACGTCATAAATTTAGTATTTTATGAATAAATAATTATTCGGGGAGAATTAAGGTTGATTTCTAACTTATTAAAATAATTACTTCTTCCTAGACTTTGTTTATAAGTATGTTACGTTCTACTCTTCTGCATTTAATTTTCGCTTCAAATAATATTTCATTCCATCTTCTTCTGCGGAGAATGAATTCTGTCAACTACCTCAGGCTCCAAACAACTAGCTTGTACATTTCTTTCGCCAAATTGAAAAACAAAGATTGTGAGAGTGAAGACGACATTGCTTCAACGTTTTATAAAAGAAACTATATCGTAACGACTATATAATGCATATTTGCGACCCTCAGAGCATAGTTAATCACTAAATATTTTATTTTTAAAAGGTTTAATTTAACGTCTGTTATATATAATTAAAGAAATTGATGACCTTGTACAGACTTTATTATATAAATTTATTCGTAACAACGTTTCGGCATGTTTTTATGCCTTCTTCAGTAATTTTCCTCTCTTTAAAGGCAAAATGTACAGAAAATTAACCATAGGGTGGTGAAATTAAGACAGATTTTTTATTATATATATATATATATATGGAAATAAAACCGAACTTACCACAACAGTGTGAAAACATAACAAAAACAAAAAATACATCAGAAATCCAACAATAGTGATAGAGATCCGAGGCAATAAGCAACACTTTTCCACAAGTAGTTATTGCCAGATTGAATGTTGGTCAGGAATCTGGGAATTTCCAACCTTCCTACCAACGGATTTTGAGTGACAAAGTGTAAAGGGAAGTGTCGTATTTCAAATATTTAAGTAACAAGATGGAAAAAGGATTATATGTAACACTACTAGTAAATGAACTCAGTTAAACTAAACAAATTAAGAAAATAACGTGTTATAAGTATAACTTAAATTACTCGTGTCATTTTTCGAATTGAGCGTGTTCTTAGTGGTCCTAATGTGTATCATTCAAATAAGTTACTTTTGTATAAATTTTGTTCAAAATAAAGAATTTAAACCCATTCCCAGTCAGATTCGTGTTTCTCCTGGAGCCTACAGTACATGAATTGGTGTAGTAACAATGACTTCTTTCGTAATTTTAAGAAACTATAAAATAATAGTATTTTAAGAGTGAATTTCTGCTCGAGTGCATACATCTTAGCTACATTCTTTATAGCACGAGAATCTCGTGCGCAGTATTTCCTTTTCAGCCCTTTGCTCGTCCAAGATTTAACAATTATATGAGCACACAGCTGGACAAAGAGTGTATGCTAACAGATAGGTAGCCTCATCAAGCTACAGTTTCAAATGTTTTTGACTAATTAATTAACAGATTATTGTTTATGGTATTGTTATGGTTTATTTTATTTAATCAAAGGTGATCTAAAATCAAAACCTTTTAACGGGCGGTATTTCAAAGACTTTCATAATTCCGAGAAAATTGCCGAAATTCTGCATTCAATATTCCCTTAATATGTGCCTTCTACCTTAAATCATCTTTCTTAGTTTAAAATATGTAAGAAGTAAAAATACTTTCCTGTTACGAATTTTAAAATTTCATTTCTGTGACACGTTTATAGCATATTACGGGTCGTCGTGTATTATCAACAATGTAGCGGTTGTAAGGGGAATTATCCTCGTAAAAATATTCCTTGGGGTGATGTAGTACATAGTTAAAATAGCCACGAGCGTCCCCTGGTATTAAGGGGGAAAAAGAAAATATTGGATTGAGGTTCTTGGGAGCGAGTTGCAGTAGATTAATTGGATTCTGTTCAATCTAATATATATATGTGCATATTAAAATTAAAGGGTGACTATTATACGCATTATCCTTACCACTCACAAACGTAGTATCCATACAAATAGTCAATTAGAAACATACTTTTTATTGACGAAATGCTAATTCCTTCGAAGTTGACGCAAGGCACTACGACTGAGTATCACTGGAATGAAAAAATCATTTTTCTGATATCAAGTAAAATAAATAAATATACGGCCAAACATGTCAGCAAACTCATTTAATTAACATTTAGTTATTTCAAGTACAACGTTTCGTCCATCTTTGTTGACTTAAGGTAAATTTTTAATTGATAAACTAACTACATTGTAAGTATCTTGGTATCACGGACATTCCCCAGCGACGGTTTCGGCCGACCATATATTTATTTATGTCCGGAATGCTTGATATTAAGTATAACAAATAAATATAAATATAAAACATACTATTGGGCTCATCAGTGGCTGTGATCGCTTCTTGTTGGCTAATATCTTTTATTTTATATTATAACTTAAATTTGAGTTCGTCAACTGGTTTGGAAGTTTGTCGTTCTCGCGGCTCTTGCGTTTTTTAACCACCTCACTAAAGAAACAAGGATTTTATCATATAATTTTGACTCTAAATTATTTACTTCTTTATCTAATTATCTGATGAAATTTTTGTTATGTTTTGACACTTGTGGTAAGTTTTGTTTCCATATATATTTATTAATAAATCTGTTTGATTTTCACCACCTTAGGGCTAATTTTATGTACATTTTCCTCTACAGAGAGGAAAAAACCTGAAGAAGGCATAAAAACATGCCGAAACGTCGTTACAACTAAATTAAACAATAAAAGTCTGTAAAAGGTCATTAATTGTTTCATTAGATATCAACAGTCGTTAAATTTTAACCTTTAGAATTTGTGTCTTTGATTTGTTTTTATTTAATTATATACTTATTGTTTGTAACAGTCACCGAGTATAACTCATTTGCAAGCTCAATAAATTCGAAAGCATCTTGTTCCAGAACAATTATACATAATTCCATAACTTTTTATACTAAACGATTATATATAAACACTTAAACCGTTTAGGCCAGAAACAAATTTAATCGACCAAGAAAGCATTGATAGTGAATGGCGGGTATCACCTGAGACGGAGGACCAATCAGCCCGCGACACGCACTCTACACGCGTGACACGCGCTAGGTCACCGCGCAGAAGCTATCTAAGCTACTCTATAACGGCATTCATTTCATAAAGATGGCAGTGAATGCAATGAAACACCGGGTGGAAGCCCAAGAATTATTTAAAGTCTTTCGGAAACAGATCGTTTTATCTTACAGTTTTCACAGATTGATGATATCGGAACCTCTCCTGGATTTCCATAACTCAATCTATTTCGCTGAGCGGGAATCTACTCCCCATATGAACATATTTATGGAGAATCACCTGAAAATAGTTCTACTGTTGTAATTATTCAATAGTAATCCATGTTAGTATTTCTTTTCAGTAATTAGTGATTTTATAATTAAAGAATAAAGTAGTTTTTATGGGTTACTTTTAAGCATAATCACGGCAATCTCAACTTTTTTTACAATTTCGCTTATGAACCAAAAAAAATTTATATTCTGCAAAACTTATTTGATGAGCCATCAGGAATATTAATATAAAGCTATATGGTGTGAGAGCCAAAATTAAGCCGATAGAATCCTTTTTTTTCTCCATAATATGGCAACAGTTCCTGTGATATTTTTGTGTTTATATAGATATCCAATAATAAATGTGGAAGCTAAGATCGTACAGCAAAACCTAATTAAATATAACGCAAAAGGCAGCTCAGTAGAACCAATTTTTAGATTATATTAATGTGTATATTCGTGGTTGGACTTCGCCTGACGCCAGTGAGTTAATAATTCAAAAAGTTGATTTCATTATATAACAATTACATTTCAGTGATTTCTGAAAGAAATGAAAATTTAATGCCAAAGTCAAGAAAAACGTCAGCACTGGCCGCAGAGACAGTCATAACATTTACCTCTGTAACATTGTTTTGTAATTGTAATTAAAAGTTTTTTTATTCCGCAGGATCCATTACGTTTGAGTTGAAGCGTCTCTTCCAGTGAAGATATTCAAATCCAGTTTAATTAGAAAACTTTTGAGACTTAGAAGACTGGATTAAGTTGTAATTGCGTGTCACGTTCGTCGGAAGAACAAAACGTTCTTAAACTGCACAAAAGCGTTGATGTGAGAAAAAGTTCCCAAAAAAGTCCTAATATTGTTTTGTGGACTGCCTGGTTTCTCTGTCACGTTGCGAAGAATTTGGTGAGTACTCTTCTCAATCCATTTTCTACGGTCTTAAACAAATCTGTTTCATTTTATGCGTAACATTGAATGGCTAAAATTATAAGCAAGTAATAATCAGAAACAAAGCATTGTTCTTCAGATGAACTGTTTCATCCATTGTTAACCTCCGATTGACATACGCCAGGCACTAATAAATAAATATATTTGAAATATTTGATTGACACAAGTACGTCCATAAGAAATTTATCCTTAAACAAAGTATTACAATCTCCTATCAGTTGACTCCCGTTTGTTAAAATGTTTTGAAAGATTAAAAACAGTGAAATTAAAGCAGACGAACTTTGATTGATAAGAAATTGTAACTATTATCAATATATTTTACTAATACATAACTGTTGACGGTCCTAGTTCAACTTCACTTTCAAAAATGAGTAATTTATTTCTTAACTGTAAATAAAATCTGTTGTTTTATTTCAAATGACTTTGATTTCGACGTAAACCAAGGTAGAAACAAGGAAATCGATGCTCATTCCCAATGTTGTGACGGCAGAAGGACGAAATCAACGATGAACATGGATTTTCAGCCTTTTTCTGTGATGGCACTGAAACATTATGACGACTTGCGTGTTTTTCAGCTCGGAACACAGTACATATTTGGTGTGGTATGGATTCCACAGATCTTTGATTGGTTTTCGGAGGTATGGGACGCCAGATGTCTACTCTTCAGGCATGATTTAGGGTCCGGTTGTTTCTGGTCGAGGAATTGGCGTCTCACATCGAGTTAAGATCAGCCAAATCTGGTGACTATCGTAGACTTCATTGTAACATGACTTTGTGGCCTCCTGGAAGATGAAATCGACGTCGGGGAGGTCATCGAAATAGAAGGAAATTTCACATTAATGTTGAACGGTAGGCAAACTGCTATCTTATCTTTGTGAGCTTTTGACATCCAAATACTTTGTCGCCAACTTGTTTTTTCATTCAACCTCTTTTCACTGATGCTTGCGACAGTATCACGCAAACAGCCGACCAGTTTTGCAGCTTACAAGATGTTAGACGGAGCAGTCTTCCGTTAGCAAGTCACTCAGGTCAGTGGATTTCCTACTTTCGGAGCATATCGTCGCTATAATCATTCCTCATTTTCACTAATGCTTTTTGTCACTTTCTCGCAAACCCACTAGACTCGGGTTAGGCAGTATATATCAGCAGGGTTTGCTCTGGACGAACAATCTAGTCACCCATGTGCAGGAGATTTAATATAAGGAAGTGTAGAAGCGTGAGATAACAAGTAGTCTGCTCTGTAATGACATATTGAGTGTATGACCAATTCTATATAAATAATGTGATCTGTAAATGTTGGTATTATTAGTGAAATAAATAAGGAACATAAATATTAGTGAACTGAGAAGAATAAATGATGATTAACGCGTGATGTGGACTGTGTGTAAATAAGAAATTGATACGATAAACGTCCGCAGCATTTACTTTGAAAGATTCTCCCTCCTCCAAAATCAAACACAATTTTTTCAGAAGTGTTATGCTGTAGAAATAGCATGTGAAATACCTGATATTAAAAATTTAGAAATTAAACGATTTATTTAAGATAAGCATATATTTTTACGGATCTTGGAATCCAAAAATTAATATGAAGGATTGCTGTAATATGGTATCCCTTAACGCATAAGTGTTTCTTCCGAAAACTATTAATTATGGTTAGAAAACGCTCTGCAAATAAATTATGTCGCCTGAAATTCTGTTCGTCGCCTCTCATTTGCAGTGGCCTCTATTTTAAGGGAACCGTTCAAACGGGAGAAAATCCACTTTGCGTCTGAAGAGAATGTTTGCATCGGCACCCGTGACCAGAGCCTTCAGGCCACGCGGCTTCGCTTTATTTCCATTAACTACTGCTAATTACACAGACACAGCCAGGCTCTCTGTTAGCCCAGACCAGCCTTGTAATTGTACGTGGAAACACATTTACAAGTTCACTCAAATCGAAAACGTGACTGTGTCTATGAAGGCGATTCATATAATATTAACACATTGTAAAATTAAACACCCGCAAGCCGACTTAACAGAAATTGGAAAACTAAGTGATGGAAGGATTAGGTGCAGTATGGACGCACCGTCTATGTTTATGAAGCCTTCAAAGAATTTGCTGAATTAATTATTTAATTGAAGGTGAAAAAATATTAAAGTTTCCAAACGCAGAATATGAAATATTGGTGCGATTCTGTAAAAATAAACAGTTTCTTGTGTCGAAGAATAAACTAAAAGGTTTTTGGAAAAGAAAATCCTTGAATGGTGGTGCGTTTGAAACAAGACAGGCTGTGTAATTAGAAAGGCGGCTGCCTTGTCACCTAGGTCTCGCAACTCCTTCGGGTGGAACAAGACTTTCGCTCGACACAAAGTTTTCGCATCAGTCTCGTGCGCTCTGTTGGACATCGTTATAAGTTGAAGTGGAAACACCTTTCACGTCCAGAAACAAGTCTTTCGCGCTAAATGGTTTCACATGAAAATTTAATTCCAACCAGAAATATAAAAATTATTCTGTGTAATAACAGAAAAATGAAAATTAAGAATCGTCTCAATTACCCAACCTATGCCTTTATATTCCATAAATACCTAATGCTTAATAGTATTGTAATGCATATACAAATCTGATAAATTATCGTAAATTTTAAGACAACTAAAAATTATCAATATCGATGTTGACGTACAAATCGTTAGAGCAATTAACAATCGTAAGAAATTTACCAACTTTAATTTGACGTTTCATTACATTAATTTTTATGGTGCGTAGATTTAAATTTATTGATGTTTCTATTAGTCCACGATTGAGGAAATAGGATATATCATACTACAAATAGTTTTAGGAACAAAATAAGGTAATAATTAATTACAAATAATCTTAACATGAATTAATAAAATAAAAACTGTAATGTCTAAAGCCATTAAAAACAGTACACGCACACAAGAGAGCACAAGAGAAACACAAACATACGCATTGGTGTTTTCACTACTTCGAGCTGCGCGACCAGTAATCTGACCTTCCGTAGTAGCTCCAGACAATACGTGAAAAAACATAAGAGCAGAAAAATCTGTACCGATAGTTTAAAGATATTTGGTGTGTTATTTTACAAGGCAACACATTCAACACTTTTGCAGGAACCTTGATTTTAAATATTAGAGGGGCGATTAAAAAATCCTGTACAGACGAAAACGCGCTATTTAATAGAATAATTTTACTCTGCTTCACGATACATTTGTAGCTATCGTTTTAAGCTCTGGAGGAAGGCTGTTGCATAAAATTGTGAATTATTTTCTGGTTTAGAGCAAGGCGATGCTTGGCCGACCTTAGAGCTGAACGATTTCTGGTCGCGTATTAATGAAATTTACCATTCGTTCAAAACAAATTAATGTTCTGCTGAACAAACTTTAAGATTTCATAAATATATACGCTTGGTAAAGTAAGTATTTGAAAACTTTTGAAGAAAGGTTTGCAACTCTAACTAGAGTTCGTACTAGAAAGTATTCAATATTTCATTGCTCATGCAGCAGTTTCCCCAATTAGAGATGCCATAGCACATAATTGAATGAAAATATGCGAAGTAAACCATTTTGACGTATTTTATGCCAACGTTGTAATAATTAAATCAACATTATTGCTGACGTTAGTTAAAATTTTTACTAGAGCCGTGCTTGCATTAGAACAGAGTTCCAACAGATTATTAGTTATATTATCTGACTTTTTTTGGAAGAATGGTCAAAAGCTCTGAAAAGACAAGAATTATTAACAATAGTTAATTTCACAACGTTTCGTCCCTAAGTTCGTGACTGCATCAGATGTCATACCTATAAAAAATGAAACGTTTACAAAAGAATAGTTAGTTCGAAATTATTCAGAAGTGTAGATTACGAATAATTAATATGAACCTAAAGTCCAACAATTTTATAGAAATTACTTTAATGTACTCTCGCTGTCATCATCACAGAAGCTTTCGGCTATTAGTCATAGTCGTCTACATAAATACATTGCACATCAATTCATCTAGTAAAAAAACATATCAACAATGCATGACATTCATAAATGTTTTGTTCAACGGGTGCCTCAAACCAGTCACGCGAGAGTACATTAAAATACTTTTTATATAATTGTTGGACTTTAGGTTTATATTAATTATACAATTACCCATAAAATGAAAATCACGCACAGGAACAAGAAATTTTGGCGTGCATGTCACCGAGCCTAGAGGCCAAAATAACCTCAAACGAAAAAGTATGAAACATATTGACTGAATTCATATAACAATCGAAAGTTAAACAATAAGAGAAACAAGAAGTCCGTACAGAAGCGAATATTAATATTTTTTCAAATGGCTAGTATCATTATTAACAATGATAGTAGAATTGTGTGATCCGATGTGAAGCATCTCACTCATCAGTCTAGAAACGAGATTACAATTTTACATTTTGCCAATCAATGTGACAGTTTTTAAATATATGGTTTGACGAAATGAATAATTTTGTTTATTATATTTTAAAGTACTTTTATGGTCATTAATGCGCTTAATTATTGAGAGTTTGGTTTGACCAATATAACAGGAACAGCAATCTAAATAATTAATTTGGTATGCAACATTATGTTTATTCAAATTTAAAATGACGACATTTAAATAATTTAATGAGATAGTTTTTCATGTTTAATATTTCATTCAATCAAATGATAAAGTAAATCACTTAATTTCAGACTTTCAATCCACGGAGTAACAGTGTACATTCTCCTCCAGCATTTTAAAATAAAATACAAAATTAATTGTTTAGATTGTAACGCATTGTATATCTGGCAAACTAAAGGTACTTTAAAAACTCGCATTAAGGAACATAAAAACAATATTCAAAAGTACACGGTTGTGTCCAAACACATACATATTAATAATCACAGTTTCGATTGGCAAAATGTGGAACTTTTAGATGTAGAAAATAATAACTTTTTGAGAATTATGAGTGAAATGTTGTATATCAAGAGGAACCCTCATGAAATTAATGCTAACAATGACATGAATAATTTAAACAAAATTTACGACACTCTTATGTTGTAGTAGTTTAACGCTTTAATATTCTTCTCCATTGTTAAAATTTAACTGCCGAAAGGACTCATTGTTACATCATTTCGGCCGTAACCGTCGCTGGAGATGGTCCATGCGCGACACCAAATTCTTCACATGTAAATTCAATAATCTTTTCGTCTGAGGGAGTCATGGAGTAAATATGGTGTATTGCTAAATTTGTACGTTTTAACCGTTTTTTATATATAAATTAAAAAATTGTAACATAGAACTCAGATTTAATTTAATGTAATATTATCTTTGCAGTAGGCCTGAGTAAGTCTCAAAATGGAGATGAAACGTTGCTTATGCTAATAAATAGTATTATATTTAATGTTGACTTTTTGGCCGTCTTTTTATTTATTGTAAATTTTAAAATCATAAAGATATGTTGTAAAATATTTATAAATTTTATTTACGAAATATGTTGATACAACTTCGTATCCAACTGGATTTATAGATTTTAAAAAATAGTCAGTTTTAGAGAACGAGAATTTTCCAGGAGTAGATGATACATAACGAGTTCTCGGGTTTGCAAGCGGGTGAATTGAGAATTTAAATCGAACGTTTCAATGGTTTGCACTGTCATCTTCAACATATGTACACCTGCGCAAGCCATGGAAACGTTATGTTTACATTCTCAATTGACCACGTTGCAAACACGAGAACTGCAAGTGAATAGTCACTTTTGTTAATTTTCCGGATAACTTTATATTTGGCTTTACCTATTTTAAAATACTTAGTTTTCGTGAAAATAAAAAATCACTTCAATTTTACTTTTGTTGTTTTAATTTGTTTGCTGTTCATTATCACGTGGGATAGCGTTTTCCCACGGAAGACGAATATATGAATTTAGCTGGAGGTGTGAAGCCGAAAAATATTCAGAATGGTTCTAGACGTTGAGAGGGCGATGAGATTCAAGACATTGAGAAGACGAAGTGGAACAGATGTTGAAAGGGAGCGGGAAGCTGGAGAGGGAAACAAGAGTTGAAAGTGAGGTGTGAATTATTGCTCTTTAGTGAGAAAGTATTGAGAACAAGGAAGGCTAGAGGGAAGCAGGAGGAAAAACTGGGTTTTCCTCAATCACCGGCAGTTCATTCCACTTTCCGCCGGCAGAGGGATAATTTACAATTCAACCCGAAGGAAGAAAGAAGTTCTGGTCGCCTAGTAGCCTGCACCCAAACACGAATGAAGATAAAAACAGGTTCTTCAAGTGAACGAAAATCTGCTGCACGTGGTTACCCCTATAAGTATTTATCCCTAATATTTAAAAATCATCCCCTTGAATTAATTTATTTATATGAAATAGCGCACAGGACCAGTTTTAAGTGATTGCTTTTTAAAAATAAAATTGTGAAATAATATCCCAAAGTGCAAGTACTTTTATTAAATAACTTAAATTTAAAAAAACAATATCATTTACATTTGCTGTTGCGAAACCGGAAACTACCAGGTATATTTGATTACAATCTCAATCACGTCTATAAGCAGGTTTTAAGTTTAAAACTGTGTACAGAACAGAAAAGATATACGTCATAAATTTAATGTTTATTTGACAAAGTAAGAGATGTTAAAAATATTGTATTTAATGACGACGGCTGCTTATTTTTGACATGTGGAAAGTGGAAAATAACGAGAATAGTAAATTATAAAACTGAAAAAAATGTGTCACTTCGAAATTTTTAATGGATTGCTTTCAAATACTGCATAAAATGCCTAGCAATGTAATGATGGAAGAGTAAATAGAGCACACAAAAAGGTGAGGGGTGGGGAATTAACAGTTACGAGAAAGAAAATTATTGAGGATTTTGTTTGTGTCACAAAAGCGACGTTCGTGGTATTAAAATGACAAAATTGCGATTCCGTTTTTGCTCGGTTTGTTCTATATCTGTGCATAAAGCTATGTAAATCGGACACGGCGGGTGGTAGTAAAAAGTGTGGTTACTTTTTAATCCCAGAGCTTACAGAATATATCTTTGAGCCAATACAGAACGATTTTCTTTTGGAGGTTTCAGGAACGCTCGCACTTGCAACGTGGCGTTTCGTGACCAGGAAAGTAGCCTCAGATTAATGTGGTTAAATATTATTAGTTTTTAAATCAAAAGTTTATATTTTTCTGTAATTTGAAGTGCATTGAGAAATATTACACATTTTGAATTGTAGAAGAGCGTAAGAGAACTAAGATTGAGTTTCTGATCATATACAACTAATAAAGGTAAAATTACTTTTGTAAAAAAATTTTAAACTATTCACAAATGTTTGTTTTGAAAAATCACAAAGCATATGTACAAGGATAATAATTCATTTAGAAAGGTGATTATTATTAAGTGTTAGTTATATACATCGAATCACAATTCTTCACGTTTATCTCTATCATATCACACACTTTAGTTATTCAGCTTATTATTTATTACAACTAATATTCATTAGTTATTACCCATTACTTAATATCCTTCTGTCTCTTGTTGCAATGTTCTCTTTAATTTTATTTATTAGGTACACTTCCAATTTCCCTTATAACTCGTTTTTCAATTTAACCACAATGCAACCCTGATCTAAAATAAGTTTATTTCGTTCAGTCGCTTCTTCCTTCACCTAAGTTACTTTAATTAAGATTAACAGTTGTTATATCTTGGCACACTCTACTTCATGAACATATCCTTAAATCTTCCTTTTGTTTTAGATATAAATTTACTTATTTTTTATTATATTGGTACTGGTTGTCTACCATTTTCTAATTTTACTTATTTAATACAAAATTTATTTCACGAATATTCAGGACAGTTAAAGTTCTGCACTTTTTAATAAATAAAAGAAAAATATTTGTGAACGAAATATATTGGCAATTAATGATTTGGGAAACAATATGCATTGGATGTCATAAATTTTATAAACAGCTTCTTGCTACAGCAATCTATAACACACAGAGGTTATATTATATTTTCAGAATTACTTTCTACCCGCACTGTGTTCACGGCCAAAGAATCGTTGTACGGACAACTTTTTCGCTCGTAAGCCTCCAATTCCCGGCAGACTCGATTAAACTGATCTAAACTTTGTGTAGATAGAAAAGCGCCGGCAGAACTTCAGAACCGATCCCATTTTTCCAGACAAATTTGGGGCAGGTCCCTCGAAACATATGTCCTATCTTCTTGGTACTGAATGAAAATAAGTTACTTTAATTCGTTCGTGACAGATCTGAAATTGTTTTCTATGCTGCCCAAAAATTATTTGAGGTGGAAGTAAATCTATTTATATTACTTATAATCTCAGCAGTCAACATTACTCGTTAGTATCAATACATCAAAATAAAAAAAATATTCATAATTAATTTCAGCTTTATCTGATTTATGTACAATCCTGGAATTTTTAGTTACATATAAGAATAACTTTAATTTTTTATGGTTACCAACTAATTTTTTATAATTATCAATCTGTTGTTTCTTAAAACTGTTTGGGTTCAATGACCATACACTCCATTGTCATTCATAGTGTTACTGAAGGAACAGTTCCAGAATTCTATAAGAATCTATAAGAAAGTTGTTGGTAACAGAATTTTTAAAAACTGAAAATAATTTTTTTATATAAATATCAGTTACTATTTCAGGCAAAAACATTGGTCATACAAATAATTTATTGTCTTACTAGTATCATATCAGTAAACCAAAGAGAGTATCTACAAACAAACAAATCATTCAATGTAACACTATTTATTAAATTTGTCGACGACGTTTCGCACATACTTATGGAGCTATTCAGGTACATGTTGAAATAAATTTCCAGCAACCCTAACTACACACCAAAATTATAAAAACCAATTACGAATTTTAATGCACAACATTCCGTTAAAATATAAAGAATTTGAATTAAATTATAAAAATAATACAGGTTCACATTTGAATAGATAAAATTAAATAAATGAAATGATAATTTTGATTCCTGGACTGCGTCCTATGACGATTATACGCGAAATGTTATTTAGCAATGTGTTGGTATTCTACACCGTTAAATTTGAAGAATTAATTATACGACAAGTATGTCCCTAATTAAGTACAAAATAATAGACGAAACGTCGTTAAGGATTGTAATAAATAATAAATAAAACTGGCATATTGGCTCTTTTGTTTGTTTGTAAATTTATGATTCACATAATTGATTTATCAAAACGGGTATCCATTAGAGATTTTAGGAGGCGAGTATCATATAAAGTGTATGATTCTGTTGCTCTTATAATTTGGAACAAACACAAATGAAACAGTAAAACTACGGGCGGATATTCTGTAAACCTTTGCAATATTATTGGGGGGAAAATAAGCGTTGAGACTTCACAATCTTTTATTCTCAGCCCATTTTGCTTTCCAGTGTTTATCAATAATTTCGCAAAATATATGAGGACATATTAAGAGATTATAATAAAAGAGATTATTAATACGGAGTAGTCAATGCCATATTTATTGATACAATGGTTTATTAAATGATTATGACAGAAAATTGCTCAAACAAACCACGATAATAGGTGTAATAAATTAAATTGTATTAAAGGATTAGTTTCTTATCATTCATGCAGAACTTTATTGAAAGCTTTTTTACGTTGTACATCTGCAAAAATAGTATGTTGTGATAATAAAATATCAATTTGGATTATACTTGAATATTAAAAATATTTTATTATGCACACTTTCTGCCCTTATTTACGTGTAGTATAATTACTCGTAAAAAGAAAAAGTTTCGTTCTTCATAAAGGTGTTGTTAAATTTATGTGCTAAGTTTCTCCAAGAACATAATTCAGAGTTCATTTTAAAATACTGAGTACTTTTAGCCGTAGATGTCAATGTGTAAAAACGATTATATCTGAGATTAATAATATCAATTTATTCAAAAACAATTCAAATGTACATAATTTTAAAACGACAAATAAAAAGGAGGCCTAATGCCATTACACAGAAAGTAGTCTATTATAACAGTATTACTATATTTATGCAATAACCTTTAAGATAGTATTAAAGTGTTAAAAGAGGATAAGATGAAACTCAAGAAATACCTAACCACATTTTTGCTTAGCTTCCCCCTTTTATTATGTTAACGAATATTCATGATTACATTAATACCAAATCTAATAATTTAAATAATAGTATGGAGGATTTTTTAAATAAAGTAATTCAATTTTTAGTTGGTAATAAAAAATTATCAGTAAATATATTTTATTTATTAGTCGTGATAGTCATACAGTTGAAAATGAAATTTTCGAATTTATACAAAAAATAATAATCTTCCATTAGAGTGATGCAGTATCAATTGTTTTCATGTTTAGAATTTTTTTTGATCTGCTATAGTCATTTCACGACTTTCAGAAATTTTAATGTCTGCTTGAGTATTTTTTCTTGTCGCGCATTTTCCTAAATTAATATAATTTACGTCATCTGCTTAATCCCTATCCGATAAAAATTTGGTAATCTTCAACGTCAAAATTGAAGAAATCTCTCGCTGAAAGAAATGAGTTCAAATTAGGAAAAACTGACGTATTAGGAATATTTGTAATATATATCGTGCCTGAAAAGAAGTCTACTTCCCTGATTATTCCTATACTTCATTGAACTGAATGTTATCAATAGTTACATTGAACTAATAATTATACAATTTGATCTTTAGACGTTATTGGCAACACCTTGTTTACGTTTACGTTTCATAATTTTTTTATTAGAAGACAGTTCTGAGGATCCTGTAGTTTTGGAAGGACGTGAAGCAATTTTTTTCAGTCTTTGGTATGACGTGTACGATTTGTGCCGTCATTCTGTTCGCGACGTAACAGATTGCGTAGCGGGACAGTCAACATTCATGTCGCTGTGTTTGGCAATCCTGGACAAAGCTACGACCAGAAACAGATGGCTCAGCAAATCTGCTTACCGGATGACGTATCTCATTTTCACATAATTAGTACCCGGGACAAGTGGAATCCTAGTTATTACTCCTTAATAAATGAGACTTTTATTTCTCCCCATGGGAGGGAAATTTGAAATACAAGTACGAGATTACAGTACGAATACAAGTTTAAAACAACAGATTTTCACAAAACGTAGGTAACTAATTTAGTAAAATAGTGGTGGATAATTTCTTAAACAATGAGCCCATCCATACTGAAAACAATAATATCTCCACTCGATTCATCCGTACCAAAAGTGCCAACCTGAATCGGAATATTTCAATGAATTACAGGAGTTTTAACGTCTCCCTATAGTGAAATTAACTTACTTTTTCAAGTTGAAAAAATACTATAATTGGGATAACCGGTTAATTGTTTATACCCATTTAACTGTGGAAAATTTTCTTATAACGTTACTAAAAACAATATAATTTCTCTTTGAGGACTTGAAACTTTATTGAACTTAAATGTCTACCACTATTTTTTATTAGGTAATTATTGAAGTACTCATATAATATGATATGGCTACATACGATATTGAAAGAGAATATTTGACATTAAATCCGATATGAGAAACAAAGTTCAGTAAACAGATCTAATAGTTCCAGAAAATCTCAGATATATAGTTGATGAAACCTAACTGCCTAACTAAGCTTCCCGAGTGGACACCCAGCGATTTCTCCATCCTTTAGCTCGAGTACAGACCACATAATTTCATCCTGATTAATCATTTCGTTTCAGTTTCGACTGTGTCTGAACTTCGCCGGAAAGATTTCTCCTGATTCCTGAATTAATTTACTAGACATTTGATTGGTTGTAATATCTATTTTTCACTCAGCCTTCAAATAGGCTTTGAAAAATGTTACTGAGTAATTTTTACGTGTTCCTTTGATCGTATTATAGTAATCGGATGTCATGTGCTGGGCTGGAAATGAACTCTTATAGATTAATTGTGTGCTTAGCTCGCTAGATATATTTTTATGTTCGATTGCCAGTATGGGAGAAATTTTTCCATCCGAAGTTTTCTTTTCAACAAAGAAGTCATTCATGTAGATAATTTTTAAAAATTCTGCTAGACAGTATTTCTCCAATATGGAACCTTTACTGTAGGACAGGATAATTATATTTAGGTCTGTTACTCATTAAACCCCCAAAGAGTCATAGATGAAAATAGGTTTTTTAAGTATACAAATAATCAGCATATTCTTTTGTATTTAAAAATTAAGATTTATCTAATGTAATTCAATTTCTTACAATCAGTTAACTATTGATTTTGTTAAATAACTTCTAAATTTCAAGATATAAGTAAAGGCGGAGTTTCTAGGAAAAATTCACTTAAATTTATATTGGCCAATAAAGTTTGTATGGCGTATGAAAATTTCAATACTAAAACATGAACCTTCTTAATGTTCCAACGTAATACACACTCATATATATATACCGCGTCGTTCAGGCGTTTCATAAACATTGGACATTAATTTTTACTTAGTTTTGGTTCATTGATTAAAATAAAACACCTCGCTGAACTTATATATAATTTTAAACTAATACAATGTTTCACAGGTAGAATCTTTATACGAAAATGTTTATTCAGCTTAACGCAGGGCTACTGCATCCAATAAATAAAATTTAAAAATTATATTATACCTTTCTTCTTCTTCGGTTCTACAGCCGACTGAGGGCCTGGGCCTACCGGGTCGACTGCGGACTGTCACCTTGCATGACACATTATACTATACCCTTATATATACGAAATCTGCAACATAAATATCTCGTCATCTATTTCGACTGAATCGTCGGGAGAAATTATAAATTCTGACTACCTGAAACCTTTAAATTCCAATTTTGAACCACAAAAAGTACGCCATGGTATAAATAATTTGACTAGTAAATGTGTTGTAAAGAACGTGAGACTTAGGAATATCAAACTGAGCCACCCCGGTAATGGCAGAGACACTGTGACGCTTTCTATATAAATATAAATATGACCTCGCTGAATGTTTAAATTAACTCGAGAACCAATATTGGAAGGGAACACACATAATAGATGTTTATAAACAACAATAAATTATTTAACAAACAAAAAATTAAGTTTTAATATTCACTATTCCTGCTAGCTTAATATTTTCGAACGTACGAAACCATGAGATTGACTAGCTGACTGGATAGTGCGTTACTAGTTTAAGACCACTGTGTGCCAGAGACACTTCGTAAATAGAGGTAGTACATGTACAATACCTCTGGATGGCGTCTTTCGCCCCAATCTGGCTAATCTGGAGTTCCGGATAGCCAAACATTAAATACACAGCGGCCACGATGGACAGCGAACTTTATCTCTATCATCCAACTCGATAAATTTTCTTGTTTAGAATCAGGAACTTGTTGTTCAACACAAAACAAACATTTATTGAACCGTCAATTAATATATTTACATTTTTTATGAGTTCGTTTTTACGTCCGATGCTGCATGCAACGAAAACCAAAGATACAACCTACTACCCAAGCAAACCAAAGAACAAGATCCAAGGCTCTTCATTAAACTAAATATAACCCTCTTCGAAACCACCTGATGTATAAAAATAACAGCGTAAAACATGTGTCAATCAAATGTAACGTCACGACACGAACGTGCGTGGAAACAGTTGTGATGGATTATCAGAGTCCCTGAGAAAATTTGGCCGCGAAAGCAGCAGCCCAACAGAATTTACGAATGTCATCTCACTCCACCACGGAATTATGACCGCCTGAGGAATGTTAAATCGGATTGGCAGAGATCTATTAAGTGACTAGATTTCTATTCCTGGAGTGGGGAAGAAAATCGTTCCATTGGAAGGATGGACGAGAAATCGAAATGGAGTTGGGGTTAGTATCTTTATGGGGACAGATCCAGTATTTGATGTGTCGATTTCGGTTGAGGAGTTAAAATTCAGTTCTTGGTGAGAAAAGTCGAAAGTAGAAACTTTTTTGGTGAGTTGGTCGTAGCTGAAAGAGAGCTGAAGAGAGAATGGCAGAGTGAACTGTTTGACATTCTTCAAGACAATTAAAGGCTGAATAAATAAAACTATACTATTACAAAACAGTAAGTTTGTTTATAGCATATATATATATATTTACTGACAGAGTTTGTTGTAAGAAGACTGCAGTGCATTATGAACTCGGGCACAGCCAGCAGATATATTTGGAATGTGAGCTAATTCACAATTAGATGAGCTGGAGTTCATCATCTGAATATTTAACACCGAAATTAAGTTCCACCGCCGAGAAAACTTGACAGACAGTACCGGAGGCCATCTCTAGCCTTCTGAGTATTATTTCAGAATCTGCGAGAATTCAATACACAACCAACGTCTACGTGCAGCTCAGATTCCGGACGCAGACAACAAGAACAAGAGGCGTTTGTGTATCTCAACACTGAGATGTGTATGAGAAAATATCTGCTACATGACGCCCATCAGTTTTGACCAATTGATGTAAATTAAGAATTTTGTTCAGTCTCATACAAATGCCCTAGGTTAAGTAAATGTGCCTTATTAAAATTAATGAAACATATACTTTTATATATTCCAGACCCTGCAATTTGAATGTCACTTCCTAAAAAACCTAATTAATAAATATCATTTAGTAAACTTACGTGTTTCGCTGCTTTCAATAACGCCGAAATTTTCCACGAATATATGTACTATATTTAAAAATTCTATCTATCTATTTTTGGCTCTACAGCCCTCGGTGGGCCTTGGCCTACTCCACAATCAGCCTCCAATATCGTCGGTCCTGCGGTCATTTCGTCCATCCTCTTACTATCATCGTTCTCAGATCTCATCTATGCCTTGGTCTTCCCTTTCCTCTTGAATGGTGGATCCTTTCAGGATTCTATTTGGCATTCGTTCTGTTGTCATTCTCTCTACATGGCCCATCCAATCAATCCCCCGTGCCTTCACGAATCTAACCACATCTTTACCTTCCATCAATTCATCCAACTGCACATTATATCTTGCTCTCCAGCCTTCATCTGTCGTTACAGGTCCAAATATCTTCCTTAAGATCCGTCTTTCAAACACTCTGAGGATTTTAACATCAGTATCTTTCAGTGTACAGGTCTCTGCTCCATATAGCACCAACGGTCGCACCAATGTATTGAATATTTTTATTTTTGTTTTCCTTGTGATAAGCTGGTTAGTAAAAAAATTCTTATTTGCGTAGTATGCTCGGTTCCCAGCCTGTATTCTTTCCCTGATCTCTTTTCTAATAGAGTTGTCATTGTACAACATAACACTCAGGTATTTGAATCCAAAAACTCCTTCAAATTTCTTATTTCCGACCTCTATGTCTTGAGGTTTTCTTCTACCCTCTGATCTGAACATTCTCATGTTATTTAGGTTTTTCTTAATTAACTACTGGACCTATTTTTAATACTTCTCTCTCCATTTGCATATACATTTGTTTCTTTAAACTTGTTGTCCTACTGACGATCGCCACATCATCTGCATATGCACATATTTGACTGGACTTCACAAATATTGTTCCTTTTGATCAATTAGATTTACCACCTTATGTAGGGCTATATTAAATAGAGCTGCCGAGAGTCCATCTCACTAATTTACTCCTGCATTTTATTAGAATTTTCACCGAATTTGTTACCCACTTTCACCCTGGCATTGGTTTCTAATGGTCATTCTTATCATCCTTATTAGTTTTGGAGGAATATTATACTCCCTAAGTATCTCTTCAACTGCCTTCCGGTTAACACTGTCAAAAGCCTGCTTGAAGTCAATAAACATAAAATGTAAATCTGAGTCATATTCATAAAATTTTTCCATGATCTGCTACACGACGCCCACAAGTTGTGACCAATTGATGTCATTTAAGAATTTTGTTGAGTCTCATATAAATGTCCTAACTAAAGTCAATGTATCTTATTAAAATTAATGAAACATATACTTTTATATATTCCAGATCCCTGAAAAATTTGAATTTCAGTTCCTAAAGAACCTATTAATAAATATCAATTAGTAAAATTACGTGTTTCGCAGCTTTCAATAACCCCGAAATTTTCACGGATATATATACTATATTTAATAATTAAGAGTCTTAACTAGAAGGGCTTTTTACATTTATGGTATAAAATATATTTATTTTTATTGTTTACCAAAATCCTACATCTCGGAAAGAAATTTGCGTCAATGCATACAGGCATAATATTGGAGTGTAAAGGATTTTAGGTATGCATAACCTAATTAACAGTCTGTAGATCCATCATAAATAATTTGAGTGTCGTATGATTTGAGCGAGCTGAGAGCAGGATATGTGCCCAGATAATCGCTTTATGCGTGCAACTGCAAGCATAATTCTGTAGTTAACGTATGACTATAGCGGATAATCAAGGAAATTACCAAAATTCAAAACAAATCATATCTACTAAATAAACAATTTATGTGAAATTCATCAAGAAAATATATTATTACCGCTAAAATATTCATTAAACAAAATATCCTATTGTGTATCATAATATTAATATGTATCAGTATAACTTTTAGATTATTGGCGTTCTTGTACTTTAAACACTTGTATATAAATCCTGGAGAAAATAAAGGTCGTTTTTCCGATAAAGTTGAATATATCATTACTTCTTGCCAAATAAAATGCAAAAAGAAATTGTGCACCATTATAGGAAAACTGTTTGACATTCTTCAAGGCAATTAAAGGTTGAATAAATAAAACTATACTAACAGTCAGTTTGCTTATAGAAGCATAGTTTTTTTCTTGCTGACAGAGTTTGGGTTATATTTTGTGTTTCAAAGTATACTTCTGCAAAAGAAATAATGTTCGTGACCTGCACACAGCCGTGTGTATTTACCGTACTGCAGTGTGCACTTGTTTTGAGGAAAAATGAACCACGTCGTACATTAAACAAAGGGATATAAAATAATTTAAATACTAATTATAATTAAACAAATATTCAACAGTTATATCAATATATACACATATTAAATCTAATTTCCAAGTTTGTATTAAAAACAGAAATTCATATTTAACAGCAACATAATTTTTGTTTCCATTCCTGCGTAAATATTAGATTCCAATAAGCTAATTATGTAGAAGAATTTTAATTAAATTTTTTTAAACTTTCAATGTTACGTTTCTAAAGTTACAATAAATTTCATTTCGAAATAATAAAAGTATAATTTTGTTCTTCCCATTAGGATGATAATTATATGTACATTCTTTTCGCCACGTTTTCGGTGTGACTACTGATCAAAAGAATATCTCTCGGGAATTTTTAAGGAACGGTAGGTGGGTTGTTACAGGAATCAGTACCACAAGATATCAGTTAATCGTAGCTGAAATTTATAAAAAAAATGTATAAATATGTAATAATCACCTCAGATAACACAAATTGTAGTATAAAATTTTAATTAAGCTGCTAATTCTGTTTTGTTGGTCGCTTTAAATCTAGATATATACGTGTCCATTCGTCAGACAAGTTAACTGTGTTTACTTAAAAGTGTTATATTGTCAGTCGACATCAAACGAAATGATGAAGACAATAAATCAATACTTTGTTAACCTCATATCAGATCCCGAGAATGTTTAATAGTAATTTGTCAGTTTAGTATGTAGTATTTCTGAGCCTTCCCTTTTGTAATTATATCTCTTAATTCTATTTAAGTTGATATACAGTGCTTTTGAAAAATATTGACTCTTCTAAGTGTATTTCTATGGCTGCGTGTTGTTTTTAAAAATTAAATTCATGGTTGAATGTTTTAAGTTAAATTAATTAATGACAAACAGAGAAGAAGCTGAGCCTAAAGGCAAGAAAATAGAATTTAGAAGAACAGAAGGGAAAAAACTTGAACGGATACAGTAAACGAGCCGAGGACTTCCCTTTTACCGGGCGGTTGCCCTGCCACTGAGCCAGTCCGGTGCGAGATCCATCCACCATGTATACCTGAACATCAGGTCATCTTTCACTAATCATATTCTAACAATAGGAATCAGTGAAGAATGGACATTGTGCACTTTGATAAAAGGTGCATCGTTATAAATTCAAACAGACAAGAAATTATTAAATTGAAGCTCAGCTAAAACGCAATGAAACAGAATTTAGAGGACCAGAATGTATAAATCTCGACCGGAACAATCACCCAGGAAGCAGCAGCTTCCGAGTTCTATTCCCGAGTGTGATCAATATTTTTCCATTCTGTTCTTCTAAATTAATTTATTTTATATTATTGTGGTACAACTTTGTCCTTGGACAAGCTGTGGTATAACCGTTGTAATATTTATCACATTCGTTACTATCGATCTTGTAGATCAAATTGTAGTAGGTCTGAGTATTAATTAGGTTAAATAGGTTTATAGAGAATTTAGTTTCACTAATATTAAATTTATGATAACTTTTATTAATTTTGAAGGAGATGCCGCTAATAAAAGTTATGCTGGAACTGAATTCGTCTTTATATTATAAATGTATTGGATGTAATTATGTGATATTTCTGTGTATCGTCATGAACTACTGGTCGCGCCATTTTGTATTAATATGTGTTCTGAGAGACCCTTTAAAGTCTCTGAATTGAACACAAGCTGTCTACACTGCAGCCTTTACATACGGGGCCATAAGTTGTGACTGTTAAGCACCTGTCCCGTTAGGTCGGATCCCTTCGGAGACAATTGCTTTCTTCTAGCAATCGGAATTCGGCAAGGTAAAGCGTCAGCTAAAAGTTCACAGCTATAACCGCAACGCAAAAGAATCTTCGTATACTATTTTGCACTGCAGCTAGCCAAGTGAATTCATACCACCCACGCCAGAAGCCTGCTTGGAACTGGAGTAATAACTTCATCACTCGATGAGCCTCGATCACTTATTCATATATTTGGCGTCGCTGCCACTCTCTGCAGGGGAATAATTCCAAATAATTAAATAATATAGTCCACTAGTTCTTCTCTCCTTTGAAGTACAAAAAAATACAGTCTCTTCCCACCAACTACCAAGAATTATTTCATAGTTTTAATAAGTGTGAGATATATTTTGGGGGTTGTAAGTTTAAACTACTTAATTGATTTGGAGACAGTGTTGTCATTCTTTAGATTATATTGATACTAGAAATAAATTATTGGTAAAATCGAGCAAACTTTGGTTTTTGAGGTAAGAAATAAGAATTACATCTGTAATCGATATTGCGTTACTATCAAATCTTTTGCTTCATGCATAATCATGGAATACATTTTCTTTAGTACGTGAACTTGCACGTAAGTTGCGTTGGACCCAGTCCCTGCCTAATATCGAATAATTTATAAACGGCAACTTGAACGAAATCCAGGCAAACTGGAATTGAAAAATTCCGTTTCCCGGACTCGGTCTGTCTGCACATGTCCGCGCCGCTCTGTAATTAGACCATTCGTAAATGGAGGGGCTATTGATTGCCTTCGGTAGAAGATTGGGGTGAAATGACGTCAAGTTCCTTTGGATAAGGCAGTTACAGGTACTGATATTTTACTATTAGCACCATTAATGACTTTAAAAATGACAAATTTTTTATTTTGTTTTGTTGTGTTTAGCATTTTATCCTCTCTCCCCTTCATTCTGTGAATGAACTTCATTTTCACTGATGTTTAATAATGTATCATTTTAATAGGAATGTATTAAGTGCAGTACAGGAAAAATGCTATGTTTTTAACCCTCTTAATTTCGTTAGCTTCGTTATGATCTGCAAAAATGAACGAATATATATAATAGAAATATTATTAATCTTTTTGATGAACATTCAGAAAATAATTTTTAATCAGTATGATTAATTCGCGTGACATATTTATAACTGTTCCTGAAATTTTAACAGCATTTTTAATGATAGCTGAAATAATCGTAGTTCATATAAGTGATAAATACTGACCGATTTTATGGCATACGTATCCACTAAATTAAACAAATTGAGATATTGATCCACACTATATAGATACACGCAATTTTATTGAGAGAAAAATATTTTGAACGCATTCTTCGTTATTTTTAACTAAAATACTGATAAAGCTCGTGTCTATTTATTTATTTTTTAATCTGATCGTTCTACTATCACGTATAAAAAATTATTGTGATACTTTTTTATTTATTGGCTCTATGTATAAGATTGTTATAAGGTTATATTCTTGCCTACCTTTGACAGAAAGAGTTTGTTTTTCTATCAATATAAAATGTAATATAAATTGAAAAGACTGAACCTAAATGTTCGAACGTTTTCAACTACGGATATTACTTTAATATAGTCACAAATTTATTTAGCTCTTCATAAAAAAATCGTGCAGCCGTAAAGCGTAAAGAGTCCTGCCCAAGATAATGAAATTAGAAATAGTAATGTTCGGCGCTTTGTTCCACTATGACGGATGTAAGGGTGAAATATACGGGCAATGAGTATATTCCTAGGAATGAAATCTGAGTCATATAAACTGGCATATTAGGAACAAAGGAGCGATTGAGATGTTTCTTGGGAGCTAAAATACTTTCCGTTGGAGCCCTACAGATGGGTTCCAAAAATTGTTCTTCTATGTGGCTAGTCCATTCGTAATGAAACCGTTGACAAATCAACAGGTTGCTCTCAGCCATAGTCATTGTCTAGATTAAAAATGATCTTTAATTATAATTATTGACCATAATTGTAGGAAATATATATTATATGTTACTAAGCCATTCTATTGTGGTCTAGTGAATAGCATCGCTGTTTCAAAACACAGAGGTCCCGGGTTCGAATATTGGCATGGCTTGTATGTTCGTGACATCATGGCCACGGAGACTAGAGAATCAATACGCGGACCACATATCATTGCAAACTTCGGAATGTGTCATGAAAGATGACAGTACGTAGTCGACCCGGTAGACAAGCCTCTGAATGACCTGTAGAGGAAAGGACGAAGAAGAAGATGTGATCCTAAAGTTTTTAGTAGACAATTAACTTGAGGTCTGTTGTTCAGTCACTGAGTATTTCCTGTATTTTGAGCTCAAAAAATTTTAATAAACCTTTTATTGAACCACATATAAAATAACGAAATTTTTGTGTCTAATATTGCACATTGAGATAAAATATACATTAGCAAAAGTGATTTCAGGGAGAATTCCAATTGTTAATTAACTAATTTGATATGGTTATTGCTCTGTATAGAAAGTAAAGGACTTTAATTGAATATTTCTTCTAAGAAGCGAACTATGTCAGAGGGAGAGATAGTAATTTAGATTAGTTCGGTTTCGAATCCCCCTTCTCTTCTGTATGAAACTTGAAGGTAAACTAATGGATTTCGATTCAATAGTAATTAACTAATACATGTATATAGTATATATACATATCCATTATATAATTAAGATCACACATTCTATATTTCACTATTGTGGTTGCCGTGGTCTAATACAACCCCCCATGCTAACCTATATTGCGCAAGCCTTTTCATTTCCGCTTAACTACAACACACTACAAACTCCCTAATATAATTAGCATATTTCCTCCTCACCACACACACTTCCCTCTAATTCTTATTTTATAAGACCCTCGTGCCTTAGAACGTGGGTTATTAATCTATCCCTTCTCTAAGTCAGCGGCCTCAATTTTGTTCTCTCTTCTCTTCTTCTGTTTGTAACTTCCTGTTTAGTAACTCTATCCACCGATCTGATTTTCAGAATTCTTTTTATAGCACCACATTTCAAAGGCTTCTATTCATTTCCTTTCGGCAACTCTTATCGTCCACGTTTCGCACCATACGAACATTTTAATAATGATTTTGTAATATTCATGCTCATATTAGCGGTAAATAAATTCCTCTGTCCTTTATTAATACTCATGTTGTACTCTTCCTCCAAAATTCCGTTTATGCCATTAATTATGTTTTCTAAGTCTTCTTTTTTATCCTTGCAGTTTGATTCTGTTTCCATATTCACAGTTTAGAAGAAAGACAAGAATGGAAAAAATGTCGAATGGGCCAAAGACTCGAACCCCGGACCTCCCGATTTCCGAGCGGATGATGTCTAACCGCTGAGCTAATACGAGTCGACGTCCAGGGACGGATTCAACATCTCTCCATTCCCGGAAACCCAAGATAGATTCACCTACCAATTCACTAATCACACCCTAATTTTAGGAAATACGTGAAGAATGGACATTGCGTAAATTGATCACAGGTGTAGTCTAAGGGTGTGACCAATGTGATCAGTGAATTAATTGGTAGATGAACCTAGCTTAAGTTTACGGGAATGGAGGAATGTTGAATCCGTCCCTGGACGTCGACACGGATTAGCTCAGCGACATTTTTTTTTCCATTCTTGTATTTCTTCTAAAATATCTATACACTCCTGTCTGTGCTTCGGGTGAAAGCATTTCTACTTCCTTAGATTCCATATTCAATTTTAAGTTTCCTCATCGCCTGTTCTGTATAGAAGTTATAAAACATGGGCCATGAATGAAATTAATTATAAATTTAATTTTAGAATTTTTTTAGATTAAGTATAGATATACATAGAAATTATTAGAAACATTAAGCTTGTTTATAATGCTTATTATTAATTTTTACATTGGAAAATGATTTTATATCATCGAATGCAATTTTAGTATCTCTTTACGTAACGGTTGTAAGGATTATCTGAGTTTATATTTCGGAAACAATAATTACAACCTTAAAAGGGGCTGGCTACCTTAAAACATCTGTACGGAGTAAATTCTTATTTCATTCGATTATTTTGACACTATTAAAATTTAACCTAAATCCTGTCAGAAATATTTCATAATTAGTGTAATTATTATAACTATTACCCGACACGTGAAACGAGAGACCTGAAAAGCGAAATTATACCGTATTAACTTTATTTTTAAGCCACTAAGTAGAATATGAAACTATTCATTAAAATTTATCACCATTTCTCTTATGGATAGTAAAATATTTTAACGTTATATTGTAAATAGCTTGACTTCATTCTAAATCGATACGCTTTCAACGGGACTGGGACTCGCATGAACGGATACGGGAACTAGTTAGTACATTGCCTTCACCACTTCTATCTGTTGGCACATAACTTTTTTCAACGACGTCTATGATTGTGGCAATTAATATATTTTTCAAGTACCCACATCTTCAGTATAAGTAATGAGAGTAAGAATATATTCCTTTTCTAGATAAAAACGCAAATTTATTAAACAATGTTGTCAGAGCTTCACCCATTTATGGATTGGCTAATTAATAATCCACAGGGTACATTATTATTTTGTCCGTTTATTAACAGTCTGCTTCAGTGAGAAAGTTCTACTTCGCACAAACGCAGCATGCGGTTATTACTGTTATCAGTACCGCATTAATTTATTAATAGCCGCTAATGGTTAATAAACAACAAAGTGCCGTAAACCTGCCTCACTTTCAATTTGAACGACGTACTGATCACAGGCTAACCACAAGTGATATCGCTCTGCATTAATTACCTCTGCCTAGTGGCTGGTTCCCACTCTTAAAATATTGCCGATTCACATTATGAACTGTTCGGTTACGAGAGAAATAGGAAACCTCTGATTCATGTCAGGTTCTATACCAAATAAGTGTCCTTGTTCTTGTTTAGTATATAAATTGTATTAGGAAAGAAATCTATTACCAAGGTTAAGTGCCAAAAATTTGATTGACGTTCCATAGACATTTGAAAAAGGTTTTGACCGGGATTGTAATATTATGGCTATAGATCATCTTATTTATTTACTATATGAATAAAGAAAATTAAACCTCATTTACTGCATGTTGATAGAAACAGTTGTGGCAGTTATTCGACAACGTTTCATGAATTACTTAATTAATATCTATTGACTTATATCACCCATTACAAAATCAAATTTTCATAATCAGAGCTCTGAGTGTCATTTTGACCACAAAATGCCAGTTGGTTTGTGGCGAAAGTGGTGTAAAATTAAAGGTGGCTCGATGTTAGTAATTTTTAAAGGTAGTAAGCTTAATGTG
This sequence comes from Eucriotettix oculatus, assembly GCA_034510155.1. Lineage (NCBI taxonomy): Eukaryota > Metazoa > Arthropoda > Insecta > Orthoptera > Tetrigidae > Eucriotettix > Eucriotettix oculatus. The sequence continues at coordinate 51,758,143 of CM067376.1, read as the reverse complement.
AAAATTCAATAACACTAATTTGCGTTTATTTTCACAAAAACTATAGTACCTAACATATAGCTGTAGACTTGGCCGATTTAAAAGAAATAGCATAACATGAGATCGTATCACAAAATTGTGACAATTTGTCACGAAAAGAACTTCTGTCTTACTTTGGTAGTCAGTGGTTAACAGTTATTTCACTAAACTAATATATTTAATAAATTTACGATGCGTATCATTACTGTATTACTAATCAGTACAGTTTAGGGTAAAATAAAGTGTTTAAAATTTTTTATTGAGATTTAAGAATAATTTATTAAAAAGTTTATTTAATTTTTATCGTGTTTACAGTTGCTAATTCAATGAAAATATTTATTATAAATTACGTTTTAATAATTTGGCTTATAATCTAAATACAAACATATACAAATTAAATTAATTTTTTATTCTAATATATGAATTAGTGATAAAATTATGTTTATCCTTTGTATAATTTTTCACAACTGTGTTGACAACAATTAATCTTAATGTAATCATTATGTAGTTTTTAGTTTTTAATTTTATATTTACTTCTTTTTATAATTTTAAGTTAGCTATTAATTTTAAAAATAACATTAAAAATATACTTTTAAATTATAACTTATTTGGCCATAATGCGGAAATATTATAATTTTTAATTATTTATCATGTGATCATTTTTATTTCCATTAGTTTTATCTTTGGAAATTTAGTATCATATAGTCATCCACAAAGTAACGTTCGTTTGGTTATAGAAACTTTAGAAACAAACATTTATTCAAAAGCATTATTTCCTTGCATAAGTGAATTTTAATTTACCTGTCCACGTAATCCTCTTCATTTAGACATTTGCCATATATGTCCACGAGCTTTAGCATCCCCGTGTTGTACTCGTCAGTCGCCAATCAGTTATTCACTGCAGTCCGAAAGTCATTATCGCTTCCGAAAGATATCCTCTCAGGAATTTTTTCATCTTACTAAAAATGTGTGAAAGTCGCTGCGAGCAAGATGCGGACAGTAGGAGGATGATCACAAAGCTCCAATTCAAATACATCCAGTATGTTTAAAGTTTCAGTAGCTGTGTGAGGACGGGCATTGTCTTGAAGCAAAATTGGTCGATTTGCGCCTGATCATAACCAGTCTCATCACCTGTAATAATTATGATCAGATATGACATGTGTCAAAATATAGGAGAAGAATAAAAGTAAAATTAACTAAGGCAAGGAAATATTGAAGAAGAAAGACAGGAATGAAAAAAGGTCGACCAGAACCACGACTCGAATCCAGGACCTCCCACTTTCCGGACGGACACTCTACCACTGAGCTAGCCCGAGTCGACGTCCCGATACCAGTTCCACATCCCTCCACTCCTGAATAAATGTTTGTTATAAACGTAAATGATAACAGTTATCAATTAAAATATTATTTAACAATTTTAATACTTTAATTGCGCTACTTTAAATTTGATAGTAATTTTTCAGTATCAGTCAGGTTATATATTTTTTCTGATGTTTTAGATGGTTTGATATGAAATGTAAATCACGTTCCAAGAAGTGTTTTCAGTAAAAATAAAGCATTTTTGGGTTCCCAATCGGGGTTTAATATCTTTTAATACCACAACGTTTCAATGGCGTGCCCTGCTATAGTCGTCAAGTGGATTGCAGTGACTTGTAATTATTTGCGGTTATATAATTAAAATTAATTCTGTAATTGGTATACGGGTAATCACGATGATGGCAGAGCAGGCTATCGAAACGTTTTATATTAATAACTTAAACTAGGAAAGCACTCATTCTGTTATAGTTAAATGTAACATTGCACAAATGTTAAAAAAATTAGTCAATGGCCATGATACTAAATTTAGAATACAAGAATGGAAAAATGTCACCCGGACCCGGAAACTTTAGGCGAGCCTACGAGAGTGGAGGAATGTTTGTATGTATTAAATCTACAAATGGGCAGATGCCCGGTGGCAGATAAATAGAACTTAAACAGTAATTAATTATCTGGTCATAAGGACCATATTTACCCTATAATTGTATTCAATATAAATTATATATACACCTAATAAATCAATATATGTGGAATCATATTATTAGAAAATAAATTTTTAAAACGGAATAATATTGTTTTTTCCTGAAAAAAAAACACTGGAAATATATTTTTAGAGATTTCGGAGCACTGATCACTTCACTACACTGCACTACACTACACTAAACTTACATGAAGTCTAAGTTGCATAAGTGGCTGTCTATATACACTATCACAGTTACTTAAGAGTTCCTCCCGGAAAGCGGGAGGTCCCTGGTTCGGTCGACATTTTTCTCTATAATAAAAAATGTGGATATTTGGAAAGAGTGAAATGATAACTAATAGTTCGTGTAAATGTAAATTTAGCCATGGCGTTAATAAACAATATATGTTAAATCATTTATAGTTATCAAAATACAAAAATGGTTGATTATGCCGTTCTTGTGGACGAACCAGTTGAAATTCTGATACGGATGTTGGGATGAAAACTGCTTTCCCTTCAATGGACTTGCAGTGGCTCCTTTTGCAGTTGAGCTTCCTGCCTAGGTTATTATGGGGAGACATGCAGACATAAAGAGATTGAGGACAGAGCCAGAGTGAGGTTGTGTCGGGGAGGGAAAGTGTGCAAGCCTTTCTGTATAAAGCGACGCTGGAGGCCGCTAACAAGCTCCTCCCCTGTCTGAATTATGACAACGAGACGGCTGCTACTCCCAACAGACGACCTGTTCACTTATAACGCCAACAAATTGTGAAACATCACTGTTCAACAACAACGGCAACAGTTACTCCAGCAAACATATTCGCTAGATAAATCCTCTGTCGACGACGTAACATCACCACATAATATTCATTTCACGGCAATCAATTCGCATAAAAGCGGCTTTATTTTGCGTCTGATGGCTTCACATTTTACAGTAACAAACAATTCGAAATATAATACAAAATTCAACAAACGTAATTCATTGTGAATAAATTAATTTAAAAATACCACGATAAATATGTAATGTAAAAAATCACATGTTACAAAAAAAGGAATGCCTTTTACGTAATCGTTCACCAAACGAGGAATTTTTCAACTCTTATTAACATAATAAGAGTTAAAAACAAAACATATTGTGAATATATTAATAATCACCCCAAACAATTTAATACCTGCATCAGAATTTATAAAAATATTTTTATTATAACATTCCACAACCTGAGGCGCAGTTTTGTCGTGAAACTAGTTATATTCATATTTCAAATATCTACTTTTTCAAGAGTATGAAATGACTATTCGTTTTCAAATCTTTTGAGATAATTGTTTCTGAGATTTCAATTAAGTGTTTGTGTAATAAATTATAGAAACATTAATTTAAAAGAAAAATTATTTAAAAAAATTATTAAATGTATTGCATTTTTATTACAGGATATATATATAATACATATATATAATTTCAATAATTTTGTTGAACAAGTGTTATTTTCTCGAACTTTCTTAGCTACATGTATGTTAAGCAAAGTGGATTAATTACATCCTGCGTTGCAAACGTCAGGAAATATTAAAGGTTATTAAAAATAATTAGTACCATATTTTAATATTATATAGATTTGTTGTAAATAAAAAAACTGGCGAAATAATTTGAAGTGTGAGTGTCCGTGAATTTTAGGTTATGTGAGTGTTTTAATTTCATGTTGATAATAATTTTTTAATACGAAAATATTATCAATTCTTATAATTTTCTAGGCTAACGAAATAATTTCAAATTCCAAGTAATTAATGGCATCGCACATAATTAATATTTTCTCTGACATTTGTTGTATACAGTGATCCATTATTGATACTTAAACTCCTAATCATATGCGCGCTCCTCTGTAACGTTCTGTAACGATTTAAAGCTGACCCGCGCTCCGATTTTATAAAGCGTTTTAAATTTTTTGACGCAACGCAATACATGATTCATCAATTATATTTTTAGTCATTATAACTTAACAGATTTAAAATCATTTCATAAAGAGGGATGTCTCGTTCTCTCTCCAAATTAAAGGTTCTCACATGCCGATGCACCTTCATCTCTATTAGGAGGTGTATGTACTGGGGTCGAAGACCTTGGGCATACGGTAAGAGCTATCTGGATAAGTCCGCAAACTGCCTACTAAATGTGGTGGAGACACTGAGAAGGGAATGCTGTGACCATTCAGAAAACTCATATCCCGTCGAATGAAGGATGTGAGAATGGTACCCTATAGTCCGACCTACCTGATGCAGGGTAGGGTCATTAAACTGTAGCTCGGTGCCCTAGTCTACCCTTGGCTATCTTGCTCTACCTTTCTCATCCACTATTTTAAATTACCTTCCTATGCTATTAAAGTTATCTGTTTTAGGGTCACTTTTATGTAGCCTGTTACCGGAAACGTCATTTGCTAAGACAGATTCTACAAATTGTAGACCATTAAACATTTGAATATATATATATATATGGATTAATACAGAAAATATATTAATATATTTAATATTTATAATAAAATGTAAAAATTCAGATACTTCTGTGCTAAGTTGTTACAAGATCCAAAGTTATATTCTTTGTGTTATGGACTTTAGAAAGCGTTGAATTTTATATGCCTCATACCTGTGTAAAAGAAGTTCTAACAGAGCGTGACACATGTATTTTAGATTTACTTCTTGTCGTAACTGAAAACTGTTAATCTATTACATATTTCTCACATCTAGGTCATTGTTTGTTTCATTACCAAAATTGTCACATTCTGTTGTAGGCAGCGCTGACATTAATTAACAATGTCTTATCAGCCAATAAATTGTTTTTGTGTCGCGAAGAACATGCAAACAAAATCATACAAAATTTTTTCTATCCTTTAAGTTTGTTTTACCCCGTCTCATCGCCCTGTTAGGGGATCAACTGAAATTTGAATCTCATGCTAAATGTTAGGGTACAACTGAAGGAATCGCATAGCACCGATTTGGATACCAAACTTGACTGTTTCTTTGTTATTTTCATGTGGCGCCCTCTCCACCCCCACTTTTATGAATACTCCCCTTCGATGCTTGATGGGGTTAAAATTATACGCAAGCATATTCAGCAACAATACTGTCAAATTATTTGACCCATAAAAAATAATATTGGTGGTAAATAAGTGCTGTTTATGGATATTTAAGAAAATTACACCCCCCCGCAGAGTTTACCCCGGTACTTCCACAGAAAACAAGTGTTCGAATTTTGGTCGAACTTGGCCCACTAGTTTACATTTATCTGCGGAACATAATACAAAAACGTACAAAATTAGACCTTTTTTAGACAAACAATTAATTTAATTTATAAAAAGTAGTTGATCTATCTAATTGGTCTGTTTAGCTCGAAATAACTTAAAAATTTAAGTAACAATGATTTTAAGTAATTAAAAAAATATAGAAATTTTTTATTTCGCGTTCTGCCGCTCACAGTCAGTTTTATTTTGTTTTAGATTTCAAATTTATAATTCTATAATTTCAGATATTTACTGCATTAATTTGAATCTGTAGTGCACAAAAATAAGGACCTATAATTGAATTTATAGAAACATTTCTAATAATATTGTTTTAATGCGATGCAACATGTTCCTCACTGATATTCAATAGTTAGCTACATTTTTTATTCTTAAGTTTATCTATTTTTTATGACACAGGCTTACCCCATTTATTTATTGCTTACTGAACTGGATTCCATTTTTAAGAAAATCCTGATTATGATTATCAGAGATTATTACACTTGAACCCATGTTTCGGATTAAAGAATTTTTTCCAGGAAGAAGTGAGGTAAGACCCAACACAACAGACTTATTAAATAAGTGACTCGCTAAGTGGGGGAGTGGAAAATGCAATGCTTTAAATTGTTTAGCGACTTAATTCTCCGGTAAGAACTTTGCAACTTCGGTAAACTGATTAAAGGATCTTACGGAATTTTCGGCGAAGCATTCGCTCACTCTAATTTCAGAACTTGTTCTGAATAGATGTTACAGACATCCACGGGAATCGTTACTACGAGTTTCCTCTGGTACGCTACAAAATAATACACGTTTATAACATTGTTTAAGAGTTCACACAACAGTATAATATGTTGCATAATTTGCATCATAAAAATTCCTAGAGCAAATATTATGAATAAAATTGTACCACGCAACTTTTATAAGAACGAAAATAATCATTATTTTTAAATAAAATTTATAATATAATACTTATGACACATCCATACCAATAAATTTAACTGAAGTGTCTATCTATCTATCTATCTGTCTGACTGTCTGTCCGTATGTTCGTCTCGAATAGTCTCCAAAACGGCTCAACGGATTTCAATGAAAATTTGAGTTTTTTAAAAAAGGAGATTTAATTAAAATAATCGTGCATATTTAATTACGACATATTGCATAAGATATTAATATAAATAAAAATTTTGATTCTACAGGAAGATTTCTTTGATTCTCCGCGCGAAGTGTCGTGTAAACCAACTGCGAGTTATAAGTCCTATTACGCGTTCCTACATCATTCATCCCACTTACTATCTATTGTTGCAGTAGGCTGAGAAAAAATGAACTTCTTTGACCCGTTGATACATTGGTTTTATTTCTCGCGTCAGGTAAATTTTAAAATTTAGTAATTTCAAATGTGAAAATAAAAAGTAAACTAACGAGTTTGGTGTCGAAACAGGTGTAATGGGAGTCGCTGTGTTATAGTATGACCTTTACTATGCGAGTTAAGTAAAAATTTGACCATTAATGGGGGAAAATGTTCATTCTATTAGAATACTGAAAATATATTTATTCCTGCTGCTGTCCGGGAATATTTTGGACTCTCTCGAGATACTGGGAGTATATTTGAGGTTCAAATTGAGATGTTAACGATGTCGGTTTAGTTATGTGTTGACCAAGAATTAAATAATGTACCAGGATAATATAAATAAACACCCGGGCAACGCCGGGTCCACAGCTAGATGATGAATATAAACGAAGGAGGCAGGTGAATGTTCACACAAGAGGATCTGATTAAAGAATAAAATTCTTCTTAGAAGTACGCATTTTCTCGTACGGAAAATTATAGCCAATAAGCACAGAGGACAAAGGGTGTGTTGCGGGTTTCATTCAGTAAGGGGCGCTCATTTATTTTTGTTCCAACCAGGATCATAGCTACCATATCAATTCTCAAAGTTATTGGTATAATTATCATTACTAATCAAAATACCTTCTTACGCTTATAAAATAAACATAAAACATATATTTCTAAATTTGGATGTGTTAAATTTTACTTGTTGAATGTAAGTATTAATCTTAACTTTCAATGAAAGTGGTGGTAATAGCTCACTTCAATTAGTGCGTTATTTATTTCTGAGCGATTGATGAACGTTTTAACCCGACCATACCGTCAATAAGTAAACAGGTAATGGAGATCCAATGTCACTGGCTTAAAAAGCTGAATTTTCTCTCAAACTGTACAGTAGGATAAACCGGCGAAATTAATTTTATTTCTTCCTAAAAAATAATGTTTAAAAACAATCTACTTTAGTATGACTCCAAAGAAAAGAATAAGCATCATTGCCCATGTTTGAGGAAGAAAGATTATCGCATTTGGCGGAGACGTGAGTCACTTGTGGACAGGTTAGTGGGCTTTATACTAATTTTTAATTGTGGATAGGATTATTACACTACATTATTAAATTTTAATATTAATGTTTGTTACTATGTAATTAACAAGAACTTAATTTAAAGCCAACTCCCAACTGCCCAGAAAATAATTGAAATTATATTTATTTAAAAACTAAGAATGGAAAAATTCCAAAAACCTGGGAATCGAATCTGGGACCTTGCGATTACCGAATGGATGCTCAATCACCGTCCAGATCCGATGTCACTCATGTACACCTAACGTCAACAAAATAGTCTTACCTTCTAAATTTAGTTTCATGATCTGCGTCTGAGCTTCAATTAAACAATTCTTCTTTCTTTGATTTATATTTATTTTATCATTTTAATTAAATTTAATAAGTATATTTGTTAACCTCTACTCAGAATAATGATTATCTCACTTTCAAGGACCTTGATATTAATATGAATTATATTGCTGGTACTCGGGAATCACTTTTGCCCAACAAATATTTACTGAATTTCATAACTAAGTCAATAAAAACACAAATGAAAAATGCATGGAGTGCCTGAAGTAAAGGTATTACTTGGAGCAAAGCAAAGAAGGCTAATCCAGATTAAGATTCTCATTCGGCATACAGCGAAGTGTTTATTTAAACCTTGAGCACTGAGTTACGGATCCGTTTCAAATTATGTATTTTTTAGTAAATAATTCATATTACAGTCATTCATATATTTTAGTCCACTGACATGGTTGAGTCCGCTTTACGGTTTAAGTTTCCCTACTTTCAAGCGGAAGAATTAGTAAATCCTAATGCGCAACGAATAAATTGCTCAGGTATCTAAATAAGTACATATAGGGATTGGACAAAATAATATTAACATTATGTAATAGGGTACGGATGTAGTATGTTGGTATCACTGTATACGTGTAAATTTTATGACACGGCTGCAGTGCCCAGGTGATGTGCCACGTTTTGAGGTTATCTTGTAGTAAATTATACGCTTTGTTCTGCGAAGATTAACACCAGTGAATGTGAAATGCGTTATCAATTATACTTCGAAAGAGAACAAATCATTGGTGCGTGGTTAGCGGGAGCATCTGTGACGATAACAGCTCAATTGTTTAGCATTTTACGAGCCTCAGTATCCACAGTAATGACAGAACTCACAAATCATGGTAAGACATCATAAGTGAAGAGAAATAGTGGGCGAAATTCGAAGTTAACTGACAGAGACAGACTAACGTTAAAAAGAATTGTGAGCAGACAACATGAATGACTGCAAACTCAACACTCTCATGAGAAATATTTTTCGACAAAAACAGCTAACAATCACAGAAGTTCTGCAATTTCGAAACCCTTCAAAACGGAAGCCAACGCAAAGCTGTGGAAAACGTGGTGGCACGACCATAAAATCTGGGCACTGGGTAACTATAAGAATTAAGTATGGTCCAATGAATCATCGCTTAGATTGTTCCTACAAACAGCCGGGTTTATTTATGAAGACAACCAAAAGAAGCCTACGATCCGGCCTGCCTGCTTCCTACAATCAAGCACCGGGAACGTTCCGTTATGATAGTGGTATTCAGCTGGCTCGATCGTTACCCTTACTGGTTGGATTACTGCGAATGAATATATGTCGACATATGACTATCATATTGCTTCTATACCTAATTTTATTTTTCGTATTTAAGTATGCAAATAGATACTTATTTTTCGTTCACAAATATCTCTTTATTGTTTATTTTTAGTTTACACAGCATCGGCCAAACAGGTGAAATGAGACTAAGCTGTCAATCCACTAGAATTTTCTACTCTGCCGGCTTCTGCGCGGCATGATGCCAGTAATAGGTTTCTACAAATATGTCATTTCACATCTTCTGAACACTGAAAAATATCAAAATGGAAAATACACCAAAATTTTGGTTAAAATTCCTGTTTCAATTCCTAGAATATTCGTGAAAACCTGCTAAGCAGTTTCGAAGCCTTTTTAAGACAAACTTTCAGTCAGCGGACAAAAATTCTATATCAGTCTTTTATGATTATAAATCCTATAAATAGCAATGTTCACTTAAATTTTGGAATTTATTTTGAAATCACAGGCAGACACATTGATTTTATTCATTGGTATAGATTAAAGAGCATAAATAAAACTGGAAAAAAACAGATATAACACAAGAAAGTTCCAAAAATCATCAACATGTTCAGTATATTAAATAAAGTATACGACTGGTAATATTCTTTTTGTTGTGTATTTAACTTCTGTTGTAAATAGTATTAATAATTGACGTTCATTAGAGACTATAATATATTGACTATTTTATACTGTATAGTCGTTACTTCGATCTGTCTGTAAGTCTTCTTAAAACACTGGATGATAAGACAAACCTAACACAACTTTGCGCATCAATATATTGTAGTATGTAATATAATAGTATCATATTTTATTGCTTTTTTGTACAGTATAACTCTATGAAAAATCCTTACAATCCATTTAATAAACCACATTATGTAACCCGACAATACTCTTCAAACTGTTCCTTTCACGAAATATCTTTGTTGAAATGTTCTTCAACGTTACTGAACCTGTTAAATTTAATCAAATATTTTCCTTGTTAATGCAATACGAAATTAGACGTTCTTACTCTGCATTGATGTTAGTCGGGCAGTTGATCTTTCTATACGTATGTATAGATAGATCATGTAAATTCATCATGAGGAAACAACTGATCTGCGTACGGAATTCTCCCAAAATTGATTTGAATATTAACAGGAACGCTTAAGCTCAAGAATATATCTTGTAAAAGTAGAATAAGCGCCACTACAATAAATTATAACCACGTTGTTCTATATTAACACAATCATTATATATAAACATATCACTTTCAACTCATTCAATCCAAAAAAAATAGTTTTACGCGACCCATAATTAAACACAAATTCCACCTTTGATTTCACATATTATCGTTAATAATTCAAACAAATTACGCAGTCATCAAGGATTTACTAATTTAGTAATAGATTATTCATCATATATTCATAACTCTATTACGAGTTAAATAATTGGCTGAATCGAAGATTGAAAATTACAGCTTAGTTAAGAATTAATAATAATAATGCCACTGAAAAAATTATGAAAAAATCAGGCATTAATTAAATTTAATAGATTTATAAATGTAATAATATTTAACGACTGATACTAAAGGAGTTTTTTTTATCTGTAATTATAAGGAAAAATAAAAACAAATAAAAGATTTCACGTTGATGGATTAAGTTGTGAACAGTATAAAATATTTAGTTTTTGTAAAACTCTGTTTAATCACAGGGAAAAGTGGAATCAGTCATCCTTCTCTATGTCATTGAATACTGTGACTGGCCGCTGCTTAAATAATGCCACCCGTGTTTAATAAACAAAATAACAATTGCAATACAAGACACGTGAGTGAAATTGTTCCATCTGGGAAAATCCATTATGCGGAATAATTGTGGCTCGAAACGAAACTGTGATGTGACTCTCCATGGAAACGTGAAATTGCAATTGGAACGCTTGAAGTAATAAACCTGAGTATGCGGTTGTAAATATCAAATCACATTGCCTTGTATGACGCAGATTGTAAAATAACATTTCAGACCTACAAGAACAAACATTAAAGGAGGTAGACAGATTGCGTAACTGTTATGAACAGTCAAATCATCACATTAATGTACTTCCAAAATAGATTACATTCGGCTTTTGTTTCACAAAATTATAAATAGTCAACACTATAATTCTACTTAAGTGCGATCATTTTGAACCAGAAAAGAAATATATTTCTGTTCCTTAAGTTATCCTCTATATTATATTTAGAAAGCGCATATAGGACACTCATTACTCATAAAAATCTTCTGATGAATTAAACAATTGGGAAGTAATATGTATTGATTTTCCAGATAATGTTTATTAATTAGTCCCTAAATCAGAAATTCACGTATCATATTTTCTGTTGTAAACACATACCTAGGTGTCCGGGTATTAATTTATATTAGCTTGGTACAGTATTTAATAAGACACTAATCTCTTAAGTTAACCTTCGTTCAGCACATTTTTTTAACATTTTCTTTCCACCTATACCTGTCACGACGGAATGTTTAATTTTATCTGGCTCATAATACTTTAATCGAGTCAACTTAAGCACACTATCTTAAAGGTATAAACGTCCCGGTGAATTGAAAGAGTGAAAATATGTCCGGTATCGGAGTTAAAAAGTATCCCGAACAACTAAAGGGAGTCGAGAATACACTCATTGGAAATACTCCTTGTAAATGAAGAAAATAAACTGTCCTCATACCGTGATGGTGTCACAAATACTACGAACACCTAAGCGGTTTTCTATATAATCCCCTAATCTCCCAATATCAGTCATAAATTGTCCAATCAGTTCTCTTGTTTCATCATGCCAACGATTTAAAAGGTGTTACTGAAAACTCACTACGTAACGCGAACTTATAAATCAGAGATTAGTTTTTGGTTGCATACTGCATGAAGGTTATACAATAAATAGCAACTTTCTTTGTATAGAATCAGAATGTAATTTAAAAGGAGGGGGAGTGCGAAAGGGAAAGGAAGGTATCCAGTTTTGTGCTAACTTTTGTTTATCATAAATATTAATTTAAAAAATGAAATTAAAATTTTGATATAGAAAGTAAAAATATTATCTAATTAAATTTAATGCTTGTTGGTTAAAATAAATTAAATAAAAAATAGTACATTAAATTAAAGAAATTAACGACCGGCTACTTGCTAAACTCAACGGAGAGAAATAATTTTATCTAGGAATCTAGTGGGGTTACAAAAAAACTAGGCACCGAATATTTTAATTAACACTCAAAATAACAAGGGACGAGTAACGTGAATCTGTACATCACCGCTGAGCTTGCAGATCACGATGTTCGGGATGTTAGTCCAACTCGTCCTTGGTCAGCTACAGTCGCTGGAAACAATTGCTCGTTGTCTCTAACGCCCACTATCAGCCAAGAGGATGAAGAGAATCCTTCAGACAATTGCCGAATACTCAGCAATGGTGCAGAATCGATACTCTGAATGTAGTGAAAATCTAAAAAGTCTGCAATTAATAATAATCGAAGATCTCAGTTCCGTCTTTTATTAGTTTTTCTCCGCCTTCGTCTGTCTGGCGGGGTTTAAACAGGTGTGTCCTTTCTCGTTGGTTCATGGTGACCTTGTCTGTCAACACTTGGGCCGAAAATACAGGTCAGATGTCCAGTCTGCGAAAGTGTCCCGGAATCTTCGGGCATGAAAAGGGTGGCTTGCAGGACCTATTATTTTCATTTCCTACGGCGATTTAACTCCGACCCTTTCCGTTTCGGAGCCTATTCGAGACAAGCATACAGACAGACAGACAGAGAGACAGGCCGACAGACACTTCAGTTTTATTTATTGGCATAGATTATTATAACTGGGTGCGTTGTCCAGTAATTGATTGTATTAGTACGCTACAGTATTTAATCCAACAGTAATCGTTTTTTCCAGCTCGTGATTAAACAATCAGATAGATCGTCACAGTTTTTAAAATTTACCTTCTGGCGCCTCCTATTATCGAAATCGCACAAATGAAGGTGAAAATAAAGGGATTTATTTAGGTCGGATGGAATTCCGCCGAACGAATGATTGTATAGACCATAATTTAAACAATTCACATTGGCAAACTTCACATGTTCAATGTCGAACTAAACGATAAATAACAAGAAATTACGAAACATGGAATAAAAAAATTCTCAGTTATCCGAAATCTAAATTTCAAAACAATGTCAAGCTACGACGCAGTGAATTTATTGATAACACAAATTATTCAATCAGCCAGGCTGAAAATTTGGCATTACATGTTTTTTATGTGAGATGTCCTAAAATATATATATAAACATATTTTGGTCGGAAAATTATAAAACAAAAATCATGATCTCGACATCGGCGCCAACTAATCAGAGCGCCTATAGGTAAAAAACATCCAGGTGACCCCATAAATACCACAAAAAAATTATAACAAGTCAAGCTGTTTAGGACGATAAGAGTTACGGAAACAGGCACACCGGAATTTTATATATAAAGATACCGTATTTATTATTATTATTATTACTTAACTGCTATTGGGCATTTTCCCGGTGGCAGCTATATACAATGAAAACACAAATACAAAAATAAAACACAATTCACACTAAGTAAGAATTTTGGAGTGTAGATTTTTATCTGAAAAAGAAAAGAAAGGAGTGACACAAAATTCACTTCACTTCTAAAAAATACTAATTACTCAAGTTTTATTAGCCTATTCTTAAACTGATTTACGCTACCCGGAAGAGTATTTCTGCAGGCAACGAATTCCAGTCGCGTATTGACCTATTTACAAATGAAAATTTTCCTACGTCTGTGCGTTGCTTTTTTCTTTAAATTTGAACGAGTGATCATTTTTAGAAATATAATTCGGCTCCGTAAGACGGTTTGTTATTTCTTTCCTGGCCGGTTCACTCTTATAAGCTGTATATATTGCACACAACCTCACATTCATGAATAATAATATAACATGAATAATAATATAACAAAAGGTTTTATTCTTCAAAATAAAAGGGAAGTTACTAGAATTGTTCCATTAGAGAACAAAAATACATTTCAATTATGCGCATGCTTAATTCATGGTTATTTTTTTATTTCTCTAACAAGTGGAGATAAAACAATACATAGACCGTTGCGTTGCGTTGGCGTATCTGCCTCAAACGTTTTCCCGATTCCATACGATATAAAGGTATCCTTTTATTCACTTTTCCAACGAAACATGTTCGCTATCTGAAATTTCCCGTCTGTTAAATTACGATATGCTTGCATGAAATATGTTTTGTTGGAAATTATCTTACAGATATATAATATACGCAGTTACTTACATCGGCGAGTTAGAGACAAACAATTATTGCTAGTTTCAAAGAGTAATTCACATCATTATTGTTCTTGTTTCTTTATGTCATTATTTTAATTGATATTCGTAAACATTACAACTTTATGAGTAATATGATAGCTAGAGTGTTTTGACGAACTAAACAAAATTTACAGTGAAATATAAGACCATATATATTTCTAATCACTATTAGCTTGCTGGAATAGACGCAGTGAAAAATACATCATATAAAATTTTATTTTAAAAGTTTGCTAATTAAACAACGAAATAGCCAAATTACAGACCAAATAAAGTGTTATAAATACCACACAACGGTAGGTCATCTACCGATAGGTATTGTTGCAGAAACGTTTTGTGGTACGGTATTCAGTTTACCAATTCCTTATGTCTATAGTTTAGGAACTTATTTAAGTAATTAAAGCGAAATAGAATAGATTAAAATGGTCTATATCAGACAAACTAGGTGGTTTTAGAGACAGATGTCATCCAGCCTGTTGTTGCACTTCAAATACACAATCAATTTTATTTTATCTTTGGTTTACTTCCAATGATTAATCGTATCTGGTTAGCGATGAAACAACGATAAATAAATTTTATTGAAGGGTAAATATGTATAAGTAGGCAAAACGTCGTGATAGTGTCATCCTAATGATAATGGCCGTTCGTAGTACGAAGTAAAATTATAATCACAAATTTGTATCAATATCATTTTTCTGTGATTTTTTAAATTCACTAAACTATTTCAAATAAATTCTTTGTGTTTTATTTATAATACTAGCTAATCATCGCGACTTCGTTCTCGACGAAATAGTGCTTTTTATTTTGACTTAAAAACGAAGAAACAATTACAGAATATTGATAAAGTTGAATTCATTGAATATATAAAAAGAACGGTACCATCTATTTATGAACGCTTCACGGCAAAGTTTATAACTGGCAGTTGGTCGGTATCATACGTTTTGGAGCCAGTAAAAATGAACAATTATTAAATATTAAAATTTACCTGACGCGAGAAATAAAACCAATTTACGTATACATTGCATCGATGATCCAAAGAAGTTTATTATTATTACCATCAATAGACTAATAATGGCGCGAATCCTACTTCAACAATACATGGAGTGCTTCAGAGCATAAACAGATCAAGAGTATAGTCATTCACAGGCGACTTTAACGAACGTATAAGATACATATATATATTATATTAATATCTTATGCAATATATTGAAATGAAATATTCACGAATATTTAAGTTAACTCTCCTGATTGAAAACCCTCAATTTTTCAAATCCATTCAACCGTTTCTGAGCCTATTCGAAACAAAACATACAGACAGACACTTCAATGTTATTTATTGCTATAGATTAAGTCAGATAATTCAGTTACTTTATTTATAATACTTAATATTGTACCCTTATAAAATTTGCCGATTTCCCTTGACATACAGGAAAATTCAAAACCACTGCATTGTAAAATGGATTTTCAAAATTGAAATCAATAATTGGTCATAATTAAAAAATGACTTGAATTTTTAAAAGTATTTCATAAAAATTTTAAATTATTTTGATAAATTGAATCCATAAATGACTGTAAGAATTAAAATACAATTCTTTACTGAATTAATATAAGCCTTCAGAACTCAGTAACGTGACATTTCAAGTATTTATTTACGACTTATCATTTTTTATGTCATTCTATTTTTATATGTATAATACTTCATTTTATATAAAAAATTAAACGTCCTAAATTTTGCAATATTCATTTATCCATATTCAGCAAATTAAGTAATTCAAGTAGCATTCGTTGAAGTCATATTCGTCTTGATCACGTTTTTAGTTGAACCACTAATTAAAATACATAATATATAGCTGCAATGATTAAATATCATATTAAATTAACGAATTTCAAGTATAAAAATTGTAATGCATTGGAGTGTCTCTATCAGGGAAATAAACTCCGCTCCTAAGATTTTCAACCTCTGTAATTATTAATAACATCGTATTATATTTCTGACAAAAAGTGTCTATGTCACATACGGGAAAATGCCACGTGATTTTCCTCTCGAAGAGAAAAAAGTCAATGCTATGCAGAATTGATTTATCGTGTCTGGGTCTACCCTATCTTTTCCCCCTCGCCGCAGGATTTGTCGCTTCCCCCCGCGGCGCTCACCTTCATTCTCCGTTTGCACCAAAAAGGCTTTTGGATTTCTCCAGATGGAAAGTAAAGAACTGTAACGTAGATAAATGGAGACAGAGGCGGGGAAAAACTATAATGAATACCATCCTTTCCGCGATAGCAAAAAGCCTGCAAGGATCTTAATATAATTGCAAAATAAAAAATAAAGCAAATTCTTTAATTTTTTATAAGTCAAATAACATATTTTTCTCTTTTACTATTTTTTAATATTATCCTGTTTTTGTAGCTAAATTAATATGGTAAATGAAAACACAGCTATTATAACAGTGAATGGACAGATAAAATTAAATTAATCTGCCTTAACATTAAATAAAAAATATGAAATGCCCGAAATTAGAAATAGAATTATTTTTCACCTACTTTCAGGAACACTTCAGTTCATTAACTAAAATATTTTTCGGCCCTGGATGTTGTAGTAGTAACACGGTATTCCAATAAAACTAATTAATTAACTGTAGAGTGAACTGGCGTTTGTCTTAGAATATTTATTGTTTGTCCTTAATTTCGATTTTCAGGTCTTTACTTTCACGTGTCGGGTAATAGTTATAATAATTATATTAATTATGTAATATTTCTGAAGGACGTTCCGTTAAATTTATTTTAACAGTTTAATAATATTCATCAAAAATAAGAACTTTCTCGGAAACAAACGTTATAATTATTATTTGCCCAAAATTCAAAATAAATCATCGTTACCTAAAGTAAAACTATAATTGCATTTGATGATATAAAATAATATTTCATATTATGTTAAAATTAATAATACGCATGATAAACAAGCTCAATTTTTGTAACAATTTCTACGCAATATTCACACATGACGTAAACAATTCTTAAGTTAAATTGATAATTAATGTCATTAATAGCAATTATAAAACACCTCAAATTAACTACATTTTAAAAAATGTGTTAATATTAGAATAATCCATGGATACCGCCTCAACCCATTGTAATTTATTCTTTTCAATCACATATTTCACTTTAAAGCATTAATCTATTAGAATAATTTTATTTAAAATTCATTCTAAAATTTACGTAAATAATACTAACAACATTAGAAATGAAGTAAAATATATTAGATTAAAATTTAAAAATTATTTCAAATAATATACAGTTTTTCAATTGGTGCAGGTCGATGTTTGTGACTTGTGGCGTCTGTATAATCTGTTGTATTTTATTCAGTTACTGATCCCAAATCGCTGTGGCAAATTAGACGCTTGAGCAAAACGTCCAAATGATAAAACATTATTATAATGATGAGTGTTCGTTAGTGCGAAAATTTAGCGCCAACTTACGGCCGACCGAGGTGGCCTTTCAAAATGGCCCGTCCGACGTTTGGTAAACAATCAGCCAACTCCCGTAGCTAAAAGGACCGCCAAATCTGCGAGAACATCGTCGCAGCGTACATTTTTTGTATACGACGTTGGTGAGGCCATCACCGTCAACGGTGACCGCTACAAAACGATGATTTATTTTGGCACAAATTGAACGATATGGTTGTAGATCATATGTGGTTCCAGCAAGTTGGCACTACGTGCCACAAAGAGGAAACCACTTTTGATATTCTGCATGAACGATTTTTGAGTATGGTTATGACGTGAATTGGCTACCCAGATCATGCGATTTAAGTTAGAGTTTCTCTTGTGGATTTTCCTGAAGTCTCAGGTTTTTGCCGATAAGGCGCAATAAAACAATGTCTTTAAAGTCAACATAAGCCAGACCATCGCTCAAATTCAGCCGGGTCTATGTGGCAGAGTAATTGAATATTGGACTACTTGGATCCATGCCACCGTGAGAGGCCGCAGCGGACATTTGAACGATTTTATATTCCATGCATAATGGCGTGGATTGCCTTTCAAGGAATTTCATATACCTCACTCACAGCTTATTTAATTCCACTTCAACATCAAACCGCCATTATTAAAATCCATTTCATCAAGAAAATTAACTCTGAATCAGACATAGTTGACAATTTCCGCTAAAATTTAGTTATTTATAGATTGGTGCAATTTTCTATGTTATTAGAATTGATTCATGTTAAGTATTTATAAACAAAATGCCACAATAAATCAAAGTACAATCTAAATAAGCCCACTCGTCAACTAATCCTGTTGCATTACGTTTCTACCTGCTATTTTACCACAATTTACGATGTCCACAAGTAGGCCACCATTTTAATAATGCTTCTGTATATTTAATAAACATTATCTCGGAATTCCACTACTTACTTCTCAATACACAAATATATCACTTGTATACAAATTTTGTTGAAACAATATTTCCTCTGCTGAGTAAATACGACTAGTTAAACGCGCAAATTTACTCTGAGTGTCATGCTTGAATCGTTTAAATACATAACCTATAAACAGAGGTTGAGAAAATATTTTTGTATGAATCACAAAAATAAGAGAATATTTTAACGTAATTAAAATAAGTTATAGTTTCCTTTTTTAGACTGGTAGGTCCGACCCTTAAATCTCCGTCGACGGGTATTACACGCCGATCTTAAATCGTAACAATATTCAAGTAATTTTTTTATATTTTGGGGGAGTAACAGGCTACATGAGGGTGATCCTGAAACAGGTAACTCCCCTTTAATAGCATAGAACGAGAATTAAAAAGGGGGATGCGTAAGGTAGAGCAAGGTACCCAAGCGTTGGCTAGGTTCCCCGGGCTATAGTTTAAGGTTCTTACCCGGTGGTAAACCTATAGAGATGCAGGGCAACCCTAGAAAATCTGCATCAGGTAGGTCGAGCTATTGGGTACTATTCTCACGCTCCTCCGAATGACGGCAGACAAGTTTGCTGTGGGGTCGAAGCATTCCCTTCTCCACGTTCTCACCCGTTTTAGGAAGCAGCTGGAGGACTCATCCAAATACAATATGAAAAATTAAGACCTTGTCCTTCTGTAAGTTTTACACAATGCAAAATTATTTTTAAAAAGCACTTTATTTACAGTAATAAAAGTTTTTCATGACACGAATAACTTGAACTTAAATAATATTTACATAAAATGAAAATCTTCTGTGAGAGAGATTTTACGTTATATAATGTTCTTTAAAAATACACTCTTCTCTCGCACGGGAAATAAGAAATTGTGAAGTGCGACTTTAATTAAAATAATATACGCGAAAGACTATGATAAAGGCAATAATTAAAATGGTGTTACTATTAAAATCCTTCAAGGTCGATCCTCGTATCCGCTTATACACGTTGACCACGGCTAACTTGAACAAAATATACACAAGTGGTCAATAAAATTCAAGTTCGTAAAATATTCAGAAACGAGCTCACCTGCCTAGTAGAAACGCCGCTTCCCAATAAATCGCCTGAGTCGTCTCAAGCGTGGGAGTGAAGTCAGGCTGGATTCCAGACAGGCTCTGGTTCGCGATATCACGTACACGCTGGGGTGTCAGATTCTCAGTGTTAACTTGGCTACCAACCGACTGGTGGACCGTTCTCGGATTAAGTGCAGCCTTCGTGAATTTTTCGAAGTCCAGCTCGTATTCCCACAAGCGAATTTCTGGAAAGCAGAGACTAAAGTCTCTCCCCTCAAGCGCTTCCAGACGAATTGTTATTTCTCAGCCAGAGAAGTGATCTCCTCGGGTTAAAAATAGTGGGGGATAAAAAGTAGAGGGGATGACTACACTTCTAAAAATACAAATTCTAAGACAATAGAACTAATTAAAAGAAAGTAAATTAGACAGTAAATTATGAAATAGTTTTCTACGTCGATTAGTTTGAAAATATGGTTCGATAAATAAAATAACGTTAAGAAACGAATAAATTGACGGCGCTGCAATCGAAATTGGAAGCCTATGTTTGAAGATTCCGGAAATATTAAATAATTACAGAACAATTGCGTACAAAACTAATCAAAATCAAGGTTGAGGTAGAGAAATCGACAATGTGAAAAATATGAAAATGCTACTTATCACGTTATCTGTAACTCCGGCCATCTGTTTATCGCAACAATTGGATGTACTAAAAAAAATAATTTCAATGAAAAGTGAGCGAAATATTTGGGATAAAAAATGCAATAAAAAAATTTGAGAACAGAATTCGGTCATTAAATATTGAAAATAGAGGTTAATATAAAAATAGAGATAGAAATTCGATAATTATTGAAGAAATTATGTCCTTGGGTGAAGAAAGGACAGAAAAAATTGCCCAAAAAACATGTGACGCAGTGGCGATCACTGGTCCGTCACAATATATAAAGTAGAACCTTGCATGAATATTTATTTACCTTTTCATCTTTGGCCTTTTGTCATCCAGTTCTGTCACATGAGGAGAAGTGAAAGAGGAGTCCAAGTCATCCTTATTTCTCGCGCGGAGAGAGTTGTAGAGTGAAGAGTGAATAGTAGTCTGGTTAAAAACGCGCAGACAGACATCGCAGTAAGCTGTAAGTGAGGTTGCGAGGTATGGTAAATGGGTTGAATAATTTGTTAAGTTTGCAACGTCGCTTCGCACGCTGCAGAACGAACCGTCTGGACTTCCATAATTTCCCTGGAGGCGGCAACAGCATTGCAAAATTCCGCGGGGAGGGCCTTGGTAGAATGTGGATCATAGGAGCAGCAAACCTGCTTCACAAAAGCGGAAACCTCCTTCCATACTGTACTCCATTGCAAATTCATGGCCGCAATTGTCTATATATGACCTGGTAAAACAGTCATCGGAAGGTTAGTAGCACATCTTCAGTTTTGCGATTTGAGTTGTACGTTCTCGTTGGATATATTTACATTTTAAGTATACAAAATTTAATCAGAAAGGAAAGAAGCAAATTGTATACTGGTATTTTGTAAAGAATAAAGTAATCACATTTTCATTCCACGTTTAAGCATTATGGCAACTATAACTATATTTGTTAAATGCTAAATAAGCTGTATTTTTGGACTGTTTCTGATTTATAATTTCCACACTTGGGAAATGTTTTCAAACATAATGAGGTAGTTATTTATTTGCAGCTTTTTAGTATTATTAATTTTCTGACATTGCATTAAATAGTACCGCAAAATTGATGTTATAGTAACTATAATTCCACATATTATGACAATTTTCTATTAATTAAATATTTTTGAAACTTGGTTTAAGTGGTTAGTGTCTTTGAAATGGGAAGTACAAAACTATTTACCGCTATTTCCAATATAATAAAATAATTCAATTAATTTCTTCTAATTTATAGATAATCGAAGAATTTTTATTTGTATTTCTGTTTGTTTCATACTAGAGTTTGGACTCCAACTTATTTAGACTAATTTTGTGACAATGGCCCAACATTATAATCATGTGAATTTGTAATTTAATAAGAATTTAAATGAATTATGATGGAATGGTTAATATATTTTTAATTTTGACACTTTAAAGCTATCTGTTAATATCTTTGACCAAGGCTATATAAATCAAATTGTGTCTTAATGAAAGGCCATACATGAGGTTTTTAATGTAAAAGATCCTTTTACTTTTTAATATTGATATATTTATGAGATTTTAATTTGTATAAATTGGTTTTTACAGATAAAAAGACTGTATCAAGTCAAAAAACTTCTCTGTACATATTTTCCGTATGATGCGAGATAATTATTGCTTGAAAGTAGACTGAAATTGGTTTATTTAATTTTAAATTATTTCAATAGTGTTCATTTAATATAATTAATTAATAGATTATAGACAGTTAATAAGTCAGAACTAATTTTATTAACTATATTTTTGAATATTACATTTAATATTACCAAATTTACAAAGCGCGTTTTCGTAATTAATAAAATACACAACGATTCATCCTTAAGTTTTGGCACTCCTTCAGGTGTTGTAAAAAGCAACAATATTTATACATAAACAGTTATCGGGTTTTCAACTGGGTCAATTGAGAATTTAAACACGTGTCCATGGCTTCATCATGTGTACACCTAATGAAGATTGCAGCTCAAGCTATGGAAAGGTTGTGTTTAAATTCTCAACCCGAGAACTGTTCTTTTTTATTAATATAAAAAACTTTTATCTTTACGATTATCAGATAGTACAATAATTGTTTTAGTACATAAAAATTATAATAATTAATTTACAAAATTAAAATAGTGTATCTAATTCACTTTTAACCATGGAGATTAGGTTAGTCCTTTCGTTAGACTACTTTGGCAGTTGGCTTAGGTTTTGTGTGTATCTGAGAGGCATATGACGTGGGTGGGTGAAGGTTGACAGGCTGTGAACTGACAATTGGAGGATATATGAGGATGTGGTCTGCGGGCATGGTGGTAAAGTAAGTTAGAATGTGCCTGAATTTTCTGGGAGAAGAATGAGGCCAATTGGGAGTTTTGTTTTGAGCCGACGAAAGCGTAGAGGTGGAAGAGGATTGTCATGGAATTGTTGTATTTTGGTGTTTGGGTGATTGAGGGCGCTTTTAATAGAGGAGGTTAAGGATTTGGAGATTAGGGAGTTTACTTTGGGAAGTTTAATGTCATGATGGATGACGAAATTTCTAATGTATCAGGCAGAGTTTGTAATGGTGCGTTGGATTATGTTTCGTTTTGTTTGAATTTTGGCTTTTGGCTGTTGTTCCCCATATAGTCGAGGCGTAAGACCAAGTGGGTTGTATTATGGAGAGGTATAGGAGGTATTTTATGCTGATGGTAACAGGGGCTTTTCTGTTTAGGAGGGGCTATAGGCGAGAACTGTTTATGTATCATCTACACCGGGAAAGCACTCGTTCTGTAATAACAATATTTATATTAGGTTTGTTCAAAATTCCATCTATATTCATACAAAGATGCTTTATTTATATGTGATGAGAACAATTTATACGCCTTCCATGATATCAACTTCAACTAATTATAATTACTGAGCTAACAATATATACCACAAAGGGTCAAAAACATTGAAACTTAATATTGAGATTTCCATACATTGAGCAAATAATCACCTGAAAATGATTTATTTTATTCAGATAATGAAGTTTAAAATCTCATGTACCTGTCTTGCCAGTTTCACGATTTTTTCCCTTTTGTATAAAAACCCTTAAAAGTTGTAATATAGTAACTTCTGTTTGTTCATAAGATTTAATGGTCAATACAGACAGAACAATAACTTGAATATTAATAAAGATTAAGTCAATACACGTGATAAAAAAATTTAAAGGTTGTTAATCCGTTTACATTCCTTAAATCAGAAATATAAGATAAAAATCATATTGTAAACTGCCAACTGAAATGAATTCAGTGAAACTATATATTGTACATCCAGACAGAATATGTTCAATTTTGAAAATATAAAACTTTTAGACAGTAAGTGTAGCTATAACGCCAGATTGGTTTTCAAATTATTCGAATAAAATTCGGCAACCATACTATTCGAAGTTGAGCAAGCATCTACTATTATATACTTTATATTAAGTTCTTTGTAAATTTATCCCTTTATACCGAGGCAAAGCGTTTCGGTATTTTTAAAAATTTATTTTAACTCAAGTCCTACTATCTAGAGTATTGTACACGTATAACAATAATTTTTATATTAATATTATACAATATTTAAAAAACTTAGTGACCACATTTATAAAATTTCAATTATTTAATGAACTAATCAACTATCAACTTCTAAGTCTAATTTAATGACTGATTACAGCAGGACTAGTTGTGCATATCCTTTCATGGCATTCAATTTCCACCCTCGTTTTACATGTGTTATCAGTCAAATAGTTTATTTATTCCAATATGTATATCTACGTAAATTTTTAAGAAGTTCATAGTTTCAATAGCTTCATTTAGTACAGTTTCTCATAATAACCAAAACCCTCTTCGTCTAAGAGCAATGTATTCTATATTTTTCCCTCCAGCTTGAATAACCTATCAGTGAACCAATTTCAAATTTTGAATAAGTATTCCATGCTATTAATGCAGCACTTCACTCTCGTAAAAGTAATAAAACACAGCGTGTCGTTACAAACCTCATGGACGTAAAAATTAAATAACTTATCTCGTTAATTTAAAGAGAAAAAAATTATAGTATTCTTAAACTACACACATTGAATTTGAAGGAAAAATTTCGAACCAATAATTATTTATAAAAATGTTTTATTTATCTGAAGAGGTTCCAAAGAAAGTAACTACAAATTATACTAATTCGATTATTTTTTATTTCATTGATCACATTAAAATTTAATTCTGACTAAATTGGCTGTAGTATTGATCTATTTCAATAAATTCAGATCAATTTAAGTATCATTATTATTGTTTCTATTCATTAATACTAAATACACCGTCTTAAGAAATGTAATCGAAGCACTAACAACATTAACAATTTTTCATACACAAAACAACTATTGTTTACATTGCTACATGTATTTGCCTTGTTCCACTCACAAAGACTTCATAATTGCAGATTAAAATTAAAATTTTCACAACCCCTCATATTTTTCTCCTAGTTTAATAAGTTAGCAAATCTTTAATGTAGGGGTGAAACTATTAATCAATAGTCGTACAGTTAAGAATGGTCAATTCTTATCATGGCTGTATATATATGCTAATTAACTTTGAAACATTTCTAAATTCTATTGTGTTCTTAGGTCTGCTGAATGGTGGTTTTGGAAAATTTTCTGGAACATTGAATGTTTTGAATTTTCTTAATTTTATATTATTATATGTGCTGTATATATCAAAGAAAGATTCGGAGAAAGGAAATAAATTAGCATGAACATCAGGAGAGTGGATGGGAAGCCAATTCTGGATAAAGAAGAAAAAACAGAAAGATGGAAGGAGTACCTAGAAAAGCTGAATCATGGTGGAAATCTAGATCAGTCAGTAATGGAAGAAGTAGAGGAGGTGGATGATGAAGAGTTGGGTGACAAAGTTTTAAGGTCAGAGTTTGACAGGGCGCTGACAGATCTGAGCAACGGTAGAGCACCAGGATTTGCTGACATTCCAGCGGTGTTGATAAGATCATCGGGCTGTTCAGAATAGTTAGCGAAATCTACGAAACAGGGAGAATACCAGAAGATTTTACTAACAAGATAATTATACCCATACCGAGAAAGACTGGGGCTGATAGATGCGAACAGCACAGGACAGAGGTAAGACAAGGATGCAGTCAGTCGCCCATGCTCTTTAACTTATATACATAACAGGCGATGAAGAAAGTTAAAACGTAATATGGAAAAGGAGTCATACTGAAATGAGACGAAATACAAACCCTGCGCTTTTCCGGTGATATAGTAGCATTAGGGGCGTCAGAAGAAGACTTGAAAGGCATAATAAATGGGATGAAGGTGGTCCTGGAGAAACAGTTCAATATGAGGATTAATAGAGGGAAAACTAAGGCAATGGAGTGTAGTATGGGAAACAGTGGAATAACAAAGGGTGTTAGATTGGAAGGGATATTTTGACGGAAGTTAAGGAATTCTGCTACTATGAATCTCAATAACTAGGGATGGTAGAAGTATAGTAGACATAAAGAGTAGGATAGTACAGGCAAGGAAGGCTTTCGTGGAAAAGAGGAATATACTTACGGGTAATATCACTGGGAATATTAGGAAATCTTTGCTAAATATTTTCGTATTGAGCCTGGCGTCATATGTGCAAAACGTGGACGATACGAGTTGGTGTGGTGCTATAGGAGAATGCTGAAAAGCAGATGGGTGGATAAAATTACTAACGGGGAAGTTCTAAACAGAATAGGGGAAGAGCGAACAATGAGGAAAACGTTGG
Organism: Eucriotettix oculatus; assembly: GCA_034510155.1. Lineage (NCBI taxonomy): Eukaryota > Metazoa > Arthropoda > Insecta > Orthoptera > Tetrigidae > Eucriotettix > Eucriotettix oculatus. Next base: position 51,731,675 of record CM067376.1, on the reverse strand, counting down.
CCAAGAGAAGTGATAGATTAATAGGCCATGTTTTGAGACATAAGGGTCTTGTTAAATTAGCATTAGAGGGAAGTGTGTGGGGTAAGAACATAAAAGGGAGGCCAAGGATGGAAATCATTATACGGATTAGGGAGGATGTTGGACGTGGAAGTTATGCAGAAATGAAAATATCTGCCCAAGATAGGTTAGCATGGAGGATTGCATCAGACCAGTTGTAGGGCTGAATACCACAAAAACATATATCTTTGTTTAAAATTATATTTATTATGTTAACACTATTTTTTTTCTCGATGTCACTCGTACATCCATTTCCCCTGGTTCTTAATATCCGGAGACATTACACACAAGAAGGTAGCCACAAATATTTCAAAATGTAAAAAAGATAAAACCGGCACAAAACGTTGTGTTACTTGTTTTATCACTTTATTTTGTCTGATAATTTGCTACTTCTTCTCCAATTAGTGTTTTAATTTTCATTTCACTGGATTTATGTTTATTCTATTTTTTTAATAATTGTCAGAATTATGTGAGACTAGAGAAAAATATTTTACTGGCTTCGTCATCGTCATTCAGCTAAAGCGTTTAATTAAACATACAGTATTAATATATAAACATTCAGGAATCAAGTTCAGTTGTTCGTTATTTTTCATAGTACTACTATATCTCCATTGAATTTGTTACTTCAAGAAAAAATGGCCCGTATTTTTTAGACAAAAGTAAAACAGTAATTAAAGTCAGGCAATGGAAAGATAATGTTGGAATCTTTCAGTAATTCACAATTCGACAGAAAGGAAGCCAGATATCACGTTCGTCCCTAAAGTCATATAATTACTGCAATTTCCGACGAGACAGAATTTCTAAAATCCGTCGACATCTATTTTTATCTTATGAGAGAACGTTTCAAAGTGTTGATTGCTTTATCGCGTTAATCCTTTACCCACACAATTTTCTCTCCGAGGGGAATTATGCAGAATTAAATAGGGCAGGGAATGAACGCCATGGTTTGGAAAATATTCCTGCCGTCTTTAATTTCATCCGTCGTATCCACGGGCTACAAAGGCTCGGGCCAAAGGCCTGCTTAGCTTTGTCTGCTACTAGTAATAACTTCGCCTCTCGGTGATAATCAGCAGCGTTGGTCCCAGGCAACTTGTTTTCCCTGAAACTAAACACCCTCGAGCGCAGGTGCCAACTGCTCTCTCGCCGGATAATTAATTTCATCCCCTTCTAGTACTGTGCTCGTCTTCCTCTTTCTATTTATCTCTTGAGTTTCTCCCCTGGGCTTCACGCTAACCCGCTCTAATGTTCGCATTAATGTTTCTAATTAAAGCGATTCTAGGCGTTCACCTTAAGAAATTGGCGCTTCTATCCGCAGGGAGAGGAATCCGGAGACAGTGATTACCGAAACGTTCCTTTTCGTCTACGTGATTACCTTCCTTCTTTAATGTATAAATGTAATCAAGGTGCTAATTTAACGTGATGAATACTAGAAACTTAGTTTTACTCGTGCATCGAGGAACACAGAAATCATACACGTCGCAAAGAAAAGACAGTTATTTGCCCACACTTAACTTATCCCTAATGAAACACTCCCACATTAACAAGCATCGCTACATCCTTTTAACGTCATATACTTTTATATATAATATTACAATTCTTTTACTATTTATGTACAGACCAGTTTACAAATTATCCTTATTTATCTGTTACAGTATTCATTTTTGTAATTAGTTTAAATTTGACTCTCCGGAAGACTTATGGAATTAATGAAAATAATCAATTATAGGAGATTATATAAATCAGTATCGATCGTGGCGTTATATGGGTGTGAAACGTGGACGATAGAAGTTAGGGAAAGGAAAAGAATAAAAGCCTTTGAAATGTGGTGATTTAGGCGAATGCTGAAAATCAGATGGGTGGATAGAATCACAAAAGAGGAAGTTCTAAACAAAATAGTGGAAAAGCGAACAATATGGAGGACATTGACTAAGAGAAGGATAGATAGGCCACGTTTTAAGACACGAGGGTCTTGTAAAATTAGCATTAAAGGGAAGTGTGTGGGGTAAGAACAGAAGAGGTAGGCCAAGGACGGAATACGATAAGCAGATAAAAGAGGATGTTTGGTGTGCTAGTTATAAGGAAATGAAAAGTCTTGCGAAAGATAGGTTAGCATGGAGGGTTGCATCAAACCAGTCTTAGGGGCTGAACACCACAACATCATATAAATCAGTATTTAATTATAAAAATGCTTCCTTAAATACTTCACTGATGGGCTAAAATGATTATGAGCTTTAAATAGCAAATAATCGAGTTTTTAAATAAAATAATTGAATTTTTCATTATCAAATCATGTAAAATTATATCATCTTGCTTGGATTGAGATCTTCACCTAACATTATTGGATTTATCAATCTCTAAATAATATCAATTCGATAGAAGTAACAAACCGTAAAGCAGATAAATAAAATTTTTTCAACAAGAAATTTAAAACTTAACAGACGTTTCGACCCATAGTAGTGGTCCTTGTAATTTAATGATCAGAGGTTTTCCCTCTGTAGATGCTTGATAAAATCTTATCAGGGAATCAACCAGGTGGTATTTTTAATACGACATGACGTTTCGGCAACTGTCACCGTTGCCGCTTCATCAGAAGATGACAACGGTGATAGTATTAACGATACTACCCAGATGATTAACCGAGAATTTATTTATCTATTCTGAGGTAAATTGGTCAGAATAAACGATTACTGTCAATTATAATTAAGGAATGTAAAGCAAATCTAAATTTTCCTACGTATAAACATTCACCAATTACAAAACAATGTCTGGAACAAAATCACTTATTTATTATTTTTTATAATTATGTTGTTTTGAAAAGATAAATTTCTGAAATGTTATACCATCTGTTAGAATAAATTTATTTTCTATGAATATTAAACATAATATTTTACTATTAAATAAATTATGTGATGCATCATTGGGTTGTCTTTGTTTACCTTTTAGTAATTTTTTGAAGTGTTAAATTTTAATTAGATATTAAGGACTGTATTCTGGTACTAAATTCAATAAGCCGATAAGTCCGTACTTTTGGACTTATTGAATTTTTGAAGTGTATTATCTTCCTTATTTTACCTCAGTATGTTATAAATATTAATCGAAACATCTATTTAGTCAAAGTTTTAAATTTATTCTTCAAAATTTTCTAGATTTTTGTTACACAGGTCGTTATTCTAATTAATTCCTGGATTTAAACTGAAAAATGATAGCAGAAATGTAAATATAAATTACTCCCATTCGGCCAATAAAAAATGTATTTTTTGTTGCACAATTCGTTTTCTTTTTTTACCGTTTTCATCCTCTTGTGGATCTTGTAGAGCGGTGTTAAATGCTATGCTGAAGTCATGGTTTGTAGTTTCATTGTCATTTTTAACGTATAGACATAGGTGTCGTCGATATATTACTGCGATTATTTTTGGCGTGAATAGTACTCTCCAAAAAATCGGATAATTATTATTAGCTACAAATTTAATAATCAAAATTAATAGTCTTCGATTCACAAACTGCATTTATATCCACTAGATGTAAATCATAGTTTACCTGACGTACAAGAATATGTAAGATCTCAAGTGGAATTTTTCACAGACAGCCTAGGATGGTAGGTCTAATTTTCGTAACTCTAACTATCGAACAGAATAGTTAAATTTAATGCTCATATTTTAAGACAACGGTGGGCAACTCCCGGCCAGCGGGCCACATCCGGCCGTCGTACAAGATTTGTCCGGCCCGTCACTAAATTTCTCTGTTGCATAATAATACGGCCCGCCGACATATGTTTCAAAGATTAATATCCAAGTCTAATTAATTTTATGTGTAAAATGATGTCTCTCTTCGACTGTACGTATTGTTAGTTATCGATACAAATTTGGAAAACTCCTTACGTGTAGTAACAACATCAGTTTCACCAAATTTTGAACTTCTTAAAAAAGTAAGGCAATCCTGAGATTCTCATTAGTTATAGTTGTAACATAACTATTTTATTATATGAAGTACGAACATGGTGTATACTTTCATATCTGTATATTCTCATTTCTTAAATAAATACTACTACTATCATTGTTTTTTGGCCCGTGGCCCACCATGCATTTTTTTATACAGCACAATACAACAAAAGGTTGCTTGCCCCTGTTTTAAGACGAATTCTGGGAAGTGTAACTAATGTGATGAATTCTACTTTCCAACTGTCCAAAATTTATGTAATTGTATTTTATACAAACATAGTTTTCTGACTTTAATTTTATAATAAATAAAAAGACGGCCAATGAGTTAGTATATTAATTTATACCTTTTTAATTAACATAAGTACGACGTTTCGTCTCCCTTTTGAGACTTCCACAGACAGAAATTAGCCATTCATGTCATTTACTTCTTGACTCCCTCAACCGAAAAGATCATTTGGGCCGTAACCATCACAGGAGACACCAAATTCTTCACATGTAAATACTTCAATACATTTAATAACCTTTTCTGCTGAGGAAGTCAAGCAGTAAAAGACACGAATCGCTAAATTTTATGATTGAGGAAGTTTCAAAAGGGTGATGAAACGTCGTATTTATGTTAAGTAAATAATATTTAATTTTATATTTGGACATTAGAGACACCAAAACCACATTTTATTTCCCACGGAAATCAATAAATTATTAAGAGAATTTTTACAGTGACAGTAAAAAATATATAACGGAATAAAAACTTGTCCTATAGAATGGAATAAATTATGTAGTCAAGGAACCTCAGAAACAATTTCCTGTACAGGGAATCCCTAAGGAAGGTCTGAATGTTTGCGAAATTAAATATATTGTCATTTAAAAATATATAAGTAATTGTATTTTAACACATATCATGTTTCATATATGTTATAATTTTTTTTGTTTGTAGAAGTTGTGCAAAACTTCTATTTTTTTCATAATAATGTAAATAATTATTTAAAGTTTCTCAAAAAGTTGTACATACGTTTGAGACACGGAGTATATGTGATTAAAAGTGTAATCACTAAACTTTTAATTTAAAATTTTTGAACGGAAAGAACATATGTTTTCCTAAATAAGAATTATCGCTGACGAAACTGATCTGACATTTATATATGGAAACGTGTTGAAGTTTTCTGTTGTAGCTGACACTTAAAGGTGTGAAGGTAAGTACTACATAGACGACCTCATCAAATCAGTCAAACGTTTGATGGGGGAACCTTTATTCCCGCGATTCATTGCGGTATGCCCGTTGGAGCGGGAAATCGGGTGACTTTTTTTCTAGACTTCAATCCAGCGTAAAAATACGCTGTTTGTGGCCGTCGCACGAAATTCCACATGGCAGCCGACAACTGTGATGTAGCCTGGCAAAATGTGTTAAACAGCAAACAAGTTTCGTGAATTCCCTGTGGTAAATGTGCAACCGCCCTGAAAACATTGTTATGTCCGACAATAGTGCAAACTGGGAGTAGCAACGGTACGGCAAATGAGTAAGCCACGGAGAGTAGCGTGACTCCTCACCAAAAATAGTCTTGGTCGAAGATGTACTTTACCACATGGTGAGACGTTCAAATTTCTATAATGAACACTTAATACGCTTCATAAAAGAACCATACACTCAGAAAGCAGCAACACTATCAAGGGCAATTGGCATTTAAGCATAATTTCGGATATAGTTTTGGAGAAAAAATATATTTGGAATATATCATTTTTAATAAATGTTCAAATTTTAAATTTATTTATTTCTCTATTCAACTGTTTGATCGGTTTCCAAACAATAATTGACTACTTACTCATAAAATTATAAATTTACAGTAATCTGAATATAATTAAAATAAATGAATAATTATTATTATTTTCGGCAATAACTACCCATTACAAATATTACGCTATATCTGAAAATAAAACTCATAAACATAAGTGTTGAAATGAATAAGTGGGGTTATTATGCTCATAAATAATAAAATATTATTTATATATATAAATGGAAATGAATTAATTTACATTTATTAATTGATATGATACAATTAATTTTAAAAGTTTCATGAAGCTAGCCTTAACAATATACTCTTTACAAAAAATTAAACTACTTAGGAACTGATATTAAAGGGCCTTCTCATACCAGAAAATTTTGAAACTAAAACCCTAACTCGGAATTAACAGTACAAAAAAAACGGAAGAAATCTTACAAACAGAGTAGTTACTGTTTTCTGCTTTGTCTTCAGATCTCGTGCCGTCCCAATAGGAACTTTTCTCACTTAATCTTATTATCCGCTGCCAAGATCAAGGACATTCCACACTGGATCGTTCAATTCACGACAACTCAACAAATTGAAATAGTCTCTCAATCTTTCACCTAGTTTCGATCACACTCATTATATCTATAAAGCCCCTTACCAATTGACAACCTCAATCTCCCCCTTCTTAATGTCAGAAAATTAATTAGCGTCCGTTTTTACTAATTTTTTCCCACTCCATTATTTAATTTCCTTTGGTGGTGGGCACAAAATCCTCTCCAATCAAAAGTATTTACCTTTAGACTTCGGAAGGAGCCATTCTCCCCACTTACCATTGATGTTTGCGGAAAATACCAAGTTTCGTCCAAGCCAGGTGTCACGGAGTCTCAACGATTTTAGAAACCCCAGACTGGCGCCTAACTGTCTAGGTTTTATTATGCTATCTGAATCAGTCGACTGCCTTTCATTTTGTACCTCCAAATTCCGTATTGAGGTGTGTTTTATCATTACGATATTTTCTACAGTATATATATATATATATATATATATCCCGTAAATTTCGTAGTTGTGTTACGATGTTACGACTCCAAATTTGCCGATTCATACTCATATTTATTAGTTATGTTGCATCACGATTTGCAGTTATCTTATGTCAACGATTCTGGATCAGAACTAGTGGCTTTATCGGAGGAGCTATACTCGAAATTAGTATAACAACGTTGCCAGTAGTGAAAGGCAGAATTTTAGGGACCAATGGTGTGAAGAGTAAAGATGTAGTTTGTCAGATCATATAGGAAATTAACCTTGCAGGGAGGACTTACAATATTTGTGCAGTGGTGATTAAAAATCTGTTATATCCGATGATTTTACGCGCAAATTTCTTATGGGAAAATGAAATGATTTTAGATTTGGCTAACAATGTTCTAAGGAACAATACACCGCTGCGAGTTGTTGAGGAATAATTCAGGAGATAGTTTAGATGTAGAGTGGGATCGATGATATCTCAATGCCATTAATTAGCGTGGCGGAGTCCCAGGGTAGAGAACCCGGCTCCGATAACTGCCAAAAAAGCAGTAGGAATACGTGGTTCTAAAGAGGACGAGAATAATTTTAAGAGGATTAGTTTTAATGAAGAGGAGGAAGAACTCTCAGGCCAAATAGAAGACAAAGTGCGGGTGGTAGAGATATTAAACCCCAGCCAAAGAGGTAAAATGTTAGAAATTTCGCATGACCATAAAAAGCTATTTAGAAATGCCGTTGGACAGGTAGACGGATATTATTTTAACTTTAAATTAACAGACGCCACTCCTTTCAGAAGCAAATACTATCAGCTTCCCATTGCTTATAAAGAATACATCCAGCAAGCTAAAAACAAAATGCTGGAGGCAATCATAATAGTGGAAGCCTCAACACCGTACCTAAATCCATTGGTTGCCGTTAAAAAGAAAGACGGGAAAATTAGGGTGTGCCTTGATGCGAGAAAATTTAATTCCTTAAATTTTCCACAGCACCAAAGACCTCCGAACGTTGAAAGATTGTTGAAACGGTTCCATGGCGCACGTTATGTTACCAAGGCGGACTTCACGAGTTCCTATTCGCAGTTACCAATATATCCCGCGCACCGACAATACACCGGATTTCTTTATAACAACATAACATACGTTTTCAAAACGATGCCATTTAGGCTGAAGAACAGCGGAGCAGCTCTGATCCAATATCTGAACCAAATCCTACCAGATGGGTGTGATTGAAAACATGGTGTATTATGTTGACGATATTATGCTTTGGGCTTCCACCATCGACGAGCGTTTAGAGCAGATAAATTCACTCTTTAAAATCTTATGTCAACATAATATGACGCTAAAGTTAGAAAAGACGCAATTCTTCCAAGAGGCTATACCCTTCCTAGGATATATTATCTCTACCACGGGTATTCACTTGTCCCCGGAAAAGGCGAAGGAGATTTATTCCATCCCGTCAACTTCAACGTTTTTTAGGCGTCTGTGGATACTAGTCCCGTTTTTTTGCAACTATTCTTTCGCAATATAATATAATGTACGCTGGCATTGGGCGCAATCCCACCAAAAACCCTTTCGACGCAATCAAGGCGCAGTGTTGGCTGAACAAGTGGCTTGTTAGTAAGATACAATTAAATCGGAAGCATTTGAGTCGAGAAAGTTTCGGGAGTTTCCTGGAGCCGTGAGATTTGAATTTGCGACATTGCTTTCGGAATTTATTGTAGAACCGACAAGTATGACGTCACTGAATTGAAACTCTTGAGAAAGAAAGAGCCATACAAATATTTATTTACGTCACATTATGAAGCCCGAGGAGCATCATAGAGGGAGCAACCAACAATCCGTTACACGGTTCAAAGCAAAGCAGCCATTGAATTACGCAGCTCTTTCAATAATGACAGCTCGATCCAATCAAAGTTGCCACAAAAATTCACTGTGTATCTCATTATATCGTTACAGAACCCTTGTTTAAAGCAGAGGCAACTGTTATACCATTACGGTAAGGAAAAAGGCAGTGTCTAAAAAACTACTTTTGAGAAATCTAGTTCTTTTGAGCAACCCCTTATCTGTTTGAAAAAGGTTTTAGCCGTACCAAGAAATATGAATTTGTCTGTATTAATTATTTATAATACATTTACCCGCGAAATATTTTCAAAATTCGAACATTTTTACTTACTGCCTTTCTACTTTGGATGGCAGCATAGCCCGAAGTATGAAAATGAAATTAATCTCCTGTGTAATGTTACTATACTGTCGTTGATGAAGCATATTATAAAGTATTATGAGGCACAGCACTAATGTATCTGCACTCACGACGTGATACGCAAGTATTATTAAACATTATCCCGGAACATTATTTAATTCTTGGTCAACTAATAACTAAACCGACATAGAAAACGTCACAATATGTAACTCAAATATACTCCCAGTATCTCTAGGGAGTCCAAAATACGACAGCAGGAATAAATATATTTTCAGTATTCAAACAGAATAAAAATTTTCCCCCACTTAACGGTTAAATCGTAACTTAAATCGAATGTTAAAGGTCATAATGTAACACAGTGACTCACATTACACCGGTTTCGACACCAGACTCGATAGTTTCCTTTTTATTTTCGTATTAGCAATTACTAAATTTTACCTGACGCGAGAAATAAAACCAATTTATTAATTTATGTATACATTGTATCGACGATCCACAGAAGTTCATTTTTTCTCAGCCTGCTCCAACAATACATAGTAAGTGGATGGAATGATATAGAATCGCGTAATATGACTTATAACTCAAAATTGGTTTACACGCCGGCTTTCGAGCGGCAATTCCAAGAAATCTTTCCGTAGAATTAATATTATATTAATATATTCTGCAATATATCGAAATTAAGTATGCACGAATATTTAAATTAAATCTTCTGTTATAAAACCATCAGATTTTCATTGAAATCCGTTGAGCCGTTTCGGAGCCTATTCGAGACAAACATACGGACAGTCAGACAGGCACTTCAATTTTATTTATTGCTATAAATAAGTGTGATGAATATAAGGAATATTTCTAAAACAAACACTTCTTGTATATTTTTACTATGGACGATTATCAGTATGAAATATTGAAATAAATAGGTTGGTAGAAAACCGTCAGACATTTTCTGACACCTCGTAAAAGATCAACAATTGATAACATAAGGATGAAATGAGAAATCCTTGAATTTTCCTCTTATCTTATCGTGTGGTTTACCGTAACAAATAGAAAATGGAAGGTACTCCATTTAATCTTCAAGCGGACCGAAAAACACTTTGTGCGGCATCAAGCTTTGATCAAATAACGCAGAAATTTTTTTCGACAATTTTATATTTCATTTCAGAATCATAAATAAATTCCAATGAATAGTTTCAAGACAGTGAAATATCGTAATGACCAAGAAATAAATTTTATATAGATGTCAATGAACACCAAACAAAACTCCTCGGTTTTGGGAAGATGTGTTTGTTCAGTTACTGAAAACAACTTAGGTGTGAACTTTTCACCAATTTCCTATTACATTATAAAATACTTTTTGTGAACAGACCGCAAGTCAAAACATCTCATCAATATTTATTACAGTTAAACTTCGTAAATTAAACATTCAAATGCCAATTCATGGCATGCAAAACTCCGGGATACAAAATTTATATGTAGTAATTATTTCCCTTCAAGATTATAATACTATCAGCTGATGATTACTGGTTGTTTATTTGAATTTACTGAAAACAGTCAGTTTTTCACGCAGCGATATTATTACCATTTCTGAACTAGGGGAACTAGCGACGTTGTAAAGTGTCAAGGAAGAAGTCTCGGCAACCGACTTGACCAAGTTCTGACTGCACATTGGGAATGAACTCTTGTTTTGGCGTCTTACATCTGTGAATTTATAATTTTTTGCAGCATTTCTACAGAAGGTAAATTACACAAATCCTCACTTTTCCTTTGCGCAAAGGAAAATTATTAAAGTGATAAACCATACGCAAAATAAATAGAAGAAAGAAAACACAAAGGGTGTAAACAATTTATTTAATTTCATTTTATGGTATTAATTATAATTACAAAACATCCCCGGCTGGTGGGGTTAAACAGAAATATTCATCAGAAATATAAATTCGTTGTTTAAAATTATATTTATTAAGTAAGTAATATAATAAACTAATGTTTTATGCTTTTATGAAGAAATTTTTCTTTTTCCATAATTTTACAAAAAAATTTAAACAAAAAGTGTCACGTTCCGCCCCGACTTCCTCTACATGTTGGTAAATACTCTTGGGCAATTAATTTTTTTATAAGCGCCCGTCTACAAATATAACACAAAAAGAACTTTGGTTCGGATCGTTTAATCTGCTGTAATTGTGTAATTTATCACAGGTAGTAATAACTTCACAATTCTGACTTTAATTGTTAAAATACTTTTTTATATGTAAGAAAAGGATTTAAGAGCCTACTTTGTTCATATAGTTAAATAATAGATACTGTAAAAACGATTTATCCCAATTAACATTACGAAATTTAACTACGGAACGCATTAAGTGTCGAATAAGTAACTTGGAACAAATCTTTTTGGTCTGTTGGAGTCATGAAGGAGCTCGCAAATTTTCTGAAAAAAATTACTAATAACTCTTTAAACTTAAATTTTTACGAATAGAACTTGGTGATCGGCCAAATAAAGTGTAAATTTTGTAACAGTAATTATTATCAAAAGGGAAAGACAGTTGCTATTAGCAATTCCTGAAAAGAAAATTTATGAAACAAAAAGATCTTACAGGAATAATTCAGAAGTGTTTGAGGAAAGCTATTTTTGAGAAATAATTTTATTAAATTTTAACAAAAGAAGTGAATTGAAGTCACTCCAAAATTAAAATCTATATTAAATTCTCTTGCACGATTTAAGAAATTCAAACCGCGATGAAGTTCAGTTCTCAACGATAAATAATTTAAAATATTTCATGCAGTGGGTAATTGAATGTTAATTCAATCAGATAGGAATTTAATGATTTTTTTATGACGTTTACTTGACTTTTTACAATAAATAGGTATTATTATTATATTACCAAATATACGAAACTGATCCAAAAGTAATGTAAACTATTCTTATTTAAATTTGTTTCGTTTTGAATCTTTATGGAGTTCATAGATACATCCTTCCTGTGTTAGAACATATTTCAGCACGTTGCCATAAGTGGCGCTGCCATGGAATACCATCACGATGTCCGCTGCACTTGACAATCAACGTGCTGTTGTGCAATGCTATGCTGTGGGAACGAGATGGTGGGAAACGTCCACAAGAGCTTGAAATGGTTTGTGGAGATGCTGCTGTCAATCGCAGTACAGTTAGTTGGTGGACAAGCAGATTACGTGGTGGAAGAGGGAACGCCAATACACGGAATACGCCTCGCAGCAGTTCTTCTCATACTGCACCAACTCCTAACAACGTGCACAAAGTTAACGACAACGTTTCGGCTGACAAAGTGACCGGACTTGTACTCTTAATTCCAATAATAAGAAGTATATTCAGAATATTGAAAGAGTTGGGTTTGCAAAATGGTGTAGACAAAGGATAACAAATAAAAAGAAGAAAGAGTGTGTAACGAAATGTCGGAACAGTACGGTAATGCTGGAGATTACTTTCATCCAATAATTGTGAAAGGCGATGAATCATGTCTGCATCATGTTGAACCTAAGACTAAGAAGCAGTCAATGGACTGGCATCATGCAAAGTCGTCCAAGGAACATAAAATAAAAATATATCTTTGGCTAGAGAAGTTGTAGTACACTGTTTCTCGATTCAGAACAACTATGGAATGTGGACATCATACTACGCGGATCCACCATTAATTCTGACGCATATCTGGCAACTCTGAAAAACATCAGCCTCGACTGAGTCGGAAATGCAAGATATTTTACCGTTACACGACAATGCACGGTCACATATCAGAAAGCCATGTACGACATCTGAAAAATTGAATTGACCACAATTGGCACATACCTTACAGTCATGGCCTGACACCATCTCTTTGGTAAGCTGAAGGAATCGCTCCCTGGAATGAGGGTTGAAGATGATCATTACCTAGTTAACGTTTACAAACAATGGCTCAAACTTGTTGGTGCAGATTTTTACCTGGCCTGTATACAGGTTTTTGTGCCAAGTTAGCTTAAGACAGTTGAGAAGGATACGGATTGTGTATAAAAAATGAATCTACACACTATAAAAATAGGAAACTCAAGGACGAAAATTTTACATTCAAATAAATATTGTGCATTAACTATGGAGTGACATTAATATTAAGAAAAGTTTATTGTTATTTTGTCAATATGGATAAATTACATTTTTATTTTTATATAATTTTTTATTAATAATGACATGTATTTTGTATATCATTATCCATACAAAAAACGTTCATGTTAAGCCAGCATGTTCATGTGGCTTCCAAGGTTTTAGTAATATCACGAACGTAACAGACAGTCAGGCGTTAAAGAGTAATAATTTTGTGTAATGACTACATGATGCAAACTGAAGGAAAGTGATAAGATAGACAAGTGCCATGTTATGAGAGATAAAGGTTATAACAATACGGGAAGATAATTCACAATAAGACGTCTTGAATGCTGAGTGAAACAAGTCAGTATCATCCAATGCATAATATGTATGAATTATTAAAGATCGCTGGAAATTTACGCCGAGTCTTGCCGGGCGAAGCGTAATAACAACGAAAGTAGCTTACAAATGAGAAGAAAAGTAACAAAGATATAATAATATGAAGGAAAAACTAATTACATTTTTTGTAATAATAATTACTTTAACAGAGACAAAATTGCGTCATTTCATCTTTCGTCAGATGCGTACGAAGATTATCTCTACACGATATCATCTCGGCATTACTGGATTCACTGTTGAAGACGTCACAGGCAAAACCTACTATTCTTGATCACTCGCTATCAAAACAAATTTTAACTAATAGATTAGCATAAAAGTAATTAAATGAAAATTTTTACACAAGCCAGGATATGATAAAACTCGTCCAATATTTTCACTTCAACTTAAAAAAGTAACAACATAAAATCTGTTTATAATACCATAATTTAAAAATACCAATAAATAATACGGAACGGCATAATCGTCAGTTTGTATGATGCAATGAAAAACGAATCTGAAAACAGTGTTGGGTATTTTATTTTACTCAGGGTATTCCTATGTTTCGTAACATGAAAGTTCACGTTCCTTTGCTACTAAGTAGTCACAATCGTCGTCAAACAGATTTTAGAATTAAGCAGACCATTATAAAGATTATCAGTTAAAATTGAAGCCATTAAAGATCATAATGACCGACGGTTCAGGTTCTGTTTAAAGATGTGACGTAAATCTCAGAAGCTCCAATATCCATATGAACAATTATGGAAGCATTCGGTTATGAACATATAATAAAATAAAAGTTAATTACGGAAATATTTTATGATTAAAACGTCGTAATTCAGCGAACATTTAAAAGAATTTATAAAATAAAAAAGGTTGCATATTTATATGTATGTCGTTTGTTTGTTTCTCCATAAAAATATAAATGTGTGGAGTATTTACAACAACACTAGATACTCATATTATTTAAAAAATTGAAAAAAAACGTGGGATTTTAGAAATCATTACAAAACGTGAAAAATTATAGTTATAAAATATGAGAATTTGTTAGCAAGTGTATGTGGTGACATTAGAGGCGCTGTGAAATCCGCCATATTTAATTGTTGCCAATATGGCGTGATTCCTTTTACATTCTATTACACTCACATGTTATGAATTATATCTTACAATTCGAACATCAGAAACACATGGCAGGATAATAAAAATAACACAATAGATTTTTTTAACTAGATAGGTTTTTATCTTTCTGTTTCATTTAGAATAACCTTTAACCAGCACGAAACCACAGCCCATAACTATACTCGATTGTGACATAATTATATTCTGTATTAAAAATTTCAAGAAATGTTGAAATGTGAAAAAATAAATGATCAGATTTCTTTAATCATTACGATCAATAAATTTGTAGATAATTGTGAAGAAATTCAATTGAGTATTTTTGAAAATTTTAATTTATATATGAATTTGGAATATTTTGTAATTATAAATGCAAACAGTGAGAAAAAATTTCTCGATATCGTTATGTTTCGACTGTTTTTTTTTAAATTTTGTGTATTTAATAATAATAGTTACATAAAAAATTTCCATCATTACAATTTAATAGAATTTGATTGTCGACGTGTAATACTGACGAAATAATTTCTAATGAAGGTTAAAAATAATTACCGGGACTACACCAGGGATATATTCACTCTCTCATTTTACGCTAATGTTTTAGACTCTTTTACGGTACCGTGTTTCGCTATTATAAATAAGTACCCGTGGAACGCGCTGCACCAAGCTGTTAACACGTGAAAGGGTTAAATGAGCGTCGATTTAGAAATTTAGGGAATGAGCACATAAAATGTGTTCCGAGTGAACTTAATAACTGATGTGTTTTCCAGAGATAGTTTTAAATTTTAGTTTTAAGCATTATTCTGTGTTTGAAGGGAAAAAATTTATTTTCCATAAATACGGTGAACCTGATTTTATTGAATATCTGAATGGACAGTTCGAGTAACAAAGTACGGACAATTTTTATATATATAATTATATGTGAATGTACTAATCAAAGTTAAAGTTTCAACAGAAATAATTGATCTTTATTTGAATTTGTTCTTTCTGCATTAAAAAAAGGACTTCGGAAACTTTTTACGCCACTACACAGATAATTCAACATAAATTAATTCATTTTATACTTCGTATAAGGGTGTTGCTGCCGTGTTTTAACTGTTCGATTAACTTTAAGCAGAGATCACATTTGGCATTCTGTAACAGATGCGAATAGTTAACAGTTCATTCTCCCGCCGGTTATGCAGTGCTCAACCATGCAGTGTAAACTACACGTTGGGTTTATTAAAAATTCTGAAAGCTATATATACCTGCACACAAACCGCCTACACCCATTCTCTCATCAGGATTCGAACCCGGGACTGTAGTCAATGACCCTGACAGCAGCACAACAGATCGACAAATCCAAATGAACGCGACGTGAATGAAGAATAATTTAAAAAATGTAATAAATATAATTGCCAAAAAAGACTTAAAATCGGAATATAATTAATTATATAAGCTGTGACGTCATTGCCTCGCATCACAAAGATCTCGGGTTCAAGTATGGATGTTTGTGTTCGTCATCGTCCCGAAAACTGGGTTAAGACTGAAGTAGAATCATTATGCTGACCACGAACCATTCCAAATTCGGAATATGTCAGGGTAGTTTATTGTCCGTATTCATCCCGGTAGGTCAATACACCTAATCAAGGATAAAGGAACAGAAATTAAACGAACCATCACCACTAGAATCATTGATCACTAAATAAAACGAACGTTTCACAACATAAACTGCCTTAGTTATTTCGAAATAATTTTTCGACAACACAAAAGGAGACAATAGCATTATTTTAGAAACGTTAATCATTATTCACGAATATTAGTGTCTGAGACAATACCATATCTAAAACCGACACAAATTTGTAATTAAAGGTTACAATTTTTGTATTTGTATTCCTATTTATAATTCAATCCTTAAAATTTGTTACAAATTATTCGATATCTTTGTTATTTTAGTTCATCAATTTAATCACCGCATTTGGTTTAATGTCTTAGGATTTTTATGTCTAAAATTTAATATCTTTGTTTTCACAAAATAGGTAGCTTGGTTACTTAAATTACTTAAAAATCAAATAAAACTTCAACCAAAATACACACATAATTTTTTTACTTAATTATAACGTTAAATTTGGAAGTACTTATCTATAAATTTGGTTTGACTAATAGAAATCGAAATGTATAAAGATTTAATCTGGACTGCCTATCTGGATAGTTTCAACCAAAATTCAACACTTGTAATAATATCGTGAGGAAGTCCCAAACTTGGTGACGAAACGTCGGTTCAATGAAACAAAATCTATGTCTTTATTATGGTCGTATATTTATTCGATTTAATTAATGTGAAAAAGTTAATTTGGATGAAATCTTCATGGTTAACCAGTCTGAAGACTGCGGCAGAAAATTTCCGCAGAAAAGTTGTGTTTTTTTAAAGCCTGAACCGGTTTTTTAACCGTGAAGATTTCATCCGAATTATTCACTGGGAAAGTCTACGTTCATTAATATGTTAATTAATACTTATTATAATTTTATCTATGCTTTTCTGCTATTTTATTTTTTTAATTTAAACTATACAAACGTAAATAAATGATAATTTAAGGAACTCTAAGTAATACTTTATTAATTATAAATTTATTAATTATTAATTTAAATTCAAACTGGTTTTTTAACCGTGAAGATTTCATCCGAATTATTCGCTGGGAAAGTCTACGTTCATTAATATGTTAATTAATACTTATTATAATTTTATCTATGCTTTTCTGCTATTTTATTTTTTTAATTTAAACTATACAAACGTAAATAAATGATAATTTAAGGAACTCTAAGTAATACTTGTCCTGAGTAAAACTTTCGTTCGGTTCATTTTTTATTAATTTTATTTTATAATTTATAAAAAACGAAGGAAGCAATGTAAGAACTTCAGACGTATCTTTTCCCGAAATGAAGAAAACTGGTTAATCACTTTTGATTTTATATGTATATATTGTAAGTTATTAACTCTGAAATGCATAGAAAAATAAAAGTGCAGGCTTAAAACTTTCCGACATGTTTTCTTAAGAAAAATAAGTGATTATCCATTTAATGCTATGAATAATTACGAATGTATATAATTTGATGTCTTTGCTATATTAACATGTTGTAAAGATAAGAAGATTGAGTTGAGCTGCTTGAAGTTATCGTATTTATTTTTGCTCCAAAGGGAATTGTAATTAAAGACGAGTCGAGCAAATATCCCTTTAATCGCATTATGATTTTTTCATTCGTTTACTTGAAACGAAAACTTCTACTTAACCGCAGATATATGTTTATCTGGGTTTAAAGATGGTATTTAAAGGTTTATACTGCATAATAAATGGTTCGTAATCGCATGCGAATGAGAGATTTATTGCTGAAGATGAGTCCGTTAGAGATACTATTGTTGCTTATCTCTTTCAAAACATTTATGAGCCTCAATGCTCGCGTCATTATGTTGGATTAACGACGTTGACGTCGTGTTATTCGAAACGGATAAAAAGATGATGCGCTTCTCGACAGCTCTACAGTTTGCAGTAAGCCGTCGAGGAAACTGCTTAGCGTCTCAAACAGTTCTGGTTCTCCCGGGATTGCTTCTTTCTAACGCAGAAAATGCAAGGTAAGAGCAATACTGATATTGTTACTACTACTAAACTCTTAAATTTTTGGCTTTGTTTAATAATAATCTGTTTATATATATAATATTATCTTAAAATCGATCATTTCATTTGATTTTCTGCATTTCTTCTACATGCCCTTATAATTAAATATTAAGAGTGTTTTTGTTGATTAATTATTAATCTCCTTTATTTTATTGTTAATTTGTCGGTTCAGTTTTTTCTGGAGTCCTTACAGCGCCTTCTGCGTGCTAGACTCATATATTTCCTCGGTATATAATTTTTTAATCTGATACAAATCAATGATGATAAAAAATTAATTGTTTTCTAATAGAATAGTAATCATTTATAAAATATGGTAATCAAATTAGTCAAAGATCCCTTAGAACATTGGATGACGCTTTCTTGACATAATGTAACCTCTGTAAGACCTAGGGAGCGTATATATATATATCGGCCAGCCGATCACTGGAAATGTTTCCTAACATTCCGATGAAGGGGGCGGGGTCTCCGAAAATTTAAGAACTTCAAACCCCACATGGCGTCTGCCGCCTGTGAACCTTAGGCAAGTCACTGGCTTTCTATCTCTCTTTCCTTTCCTTATTAATTATATATATATACATAATTATTATATTTCTTAATTGCGATATCACTTATAAATTTATATATGGTTCAATTCTTGCAAAGACATTTTTTCTAAGTAATATTGCAATTAAGAAACTGCATATATTGTGTAACAATATGGGTATCAGCTGACTACTTTCCATCGTTATCTGCATCCGAAACTCCAAAAAATGTGTTTGTAGAAAAAAAATAATCGGGGAATGTTTATGACATAATTAAAAAGCAATCACCTAAATTAATAAAACACAAAGGATATATTAGAAACATTACTTAGTATAAAAATATTATTATTTATTTTAACAAGATTAATTCAAGGAAAGGGAATCACAGTAGTGGTATGATACGTGTGTGTAGTACTCAGTCCTTAGACTGGTCTGATGCGAACCTCTTCTGCACAAGCCTTTTCATTTCTATATAACTATCACATCCTGGCCTCCCTCTTCTGTTCTTACCCCACTCTCTTCCCTCTAATGTTAATTTTACAAGACCCTCATGTCTCGAAAGGTGGTCTATTAATCTATCGCTTCTGTTGGTCAAAGTTCTCTTTCTTCTTTTATTCTGGTATGATATATCGCTTGGTGAGCAATAACCAATCATCAGGGTTTGTTGGGGTGGTTTTTCGCTGAGTGAAACCAAAATCAGCTCTAACGATACATTTAAGAAGTGTGTATGTATCTTGGCCTCTGGCGTCTTCCTTTCTTCGTTGTCCGAGTAAACTTTCATCATTTGTAGCAATGAACTATTGAATGTTTATGTATCTTAATTTGAATACATCCCTCAATGTCCAGCGAATAAGTATCACAAGGAAACTCTTTTCTTTATCCAAACTAAAACATAATATTAAATTAAATATTGTCAGTGTATTACCTGTTAAACTTCTTGTACTGGGTAAAGTTATTTTCTTCCATAACTGATCAGAGTCGAGGAACATTCTGAACGAAAGAATTTTTGCGTTTTGTATGTTAGTAGTAGTTAATTTTTTCGATAGGTAGGTTATATAGCATTCTATTTCTACTACAATTTTCTTTCCCCAGTTCTTTAAGTTCTATACAGCATATCCTAACGATTATAACAGTCTTTACAGGTTTGCTGTTGTTGGTGGCGGTGGGTTTGGTCTCAGCAGCCTGCCCGAAAGGCAACAAAAAGGCTGTCTATGTCCCTCACGAAACGGACGCTACCCGTTACTACTCGTGTGAGGCTGATTCGCAGGTTCTACTCACTTGTGCCAAGGGTCTCGTCTTCGATGCCAACACTCAAACGTGCACTTCTGGTAAGTACAATCCAGAGTAAATATCAGCGTCTGAAAATATCTATACATGAAGGCATGGGTGCATTACTACATTTACCTATTATTAGTTGGTACAGTACTCGTAAAACAGGATTCTTGATCATAATTACAGCCGTACATTAATAATTAGCAATAAACCAATAAGTAAGATAATAGAATTAGGTGTACATATTTTATGAGACTCGTTTCATAGTTTATTCGGTTAGCTAGGTATTTTCTTGACAAAAGGAACATATAGAGCATTTTATTACCGTTTTCCGACCATTTTTTTTCTCCTACTAGTTAATGCGATGTATAATACGTCAACGTAGTATTGTTCGGAATATGGGTGAAAGTTCCATTTCATTTCTTCCGACTGATTGTTTCGAAGCCAATACATTTTAAATCTGTCAAAAACAACTATCACACTTTTTTTTGCATCAGTCGCTAATTTAATGAGTAATTCTGATACATCAAATAAGTGGGAAAAATTGATTATTATATTCCGCTCATGAATTCAATATGATTCTTACTCTATCTTCAAAGACATGAATCTTGATGAAAAGACTATTTTCGATAAACCTAATAAGCGAAGAATAAGGCCATTGTACTCACTCTATACGAAACTACATGAATCATGAGTACTATACGTTGCTGTGGTGTGTATCCCTGCCTCATTGTACTTCATTTGTCAATTATCTTGGAAGCATTCAAGCATTGAAGCATTATGATTAAATAAACGGAACGACAAATTGGAGTGACGGATAAATAAAAGTGACAGTCTCGAGCTTCTCAGTAGAATAAATTAGTCATTAAAGTCAGAAATATTGGAATTTAGAATGTAGTTTAGAAACAAAATTAATATCAGCCAACTATTCGATCTCAAGTTACTGTTTTTTCAGAAATTTATTAACAAACTTTAACTATTATGACAATTTTTAATGTTTCAAAAGACCAAAACGTTTAATAAAATATAATATAACTAAAAAAAATTATAGCCCATTTTAGACTTTCTTTTTTCATGGAACTAAAAATTAACGTTTCGGTGCGTATTCGTATCTTCTTTCGGTTTTTATCCCAATTATGAGCATACATTTAGCAGTAGACACAAAATTTTCATTTTTTAAGTTTTCCCCAGACTCCTTCACAAATGTACTTGAGTCGAAAAAAATACATACCAAAACGTTATTCTTTTAAAAATTGTTTTAAAAACTAAGTCTGTAATATGTCATAAAATTTTATTTAATTTTATAAACCGTACGTAAATTTATTTATATGTAATAAATTAACCTAACCTGTTGAGGTCCCCAAGGGTTAGTATTGAATTTTTATGACTGTATTGACTAACTTATTTATTTTTATTAGATTAGATTTATTATTCAATCCATTAGGCCTCGGTCGAAGAAATAGGATACGTCAGGTATAATATTACAAGAAATATACAAAATTTTACAATTAAGAATTGAAGGACAAAAAGAGAAAAGATAAAATTCAATCTTCAATTTTCAGTCGACGGAGGAGGTAGCAGAAGACCAAATAATTAATATCAGAAAATATCGATTAAAGATAATATTACAAGTTAAAACAGACATACAAAATATCACATAGAAATTAACATTTGTTAAAATTAATAATAAAATGTCCGCCCTTATAAGCAGACAATGTTTATAATGTAAAACAATTACAAAGAAAATTTAAAAATACCTGACGTTTCGACTCGGATAAGCATATTTATCAAACAGAGAACAACCATGGACTGTTTTAAATTTTCTTTGAAATTTATTCTAATTCTAAATATTATATAAGGTCGTACTTTTTGTTATCAAAAATGTTCTTGAACTTACGAAAGATAACCATGATATTACTGGCCATCATCGAGTTTCAGACTCCTTTATAACTATAAATTCAGTAGATGTACGTTATATTGATTTTACAGTGATTGGTTGAACAATTTTCTTTCTTTCTTGTTACAGTAAAAGTAGCGCTTAGGAGAAATTCTAATGAAGACTCCCGAGAGAACTCTAGGGAAGATGACAATTCAAGAGAAAATGACAACTCACGGCCTAATTCAAGGGAAGACAACTCTAGAGAGAATAACTCAAAGAATTCCAGAGAGGATAATTCAAGGGAGAACTCCAGAGAAAACAACAACTCAAAGAATTCCAGGGAGGATAATTCAAGGGAGAACTCTAGAGAGAATAACAACTCAAAGAATTCAAGAGAGGATTCAAGGGAAGATAATTCCAGAGGAAGAAATTAAGAATTCTGTTTTTGACTGCTGCCATATACATATAAGTACACATGAATATTTTAAATAATATGTAGCAGTAATATTAGATAATTTTCAGAAAAATTTCACTGTGTACAATTGAATGTAATTAAATTAATTACGCAAGAAATATTTGAACTATCATTCTTTTTTCCTCTTTCTCGACTTCCTATAGTTACATTGCATTTTCTGTCGCAACGTATTATTTAACACTGACTATAGAATAGTTTTATATATAAATACAATGGTATTATTGAACTTAAATATAAATTGCATTGATGAGCATCAAGAGTACTTTTGTGTTAGTATAAATTCAGTATGCAAGATCCTCTCTAATTAAACAGCGAAATCATTCAAAATATTGTAAAAACATAGAATGAGACCTTTTAGAAGTAATTAGCCACCACGTAAATAAATCGACAGAAACTCTTGAGTCCAACGTTGCCTCTGCGACTGATAGAAACCAAGGAACTGATTAAAAGAATTCTTTCCGTGCTCCGTTGTCTGCAGAGCCGCGTTTAATGAATGTTGCTGCTAAGTCAGCGGAGTCCAAGTCAAAGGGGGAAAAACAGGTAATGACGTTACTTTCCTCCAATTGAGGACGGCACGAACTCCGTCAGAACGTCCTTCCTCAGCTCTTCAAATATCGTCGGTTATCGGAACTCTCAGACTATTAGTCTCGCAACGGGGAAACAATTCTCGGGCAACAAGCCGCTCTTTTAAGCAACTGTCGATTCTGAAATCACATTTATTTTAGTCTTGAAACTTAGTGTTGAATAAAATGGTATTGATTTTTCTGGTTGCCATTTTCCATTACATAAGTGAAAAATCGATATGGAAATTTATTCAGGATAAAATATCAGTCGCGTCAAATACGGAAAAAGTTATTTCGAATAGAAAAATAACTTCCTACTTGGAAGAAATATAACACAATTACTGCCTATAAAATAAATAAATTATAAGAATTTATCATTGTACAATTTGAACTGTATTACAGCTCGATGTTGTCTGTAAGCAAGGCGCATCATAGAAGGATTAATAGAGAGTCCCGAGCGCTCAGAAGTGGCTGTATTTCTTTCAGTCTTCCCAGGTGGTATACGTCATATGAGGGTTTTCAATTGGGACTGGTTGATGTCACACCACGAGGGCGCTGCGGGAGTTTTCTCGCAGGCGCTTCAGCCCAGAGTGACTGCGGGGCTCACCTGATCATGTCGGGAATGCCTCGCACTCTCTCTGGGTACTGTTTATCAAAGTTCTCATATGCCGAAACACCTTCACCTACTTTAGGAGGCATATGTACTGGGGTCTAAGACCTTGGGCATATGGCAAGAGTTGTCCGCTAATCCCATTGGATCAGTCGGCCAACTGCCTCCTGAAACTGGTGGAAACACGGAGAAGGGAATGCTGCGACCCCACAGGAGACTCGTCTCCCGTCATTCGGAATGGCGTGAGAATAGTTCCCAATGCCCGACCTACCTGATGCAGGTGTACTAGGGTTTTCCCTGCATCTCTTTAGGTGAAACACCGGGTAGGATCCTTAAAGCACAGCCCGGGGGTCCTAGTTAACCCTTGGCTACCTTGCTCTACCTTCCGCATCCCCCCTTTTCAATTCCCTTCCTATGCTATTAAAGGGGAGTTGCCTGTTTCAGAATCACCCTCAAATAGCCTGTTAACCAAAAAAAAAACTGGTCGATGTTTTCAGCGTTTGGCGTCTGTCTAAACTGCTGTTTATTATTCAGCCACTAATGCCAAATCCCCATGCAAGGTTACACGATTGAGCAGCACGTCCAAAGGAATGAAACTTTATTATCAAAATGAGTGTTCGTTAGTGCTAACGTTGAGCGCGTTGTGCCCATTTTTTGGCATATCACACTATGACCTTTCAAAGTCGACTCTCTAACGTTTCGTGACCAAATTCGAGACGATCGGTTTGGTAAACAATCAGCCAACACCTGTACGTCAAAGCAACGCCAGATCGGCCGAGAACAACGCCGCAGGTCCGTGAAAATGTGCACGAGAACCCGAGGCAGCTAATTCCGCGCCGTGCACAAAACTCACCTTTCGCACACTTCAACTTGGTGAATTTTGCGTTCGGACTTGAGACTACACCCGTAAAATATCGAAAAGCATAAAATGTGGCAAGCACCGTTGCAAAAATTATGCGCAACATCGCTGGATCCTCGCCAGGACTGCTGAAGAATTCTGTAAAGCGTCGTCACGTCGAAGATGCTCTACGCAGCCCCTACATGGGTGCGAGTAATGGAGACCAACGCAAACGCCCGAAAACTGAGAGCAGTGTACCACGGAAGTGCCTCGAGTGTCGCACGGACCTTTAGTACGGTTTCGTATTAAGCCGTTTGCGTGATCGCTGACATGCTGCCCATAGCACTCACTCTTGCTGAAAGAGCGGACGGGAATTTATCATGAAGATAAAGAAGCTGAAGGGCTCCTTCGTCCCGTTACAAAGAAGAAATGACAATGGATGAATGGAATGGTATCGACAATTAATCATATCCACGGAAGGGATATGGATTCACCGGCTCATTCCGGAAATAGCTGTGTGGACGACAAGAAAATTAGGGTAGGTGACTATTTTCTCGCCCAGCTGCTGACGGGACAAGCTTGCTTCCGGGAAAAGTAACACAGTTTCAAGGTGGAAATTACAACGACATGTCCAAAATGAGATCACGCTATCGAGGAAGTGTTACACGCGTTCTTTACGTGTCCACGTTTCGCGAATGAAAGAGGGGACCTCCATAATTAACTCTGAGACAGTGTGACGCCCGAAAACATGGTCAGCATGATATTTGTCTTCGGAAACAAACTGGAAGATCATCAACGACTATGCCGTACTCGTCCTGAAAGCCTTAAGGTTAGACGAAACAGAAAGAAGATGAAATGCAACCAACATGGCGCAGACCTAACGGCCACTATCCATGTAGAAAGATATATAGATTGTGGTACGCGATTGCCTCTACCACATAATATTAATTAAATTGTATTTTTTATTCCTTATTTCTTGTACATAAGTATTTAGATCTAAGCAGGACGAAGTCGGGAGCATGAATGAACGCGATAGGTTAAGTAAATGACGAATTACAGTCATCTTCTCGGCCAGAAAACGGCAACATTAAGGTTCGGTAAATATTATTGGACGAGATAGCGTCAAGGCTGTCCTGCGGAAGACATGGGCGACAGATGTTATTTACCAGCAATCCATCTGGTCAGCCGTGGGAAAAGTAAAAATTGACCTGACGCCTGGACCTGCTTGCTACCTGCTCTGTATCCCGATTCCCCGAAAGCTGGAACAATAGAGGCAAGTGACTTCATAACAACAATTTGTTATGCAGTGCCCAAGATTATGAAGGACACTTGCCGAAATAACAATCTCCAGAATCCTACCCTCCATATGGAGGAAGTAGAAAGTGCACCCCCACCAGGAGAGATTTGGGCGGGGAGAGAAGAACAAAACCAGGGTGCATTAGGAGACGAGAGAGCAGTTTATCGAAATTTTTACTTTAAGACAGCAGTTTATAGAAAAATTTTTTGGATGCATTTTAGAAGACAACATTGAAAAATTTAAATAGTTACGTCAGTTTCACTGGACGTAAAATCTGATCTAATCATCCGTCCATCTTTGAAGATAAATCATCAGAAGTTACGAAATCTGAAGTATCGAGTCGACGAGCAGCCCATCTGGGAAAGAAAGCGACGCCCAGCATACCTCCGACGCTTGGGAGACGACACCCAGCAGCCATCAGTCGAGTAACCAGCCAGCAAGGACGTCGGGGATCGTCACAACACCATGGTGATGTACCCACCTTATTGTTTCCCACATCTGGTCGTTTGTATATAAAGTGTTCGATTTTCCCCCCCATATTCGATTTATAGCTTTCCCTTAGTTAAAGATTCAATCATGCTCCCGATGTAGTGAGCGAGGATCCCCTTAAATATCTAATTTAATAAATCAGCATTTGTTAAAATTTAAAACTTATAAATTTGTTTGTCCCGTATTAAAAACAACAACTTAAATTTATTCTCCCCCACTTACCTATTATAAAACGTTCACCACAAGATATAGGACACATTAATGTAATGTATATAGATGTTATACAATATAATATTCAAACTGTACATAGAACGTAGTATCTAAGAATCAATTATATATAGTTAATTAGAATAGAAATTTGTATATGGATGAAGTATAAGTGAATAGTAGTGCCACACAGCGCTGTTATCCTTTGAGAAGTAATGCTTGAC
Source organism: Eucriotettix oculatus (assembly GCA_034510155.1). Taxonomy (NCBI): domain Eukaryota; kingdom Metazoa; phylum Arthropoda; class Insecta; order Orthoptera; family Tetrigidae; genus Eucriotettix; species Eucriotettix oculatus. The sequence continues at coordinate 51,705,107 of CM067376.1, read as the reverse complement.
GGCGGTTACTCAAGGAGGTATTTGGAGAACAGGGAGGTGGATTTAGTGGGTAAAAATCCCACACGTATAATGAATTTTACATTATCTAAAATCTTCCTAGAACGGAATATGTTATTACAATTTTAACGAAAACTAAGCTTCCATGTTTTAGTAGCCAAATTTCGTTTAATTAAAAATTGCATTGTAAATTGCAGCCTTCATTAATTTACAGTAGTAACTGCTATTCGAGAACCGTATTTTACTGTTGAAGAAACCATTGATCGGAAAAAGTCTCCTTTTCCCCATTTCTACGAACATTCTTATCCACTATTTTGACACAAAACACGTATGAAACATAATAACTGTGTAGCTTTTTAGGTCTCATAGAATCAGCTATAATTTCCTGTTCACAATATGTCAAGCATTAACTCACCTGATTAATGAAACTATCAATAAAAGATATGTTGCTAAATATAAGCACATTTTTCTGCCGATGTTGTAAAACCAACCAAATAAAGTTATTCGCCTTAGTATTCATGGGATCGCTTGGAAAATTTAATATGAAGTTTGACATAATTTTATGAGCATTTTTATTCACTCCAATTTTATTCTGTTGACATACTGCATTAGATAAAGGCAAATTTACTCTGCGGTTCATTATGTCAAATTAAAATGAAATACGGTTAGCCAAATAGTTATTTTATCAGCCACAAAAACCGACGCATAAGGCTGGCCTGCTAATATTTTATTTTAGCAGTAAATGATAAGCGTATTATATAGACATGTGACAAACACAGTTCTGTGTGCCAAATTGCTCGATACATTTTCATGAGGCGAAATTTCATGTAACAGCTTGCACAATCACATGTTGATTAATAATTTCCCACTCTAGTTACAAATTTAATGGAAGCAAAATTGAATGAGTTTCTCGATGGTATATTTAGGAACATATATATTGGCATATAACTCAGTTTAACTTTATATCTTATTAATTGTCATCTCACAACAATTATCTTATTTAATATTTCCTTCTCCACGTTGTTTGTGTGACTCTGTGCCTGCAACTGAACGGTTGGTATGCGTTTCGTGTATGATTTTAATTTTTACATAGTTTGTATTTATTTTATTTTAGTGATTCTTTGTTGAAGAAGACTTCTTCCCTTGCTTATTAGTACTTATGCGCCTGGTATCTGGTATGGACCCACCACTAGGACAAGTGGTGCGGAGTAGGTGTGAAATCATGGAAACTTGTGGTTCAAATTTAGGGTATTTCCTGTGCGTTTGGACCCTAAATGCCCTTTCTCAGTGTTCCCTTCGTCTTTACATACAGTTTTAAACAGATAACGTCCTCACCCTGAATATGTATTAGCAAGCCCACAAAATCTTCTGCTTCACGGTTGTCAAATCAGAAACAACATGTTTTTTATAAAATAAATTAATAACATTGTATCGGTTTTAGTAAATATTTTATGAATAATATTATTATGTAAATAAAATTTTAAAACCAATTTTTCTTCTTCTATGGCGTATTATAAATCCAAACCTGAATTCAATTAATTTAAAATTATTAGAACGTATTTACTCATAAACTGACCATTAAATATTTAATAGAAACACAACAAACATCCTGTCACGATCATTCAATTGTTATAATAGACGTAATGTGAAGTTAAAATTAAGATTGTTTGGAGGTGGAATGCCTGGAACGACTCCGTTGCAAACAAAATTTTGAACCACGTCAGTGTTGTTAACATTACGGCTCCATCAAAACTTACAAGTTTTGGCGAATGTAATGTTTATTGTGCGACTAAAAGTAAATATCGCAGTCTAATATTTCACGCGAGGAGCAACCTTGTTTTGTGTTCACCGCTCGTTTGACATCGGAAAACTTGTGTATCTCAACGTCGGCTGTTTGAATATAAATTCTTTGCAGACAAGGGGCTCCAGCTGTTTTGTTCAAAGTTTGCTGCTTATTACGCAGCAGCTTGGAGCGAAGTTGGGGACGGAGGAACCTCAACTATTTCGGATAGCATTTGCAATGCCTGAAGCTCAGGGGAGAAAGCCCCCTCACTACCTCCCCCCCACACTTTTTCTCACAATATAACTTTTTAAGGGGATTTTTAGGAAACTGAATAACGAGTCTGGACTTGGGGTGGCTGTGGTTAGTGACACATTTGACAAGAGTGATCGTTACCGTTTTTATGTGAATAGATAGGGGAACGGAATTATAGGCCTGCTTTTTTGCAAACTTAGACCAAGAGCTAAGATGGATACCTGAGATTCAAACGTAAACAACATATTAAATACTCTGAATTTTCATATTGAATATACAATTGAACTAACTATTTCAGTTCCCAGTTACTCGATATACTACTTTTATTTGACGAATATATGACCACTTTCTCAATGACGTCAACTCACTGAACAATAGTATTTATAGTCAATAAATGAATTATTGTGTTTGTATTGTAGTATCCTTTTCAGGGGATAAGATATTTTTTATTAATTGAACAAATTTTAATCAATTTGAAAATTTTATATTTATTAATTAAGTGATTACATGAACCAATATCTAAGGGGATTTTGGGAGTCTCGAGAAGTGGAGTATGCAGTTACTGAAAGTAGAAAAGAAATCATTTAAATTTATTCAATCAGCACAATGAGCAAGTTTCACAGTTTTTAAGAACTTACCCTCAATTACTAGGCCTACAAATGTTCAACTTCACGAATGTTTCCGCGTCTCTCTAGCGTCTTACAGGTTTGTTACACCGATGAAGGTAGTATGATCCAAGTCCAACTCGTCATTTACTCTCTCCTGTCTCTCAGCAAATGCTCGCTTCACTGACTGATCCGTCCTCTCCGCAACTCATCTGACAGATCCGTCGTCCGTCCTCTGCCCAACTCATCTGCCTTTCATCTGAAACTCGATCCGTCGTCCGTCCTCTCCCCAACGAATCTGCTCCCCGAGCCACCCAACGACTCCCCTTTCAAGTTCTCACCCGGGAGTTCCCCGCCATCGGTTCTTCACAAAATTCCGGGGTCCCCCGCCAGCGGTTTATTTCACAATACTCCGGGGTTCCTCGCCATCGGTCTTTTTCACACACCACCGGTTTTTTACATACGCCCCGAGGGAGTTTCCCGCGAGGGATCCCCATCGGTAGTTCACCCGCTTTCAGCCAATTTGACATTGTTGTTGGCCTCGCTTGTCGCGCACAAAACTTCTTTCGTTGTAGGCCGAACTGCGCCTCACAATGTCACGATATAACCAAAATCTGCGTTTTTTCGTTACAGTATAATCCGCCACTAAATTTAAACGCGTAGTGGAATTTCGCTTTTACTAGTATACATGTTACTTACTATACTTGAACCCTTAGTAGTTAACACGAAAGTGTTGGCATTTAGGAATGCGCGATCACGACCGACATAATTGTCTAATTAATAATTTTCGGGATCGCTGAGACGGATAATGTCACGCACATAGATTTAGAGTTCAACTTCAAGGGTACGAGAACGCTTCTAAGGTCGAAAGTACAAAGAGAAGGCAAGAAGAGTATGTAATCATGCGAGATTGATGTCTAATCCAGGGTGATAGTTGAGACCCAGTCTCTTGGAAAGAGTGATATAATAATAATAAAATGATGACCTGGATTGGTGCCGTATCCATATATTTAGGGTTCGTTGAGTTCAATGTTAACATTCACCTTGCCGCTTATTTTCAGGTTCACCTCTTTCAGTATTAGGTGTTGATAATATGACTGCTGAATTAGATATATGTGAATATATGTCAGAGAAGTTAAAAGTCGTATTTAAGAGTACTGAACTTATTTGTTATTAAGATTTACAAATGGAGAGCATTCGACCTTTAAGTCATATTCATATTAACGTCACCCTTGTCGGTGCGTTACTTTACAATATTATTATATACCTATAAAATCATTATGAAAGGAATCCTGTTTAAATTTGGACAGGCGCATGCAAAAACTTCAACTGTAAGGTTTCCAGCAGTCTTTATAGTGAATGAAAATTTCTCGGGATTCTAGTCGGGCGATGCAGTTTGTAGTCCACAACTTTTCTATTGCTGACACCATCGTCTTCAGGTGGTATGGCATCGTGTGCAAGAACCTGCCTTATTATTATTTTATTGTTCCGCAGATTTCTCCTCCAGATGATGTCTGGGACTTGGTTGACTTTTTCATTTCTGCAGCATTGTTTTTTTAGTGAATTGATGGTGGCGAGTGATTCAATGAGGGTGTTCCTACAGTGACTGTAGTCACAAAAACTGGTTTCTGTTAGTAGCGCATACGTTTCTGCTGAGGTTATAGATGTGGTTCTGAAGGTTTCAGCAGTTTCGCGAAGCCTACGCCTTCCTCTGAGCTGAAGGCGTCAACGTCCATGGTCAGGGGGTAATTATGTTCCTTCTGGAGCATAGTAAATTGATTCTTCCAGTCATGGTTGTTTCTAAGTTTTGTGACACTATTGAGCAGAGAGGTTGAAATGAATAGGGGAGGATGTATTCATTATTTTAAGTGGAATATTGATATATTAATAATGAATGTTTTATAATATAAAAGAAAGACAATAATTTACTTGATCAAAAAACATATTTTACATAAATGTTACAATGTTGCTATTTTCAATCTTAATGCCGGCATTCTTTCTTAAATTAAAACTACATATCTATTACAAAAAATATATACACATAAATTCCTTAAAACTAAATAATTCTATCTCTAACCTCAGGGTCGTATATTATGGGCCTTCTCATAGAACCAATTATTTTACACAGATCTACTCGGAGCTAGCTGTACAGAAAATCAGCAAAGAGTCACAGGGGTAACTACCGTGTCGGCTTAGTGAATATACCAGCTCCTTCCTCCTAATTGGGTCGTCCTCTATCCATATCACAGCCGCCACTGCCTATCTGCCTGCCCAAGGTAGTCGATCATCTGCTCGAAATCTCCCTTGCGACAATTCCAACCACCGGTTCAACAACCTCTCTCGGAATCTGTCTTACCATCTCTCCCGTCTCACCGCTCTCGAAAAATCTGTCCATAAACTCTCAAATATCTCTGCGCGCCTTTTTAAAATCTATTCCCCACTTCTTTGGTTCATATCACCCAGGTGGCAAAGATGGATATTGATCAATAACATTTATGGTTACACGTGGGAAAACACACCACCCGATGCCACCAACTGTCTCAAAAACTGAGATATACCCCAGGCACGACGTGAATTCTGAGTTTTATTGCCCCTAGCTCAAATGCCGTCTTTTGACTCCATACCACCAAACGTCCGTTATAAGGTGTATGTTGGGATGTAAAGAAGTCTCCATGGGCGGACCCTGAGGGGTTTCGTCAATTTTCCGTACGCTTCCGTCATTTTATGTTCATGTTGAGTCTTCAGTTACACAGTTAATTTCACGCTGTTTTGCTTCTCATCCGCTTGCTAATGATCGTACTTGTTACTCTCTTTTCGTTACTCCATTCCACAGGCAAGAGAAAATTTAAAAACGTCTCTACAACAAGTGTCAGGACACTACTGACAACTCACTCTAATGACAAAATTTATTTCAATAGGAAACGGCATCCTTCCCAACAATACGATGAAAATTTATATTTTGTATCTATATTATTCTGAAAATATTGAGATTTATTGTTATTTCCGTTAGTTCTCGGTTGAGGAGATAGGATACGTTATACATTATACCAAGTAAAAAGTAATTATAAGAACAAACATGCTGAAATACTTAAGTAGATTGCATCCATTGTATGATTTTACCAATAATTTTTGGATTTTATATAACCACCATAATAAATCAGTTGTGGCAGTCGTATGGCTGTGACAGTATAGTTACATATTTAAAGATTTTATGAAAATTGATGCTGTTAGAAATTATCTTCAACGAATCGAAAAGCAGGAACAGAAAATAGCTGCGTTTGAGTAGCCTAAAAGATATGCTATATTCAAGGCAATATAATTAATTTTGGGGATCTAGTTCTCTCGAAATTACGCTTATTTTCATGGACTCAGGAAACTAATTTTTTTTCACAGTAAAATGTATTTAATTATCACATTGATCATAATTTCGAGCTGTACCCACAATCGACAACCAGCAAAAGGGATTATTTGAAACAATGGCATCAAAGTCTCGTCGCATTAAAGAGGAAACTCGTAACAGAGAGGATCAAATTTTTGACTGCCCAACTTTAACTTTACACAAACTGTTTGATGAACGGCGAGAAGTTAATTCAACTACATTTCAACAAAAGAATTATTTCCCGACTCTTTGTCCATTTAGAACGGTGAAAAATGAAACAAAATAAATCTAAAGAGACAATGGTAAACGTGCATAGATTTCATTTTAAAATTTAAAAATCTCACAACAAAATTCACGATACATTATTTCGTTTAATTAAAATACAGTCACATCTTAAATGTATTACTTCATTAAATGTGACAAAGAGTTTATTAATAAGTGTTATAATTTATTTTTGGATCTATACAGATAAATATGGAATATGGATTGGGGTTATGTAACGAGATTAAGTATAATGTTATTTTGAGCTTAAAAAGGCGAAAATAATACTTTCGTAACAGTTCGCAATATTGACAGAAAAACAGAAAATTACTAATGTAGAATATTTTTTTCAAAGTAGCTTCATCTTTAAATAAATAAAATAAGCAATCGACGAAGATTTGGGAAAGGATCATTGCAAAGCAAAAACGTTGAAAATATTACATAATGAAAATAATAACAATTATTAATTAAATTTGAAAAACACATAACACGTAATTTCACTTAATCATACGCAAAACTGCTCACAGTCATATTTTTTTAGTTTAAATGCCAAGGAACTCTTATAATTGAACAAGTAATACAAAAAGAATATGATTTAGAAGTTATACTTAAAATTTATTTATAAACATATCAATTTTCAACTGAAATTAGTAGAAGAATAAGCCATTATACAAAATTGTGAGTAATACTCCAAATCAATTGTGCATCTGAAGAAGTCCGAAATTCAGGACAAAACGATGGGTTGTTTTATTGTTACCAGGTAATTATTTTACTTTTCCTGCCTTGTGGCCAATTAATTAGTTTATTATAAAATTTGAATGTGACAGCTAATAATTGGAGGCTCCAGTGTATATTAATCTATGGCTGTTGAGATTTCCGGGCGGTGCAGGGGAAGTGAAGCGGAATACTGAAAATGCACATTTTGAACTATAAATTCACTCCGTTAAGAAAAAAACACTATTTTTACCTTTTTAGAACTACGAAAAAAAAATTTTAATTACTTTATTTTCTGTTGACATAAGCACATATTTTCCCTCCGTCACATTAGCCAATTATAATTATTAAGAAAGAAAACTGTAAAATCTACTTATTACCAACACTGAAGTGAATTAGTGTTTGAATCAAGGAATACAAATTCAATATTACTGCTCAATTAAATTTTTCACTCGATGAGCCGGATCAATTATCGTAATTGCAGCTATACGTGTATATAGTATGTATGCGTAAAATATCATGAGAAATATTTCAGAGTATATTTTCATTTTCCAACTGAAACAATGAAGATTTCACACTTCAGTAATTAGTATAGTTGGCCTACAGCAAACAAACTGTTGTTATGGGTACAACAAGGGCCTAAAGTGCAGTTGTGAAACTATTGCTAGAATACAACGACCTTAAGCTATGTTGCAGTGCAGAGGAAGGAACTCTCTCGGTTTTCCGGTCTCAGGAAATCAGCTTTGCTTCACCAAGTTCAAACTTGCTACTAGGTTTCGTCGGCACGCTCTGAGCACCGTAACAACTGTGTGTTTAAAGCTGATCCCCTTTCAGCCGACATGGAAGCTTGTTCCACAGGCTTACAGGATAACCATTTTATCATCCCAAGCATAAAATGTCAGGTTCATCGCTTTCGCTTAAAGCGAAACTTGATGACATTGTCCTACTGGTATTGGGATTAATCGATGATTCCTTTCCAGATTCGTGACAATTTGAGGAAGTTATATTATTCATAATACTGTAATATAATGAACTGTAAAAGTAATGAACAATAAAAAATTTTAAGTAGGAAAGAGGCGGTTAAATTGGCGGCACCTAGTTCAGGAACGATTGTGATGCGAATCAGCAACTCAATTGAAATGGTGTAATATATATCACATTCTTCTTGTGTTGCATCGAAATGTATTTAGAATTTTGTGCCGAGTGGCGAATCATCGGATGCAACATTATGATTTTTCTCAGTCAGTCCTGACTCTGCATTCCCTGATTTGCATTCCCCACCTCTTCCATTTAAGGACATGGTTATAAATAATAATTTTTCCCTCCACACAGAAACTAAAACGTGGCCTTCACGCATATATAGCCTAGACCCGTTCCCTAACAGGCCTGGATGTTGTTTTTGTTGTGGTATTCATTCCTGAGACTGGTCTGTTGCCACCCTCCATGCTATCATATCTTGCGTAAGACTTTTCATTTACTTATAATTAGCACAATCCACATCCTCCCTAATCGACTTAGCGTGTTCCATCCTCCCTCTTCTGTTCTTACACCACACTTCTTCCCTCTACTGATAATTTTACAAGACCCTCGTGACTTAAAACGTGGCTATTAATCTATCCCTTCTCTCGGACAACGTCCTCCATATTGTTCGCTTTTCGCCTATTCTATTAAAAACTTCCCCGTCAGTGATTCTATTCAACCCATCTGATTTTCAGCATTCGCCTATAGCACCACATTTCAAATGCTTCTATTATTTTCCTTTCCCCTGCTCCTATCGTCCACGTTTCTCACCCATATAATGTCACGCTCTATACGAACATTTTTAGCAACGATTTCCTAATATTCACACATATTACCCATAAGTAAATTCCTCTTTTTTGAAAAAACCTTCCTTTCCTCACTTTATGTCTACTATGCTTCCACCATCCCTAGTTATTACGCTTCCCAAGTATCAGAATTCCTTAACTTCCGTCAAAATATCCCTTCCCAATCTAACACCCTTTGTTATTCCACTGTTTCCCATACTACACTCCATTACCTTCGTTTTCCCTCTATTACTCCTCATATTACACTCTTTCTCCAGGACCACGTTCATGCCATTTATTGTGGTTTCCAAGTTTTCTTCTGACTCCCCTAATACCGCAATATCGTCGGCAAAGCGTAAGGTTTTTATTTCTTCTCCTTGCAGTATGATTCATTTTCCATATTCCGTTTTAACTTGCTTTAAACAGCATGGGCGACAGACTGCATCCTTGTCTTTCTCCTTTCTTGATTACGGCTTTATTTTCTTGATCATCTTTTCTAATTACTGCTGCCTGTCTTCTGTACACGTTACGTATAAGCCTCCTCTCTCAATATTTTATTCCAGTGCTCTTAAAAATCGTTAAGAGTGTGTTCCAGTTCACATTATCAAACGTTTTTTCTAAATCTACAAATGCCATAAACGTAGGCCGATTTTTTCGTATCCTGTCTTCTGGATATTAAGTGAATATTATTGGCCATCCATTCTCCTTACGATTCCAGCGTTCTGAAACCTTATTGGTACAACGTCATATAAAAGGTTTCAAATTTGTAAAATTAGTTAAGTTTCCGTGTAACCTTTTGACGCCATCTCTATACCACTCTGAGTTTTGATTTTCTTCAGGTATTTATCTTAATATTAGGCTGTAATTTTGAAGAATAAATACCTTCTTAATTCTTCTCCTTATAAACTTAATCCACCAAACTTAGTGACGCTATTATAGAGTGCAACTTAGCTTTTTCTCTGAAACCTTCCGAAGTATATATCTTTATATATTTTTTGAAATGCTGAATTCTATTTCACGTTCGAAATGTTTCAACTTAGAAATATTTCTGGTGGCAGCAAAAGTCAAACCCAACGATATTTCAATTATATTTCAATGGTACGAAGTTGTGTTAAAATCAAATATTTCCGAACTGCAGAGTATATAATTCTGAATGTATTCAAATTCATTTCACATTCCACAGGTGTCGTTGTGACTTATCCAAACAGATTTTCTCTTCACAAGAAATTTTCACGCAGGGCGTAGTGCCAATTAATGACTTCCTTCCTATGGCATGGGTCCAATTAGTGTTCCCTGCCTGAGGTCATTTACCTGCACCCAGCAGGAATACACGTGCGCTGTTGAACTGTCGTTTTAATACTTTTATTGTTATATTTCTATTAACCTCCAGGATTTAAATTTAACTACAGTCATTAGACAAATTTCAGAAATTTCTATTTACCTTCCTTCAAGATGTAATATTTTTCATACTTAACTAAATATACTTTGTGCTAAACAATACGACGTCTACAGAAAAATGGAAAAACATTGTGCATTTTTTATTTAAAATTTATCTGAATTAACCCTTCTGCAAAATAGTAATACGCTTTAGTCGTGTACGTTTTAAACGCAAAAACGATTGAAAGTTGATATTATTACGTATATTATATTAAATACTGGAAGTGTTCTCTTCTAAAAAAATGGAGATAAATGAATGAAAAAAAACGTAAGGAGCTAAGGAAAATGCTATTAGAAATAAAGACACTCGCTCTTAGCAAGACCCATAGTTACATCAACACTATGTACTAATTTGTCATCATGCGCTCTTAGATCACTGATCACTAGAAAAACGCAAAAGCTTCAGCTGGCACACCATTAAAATTTGGTAACTCTACTTTATAAACAAATTGACTGAGACTTCTCTCTTAAAATATGTTTCCCATTCTCTTTAAAACCAAACATTTACTTCCTTCTCTTTCATTCCAAACACTGATTGTCTTCTCTAAGTCATATATATATCTTCTTTTTGAGTAGCTGTATTTGGTTCTTCAGTCAGATCATTTTCGTCGGCATCATTTTTATTCCACTCCCCAGTCGATTCCTTCATCAACATTATATACACACTTATTCACAGGCTTTCACGAAAAAGAGAGATTTACTTATGGGTAATTTAAGTGTGAATATTAGGAAATGTTCGTATGGAGTGTAGCGTTATATTGGTGCGAAACGTGGACGAAAGGAAAAGAATAGTAGCCCTTGAAATGTGGTGCTATAGGCGAATGATGAAAATCAGATGGGTTGAATAGAATCACTAATGAGAATAGGGGAATAGGGGAAGAGCGAACAATATGGAGGACGTTGAACAAGAGAAGGGATAGATTAATAGACACGAGGGTCTTGTAAAATTAGCATTAGAGGGAAGTGTGTCGTGTAGGAACAGAAGACGGGGGCCAATGATGCAATACGCTTAGTATATTGGGGAGGACGTGGGATGTGCTAGTGCTTGCGCAAAATAGGTTAGCATGTAGGGTTGCATCAGACCAGTTTAAGGACTGAATACCACTACAACAACAAGAACAACATTCCACAGACACATAAAAAAGATCAAGTGTGGATTTAAATAAAATCGCAACTTACACTTGAAGTGCTGAATTCCTGGACTCTTTCAACTATTAATGCATCTGCCAACTCTCAACTCTGCTCAAGTCCAACTTCTGTCTGCCTTATCTCCACCATTTAATAAATTTCCTTCCACACTAACCTCCAACTTCATTTACTCTGCAACGACATCACTGTCCATCTGGTCCTTCTGTCCTTCTACCACATTACTGAACCCTTTTCTGCAGTTCATCTTGGCATTTCTCGGTCCACCAGATTTCGAACTCTTGATGATATTGGACAATGGGAATAAAATCTATGTTCCCGACAAATTCAGTGTTCTCTTAGGAACTTCTAACAACACAGTTGATTCCACAACCACGGGAATAGAGATATTTTGTACAGATATTTAGCTCTACCGAGCCTGCTTGACCATCTTTAATCCTCTTAAAGGAAATCTGATGACGGGTATTTGCTTCGCCCCTACCTGTGACCTGTACAATGAACTAGCCAGTGAAGATGCGAGAATTATAATTGCTAAAATTTGTTGAGAAATATATGAAATAAATCAAACAAACCCAATAAACTAGTCTCACCCACGTACACTAAGGAATTGATGAGAGTGTAAATATAATTTTTTAGAACTTTACATACTATGAGGCCATGTACTGTAGCATTCAGAGTGTCCTGGGTACAAATAGTTACTTTCAAACAGTTTGGATTACTAAGTATATGTTGTAGACAATTTTAATTTTAGTAATTAGTATTTTATTTCATTATATTATAATTAATGAATGTCTTGGAAAGGGACAGTGATCCAGAAGACTTCAGGCAAAATATGTTATAATGCCACTCTTACAGCATTGCTTCAAGCAGTTGACTTTTTAAAGTCTTTACACTTTCTGTACCTTTCTTTTGGAGGAGTACTGTAATCGTTCAAAATCAAATAGATGTAAGTATTTAACGTATATTATCACAAATATAAATTACATATTGTACTTTTTGGAATAACAGGCTAAATGGTAATCCAGAAACTTGCATCTTCCCTTTAATAGCGTGGGAAGGCAAGTGAAAATGAAGGGGGTGATATAATTTGAGGATCCTATCCAGACGTCACCTGAGAGACGAAAACCCTCGAAAACATGAGTCAAGTAGTTACGGCTGTTGGGTACTTGTCTCACGCAGTTCCGAATGGCGGGAGTGGAATTAGTTGTGGAGTTACAGTATTTTCCTCTCCATGCCTCGACCAGTTTTTGAGCCAGCTGGACAACTGATCGAATAGAATCAGAGGACAACTCTTACCGTTCGTCCAAGGTAGGCGAAACCGGAATAAGATCGAGGTGCCTCGGCGTGTGAGAAACTAACCAAAGAGAGAACGAGGCATACCGGAGATAAAACCCATCATCACTCTGGGGAGAGAAACATGCCAGAAACAAAATAATCTCCCGCAGGCATCCTCTTCTTTTTTTACATTTTACTGGTTCTATATGCCACAGCAATCTCGTCTCCCGTCATTCTGAAGGGCGTGAGAATAGTACCCAACGGCCCGACCTACCTGATGCAGGTTCCCTAGGGTTTTCCCTGCATCTAGTTAGGTGAAACACCGGGTAGGATCCTTAAACTACAGCCCGGCGTCGCCTTAGTCAACCTTGTACCACATATAAGTTTAAATAAGGCCAAAAACAGACAAAAATTAGTGAACCATAAAATATAATTGAAATAATATAATTGATATGGGCCCTCTTCAGGTTGAACTGAATTACAAAGCACGAAATTATAACACTACAAAGATATTGCAGTAGAGACAAAGAATTCAGTATATAAAAAACCAAAAGACAAAAATATGAAGAAAAAAAACAAAGATAATAACTATACATAAATTACAATTAAGATATTATATATACTACTGACAAATCAGTGTCAGTTCTTACATACAGAGTATTAATGTGATGTTTTATGTGAAGCATTTCTGAAACTAATTGGGAATTGTAGTTATTGTCTGGTCTAAAATTTGTTTTGAAATAACGGATAATTTGTCTTGTGGTAGCTTAATATTAGATCTGTGTTCCTTTATTCTGGTGCTGATGGCGCTTATAGTTTCGCCTATTTGTACACTAGGAAAGTCATTGCAATTTATAAACATACCTATAATGTTTCGGATTTTTTGTCGTTAATAACTACTATACCTTGTTCTACCTTCCACATCCCTCCTTTTCTATTCCCTTTCTAATACTATTGAAGGGGATTTGTCTGTTTCAGGATCACTTTCATGTAGCCTGTCACCCCCAAAAAAAAATTGATTAAGGGGAACTGCTAATTTCAGGAACCCCCTAATGTAGTCTGTTACCTCCCTCCCCCCTTCTCCCCCCTCCCCCAGGTCAGTCAGAAAAGGGAAAGTTGTTTATGACATGTGTTCCTATTTCAATATTTCGCTCCGTGAGGGCTGACATTTTTTTGCCATTTGGAGCCAGTTAAGACTAGTCTGAATGGCAGTAATTTATTTTCGGAGGCAATCTGTGGGCTCAGAAGATGATAACTGCACATGTATGTAGTAAATATCCTGTAATGAATTGTATCGGACAGGCAGTACGCTACGTTGCCTGCGGCTGTGACAGGTCATGTGCTTTAATCTGTGCTAATATTGTTCTCTCCCCAGCACAATGCAATTTTATCTTCCCGGTATCAATCGAAAAATCGCGACGCGCATCAAAAATTCATACCGATCCTCTTTGTCTCTAAAAAATTGACTGTAAATCTAAACACCACCTGGTTTTCCTCGTTCATATTATTATTAATATCCGAAGTAGAATTTCAGTTATGGTGGCCTTTATCTTTATACTTCACAGCACAATGTGCGATAATGGGGATTTAGTTCAGAAATATATTTTCGTATGCGTGTTAATATTTTCTAATATGAGACAATAATGAACTTAATTCCTGGAAAGTGATCCGATCTTTGGTCTTAGCACATCAAATTATATGAATCTGTGGATATGACTATTTAGTACGTTTAGTATTCCCGTTTGTATACGTTAGAAACGAGCAAAGTAGTTGAAATAAAATCTAAAGAATTGTTCCAGGTATTTCCATCGTTTCCAACACTAAAAACTCCGTTGAGTTCAGTTCAAGTAGAGATCTACCAACACATATTTTATCAGTAACCTGGCAGCACAATCACTCTTTTATATTTTCTTATTAATCTAATACATAGCATTATATATATATAATTTTTTTGTGTGTTGGCAGGTGGAAAATCTTCAGAAAGACGCCGTGAAGCCCGTACTTCACGGTGTGTGGGATTTTTACCCACTAAAAACCACCTCCGTAACTAAAACTGGTCTGTAGAGACCAACCATTAGTTTTATTTTGTTAATTCTTATATCTAGTTGCTTATTAGCTAAATTAGTCCAATGACATCCTTTAGTTTTCATTGTTGTCCTACGACTGTATTTCACGCTCACGCAGCGTGCTTTATTTTGTAATTTGTCACTCATACTAATTCAAATGGTTTCCTTCGCTTGAGTCTTCTGAACAGGTATTTATTGTCCGAGAGCTGAAGAACTTCTGTGTTTTCTTGCCACCGAAGCCTTTCTTCGTGCTTGCCCGTAAATCTTTTAATTTCTACTTTGACAGTTGGAATGGCAAGGTCTTTATGGATATCAGCGTTTCTAATGTACCATGGGGCATTCACCATGGCACGTAAAACTTTATTTTGGAATGTCTGTATTTGATTGGTATTATTTTCTTTTGCACATCCCCATAGTTGTATACCATACAACTAGGTTGGTTTAATAATTTGGTTATACACCAAAGTTTTGTTATACAAAGACAGGTTGGAATATCTTCCAATGAGCCATCTATACTGTCGATATTTTATGTTGAGTTCTTCCTTTTTCTTTTTTACGTGTTCTTTCCATCTCAACTTGATATCTAATGTCATACCAAGATATTTGGCTTTATTTTCGTATGGTACTGTCGTGCCGTTTATGTGCAGAGATGGAGGGTCAATCATTCTTTTATTCGTAAAGTTAACATGAATGGATTTTAATTCATAAAATCTAAAGAATTGTTCGAGGTATTTCCATCGTTTCCAACACTAAAAACTCCGTTGAGTTCAGTTCAAGTAGAGATCTCCCAGAACATATTTTATCAGTAACCTGGCAGCACAATCACTCTTTTATATTTTCCTATTAATCTAATACATAGCATTATATGAAGCAGTAACTTTGTGTCCTCTTGAGTTTTTACAGAAAGTTGGGTAAATGTGATCCATTACTCTAAACAAATAACCTGGTTCCTGGTTTTCATAAATTAGTACGTTATGAAAGTTGTTGAGATATTTTTCTTAAGACAAGATAATATATAAACCTGAAAAAAAAGTCGCATAAACATTCCTGTGAGGAATCTTAACCATAACCCTCGTCGTGGCAGTCAGACAAATCTATATCGTAGGCACGTTTATATAACATAACAACTTTGACTGTATAAACAATCCCAAAAATATAATTTGTGGTACTTCAAAAGTTTGTCAAAATTGCATCAACTCACGTGGAAAATTTGCAATTTAAATCTAATTTTTCAGACAAATGTCACCAATTGGGCCATCCTTTGTAACTCGTTGTTTATGGTAATCTTTCATCGTCATAATATTTATCGCCTGCATCCTGATCTGCCGAAGGAGGTCTCGGCGTCAGTGGAGAATATGTCACTGTCGCTGCCTGATGGGGTACGAAGGAAAATTGATTGCTGCTGAGGTGTTTTAGTGAATATGGAGAATCCGGTAGAACAAACAGACCTTGAAAATCGAAATTCATCTCCTGAGCTTGTTCGTGGCGAAACTTGTTACAAAGTATTCCAATAAGTCATGTTGAGACACAAGGAGCGATTTTTTTCGTTTTTTCATTTTCTTGAGGATTTTACGTTGAAGAAATACCTTTCAGTTAACAGAGGCACAGCATATGGCCAGACAATCAACTATCATTTCAGTCATAATATACATTTTCTGATTTTTATACAGTAAGATATAGACATACCTGTTATACCATTCAGTCATACATTTGATGAATGTAATAGAATAACATGAAGACTCGGGATAAATATTTAGAAAATAATTGCCCAAAATCGTTATGAACTGAAGATAGAATATAGAGGTCTAGTATGTATAGACGTAAGTATGTAACAGAAGTTCTACCATGAAACAGGGGTAAATTAAATAGTAATTCCTAACGGACATGTTCTGTAATGACAAAGCTCATGTGGTAAATATTTTTGTAGCGATTGAGGTTACATTATTTGATGCGATATGATCAGAGTATTCAATCTCCCTCGTTAATCCAACGCTGTCTTGAGATAAGATCGGCAAGGTGACGGACAGTTTACGAAAACAAAGATTAATTAGCTTCCCTGGTTGAATATGAAAGTACTGTAATACTAAATATTAACACCTGGTTGGCCCAATTGGAAAATCTGAACTTTTGGTTTCTTCTTCAGTTGGATGACTAATATAAACATGTACGCTTCTTAATGTTCTCACAATTAACATTTACTCCTCTGTTATTCCCGTCTTCATCTGTATATATGCTTTTATCTCGCACATGAATATTATATTTTCGATTCTCAGTTGGGAAAACGTTTCTTGATCATATTTACTGATTTATGGAACTTTCACAGATACCTTCTATAGCTTATCGACTTCAGGAATAGTCAGCTCGCTTCTTAAATATGTAATTTCTGTGGCATTATTGATTATTTCATTTTTTTCTACTTACAACTGTCTTTACGGAAGTCCATGACAGTGTCTAACAAATATACCAATTTTTCCTCAATAAGCCGATGAACATATAATTTCAAAACTGTAAACACTTTAGGGTAACGTTCAGAAATGCTTCAGGCAATCCGTTCAATCTTTGTATAACGTAACTACAATCTTATATATATTGGGTTAACCGGCTACATGAGGGTTATCTTGAAAAGTTTCCACCTCCTTTATCTTGTCAATCTTCATCGCGCATACGTCTGTCCTGCATTGCTTGCATCACTCCTTCATTCCATGTGAATTTAGGTCCTTCCTTTTTTTCGTTTTGGGCGTTGTCAGTGGAATATACTTAATGACCACCGTTCCTCTGCCATACGAATTCAACCTCCTGATTTCAATTGTACCTAAGATATTTACAGATGTAATCCTTTCTGTTCTTGTCACACCACAACTGCGTCTCCAGAAATCCATCTCCATCGCCCTTAACTTTCCTTTGTTATTTTCCAAACCGCATAATCATATAGTGCAATACTCTCCATTATCAATTTATAGATTCTTCTTTCCACCTTTCTTACCGTATTTTTAGTCCATATAATAGAGTGTAACCGTTTTTTACAGCTCTGCTATTTCCTATTCTCTGCTTCATTTCTTCCTCGCTTCCACCTTTACTGCAAATATTTGTTCCTAAGTATTTATATGTGGTGCAGCACTTTACTACACTTCCGTCTTCCATTTCGACTCCCTGTGCCTCCGACTACCATACACTCTGTTTTATCAAAATTTATTTGTGAGCCACATTTCACATTTTCCTCATTCAATTTTCTTAGTACGTAGTATGCGTCATCTTCGTTTTCGGTTAAAATAACATGATCATAAGCAAAATTCAAAGTATGCAGGGTGTCACCATTTATGGATATTCCTATGGTGTTGCATTTCTTTCTCCAATTTTTGAGTTCATCATTAAAATATATATTACAAAGCGTAGGCTTATATCAATCCTTTATTTACGTGCAGTTCTGATGACTGTGTTTCCAACTTTGACCCTGTTTAAATGTACTGTGTACAAATTTATATGGCGTTAATATAAGTTCTTTTTTATTTTATGATTTCCCTTCACGATTTATGTATTTATGTATATAAGATGGGTTTTCAGATTATGTGCTAACCTCCTGCCCGTTACCTGTCTAATACATGACCTGCCTGCCTTAAAACCGCTTTGATCTTCAGATTCATACATCTCATGTTCGACTCTGTTTTTCAGAATTGTGCATATATGCGGCCAATAGAGCTTAAGATGGTTATTCCCCGGTAGTTGGTACATTCTGTTGGAACACCTTTTCTTAAAGATATTGCTAATAATACCTTTCTTAAAATGCGCAGGTATTTGCTGTCCAAAAAGACATAAGTTAAACAATTTAAAAAGTTGCAAGTGCGGCTATTATTAGCTCGATAGATCCTGCTCCAGGACTTTACCTATTTTTAAACTTCTTCAGATGTTATATGTTCAATTTCTTGGTTGTCACCTATTCCCGTCTTTTAGTAATCTTTCCATTTATTTATAGATTTAACCTATTATTTTCATTTGATCTGAAGTTTTTCATTACTTTCCACGCTTCTCTCGACTTTCTGTTGCCTATTTAATTGTTAATTTCATCGCACTTCTTTTCCCTAGTTTCATTTTTTGCTTCAATTATATCTTTCTTTACTTCCCTACTTATAATTACATAAAAACGTCGGTCTTCTGGGTCGTATATACCCAGCCATTTCTGATAAGACCTCTTCTTTTCCAGAACTTTCATTACTATATTGTTAGTCCAGCAATAGGTTTTGTTTCTGAGGATTTTCTTTTCTATAACTCCCATACTTTCATATGCAGTTTCATGTATTGCCATTACTATTTCCATGTATATTATTTTGGCTGTTGTTTCCTCGACGAGCCTTAACCTTTCACTTAATCCTAGGCTGTATAGAAATGAAACAGAGATTTCTTGAAGGATCTGTAATTTGTACTTAGGACATTTTTCTTCTGCTTTGCCTTATTTATAGATTCTTATTTCTTATATGTAAAAGCACAAAAATGATTGAGCCTCACATTTGAAAGATAATACAACAAATCAGAGCATTTTTGATTCAATTTCTAAGAACAGACACTCGCCAGTATGAACGAAATACAACAAAAACAAAAGATATGCAACACAATCCAAGTACGAATTCTGATCTAACGTTTGTCGTGTATGTGAATGCACTACATTCCTCAACTGAATTCATCAAAGGGCGTATTAATTACTAATTACTAGTGCATACTTCAGTAAGCATAACTGAACTACAAACTGCATTGAAACTACTAGCTTTGATGCAGCAGGCCTGGAAGCCTTTTGATCACACGTGGAGATAAATTGGTACCTGCTGCTTGAATCTATAATGTGTATACAAAAAAGAAAACAGCACGTAAAATATTTAGTAGAAACGGACAGATGATAAATGTGCGTTTTATTAATTATCACTATGGATTCGTGGCTCAAATTTCAGATAAATCAGGCATTAGTTTAAAAAAATGTTATAGAAAATTATAAGTGCACCCAATTAATATTCATAGGGTCCGTGGCCTGATTATCTCGCGGGTACTAAAACGACGCAGTCATATTACAAGGTGCAAGGTCTAGCCCTAAGACGGATTAAACTAAATAAAAAGATTCAAAGAAAATTCCTCACTTGAGGCAGTGCAAAGGCGTTTAGTAGCACAAACCTGTCGCTACAGCTTGAAGGAAATAGACTTGAAGCCGCAGCAGGCTATGATTCTAATCGCGAGGAAATTCGCTTCAGCGGCGTAGAGAGCGCTGCTCTAATGCGTTTAAGACGTTATCAATGCACTGATGCGATTCGGAAGAGCTGTCGGGCTTCGTATCTCCCTCTCCTCACTTAACCGTACATCAGCACGCCTCTTTTTCAGCTCACACGCTGCTGCTTCTATCGCGAAAATTCATAAGCGCCGATTTAATACATTATTTGACAATAATTGCAATTTGTTGGTTTTCAGGAACTTGAGTCTAAAACAAGTTCATGTGCATAAAAGTGAATACAATTATCTGAAACAACGTTCACTGAAGTCCATCTAGCATAAAATCTCAGATATATCAGTAAGGAGAAAGCCGAGATAGTTGTCCGTGTAGGACTGGCCTGAAGCGAGTAGGTTCATGTCCACCAGGGTTGTGGATCTTTTGTGTAATTATTAATAAGGAGATTTACTTCATTTCTTTTTAAATTAATAATTTTAATAAGACCAAAATTTCCGTGCTCCGGAACTCGTGGGGTCATTACACTTCAGGTACCAGGGTGTGGCAAAACACATATCTATTAAAGCGGATTAAGAAACGCCACCGCTGACAGCCAAGGTGTAGATCAGTGGGGCGGATAAACTAGGACACTACAGTCTTTTCCATGCGCGAATCTTTCGCACAGGAATTGGGAATATCCTTGTGCGTGATGTTTCGTGGTTTTGGAAAGAGACGCGTTAGCCTCGTATAGGGAATATGGCTTGTCATTGTCTTATTTTGGATCTGGTATAGAGATGCAAGACTTCGCCATAGATGAGAAAGGTGGTGATGGATCAGGTTTCAAAGAAAGCATTTGTTGAGAAGTGAGGAATAAAATTTGAGAGCGAGCATTTTTAAGAAAACGTGAAAGGGGTCTGATAGAATATATTTTAGTTCGTTAAGTCGAGATTTAAGAAAGCAAGTGGAATTGTTGAGGGGATGTGGTGACTGGTGGACAGCCATAGATCAAGAGAAGCAGTGTCGGTCTTCCAGTTCTAGAAGCTTTGTCTCCGATTCTGCTTCAAGGACTACAAATGCCCGTGAGTGGCGATGGTCATCTGCCTAAGAGTCTTCCTGAGCGTCGTTGGAAACGTACTAATGAAAATATAAAACATTCAAAACCGTCAAATAGAAGTCACAGTGGTCGTCGCCAACAATCAGTGTTTTAAATAGAATGACCAATGAGAAAAGGAATCAGTTTGCTTTTCATATAATTAAATCGTAAAATTCAAGATATATATTTATGTATAGTGTGACGTATTACTCGCGTCACACGTCCATCAGCCATCAAAATCCACCGTTTTCTTCCTTCCTAAGTACCTCGAATCATTTTGCACGTCTCTTAGACATTTAATAACCCAAGTTACCCCTGACGTAGGAGAAAAGTTGGAGTGGAACCAGCATGAGGCGTGAACACAAGTACGAGGAGCCTTCTTCTTAATTTGACATCAACCTGAACGGTCGAGACCAGACCTGGATCCAGCATTTTTGAGAACAGCGCGATCCAAGGCATTTGTATCGTAAAAATACTGGTTTCAATGAACTCGAAACTTCTCTTCAAGTGAATAAACATTTGTTAATTTTTTTAAGTGATCTTGTTTTCACATATCACTATGTTTTATTTAATTTAACGGCTTCTAATTTTTTTTGCAGTCGCCGACGTTTGCTTTTCACATGTTTTCATTTATTTCGGGATAAATGGCAAGAACTTTGGTATAGCGCTCATTGCAGCATATACGATACCTCCGCGGCGCATTGTTGACCACCGGCCAATAGTAGAAAACGTCAAGGACATTATATAATTTATCATCAAAAATGCGTTTCATTTTAGCATTGGCTTGCCGAAGAAATTAATAAACATTATTTGCAGCACTCTCGCGGTCATTAATTTGCGATCGTTCAAGTCGTCTCTCGCTAAAAAGCATTTTTCCGCGTGCGGTATTTACTCCGTAATGCGCGACGTCACTGCAAGATAAGTGGAGAGAGTGGGGCGTGACACGAAAGACGTGCCAGATGTTTCAGGATATGTCTTGAAACTTATGTGAGACGCTATTATTATTTCACCGCATCATTGAAGGGGTACAGTTTCGAAGAATTTGGCGAGCCAATATAATCTCGCGTTACATCTGGCTTCCACTAATTTGGACCGTTTCCGAGCGACATTTCAGAGACGCCGAGCCAGGTCCCGAGAAAGTCGACGGACGCACGGATTTGACTACCTCGACGCAGGTTCGCCTTCGGCTGCCACAGGAACTAGGGTGCACTCGGCGGCGTTGCTCTCCCAGACATGGCCACCAGTGTTCACGGCAGCACGTGGTTCTCAACCACGCGTAGGTCGGTGGGCGAAGTCGCACTCGCAATCGGTGGTGGCACCAGCGTGACGGGGGACGAGGGCAGCTACGGGAGGGCACGGCTCGTGGGCGGCGGAAATCCTCTTTGTTGGCTCAGACACGTCTCGTGGCGGCGGCAGCGGATATCACTTACGATCGCTCAAGCACAGCGCGTCTCATGCAGGTCACTTCCGTATATCTCGATGTCTCAATCATACTTATGTTTATGCTGACGACCCGATCGCAAGCGTGGAACGTTCACCTTGATGACCCGACCGCAAGGGTGGAACGATCACCTTGACGTCCCAACCCTGAGTGTGGAACGTTCACCTTGACGACCCGTCCGCAACTGTGTTTCTGTCCTTTCTGCTCTGAGTTCCCTTGACTTTCTCGACCAGTCACCGATGCTTCCTGGGGAACTTACCATTGGTTCCTTTGAGGCACGTGTTTGCATCCCCCATATGGGACCAGTCTTCCGGTCCGTCGCTTCGAGAAGTTTTCATACTTTTCAAGAACCGGAAGTCCACTTGTTTCGAACACGCGGAAACTCGCCCTCACGTGGCCAAGTCCATATAAGGAACGCCTCGTGTTCGCTGTCCGCTGGCGCAGCAATTATTCATCATCACGTGGGCCTACTCACAGGCTATTTCGGGAATTTCCATAATCTATTCAATCTGAGTACTATGATATATTGTACAACTCGTCTTCGAGCGAGTTTGGCAGCAGAAGGACGAAATAGTGTCGTTCTTCCTTGAGAACCAGGATTCTGTAGGGTATAAAATCCTGGAAGATACTGTATGGCCACCAGACATCACGGTTTTTACGGATCTTATCTGCCATATAAACAAGTTGAATGTCCAGATGCAAGGTAAACATCAATTTATCGATGATATGTGGGGCCATCTCTAAGGTTTTAAACTACAACGAATCAGCTTGCTCCGTGGTTGGATTCAATAGCCCCGGTGATGAAGTAAAAGCTTAGGAGTTACGAAAATAGTTTGAGAAGACTCCATTGTGAATTTGAACGAAGACTAGTTTTGCCTTTTAATGTAAACTGTGAAGCAGTGAAATCGGACTTGCAACTTGAAGGGATTGAATTACAATGTATCACTCAACTCAAACAGAATATATTAATGTTCGAAAATTAGAATTCTACAAGTATTTGTTGAAAGCCACTTTCCCAAATCTTATGTTATTTCCAGAGTTACTGCTATGTTTGCTTCATCATATATATGTGAACAAGTGTTTCCTACTATGAAAGAGTTGCCTTAGAAACAGACTGACAGATGAGCATTTAACTTCTTTTCTAAGAATAAGTACATCGCAGTTCGAACCAAATTATGGGAAACTTTTAGAAATGTAATCACAGTTTCATTCGTCACATTCTCCTTCATAATATTTCAGTCATTAATACGGTTTAGTATCACAAAAAATACAACAGTTTTGTAAAATGTATAATTGCTATTAAAAAAATTGTATTGGCCCGCCTAAGTATTTTTTCCTTTCTTCTGCCTCCCTCTTTAAAAAGTTTGCCCATCACTGCCCTAAACTTTGGCTATTTTTATGTTAAAATCTTTTTGGTCAACTTTAATGTGAGTACAATAGTTATCTGTTTCTGTACTTCTTATTAGGTGCTTGTTATGCTTAGTTTAAAAATATTATGGCCTAATTAACCTCCAAGTTCTAAATTTGCCACGAAAAAATAGTGTTGTTACTTTGGCGTGGATTGAAACCTGAAAAGCCAAATGTACTGCTTTTTCTATCGTATCACTACCTTTTCCGCTAGAAGTTTAAATTATATGGCCGTTACAACAGATTTGACATGCGATCTAAGTTGGCCCTTTGAGCAGTCGTGCGCGTTAACCAAGTAACAAACAGCCTTATTGAACATGAGCTTGCACCTCTGAACATATGTACGATAAGCTCTAATATATTACACAGTTTTATTTGGAGTATAGGGCTACTTCATTATAAAATTTCAAGAGACTTGGAGATGGTCGAGTGGAAACTCTCTAGCGATTTGACATGTAATGACCAATCGTTAGATTCTTTATTCCTTCTTACATTCTCTCATAACTTCTTCTCTTGTAAACAATTGAATCACAAACGAGGAAGTTCTAAAAAATACAGGGGAAAAGCGAACAATATGGAGGACGTTGACTAAGAGACGGGATAGATTAATAGGCCACGTTTAAAGACACGAGGGTCTTGTAAAATTAGCATTAGAGGGAAGTGTGTGGGGTAAGCACAGAAGAGGGAGGCAAAGGATGGAATACGCTAAGAAGATTAGTAAGGACGTGAGTTGCGCTAGTTATAAGGAAATGAAAAGGCTTGCGCATGATAAGTTAGCATGGAGGGTTGCATCAGACCAGTCTTAGGACTGAATACCACAACAACAGTTTCTATCTGACAAGCTATACGATTACTAATCTATTCCACTAGTTGTGTTCACTTGTTTTATAACAGGTTGATAATTTTATTGAAAATTAAAATTAATTAATTCCAAAGTACTTTTACATTAGCGATTAACTTTAATTATCTAAGTCTTATTAAAATGAAGAGCGTCTTTGTTGGAGACTCGTAAAAACTCAGCTGATATCATGGTTTGCTATACACTATATTCCTTATACTGTTGTCTTTAAAAATGAAAATAGAATCAAACTGAAAGAAGAAGAAATAAAAACCCTAAGGTTTGCTGATGATATTGTACTATTAGGGGAGTCAGAAGAAGACTTGGAAAACTTAATAAATGGCATGAACGTGATCCCGGAGGAAGAGTACAACATGAGAACCAAGGTGATGGAGTGGTGTGGGAAACAGTGAAATAACAAAGGGTGTTAGATTTTGAAGGAAGTTAAGGAATTCTGCTACTAGGGAAGCAGAATGGCTAGGGATAGTAGAAGTAAAGCAGATATAAAGAGTACAATAGTAGGCAAGGAAGGCTTTCGCAAAAAAAGACGAATTTACTTATGGCTAATATAAGTATAAATATCAGAAAAATATTATTACAAATATTCGTATGGAGTGTGGCGTTATATTGGTACGAAACCTGTACGATAGGAGCTCCGGAAATGAATAAAAACCTTTGAAATGTGGTGTTATAGGCGAATGCAGAAAATCAGATGGGTGGAAAGAGTAACTAACGAGGAAGTTCTTAACAGAATAGGGGAAAACCAAACAATATGGAGGACAGGCCACGTTTTGATTCACGAGGGTCTTCTAAAATTAGCATTACAGGGAAGTGTGTGGGGTAAGAACAGAAGAGGCAGGCCAAGGATAGTATATGCTATTAGGGAGGATGTGTGATGTTGTAGCTATGTCGAAATGATACGGCTTACGCAGGATAGGTTAGCATGGAGGGTCGCATCAAACCATACTGATTACCACAATAACACTGCTGCCTACATTTATGCCAAATGAATGAACCGATTAAATATTCTGCCAGTTTAGCTGAAACTTGTAGAAGTTCAGAAACTCTGCTCTATTAAATTATTTTCAGTATAGGTTTTCAGACCGTAGAACGGTTTATTCAGACTATGATAAACTCGCTGAACAGCGGGCGAAGTGATGTTAAGAGTTCGTGTTAAAATTTATAAAAAGATATGTTTAATCGCGAGTTGCTACGTTTTGATTAGTTTCGCTGTTTCAGTAGAACATTAAGCTACAAATAGGAAGGGGTAAGAGCAATCCCAATGCACTCAAACCACACGATCTACCAGTGGATTTCTCTTTTATTTACAGGCAGCTGAATTATTTGTTTCTACACGGTATCAACGGTTCATATCAATATATTTTGAGAATTAAAAAATTTTGCGTGTCTTTAAGGATTATAAAAATTTTCAATTTTAAAACAGTATGCCTCCGGTAGATGTTGATGGTACTTTAAAAAAAAGTAACTAGATGAATTGATAGCTCGAAACCGATTGCTTTTAAATCATTCCAGATTATAAAAATGAGCATTTTATATCATACGTTGTAAATCCTTTACCTGATCTGTAATGGACATGGCCATCTAGCATTACATTTATAATTTCCAATTTATACTGTTTTAAAAGTCCGGACATTTTCATGTTCTCAAATATATAATGACTATTATAAATAATTAAATACCTTCAAAAATTAAATTTTCTTTAATGTCATGTGATCTATCTGTATAAAAACTAAGACAAAATTAATCTCAGAATTCAGACAAAAGACAATGTCACTACGGCAATAATTGGCAACAATAACTTCGTTACAACAACATACTATATTTAGAAAGCATTGTTGTGTTGTACGTAATTCCTTCAACATTATATAATGCGAGGGGAAAATTCACACAATTTTTAACTATTCTCTTAATAAATTAATGGACAATTCTTTATGGACTTTTCATATTTTTCAATTTTATTTTTTATTATGAGTCTTGGTAAATCTTATTGTATATCACAAGACTGAAATGTAACAATGGTTTAATAACGTTTCTTGTCATCTTTGTGCCATAATATCCTTTGTTTCCTGAATTTGTTAGTTTATACGTCTGTCTGCAATGTTTCCAATCTCTAAATTCCCCTATGCACAAGGGATTTATCTCTATTCAAATTGAATTTATGCATATAGATTCAATTTTGTCATTCTCTGCAATCAGTAATACACAGCTCGTACTGTTCCACAATAATTCATGGTCTCGGTAGAATCTAATAATTACTTTCTCCGCCATAACAGGAATTTTATCATTTAATATGATATGTTAATTGATTGGGTTACCTTTTATTCAAATCCTTCAGTATATTGTAGTAATCACCTTTTTAAATTATCTGTCAGGTTTCATTCTTTCTTTTTCGTATCAATCACTTTAACAGAATCACTCCAAAAGTATTCGTATTTTGTCCAATTTTGTTGACAAAGATCTTCAACACATTAATGTATCGAAATGAACTTTGGTTCATTCACCTAAGTAATTGATTGAAAATTCTGATCCAACTAGAATGTATAACAATTTTTGTGTTTTTCATATGTACTTTACGATGAATAACTACATAAACAGCATTCCATTCTAATTAATTTCAGTCCTCTCTTTTAAAATTTTAATAAATCTTGCAAATAAGTTGAATATATTCAACTCTGTAAACTGATTTTCTTAGATAAATTGTATAGAATTCACATCAATCCTTTTGTATCATTTGTCTTATTAAATATGTTAAAAACTTGTTTGCCCAAATTTGAGTTAGAAAATTATCTGTTACATTCTATACTGAAACATTTATAATAATACTCATTCACACATATATCTTTTAAGGGCCTCATTTTATAAAATGTTTCAAAATGTTCATTTTCCTCTTTAACTAATAAGTATGTTCTTTTAAAAATATGATTTCAGAAAATTCTTGCATCTGTTCAATGAGAATTTAAGGAATTATAATACATATTTGCTTCATCCATCAAAGACTTCAACTCCTTTCAACAAAAGAAACTTATATTAATATATTGAGAACTTTACTTTAGCATGAATGAATACCAGTGTTCTGAGAATTGAAAAAAACTATTATGTATAAAAGATAAATAATAAAATATAATACACAAGAAATGATTAATTAAAAGTTGATTTTAAATTGAATTAATAAATATGACAAATACAAAGTTCTAAAATATAATACCACGAATATTTTTTGTTGTCTGTAATACTTATTTGGCATACAATTTTAATAACATTTCAAGCAATGACATCAATATAGTTTCCACAAAATTGCATTCGTTCAAGGTGCCTGTAGTATCACAAATGAAAAGTAATAACCAACATTTACGACACCAAAGTAAATATTGTAAAATGGGAGAATTTTGCAGTGTGTCATGTTCTGCATTGTTTAGACCTACTTGTATAGACTATAAATTTGCAAATTGGTTTTTAAAGTAATGTAAAATGAATATTTCAAGTTATAAAATGGATCATTATCAATTATGGCAAATACATTATGGAGTTTTTATTTATCACTTAAATTTATCTCGTAATTGGCTATTTCTTTATCTACTTTGCCCGGGGTATTTTACTGTGACAAAATAATTGCAAATTCAACAACCCTCTGTTGTTAACAGAAAATGAATGTGACCAAGATGTACTGATGAACATGACTCTAATTACAATCCTCTCAATGCTAATAAATTGCAGAATTTTTGTTAAAGATATAAATAATCACAAAATAGCACGAAATGATCTCTTACGTAGGGGTATAATAATAAAAACTAACTAAATAGGGTTTATTTAAGATGTTAATTAATAAATTATTTCTCCATTCATATGAAATTCATAATATTAACTTTTAATACTGACAGGTATAATTGAACTCTATGTCTAGAATCATAAAACAAACAACAGTACAATATACTTACTGTAACAGTACTTAATCTTAAGTTGACATAATTTAAAAGAAAATCACACGGTATTTGATAACATACATTTAACTGCATACAAAACATATTTGGCACTTCTAATTAGGAGTTTTTCATAATAAATATTTTGTTTTAAAACCTGTCTCATTAAATTATTAATGGAAAGAACTTTTCACAAACGGTAACTGTTTTTAGCACGCTCTTTACATTTTATACTTCAAATAGCATGGCACAACCAAGTGATAATTATACTTTTATGTACAAATGTTATAATCAAATTGTAATAATCTCATTTATTAACTTTATCTCTTTAAATATGTTCCTTTAGGTCCTACATGTACAAATTCTTTAATTACATTTTACTAAACAGCGATAATTATTTTGGACAGTAGACATTATGAGCGATTTTACATTCCGGCAAAGCACTCTTTAGGTCATCTAAGCATTTCTTCATATCTTTTACTGATACTAATTTGCATAATAAAAGATACTTTAGGTTTGTCAATTTAGAAATATGCATAAGTCCTGCATCTTTAACATTCCCACAATCCATAATTAAAAGATGCTGCAAAGAATTCTTCAATATCGACAATTTATCAAGAGCCTCAGTATCAATAAAATAGCATTTCTGAAATTTTATTTTTTTAATGTTGTTGCAACCTTGGAAATAAGGAAAACCCAACGCCGTAATACTGGAATCTGTAGCATCAATTTCTTCAATAAAACGTTTTTGTGTATCCATTTGTAAATCATTATAGTTGTCAAGAAAAGATTTTTCATTAGACCACCTAACAAATGCCCCATTCTTCATTAACCATTCCGCGCAAGCTTTATCTGGCCCCACTTCTTTAATACGATCTTTATCCACTGCATTCCATACATTATTAAGAGCCCAAAATATTTGTCTTCGAAACAGATATGCATGCTCAGGAACTTTCAGCAAGCCCATAATGAAGTCGATGGTATAACACGTAACGTTCACGGAGTAATCACATTTGTAAGATTTTGAGGTTAAAGTGCAAAGATCTTATTAAAGAAGAGCGACCACATCAAAGACTCAGTCTGTGTTTGTTACTTTGACGAAATGCTCTGACCACAACAAATTATGAACACAATTTAGGAACTAACTTTCTCTGTACATAATGCCCAATTAAGGACAACAAAGGCTGTCTGAGGTAATAATAAATATATTGAGTCCGCTTTCCACTAATACTTTCCAATTACTGTATATGTAATGATAAAATTAACTTCCAAAGCCACAAGAAAAAGTCCAAGCTATGATGAATGAAATCAGTATATTAGTTACACGGGGAACAAATACGCCATGCTTAGATATCAAGTCATTACTTATTTCTCTGCATCATTAAGAAACCTGAAATTATAAGCCTAAAATAAAGTATTTTTTCTTTTAAAGAATCTTAGTAATGCTTTGTCAGATTTTATTATACATATTTTTAACATATGCTTGGAAGTATACCGATCAGTATGCAGGACGAATAATAAGAACCAGGATTCTTTAATAATGCTTCTGAAACAATGAGAAAAAAAAGTCACTTTCGTTACTCGCCTCTTCATGCGCAAGGTTTTAAACTGTCCTGGGAAATCATTCGGTCGTGCCTTTACCCTACCCGATACCTTTTCCAATACTGGGACGTGGGAAATCGATGTAATCCTGCAGATGGATGGTCGGATTATGTGTTAAAGAATCTCTGTTAGTAACCGCACGCGCTATTTTCAAACGGAAACATTCATTATACACTGTCAAGGATGATGACGATTATGTCACCACAAATGAAAGAATTAAGTTTTATCAATAATTTGTAAACTAAGTCTAAGTATGTTTCCACAGTAGAATAATAAATAACTGGAACATCCTGTAATTTATGTAGACCACAAGTCCAAAATATCGTTCCGAAATACTGCAAGTCGAAAAACAAATTAAGTACGAGACTCGACGGTAGAATTCAGTAACCTTCAGATTTTGAATTCCACTAAATGATAGTCATCCATCATATTATGGAAATCGAACTGCTTTGATCTCCATCTATTCGCAGCTTATGTGTTTAAATCTGATAATCTTAATTCGGGTTGAGCTGTAATTCAGCCCCTAGGTGTATAGTAGGAAAGTAGTGAAGTCTGTTATAGAATTATAATACAAAACAACGTACAATCGTATCGAATCCAGGATTATGGTAGCGTTTGACTTTAATTTTGACATTCAACGTGTCAGTTAATTTGTAGTTAAACCGTAGAAGTGAAATGAGTTGAAATAAAGTTGAAGCAGTTTCTACAATATATTGAACGTAAATTACGTACTGATCGGATAAAATACCTCTAGCACCTATTGTGGCGAGGTTCCACTATCGAGGCTATTTCAGTCTTTCTTAAGATATCGCCATTAATTTGGATACCGGGAATATTTTTGACTCTGAAGATACATTAACTTAGATATTAGGGTAACGAGAATATTTACTTCTCTCTTAAAGTAATGGAGTATAATTTATAGTGATAGGGCAGTATTTTTGTCAGTATTATGTTAACGTTAGTACTTTTTACTTTATTAATCTACCTATGGTGTTTTTCATTTTCTTAAATTGGTGGGAACAGTTTTAGTTATTAAGCTGCTGGGTACATTTTAGACTCATATAGTACCGGGAGTACTATTCATTCTTTGAAGACACTGGGACCATATATGAGTCTAGAATATTGGTTTTATTTTCGCCACTATTCACGTACTGGACAATTAAAGGAACCGGCATTGTGTTACTCTGCTTATTTAAATTGGCAGTAGATTTCTGTTACTGATTAAGGAACACTAGTAATGATGAAATTAATTTTCCGCCAGCTTAGATAAGTGGACGAGGTTCGAAGGTGAAGGTTAAAAAATGTGATCCTCTCGATTCTAGTTGAAAACGTATTGAGATAGAGATAATTGTCGAATTAAATACTGTACGGGGCTGAGATTAATTTTTTAATTTATTAATATTTACATTCTGTTGCTTAGGAACAATAAGTAGATGTTTTGTTTCAGGCTTAGTTACTAAATTTAACTAATAGCTTTCCGAGAACATCCCATTGAAAGTTCTCATACTTGCAGAAAAAAAAGAGAGATAACATCAAAAGGGTTGCTTATTTGCAGTAATGTTCAATGTTAATGTATTCAGTAAGCATGATAATCGAACTATTACTTATATCGGGAGGTTTGACTCGTTTTAATCGTCTCTTTTCCCGCCCCATCAGGCGTTTGGCCATATTATTAGGATGCTGTGAAAGTTGTTTTTGGTATTGAACACAAAAGTTTTTTAAATGAAATAATTTATCATCAGTTTTTTTACTTAAACGACGTTTTTGGTCTCAGTCTTGTGTAAACTGTGGCTAAATAAGTGTCTCTGTGTTGCCTCGGACCTCCCTTTAAATAATTATAGTTTTATAATATGTTAAATTTAACAATTCATTGGATGTAACATTAATCTGATCGTGAAAAAAATCTTGAGAAGGCGTGAGTTTACACCGAAACGCCGTTTAATTAAAAATAAAAACTCTTTGAAAAAACTGGTCGTAAAACGATTGCATTTAAATATTTTAATATCAGACGTTAATTCATTTAGTACAAAAGTTTTTAATTTCATCTCTCACTGAAGCTATATTCAGATCATTTTGAATTATTTGATTTGTTCGGCCAATCAGATCTTCCGCAGATATCTGCTCGTGTGTTGTCATCCATTTGAATGTAACACCTTCTTTATAGCAGAGGCATGGCCAAACCATGGTGCATTGACAGTACATCTGATTAATACCCGGGCAACGCTGTCCACCCAGTTAATTGATGCCGTATTAATTACAGTGGGCTTCAGGGAAACAACATATACTAAATAAAATATAACGGGGTATAAGTAACATGTTCAATGCAACAAAATAACATATTGCATAACATATAAAGCCATAATGATAATATTAATAACTTCTGTTGTAGTTTTTGTTTAAAACTATTATTATTCACAACGATAACACATAATTTATGTGATTATCTTTTGCCTCTTACCCTGGCGATGTGACTTGCATTTAATGGACCTACAAACATCCTACGTAATTTCGGATTACCTGGTTTCCCCTAACAGTTCGGACAAAAGCAGGGGCTAAGGTCTAATCTACAGCCTCCATTCGAGTGCCTTAATAGCCATCAATAACGCGTTAATCGCACACAATCGGGGATTCTCTTATTGTGATTCGGCAGTATCGCATGCGGAACTAGAACAAGGGGACCAATCGGCACACGAGCTCTTCGTGAGTATTGTTAATACATTTCCGAAATATAAAAATAAAAAAGACCACGAATTCGATGATATCGACCCCCTTTTTTATAGAAAGAATAGTTCTTTATGAATACGAAAATCTGTAAAACAAATAGTCCGATTGACATATCACAATCTGTCAAACAATACTGGTACGGAACAAAATACTCTAAGTGCACTTCTAATTTTATTAGTGTTATTCTAAAAGAAAATTCGTTACACTAATGTTGAAGTATATTATAGTGTTAATTATTTTTATGGCTCATCCGATCACCCACCTTCATCAAAAATTGAAACCAAACCGTGGATTAGTGTTATAGTTAAAACAAATTACCTCGCTCACTCTTATCGGTAATAACATTGAAATGAACGAATTACATTAAACAATAAAAATGGGTGACCACACACGAGGCAGTTTTAAGAAATCTACCGCGAAATCTGAAGGATGTTTAAAGGTTAGTGAAGACCTACCGACATTTTCTTACGTACGAGATCTATACAGGTTGCATTGTATAATAGAATAACATCTTTACGTGTTCAATGCCAAGTTGTCATCTTAATTATGTAATTATTTTAATGATTCAGTGGAACAGTTTAAATAATAAACTTTTGTAATTGTAATAATAACCTATTCTGGCTTATTTTTCACCACTATAAACAACAATTGACACTATAAAACGTTTTCATGCTTAAATTCGAAATAAGGGTTAGCGTAGCTGTAACAAATTTGACACGGAATCATTGGAATACGCAGATAATTCTGTATTTGGCTGATCTTCAGCGCTTGACGACCGTCAATTGGACAGACGTGATCTGTACGTGAAGATCCAACTTGCAGATTTGATCGCTCAGACCAATCAATATCTGCGCTCCAATCCGGCGATTGGTCGTCCGACCAGATGTGTCGCAGATATCTGCTCGTGTGTTGTCACCCAATTAAATGTAACACCTTCTTTATAGCAGAGGTGGCCAAATCGTGGTGCGCGTCAAACGTGGCGCTTTGGACGATTAAAAGTGGCGCATTACATCCTTGAGCCTGTTTTTATTTCTGAAGAGAAGTCTCTTTACATTGGTGCTTCATTAAACTGACGTAAATTAATTAATTTAACTGTTTCAAAATTATATTTTTCATCCCCTAGGCGAAGAAGATCTAATTTTCATGTCTATTTACCAGCCCCTAACCATGAAGTAAGATGCTATAAAGTGTGCTAGAGTTTTATTCGCTTCTGAACTCATGTTGTTGGAACAATAAAAGAACAAAGGCTTTTGTAGAACAATGTACTATAGTGACACAGTAGATATTTATCAACTGATAGTGCTATCCCCCAAAAAGAGACAGAGTTTCCTCAACTTGTCTTATTTCAAAACCAGAAAGAGCGCAAGACATCGTCAAACACACAGCGTGTAATGTTGGTTATGTAAATGCTCAGTTATTGTTTTATTTGTCTTTAATGAATTATTTATTAATACGAATTGTAAGTATGTTCTAATGTGTCACGCCCGATGACAGTCCGCAGCCGCCTCGGTAGGCCTAGGCCCTCAAGAGGGCTGTTGAGCAAATGGAAGAAGATGAAGAAGTATGTTCTAAATATTTCACTATAATGTTAAGTTAATTTTCATGTTCCATCGAAGTTAGTTATTTAATTACATTTTATTAATACTATCAACTAATTTAAATTATTGTAATGTATACCAAAAACTTCATGTTCTAGGTGAACATGGAGTAATTGGGGGTGATGCCTCGCAAATAAAGCCGTTTCTAGAATTTGTAATATATTTCATTCCTGTATCCTACTTCCTCAAGAAATGAAGTAATAGCCAATTTTCATATAACCTAAATATATTCTTCAATATACAAAGAACTTGATAAAGTAGAGAATAATAATTCCGAAGCAAATGAATGACACGATAATCCGAAATTAAATTTATATTAAAATTAAATATTTTCTTTATATACTTGAAATTAATTTCATTCTAAAATTCGTCTTAATTTTCAACTTTTTCGTAACCGGCGAATTAAAATTTTTAAAAATATTTATTTAAATAGTTACCAAGTTTTATTTACAAGTTGCGAGCAATGGACGAAGATATTAAACTGTAGATACAGACGTTACATTCGAATAATACTAAACATTTATCTTAGGATAAAGTAATATAAATTAGACAGTGTCAGTATAAGTTAAGGTATTATTTTAACTGGAAACTAAATATATATTTCTGTCAAAATATTTCTATGATTTATTTTTAAAACATATTTTTGTTCCTGCCAACTTCGTACGCTTACATTTTCTCTATATATAATGTTCCTGATAGAAATAATTACCAAACGTTCCACTTTCCTACGGTCATCTACTATGAATAATGATGAAACGGCGGGATAGTGGAATTCTTGGACTCTTAAACAAAGCTCTGCTGACTGTAAAAATTAACAGCGATATGAATTGCAGGGAATTTTACATTAAGTTCAAAAAAAGTATTTCGTTGTGAAAATATAAAAAAAGAACATATCAGGAATCGTCAACAACTATAGATTAAAATATTTATTAGTGAAGCGGGGCGGGGATTATTTTATGCGCCAAATTCGGTGTCCATATTTTCTTCCTAAAATTATGGTAAACCTACTGATAGACTAGACGAATACTTGACGATAATCCCCATTTTATTCTGAAAATGTTACTGGTTTGTTTTTGAATAATTATTATTTCCTAAATTTCCGCTTTTTATTTAGTGACAGTTCTGTTTTATTGGAGGTGATTACTGTTCCACGAGACCCAAAAAATATTGTAGGATTACCCGACGCCTGTCTCTAATGTAGCATTACTTTTGATAAACTCGTGTCACCTGGAGCGGAGTAGTGTGTTTTTTGCGAAGAGCATCTGCAATTTGTCCCGCCAAGGTTGACCCGTCCGTGTTGAGGAAATTTACAGCGCCCTCGGCGAAGCGTCGAAAAATTAATCTTGCAAGATCTTGCCATCGAGTGGAGGGGTATAAAAGGGAACACGCTCCACGGAGGAATTGGGGGTGATGCCTCGCAAATGAAGACGATTCATCTTGTAGAGCCACCCTGTCAGTCGAGGACCTGACGCCGAATACATGTCACTCAGACTCCCCCTACAATATCCCTAAGCCTCTAGCTCTAAGGCTTAAATTTCCAGTCAAAATCTCCCACATGAACTAACACTGAAGGGTCCAAATTATTTACTTTTCACAACTAAAACAAACCGTCCTCAGTATCCATAAACGCAAAAAATTCTTTATCGTGGTATGAGTTCATCTGTAAACATCAAAATTCTTTTCACATATTACTTTAGACATAGTTCTGACTTTGATCTAGTTTAAGGACTTAATGACTGGATGATTTCTGAGAACTTCTAAAAATTCATCTACAGTGATAGCAGTTGGTAAGCAGAAGGAAACACATAAAAATTGGCTGACATTCGGAAGGTCGTAAGAATAGTAGCTAATGCCTGACCTACCTGATACAGGTTTTCTAGGGGTTTCCCTGCATCTCTTTAGGTGAAACACCGGGTAGGATCCTTTAACTATAGTCAACCCTCGGCTACGTTTCTCTACCTTCCACACCCCCCTTATTCAATTCCCTTTCTATGCTATTAAAGAAAAGTTACCTGTTTCAGGATCCCTCTAATTTAGCATAAAAAACTCAAAAGGGAAACAGCTTATGAAGGGACACGTAGAATAATCAATAAAAGCTAACATATTAAGAAGAAACTTCATAATTCAGAATAAATACTGACCTGTTTAGAAAGTATTATGTTAAATTTCAAGAAAAATTAACAGACATTTAAGTTATTAACTAATAATGTTTAATTTTATAATATTTGTTTACATTTTTTCTGAATAAACCAACCACTGAGATTTTATAGCACTTACGGCAATACACGGTGTCTTGAAAAGAAGTTTACAACTTCACGAATGGTAGTCACATCGACTCAACAATAACAAATTGGTAGAAACTACTCATTATTATTTAGTTGAAAGTATTTCTCCGCTTAATAAGGTAGCCAAGCCACCTCCAGACAGAATTGTTAAGTGCTCTTTTGAGACAAGCCGACAGTACATTAAAATAAACCAGGAGGTACGCCAAACAATGCAAGACAGAAAAAATCATGGTAGTCGACGACCAGCCATGGTGGTGTAAGTTTGGTGAGTAGTTTCGCAACGGGAGGCGGCTGTCGGGTCTCGAACACGCTACCGGAATAATGTGATTTACGATTATAATTTGACAATCCACGACGAGACACGACCGAAAGAGGATATTGTATTAATTGGAGACATAGCCCTGAGGATTTTCTGAAATTCATTGCTCGAAAATAAAGTTGTTGTTTTTAAAGAAAAATTTGGTAATTTTTATTTAAAATGAACTGGCGCTCATTTATATAAACGAAAGTAATAATGGATGGTAGAGCACAGCTGTGGGTCCTTACATTTACGCCGCCTTGCGTTACATTTTGACGACGCAACTGGGACCCATGTTACAATTTATATCTTTGTAAATCCTAAAGACGCTTTAAAAGTTTTCTTATGATTTGTAAATATTTATGTACATAAACTGTTAGCATGCCAGTCATTGGGACGGATATAGTAAAATGTGAAAAAAGGAATGTTGGGACGTGCTATATACAATCATTTGAGACAGGTCCGACTTTGTGTCGTGCATTTATAACGTTAACGCCCTAAACAGAAGCAGTGCTAGGAAACAAAAGTGGAAGTAAAGATGGCAGTCAGCTGTGTCTGTAACGCACCTAGTTTTTATTTTTCACAAATTTTGAAAAGCTTCCCGAAGAAATTTCAGTTTTGAAATGCCGCAAAGTGCAGAAAACGCACGCCGGTTTCAGAATAAGTTCAGTTTGAAGAGCGATAAAGATGAATTTGGAGTCGAATGCAGATGCGTCTCAGGTGTACAGTCGTGAGGCTCCAGAAAGGGACCAGCCTCCTCCACTGTGTGCCAGCTGTTATTATGGTTACTGTGGTGTGATAAGTGTGAGACTTCTAATTCTCATTCCAATTACCGGCAGAGCTCATGACGTGGTTAATTCCATAAATAAAATTTCTGTAACTTTTAGTTTTCTTCTAATATTCTTGACTTAAGGTACAATGAATTAGAATGTGAACATCATAACAGCAATAAACGATTTAGGAACCTTTTGTCTGTTCCAATTGACCGTGAATTGTCAATCCCCTCTTCTGTCAAATTTTATTTTAAATGGTTACTTCTATTTATTAAATAATCCCCCTACAATTGGCTAAAACTGAGACCTCTGAGAGTATAGTGCCTGGCTCAAGTATTCACGAGTCTTGGCAAGACGTTTATCGTGTACCTGTATGGATCGCGCGATTGTTGCAGAAATATTTATAACTACAATAATTCTGAATATGCAGTTGCACCCGGGCTGACAATCGTAAATAAAATTAATAGGAGTGGGTAATTGTTACAATATACTAAATAATTAATGATGGGCAGATTAGTTATTGTTCATTGACCGTTTGTTTTACTGAACTAGATATTTTAAGTAGTTCATGTGACACAAATTTCGTTAATTAACACATAAAAACTATGAGACTAAGTTGTCACCCAGATCCCAGGCAGAAGGGAAAAAAATTCATGACCCCTACATTGAACGGGTAAAGCAAAAATTAGTTAGTTTTTGTTATTCGCGTACAACAGGACGAAAAGCGAGGGTGGTTTGGTCAAGGCCGAGTAGGCGGGAAACGTCGCCGTTTACAACATTATTTATTGCCTGGAGTGCATTGTATTTGGACAGTTGGTCCCGGGAGCTGTCCTGAGAAAGACGGGATGAGACAGCAGTGGCTGAGGAAACAACATGCGTAAAAGTAAAATTCGGCATGTTATGAGAAAGAAGATTCATTTGATGGGAGTACGGAAAACAAAAAGATAACATTTGATGGAGATTTAACCTGAAGAAGAGGCGCTAGAGGAGACGTGTCCAGCAAAGGAACCTCCGGCAACGGCAAAGAACGACATCACCATGCAGACCATCTGGTAACGGCATTTTTACCCGGTTTCCACTTAAACCATTCTCGTTGATTCGCGATTGTTTTTATTTCAATTATATCGTTCGTCACCCGCGTTCCCGGGAGCAGCCGTTTAGAAGCTGCATAGATTCTTTTTGCTTTACCGACTGAGCCAATTTGATAATACATTTTATTCGTAAATTTATATTTTTACTAAAACTTAATTTGAGTTATATTTCTTTTGGAAATTTTATATTGTATTGCCACGATTTAGATCTTTATTATCATCATAATTAAATGGAATATATTCAAATTAAATATACTCTTTTTATTATTTAACAATTCCTTGTTATAATAATATTTTTGCGGTGTAAACAAAGAGTAAACACCACACACCTGTCTCACGTTTGTCTGTATTTTGGGTTTTTATTTTTGTAATTTGTAGAAGCATTTATTTTTCAAGTTCATGTCCATTTTTAGATTAGTATACTCTCAGAAACAAAAGGTAAAGGAAATAGGGTGGCATTATACGTTGAAACTATTAAGAAATGTGACCGATAAAGTGTTTTTTCACAGGTGCTCTGAATTAAACATACGCGCGTTAATAGACCTAATATTAAGGTGACCTTATAATATGAGTTCCTTTTTTCGGGCTTCCGATAGTAAAATATGATTTCCCTTTATCTGAAACACGTTAAGGTAACATTCACATATACGAGACGACTGAGTGACGATAAAAAAAGCTAGAAACTCGCTCTCAATAAAGGAAAACTATCAACAACAATAACGAACTACTCAAAACTTGATCCAGATTGTTAGACCGGAACCAACTCCCATTTCAGACGAGGCCAAACTGTGGCGCATGGGCTAAATGACGATTAAACGTGGCGCATTACATACTTTTGATCCTGTTTGTATGTGGGGCGAGAAGTGCCTTTACATTGTGAAAAAGCATACGACAGTCAGACGTTTATTATGAATAATATTTTAAATAAATACATTGAATGACCAAAGGTCAGAAAAAACGAATTTAACAGCAGTTATTCTAGCAAACGGAGAGAACAGACACTTCCAAGTTCCAAGATGATCTCGCTCTCAGTGCCAACAACTGTAATCCCGAGTTATCATTACCATCAGCTATAGCATTATCATGAAGTTATCACCCTCTTGAGTTTTGTATTGTTTCATTAAACTGGCGTAAATTAATTAATTTAATTGCGTATAAGTTATACATTTTCGTCCCCTAAGCGAAACTGATTCTATTACCATATCTATTTACCAACCACAAACCACGAACGTATGACGCTATAAAATGTGCTCGAGTCATAATGGAACTGGCTAATTCCCGAACAATAGTTCAAATTAACTGTGAACAGCCTGAACAGTGTTTATTTTGGTTTAGATATTTTGAACTAGTTTTACTGAACTATTCACCACTACTATATTTACGGTTGTAAAAATACTCGAACATGGGCATTAGTACCGTACTTCCACTGCCTCAGATTTATCAGTTATAAAATATTACAGAATTAATTTTAATATTCAGGCTTCAGTGTTTTTGCAAGGCGGAACTGCACGTATGTAAATTGAAATTATTCCTCAAGAGAGGTTGTTACCATAGACGCATATAAAATTTTCGCTGCGTACAAAAAGTGTCAGTTGTCAGAAATGTTTGTTTTCGTTGTAATACCGGATTACCTTTTATAATATTATTGTTTCCTTTTAAATTTAATAACAATTTTTAAACGATTGCATGCCTTGCGAACGTTAGGCTAATTGTGGTTGTGAAGATTACATCCGTTTCACATATCACTTCTACGAAACCACCAACAGAGGGATGCACGTTCGACTCTTTTTCAAACTCAGATATATCTCCCAAGTTAAATTAGAAAAGTTTATTTGTACTTTAACTTTAATTAGTAATCGTATATTCGGTTATAAAAAGTTGAGTTACTATCACGATGATCGATTTGATAACCTAAACCTATATAATAGACGCAGATATTTTCACTCCAGCAACAAGGCTTTTTATGTTATATCATCTACGTATATTTGATCCAGTTGCAATCACTTGCTGTAAATTTATTTGAAACTTTAACCATCATAATTTACTGCTACTGTTCCCCATGTTTTAATTTTGACACTATTCATGGTTGAGCAAGTTTATTACCGAGTAAAGTTCAAATTGTTAATTCAATTTATATTCGTACATATTTAAACGTTAGACACAAGACCAAAGCTAATGACAATGATTTAACTTTATACGCCCACAGATGTCGCAGAAGAAGTTGACATTGAGAAAATCTACGAACAAATTGAATAAACAATTAAATATGTGAAGGAATACGTGAATTTAATAATAATGGGTGATTTAAACGCAGCAATAGGAAAGGGAAGAGAAAGCTATGTTGGTATACTATGGACTTGATGAAAGGAATCAAAGGGGAGATAGGCTAGTAGAATTTTGCATTGAACACAATTTAGTGGTGGCAAATACCTGGTTCAAGAATCACGAAACACGACTCTGCACGTGTAAGGAGGAGGGAGACACGGGCAGGAACCAATTAGACTACATAATGGTGAAGCTGAGATATAGAAATCAGGTGCTGGACTGAAAAACGTACCCAGGGGCAGATGTGAACTCCGACCATAATCTGTTCATTATTAAATGCAGGCTGAAAATGAAGAAACTAAAGACAGGAATTAAAACAAAGCGATGGGAATTATAAAACTGAAACTACAAGTGCTTCAGAGTATGAATCAAGAGTAGATTTATATAAAAAGGAAAAAGAAACACTATAGAAAAGAAATTGGCACTCTTGAAGAAAAGAAAAAATGACTAGTGAAGTCGACGAAAAAATAGGGAGAATTGCTCAGACCAATAGAAAACATTGGATAAAACGTAAATAAAAAAATGATTTACGAAAGGCGTAAATATAAAAACGCGAGAGATGAAAATGGTAAAGAGCATTAGAGACGACTGAAGAATGAGATAGGTAGGAAGTGCATAGCTGCCCAAGAGACTTGGCTCCAAGAGAAATAGAAAGCGATTTAAGATTTCATTA
This sequence comes from Eucriotettix oculatus, assembly GCA_034510155.1. Taxonomy (NCBI): domain Eukaryota; kingdom Metazoa; phylum Arthropoda; class Insecta; order Orthoptera; family Tetrigidae; genus Eucriotettix; species Eucriotettix oculatus. The sequence continues at coordinate 51,663,119 of CM067376.1, read as the reverse complement.
TGAAAGGGAAAATAGATGCAGTTTATAGGAAAATCAAAGAAAGACTCGGAGAGAGGTAAAATATTAACAAGAACATAAAGAGAGCGGTTCTGAAGCAATTCTGGATAAAGATGGAAAGGCAGAAAGATGGAAGGAATATCTAGAAGAGCTGTCTCACGGTGGAAATCTAGATCAGCCAGTAATAGAAAAGGTGGAGTGAAAGATGAAGAGTTGGGGGACAAAATTTTAAGGTCAGAGTTTGAAATTCGCTAACAACTCTGAGCAACGGTAAAGCACCAGGAATTGATAACATTCCAGCGGAGTTGATAAGACTACTCGGCGAAGAACCAATATCATGTCTGTTCAGGATAGTTCGCGAAATCTATGAAAAAATACCATAATATTTTAGTAAAAACATAATTATACCCATACCAAAGAAGTCTCGGATTGATAGATGCGAACAGCACAGGGCAAATAGTTTAGTATCTGATGCATGGAAAATATTAACGAAAATAGGAGGATGGAACGACAAATAAAATGCAAGTAAGGAGAATATCAGTTTGTTTTAGGAAGAATTGAGGTGCAAGAGAAGCAATATTTACTTTGCATCTAATTAATGGAGTGTACTATGGGAAGCAGTGGAATAACAGAAGGAGTTAGATTGGGAAGGGATATTATTAAGGAAGTTAAGGAATTCTGCTACTTGGGAAACATAATAACTAGGGATGATAGAAGTATAGTTGGCATAATGAGTAGGATAATACAGGCAAGGAAGGCTTTCGCGAAAAAGAGGAATTTACTTACGGTTAATATAAGTGTGAATATTAGGAAATCAGTGCTAAAAATGTTCGTATGGAGTGTGTCGTTATAAGGAGCAAAACGTGGACGATAAGGGTGCAGAAAGGAAATGAATATGTCTTTTAAATGCGATATAGGAGAATGCTGAAAATCAGATTGGTGGTTGGAATTACTAACAAGGAAGGCTTAAGCAGAATAGGAGAAGAACAAACAATATGAAGGGCGTTGTACATGAGAAGCGATAGATTAATGGAACACGTTTGAGACATGAGGGTCATGTAAAATTAGTATTAAAGGGAAATGTGTAGGATTAGAACAGAAGAGGAAGGTAATAGATGGAATACGCTAAGCATATTGGGGAGGATGTTGGATGTGATAGGTATGCGGAAATGAAAAGGCTTGCGCAAGATAAGTTATATTAGACTAGTACAACACCCGTCGCGTGGCTTCGAAGGCTTTCAGAGGAGCAAAAGTGAATGAAATTAAATATTTTTGGGAAGGAAGAGGAAGGTTACGTAAAAGATTTATACAGGGCTTAAAAAGGGTTTGTGGATTTTACGCGCTGCTACAGAGACGAGAAAGCACTGAAAAGGGAATAATATATAGAATGACAACTTCCGGGCCGTAACACAAACGAAGTAGTAGAGTAACAAAAAGACTGCGCCCATCCACTTGTTTTCTTTGGCCTACTTTTAAAACATATCATTTATTCAGTCTAATTTATAAACAGAAGATGTACAAGCACTAACAAACTCTCAATGATATGATAAAGGGGTCTTTCGAAAGTCAATGGGAACATATCCAAGCTAATCTGACAAGAAATTCCGTAAATAGTTCAGTGATCCAGCTATTTTTCTTTTTGCAATATTGACAATATGGTATAAACTTACTAGGGTAATGCATCAGGTAAAGACAAAGTTTTTAATATATAGAAAAAAGTTGTAAGAATATTATGACAGGTTCCACCAAAACCTTCATACCGGGGGCTCTTCAATATATTCAATCATTGCCGTTGTTTGTTATTAATAACGCCCACCTATTTGAATAAAAAGTGCATGGGTTTCAACCCGGGTAATATTAGAATTTAAAACGACGTTTCGAGGAATATCTCATTCATATTTATCAAGTAAATGCCTGAATGTGTCTTCAATAACAGTCACCTATTCACAACAAACTCAGATGTGCATAGCATCGATACCAGAAATAAAAATAATTTACACAAGGAAGGGAAGTCTCTAATTATAATATAAAAGGGTTTCATTATAACGCTATTAACACATTTAACAAACTTCCAGCCTCCATTAAACAGTTAAACATAAATGCAAATATGTTCAAACATAATCTAACTATTTACTTAGCCTCTCCTTCCACTCTATTGAAGATTTCATGAAGTTGAGTGTATCTTAGTATAGTCCTTTCCATAGATATAGTACATTGTTGTGACACTAGTATAAGATATTAGCAATATTTATCAGTTATACATCAGTAGAAACCTGGTCCAATTTTTTACTATTTATGGAAATATAAATTGCATAAATATTTCGGCATGAGCATGTCGCTGGCCAGGAAGAAGGGGTTTTTCCGCGCGCCGACTTGGCGGCTCTGAATCAAAACAAAGGGACTGCGGTTGACACTTGGGCCATAAAGCTCAGACACCTCGTCGCCGTTTTCGGAATACCCTAATCTGTCTGAGAATTTGGTGACCGGGTGGCGTGTTACCCAAATGAAACAAGGGATATTATTGGAGAATATCCATCCCTGCTACCTTAGTGATAGGTGTCGCATAAGTGGGGACGAGGTTTTAAAGAGGCTGGCGGAGACAATTTTGAGAACAGATCGCTGGTGATACAAGGAGGTGGAGAGAGGATATTGAAGGGAAGTGGCGGAGAAACAGATTGCTTGTGATATATGGCGAAAGGAGATTGGCAGCAGAGTGGTGGAGAGAGGAGATTGGTGGCGATTGCAGATTGGTGAGGTGGCAGCGGGGAGGTGTACCATGCTTTTATCAGTCGAAAAAGCAGTGAAGAAATGTTTTAACAACAAGGGAAGAAAGAGGAAAAAGCTGAGTTTCCTCAATTCCGGCAGCATGACTTTGTGCTATTGTCTACTGGCCGCTTCAGAGTTCCACTGACATCTGCAGCAAGGCGCATATGTAAAAAACTCAGGTTCGTCAACGAACGGAAAATCTGCTACACGTGGTAACCCAAACCATAATTACCCTGAGAACTTTAATATAATCCCCTTTAATTTTTTTGTACATGAAATTTACTCGCCGGAACCATTTTAAAATTATTGTGTTTTCAGTTAATAAATATATATTTTAAACCCAATTATTAAACTTAAATAATTAATAACCCTCCATCATTTACTATATATATATATATATATATATATATATATATATATATTGGCTTCTCTGTAGTTCTTAAGCATGCCTTATTGCAAGTTAAACATAATCATATGAATTTAAATGGTAATATTGAGTTAAGAGTAATTAAGAAATCATAACAATTTATGTATAATCTCTGACTCGTTCTCCACCGTTGAAGTCCTACTTCTCTATGGCATCAATGGAATACGACTTAATATTAATTGGCGAAACATTCCATATGATCACTAAAAAGCGATAAATACATGTTTAATACAACTTATATTTGCACTGTTTATAATTGTAAAAATGTTTCCATTTCAGCTGTAACCGTTTTTGCTAAAAACAGCGTGCTAATACGCTTATCACGTTAGTTAAATTTCCCAGTTACCTTCCGCCCCAAATTTGTTCATCGGTAAAATCGCTTGTACGACCAGATTATTCCATTTTCTTGAATATTTAAATATATTAAAATGAATTTTAATGCAAACGCCGTCAAATTCGTAAATCTCTTTGTTTTAAACCCTTATTACAAAATCAATCAGATGTCACGCTCGAGACAGACTAAACCAACAGTGCATGTTTGTTGTATATCTGCACAGGATTTATAAAAGCAGACATTGAACTTGAATGTACACAGTTTACATTATTTCCGTCACATGTACCCCGCACCACAGTAGTCGTAATCGTGACAAATTATTAATTTATGTTTAAATTACCACATACTTTGATTCGTTGTCCTTTTTCGTGCGTTAATATTGGGCGAAGTATATTCAATGTTACCCAATGATTATACTAAACCGTAGCAAGAAGCGAGATAATAAACGAGAAATTTCTTTTATCGCACCTTCTTTGTGCTCTTTGTAACGTCTATATATCATTTTTATGATCAAATATCTGGCATAATGAAGATATACGAAGATTAAGTTTCCTAGAAACGTCTATGCTAGGTACACTATATATGCATTATTCGTAAATTAACCTATAATAAAATTTTATTGGCCATTTCAAACGATACTATTATTGTAGTAAATTATAACATAAGCGCAGATATTCATATCATACACTAAAATGTTATTTAATTGAGAATTTCAGAAATTTTACATCAATAATATAAAAGACATGAAACACTAATAAGTTTCGGTCCTGGCAGTTGCTAATGTATGGTAATATGCTCTAAATGTGATTAATTAAAAATAAATAATGTAGTCATTGGATATTAAAAAAATTAGTAGAGGTGAAATTGACCTACTGGACACCTCAAATAATATTTAATCTTAAAGTATTAAAAAATTAATCATCCCAGCTACAAAATGTCATAAAATAAAAGATTAAAATACTTTACAGTTAATTATTCCCACTATATAAATGCATTTATTTATGTGAGTGCGTATACTTTTGCATAAACACATGAAGCAGTTATTTTCAAACTTGGTCAATATATGACTTTCAATTTAAGAAGGAAAGCTTTGACGGTACGTTCCTTGCTGGAATTCATAAATGTAGTGTGTTAAACGATAATTTTCGGTATCTTTGGCGTATTAGATTCTTGAAGACATTAGTGGAGGTATATAGGAGGATAATAAAATAACTAACCTGACCCCGAGAGTGATGTATTTATGGTTTTAGGGCAAATTACAAAGGTGAGCAAACCCCTGACCCGCGGGCTACATCCGGTCCTCGTGCAAGACTAGTCCAGCCAGTCACTAAATTACTCTGTTGTATATTATTACGTCAACATTTCTTCAACTTTCAAATTCTTGATTCTGTAAGTAATATTCATTTTATGAGTAATTATTTGACGTTGTTTATATTGTGAACATTTTTTTCATATTTTTATAATTAAAACACCAGAAGAGGTCCCAAACTACAGTACGAAACGACCCGCATTGAACCGATTTCAATAAATTATTCTGACTTATAGGTCTTTTTATAATTTATTAATTAAAAATTGATGCAAAATAGTATTTATCGTTCAAATATTGAATAACAAATAGAAATTCTTAAATAATTGCTGTCAGATGTAAGACCTTATTAAAATTTAAATTTAAGCTATTCTCATATACTATATTGAACAAGATCTTGGGAGGAAAGTTGGAGGAGGTAGAGTAAAAAATTCGGAGCTGCAGCAGGGAAATTTGTTGTGCTCCACTGCTCTGCTGTGCTTGTTTATTTGGTAATATTGTATAGATATAGAACTTAAAACCTTACAGCATTGTTCAGCTACAATGGTGTTAAGTAAAAATGCATTGCTTCGGTGATGTTCATTGTTCTAAAGCAAAGCATCTGGATCGTGTAGGAACTGACTATAAATTTGCTCAAATATATTAAGGAATTCAACAAACTATTCTGACTTTAAAATTAACAATAAATAAAAAGACGACCAAAAAGTCTGCAATAAATATATTACTATTTATTTACAAAAGCGACGTTTCATCTCCATTTTGAGACTTCTTCAGGCTTACTACAAACATAATATTGCAATAAGTTAAATATAAGTTCTATGTTACAACTTTTAAATTTATATATAATAGCATGGTTAAAAACTTACAAATTTAGCAAATTTAGGATAATTGTATATTCCTCCATCAAAATCCTTCATAAAAATCTGTTCGCATTATACTTGATATAATCGGATATCTAATTAGTTTGCAGAGGCGATAATTTTTATTGATTAATGTTTATATGTTTTATTTCTCAATTAATATTACTTGAAAATTTGATTAAATAAGCCATGGCGTCAAACTGTAGGAGGTTTCTCTCGCAGGTATTCCTCCACAGAGGGGATGCCTCTCTCCCCCTCTCGCCCCTTCCACCTCCTCCACCCCTTTCCCCCTCCCCCTCTCTCACTCTATGGTTTTAAGGTTCTCACATGCCGGGGCACCTTCATTCCTCTTAGGATGTTTATGTAGTGGGGCCAAAGACCTTGGGCATACGGTAAGAGTTGTCCACTGCTCCCATGGCATTAGTCGGCCAGCGGCCTCCTAAAACTGGTGGAGATACGGAGAAGGGAATACTGCGACCCCACATTCTCCTGTCATTCGTTAGAGCGTGAGAATAGTACTCTATACTTAGCCGATGCAGGTTTTCTAGGTATTTCTCTGAACCTCTTTTAAGTGAATCACTGCCACCCATGATAGACACTCGACTTACGGAATAAGATCTTCATATATCTTCATATTTGAATAGGATAACGGGAAGATGAAATCAGTTACATGCACGATTAAACACATTGTAAATGGCGAATCTATCTTTATGCTACTTCAATGGCACGTTGAACTAGTGTGTTAAACGTAATCATCATGAAAATTACGAAGGGTTAGTTAAGACGAATGCATTCGAAGCCATTGATCCGGAGCGCGTCAGAAAGGAGTGCCGAGTTGCTTCAAGCCTGCCAACTTCTCAAGCAAGTGTTGAGAGTCTATTTACTTGACCAAGGTTAATTTTAAATGATAATAGTCGTTGAAGAATAATTTCCTGACATTTTAAAGTACCGTATATTTTGTGAATTATTTTAAATTTTAATTGTATAATACGTTTTCAATTATTAGGCTATAAGTTGTAAAAATTGTAAAGAAACATGTTTCCATGTGGTCTCTATAATAGAATTGCCTATATGTATTTATGTATGAAATTATGGATACAAATCTAAACGAGCGGAACAATTGCGACCACATATGCTACACGTGCTCTTTGCAACTCAGAAAACAACAGTATTGGGCTCGGTTACCGCCTCTAGGGGCGGGGTTGGAGGAAGTGGAAATTTTTAAATATGCAAAAAGTGCCAATATATATATAATCAATAAGGAAATGAAAGAGATATAAAGTAGGTGACTTACCTGAGGTTCATAGATGGTAGGCATCTTGTGAGGTTCGGAGTTCTTTAAATTTTCTTAGGCACCGTCCCCTTCATCAGTCAGTCGTCGGCTAGCCGATCGCTGGAAATGTCTTCCTAACTTTCTGATGAAAGGGGCGGTGCCTCCGAAAATTTAAAGAACTCTGAACCTCACAAGGTGCCTACCATCTATGAACCTCAGGTAAGTCACCTACTTTCTTTCTCTCTTTCCTTTCCATATTAATTGTTTTAACATGACAATGTCATTTCCTGACGCATATATATATATATATATATATATATATATTGTGATGAAAAAACGCGGATTTTTGTGATATTGTGGCGTTATGAGACGCAGTTCGGCCAACAACAATGTCAAGTCGGCTGAAAGCGGGTGAACCACCGAAGGGGGTGCCCCGCGGAAAACCCCCTCGGGGCGAGTGCAAAAAAGATGAGGATCCCCGCGGGAAACTCCCGCCGAGCGTGTGTAAAAAATGAGGGCGGGGAACCCCGGAATTTTATGAAATAGACCTAGGGCTGGGAATTCCTGTCGGAAATTTTAAAAGAGGAGCCGACGGGTGGCTCGGGATCAGAAGTCAGACGAGTTGAGGAGAGGACAGACGTGTCCAGACGTGATCAGATGGAAGGAGATGCTGTGAGAGGTGGTCAGAGGACGGACAACGGATCTGTCAGAGAGCAGATGAGTTGCGATCAGATGGAATGAGAGCTGAGACGTGGTCAGACGTCGCCAGATGCTGTCAGAGATTTGCAGAGATCAGATGTTTCGAGGAAGCATATGAGTTGCGGATCTGGTTCATACTACCTTCATCGATAAAAATCCTGCAAGACGCCAGAGAGACAGAAGCATTCGTGAGGTGGATGTTTGTAGGCCCAGTAATTGTGGGTAAGTTATTAAAAAGCTATGAAACTTGCTCGTTGTTCTTGTTGAATAATATTTAATAATTTTTTTCTATTTACAGTAACTGCATACTCCATCTCTCGAGAGACCCAAAATTCCCTGAGATTAAGCCCATTAATCACTTTAAATTAATAAATGAAAAATTTTAAAATTGATTATAATTTGTTGAATTAATTAATGTTTCATACCCTAAAAAGGATATATTTATATATATATATATATATACATTATATATATTTGATAGTGTGTCCTCGGATACTGCTGTGTATATTTTTCACCCTATCCATAATCGAACGGGAGTATTCTTAGGGGTGGAAGTGGAGGCGTATCACATAAAAATAACCAGATAACAATCGATATCAGCAGATGAGTAGATTTCTAACATTAAATTTGCAATTTACGTTATATTTCATCCCCTTAGAGAGGATGGAAGCGGTTAAAACAAACCCTCATACTACTGTTGACGGATAGAACAATTTCGATCAAATTCTGATCTTGGCGAACCAATCTCAAGACAGTTGGGTAGAGGTGCGGAAATTTTTAAACATCCATAAATTACCGTTTTTTATTCTATTATTTATGTTTGGGTCAAGTAATTATAAATAGACAGTTAATGTTGTTCCTATATTTTCGTCTGAACACTGATTGGAGTTTGAAACCGGAGCGGAGCAGCTCAATAAGAGGTCGCTCCAAAGCGTTGAGGGGTGATGCTAGGTTGTCGCACCAACACCGTCTTTCACAATATTTTTGTATCTGCATCCATGAAAATTTCGTTGAGAATTTAAACTTTTTCCTTAGCGGTTTCCGGTTCAGCCTTAGTGCCAAAGTAACTGTTCCAATCAGTAGCAACTGGGTCAAATTTTTAGAGCCCAATTTTTTCCGCGTCGAAGGATAGACCGGTGGGCCGGGTCAGACAAAAATTTGACCGTGGTTTAGAAACTGAGAATCATTCATTAAGTCAGTCATATATTTTCTCAATTTTTTTAAAAAAGTACTTACAAATGGTATTCATATTTCTGCTCCAATAAAAACTCATGGGATTGGCGTGCAAAAATGTCTTGATGGAATTTTATTTGCGGAGAGAATGGAGCATTTATCGCATTATCGTAGCATTTACGAAGAGCCCGGAATCTGCAGAGCTATTTTTGTCGCAGGCATTAGTAAAGACGCTGGCGCGCATTCGCCGTCTTGAAGAGGTCGTCCGATAAACGAAACATTTATCATCGCCAGAAGAAAACACCTCTCACCATGTAACAGGAGCTGGTTTGATTACGGCAGAGTCGAAAAACATCTTGCAATATCTTACTAACACTGTAATTTGTAATGAGATTATTTTTTTCGTAGAATGAATAAGTGTTTTCAGAATTTTAATTTATACTTATTAATAAGAATGTACTCATATTATTATTGTGATGTCACATTATGTTGTAATATTTTGATTTTTACTAACGCTCATAATCTTCTAAATACTTTTACAGTTATAGTATTTCGATTTTACGTAGGTTTTTAATTACAGAAATAATTCGTATTTTAAAGCAATTAACAGAATGTTCATTCAAGAAATTTAGTTTAGAATAAAATATAGACGTTTTACTTGTATCATCTTCAGATTATGACTGAACTAGAAGTTGGTAAAATTAGTCAAACTAGAAATTATAAACGTTCTCTCCGTTTGGCTATGAAAAAAAACATGAATAGTTTCCTTCACAGCTGGACTGAAGTAAAATAATAAAAATAATAACATTAATAGTGGGCTATAGAAGTAAAAAAGTTTAATTTTACGAGCCTTCGAACAAGTCACATCATTCCCACTGTATTACTATTTATTAAATATTAAGTGGATGCCCGGCGTTGCCCGGGAATGAATTTATATTAGCTCACAGCAGTATTTAATTCGACACTAAATCTCTTTGCCAACACTTGATTGAACCATCAGATAGATCGTCCTCTATTATCGACATCGTACAAATGAACGCCGAACATAAAATGTTTTGTTTAGGAGGTTAGGTGTAATGTCGCTGAATAAACATGTGTGTAAATTGTAATTCGTATAATGCGCCTATCAAATTTCCCCCAAAAATTATTTCAAGTAAACATTATTTGTTCAATGTCGAATTAATCGAATTATAAATCACTCAGTATGCACGCAATTACAATACATAGAATATATAATATCTCTGAAATCCAAAATCTAAATGTCTAAACAATACCAAGCTCTGACGTAATGAACTTACATATGTATTCATGCGTAACTCAAATGGCACTGATTATTCAAGCGGTGAGACGGACAAAATAGGATTACATATTTTTTGTGTATAAATTCCTCTCGATTTCCAACCGGGTCAAAGATTTTAACAGTGACGTTTCGATGGCTTGCTCTGCCATCATCTTCAGACTGAAGTGTCAAATTCGGTGAGTGTAAGCATTTATATAGTCTGAGGCAAGTCTGTGCAAGCACAAACCGCCTGTGGTTGGCTAGATGTGGACGCGGGAGCGAGGGCGTCTCCCATTGGTCCAATTGCTTAGTCATGCTCTAGTCTCCCGTGGCTGCGGTCACGCGGCCCGTCTCCGCTGCATCTGGGGTCAATAAGTCAGCTATTGCCGAACATGCCTTGTTCACGGGCCATAAAATAGCTTTCGATAAGACGCGTATTCTGGACCGAGCTAATTGCTATTGGGATAGCGTTATTTTGGAGGCAATAAACATCAGGTCCAGTGAGAATTTACTGAATAGAGATTCTGGATTCCAATTGAGCCTGGGCCCCAGATATATATATATATATATATATATATATATATATATATATATAAGTCAAACAGTATGGGCAACCTTGTCTTATTCCTTTCTTGATTACGACTTCCTTGTCTTGGTGTTCTATTCTAAATACTGCTGCCTGTCTTCTGTATAAGCCTCTTTTCTCGATATTTTATATTAGTGCTCTCAAAATCCTTAATAGTATGTTCCAGTTCACATTATGAAACGCTTTTTCTAAATCTAGAAATGACATGCATGTAGGCTGGTTTTTCTTATCATATCTTCTAAAATTAGTCACAAAGTCAGTATTGCTTCTCTACATTCTTCTTCAAACCAAATTTATCTTCTCCTAAATCGCATTCTATTTGACGCTCCAATCTTCTATATACTATTTTCGCTAATATTTTCCATGCATGAGATAATCAAGTAATTGTCCTGAGCTGTTCACTTCTATCAACCCCGGTCCTCTTCGGAATGGGTATAATTATTTTTTTACTAAAATCTTCTGGTATTCTTCCTGTTTCATTGATTTCGCAAACTGTCATGAACAACCATAATATTGCTTCTTCGCCCGATGATCTTATCAACTTCGCTGAAATGTTACCAAGCGCTTTACAATTGCTCAGGTTTGTCAGCAACCCTGTCAAACTCTAGCCATAAAATTTTGTCCCCCAACTGTTAATCATCCGCCTCCTCCTCTTCTACTACATTTCCAGCGTGACACAACTCTTCTAAAATATTCTTCCATTTTTCTGCCTTTTTTTCTTTTCTTAGATTAACATAGTGTTTTTAATTTCCATAGAAGACTTAAATAAAGTCATTGTAAAAGTGATCACGTGCAACGAATCTTTTTAAACTTTTAGTACCTCGCCTTTATCAGATGATACAACAGAATGGTTATTATGAGAAGTTTTCAAAAATAATACGAGTAATTAAAATTTGTTTAGAAATTAAAAACGAAATATTTGGATCACATTTGGCGCCTGATATTGAAATATCACGGTCAAGCATTGACCGCAGTGAAATGTTCATTCCACAATGCGATTCAGTTTTATTAGGAAAACTGTGGTATAATTCAATGTAAACGTATAAATTTACTGCTTCAACGATTTTAGGTTTATGAGCCGTTAATTTCGCATTTGGTTAACTCAAACACTGAATTATTCATACGATATTTATCAAGCGCTGGAAAATAATTTTTATTCGCAAGGTCATTGCAGCAACTCCTGGTTCCTGATTTCTAAATTTTATCATAAATTCATAAATACGACGTGGAAGTCAACAGAAGGAAAAAAGTATTTTTAATGGATTAGTAGAGGGAAGAATTATTTTTTATCGCAGTTATAACAACATACCATTATTAATCAATACAACTTTTTATTAGTAAAGAAAATTCATGATTTTTTTTACCTCAGCTTCAAGCCGCCCACACAAAAACGTATACAAAAGCAGGTTATAGAAAATTTTAGCGACTTAAAAGCTCAATGTACAGTCTATGAACATTGTAGTAGTTTCAGAGTGTAGAAACTGGGCGCTAGTCCCTTTCTAATTAAAATTCAAGTCATTTGCATATGAGGGCGTTCTGAGACATTTACTGTGTTATAAATGCTATTTATACATTTTCGTGTCCCTCTTTTTGTGCAGTTCTCGTCGTTAAACCCTTCGAAGGACCGTGAGCCCGAACTGTGCGGTGCAACGTGATTCCTTTGAATTCAGATTGTGTGAAATTGTATAGAGAGCGTTTGAATTCGCTCATTTATATCTGCAAATACTCGTGTTCTTAGCGTGGAAATCAAATCTTTCGTACTGACTCCCATTACTGATTAAACAATTAGACATCTTCTTCGTTAATTAATATGATTCTGGAAAACTAATACTATGTTTAATATTGAATATCAATTCCCTTTTCAGCTTAAAAATATTTCTACGAATATAACGAGTCTCCAACAAATATATCACAATCAAAATGAATTTATTTAACAAGTCATTATGCTATTTATTTTGCGATAGTTATTGACACATCGACAGAATTGGAGCGAGGCAGCTTGCGGTCATTTTTTTTAGATTATTTAAGTAGTTCTAAAGCTGAAGTAATAAATGGTCAGAATAATATACAATAATTAGCTAGTTGCGTCACGTAGTTTTATTCATAAAACTGTAGTTGGGATCAAGTGTTCTTGTGTAAGATTTGTGGCAGCCTGTCAGACAGTACGCACTACACCTGGCATTTTTAACATTTCATCACTCTAACTAGTGAGTTTAACTCATAAAAACATATCTGACACTTAGACACGAAAGGTTATCATTTACGGGTACTAATAAGTATTCAGAACAACATAAATTTTATTTTTTACATGTAAAATTTTTTACCCGAGTCACAAATTTTAATTCAGATAACAAGGGATGTTGTCGTGCATCAACAAATTCAGATAGCTCTGCAATTATGTATTTCAGGACCCATGCTATATTACACTTTTTTCTTACCTGGATATGAGGTGTCTATTCCTGAAATTTTGCTGTCGAGGTTTGTTACATCCTGTATAAAGAGTGTTATAGTTATCAACATCATAATATCATTAGTTTGTATCGTATCGGCAGAAATTAGTTTAAATTATAATAATAAATAATATAAATATTGGTCAGGAATATTTAAAGTGAGACATATTATATATATATTTATCAAATATATTATATATATGCATTTGTAAAATTAATAAACATAATCAATAATATTTACTTTAAGCTGATATATCCTCGCAGAAAGTAGATATTTGAATGTTTATATAAATTTATTTAATATTCGAAATAACATTTTTATTTAACCATGCGCAACTATCATTCCGAAATTCATGTTTTACTGGAATACTTTAGTTACGAGCGACGCACGTATCCTGCCGGTTTTTGGTTGAGAGAATTTCCCGGAACATTGTTTAATGTAGTCTTTTCATCTCTTTACACGTCACAGTGTCTATCTGCCAGCATGAAACGTTCTATGTCTCGTGCTGAGTTTCGTAGCAGGCGGAACTCGGTTTTAGAGACCCAATACTTGGATGAAACAAATCAAACACATTTTAATTGAACTGTTACAATAATTATAATAATGACCCGCTTACAAATCCACATATAGATTAGGCCTATATCACTTAATAATTCAAATGACTTGCAATATTTCCATTAACATAAGCTGTATAAGATACAGTTTCAATAAAAACGTTTTGCGTTTTCAAGTATAAAATAGTATATAAACAACTTTGTTTTAAATACTGTACTCTAATATCACGACACACATTTGAATACAAAAGTTATTCTCCTTTGTTCACGGTAAGACTTAAAAATATGAACTTGTTGCTGCTTACTAACTTCCTTAAAACGATACAGCTGTTGGATCAAATGATTGGTTGAGAGGTAAATTAGAACTACATAAATTTACAGACAGTAACCCGAAAGATATATATATATATAACATGAAGTTACGGTTCGTGTTGAAAGGCTGTCTAGCACTACCCCCCACCCTTCCCAGGAAAGATTATTGGCGGGTACTTTGAGAAGAGCCGACAGAAAGTTTACATTGTCGTATTCTGCGAGGTGCGCACAAACTTGGAGAAGTCGACGGCCAAACATGGTGGAGTAATTTTAGTTAGAAGGTCGTGACGGGACGTGGTTGGAACAGAAAGCATTGGGTCTCGAAGAGACTACCAGAATTTATGATAGGGAGACGCCACACTTTTTATAATTTATATTGGACAGATCTCGGCTGGGCACGGCTGACCACGCCCTGAGGAATTTTGTTAAACTTGTTGCTCGAAATCAATAGACATATATATATTAAAAATTTTATTTGGTTATTTTACTAGGTAAAATTACCTGGCGCCCACATAACTTGGGGTTAGACGAGAAAACTGAGCAGTCGAGCGGAATATAATACTTCCAAACATTAGCACCGCCGAAGGTCGAGTGTTGCGTTACTGTAACTTAAATTTAACATTTTAAGGGTATTTATTACGTATAAATTTAAATTAAAAAAAGAATGCAAGTTAAAAATTGAATTAACATTTGAGTTAAAAGGAAAATATCTCTTTAGACACGTAATACTAGATGGAGCTAGTTTTACTCGGTATCTACGTTGTTAAAATGTTTTTTTCAACGTGGGATCCCCGTTGTGAAATGTCTGCATGTTGCTTCTTGGTAAATGAGTTTTTATTAGCATGACATGAATGATGTTCAGGTTCCTATTAAGTACAATCTTTGGAGTATTTCAATTACTTGTTACGTCACGATGACAATTTCATTCGAACCGGTCGTAAATCTTTTATACCCGAACAATTAAATAATGTGTAAAAAAAACTAACAACTCTTTAAAGATTTTTTTAAAATTCCGATTAATTAGTTTTATTTCCTAAGATAACTTACAATGAATTAATGAGGCAATAATTTTTGTAGCATAAAAAGCTTCGTGTTAAATATTTCACATACTGATTAAAATACAGATTAAATTATTTTTCTATGAATTATTAACGAACGATATGCTTCACTTTCATATTCAGATTTACTAGCAGTACATTTTCATTTATTCTGGTACACATTTCGTTGTTTCGTGTATGAAACGAAATTGTTTTATTTGTGGACTTGTTCCTTTGCTGACTTGTTTGGTGTCCTGATTCGACGAAATTCGTTGTTGACGCCTCGTGAATATGGAATTCTTTTAATCTTCTAAACAAATTTGAAGTAACTAGCTTTGATATGGAACGTCCATACATTTTGAAGGAACGTCACAGGGTTAGTGCTGTGTTGTGTTTAGTTCCATTACCAGTCCTCGGCTGCTGCATCCATTTGTTATGGAAACACACGCTCGCGCTTTGGCTCTTTGATCGCAGTCTGTTTGCATTCGCCTCCCGTTACCTTTTGTCTGCCTCTTCTGTTTGGTTATCCTACTACTCCAATGCACACGACTCGAAAATCCTCAGGGTCTCCATTCTATTTCCTGCCGTGCGTGGTTTCACATAATTTTTGGAAATCTTATTGGAGCCTACGTTTACAACCGACCTGGCGCTCGGATGCGAATTGGTAGATTTTCTTCACATATTTCCATAAAACCATATTGGGGAAAATTTGTATATTAAAGCCATAGACGAGTTCAATACATAAAATTACTATCAACCAAAAGTCCTTCACTACTATTTACATGTTTCTTTTATTACGAAAAACAAAATAGGAACAATATTATTTATAACACAATTATTCCATGCTTCCTTTTAAACAATCAAACTGTAATTTATACAATAATCATCAATTACAAAAACCTAGAAGCTTTTACCTTTACAGACCTAATCATCATCCCATGATTAGACTTGATGAATTTTTTTATTTTAAGTCGCATCAACAGCTATGGTCATTAACGATTAATTTACCATTTTTTTGGATCTTATTTTAATTGTATAGGTGAATCGTTTTGGGAAAACAAAGAAGCACACAAGTAGTAAAGCCCTTGCGAGGAGTAAAACCCGGGACATCTGTGGTACGAGCCAGTGGCTAGACCCCTGAGGCCGGCTGCTGAAAAATTGATGATGATCATTGTATAAATTACAGTCGGAATTTTTTAAAAAGGTGAACTGGAATAAAGGTGTTATAAATAATTTATTTATTTATTTTGAGTGGCTTCTGTGTAAATGTGTACAATTTCTTAATAAAAATGATATTTTTTATATAATCCCTAGTCCCCAGATTCAATATATAACTGCTAAATACAAAACTATACCTTTAGCTTGTGTGCATATTTAAATCGATAGTGTCTCTGATTGTAACAAAAAATAATTTCTGACAGAGAAAATATTTAAATTTTTTCTATATATACCTCTTATAATTTAACTTCATGATATTTCACAAGTGTCCATTTATTCTTATTATAGTAAATATTCATCGTTTTATGATAATTAAATTTGCATATTTTTGGGTAACAGGCCACATGAAGGCGACCCTGAAACAGGCAACTCCCCTTAAATAGCAAAGGAAGGTAATTTAAAATATGAAAAGCGGAAATGTGGAAGGTAGAGTACGGTAGCCAAGGGTTGACTAGTTCCCCCGGGCTATAGTTTAAGGATACTACCTAAAAGAGACGCAGAGAACATCCTAAAAAACATGCATCAGGTAGGTCGATTTATTTAGTACTATCCTCACGCCCTTCCGAATGACGGGAAATGAGAAGCGGGGCCGCAGCAATCCCTTCACAGTGTCCACCTGTTTTAGGAGGCAGTTGGCCGACTAGTAATGGGATCAGAGGACAACTCTTAGCGTATGCCAAAGATCTTCGACCCAAGTACATATACCTCCTAAAATAGTTGAAGGTGTCTGGGCATGTGAGAACATTGAAATTAGAGAGAAAAGAGGCTTCCCACAAGGTAAGCACCATAGTCACTCTGTGGAGAAATATATGAGGGTGATCCTGAAACAGTCAATTCCCCTTTAATAGCATAAGAAGGGAATTGAGAAAAGGGACCGTTTGGCTATCCGTTAAGAATGTTACCTGGTGATTCACCTGAAAGAGATGCAGGGAAAACCCTAGAAGGACTAGATCGGGCTCTTGAGTACTTATCTCATGCCCTTCCGAATGACGGGGAATGAATTTGCTGTATGGTCGCAGCATTCTCCTCTCCGTGCCTCAACTAGAATCAACGAACAACTACGATCGTATAATCAGGGTTGGCGACCCCCAGCACTTATTTGGCTTTACTTCTCGGTAAGCTTGGGAAGGCTGTTTTTAAATGAAGTACCAACATTTATTTTTTTAAATAACAACACTATTTTCCAGTTATTTTATTATCAATCATTATCGTTCACCTTACACTACTTCTTCACATAGTCTCCGCCGTTATCCGGACACTTGTATGCACTTAAACGTTCTAAATAATTGCACTTGAGTGTGTGTCAGGAATTCGAGAGATTTCTAAAATTTATTATATAAAAATTAAGTAGTATTAGATAAATTATAAGCAGGAGCTTCATTTGGTCAAAAGTACTGAAAATATGACATGTACAATAAATAATTAATTCAATAGAATTTCCATTGGGAAAAATAGAATCTGTAATAAGTGTGACGTATGGGTAATTTAATCGAGTAATCATTACAACCCATCGTTATTCCTCATGTATGCTATAGTCAGGAGAATAACCAATACGAGTGATTATCATAATATGCGTCGCGACGCAATTGGGCGTCGCCGCTGTGTTACGGTGGCACCGCGAAACTATTATATGAGTCACGTTTAGTCTAATAACAGGATGCAGGATAATCATAAATCATTTTTGATGCAATAATATATATTACAAAGTTCTTGTATAGTATATTGTTTCATTTTGCCTGTGTGAGTTTATTATAGACGTGTATCTTTATCTGTTCCGCGTTTATTATTTTTCAAACAGTCCTATCCGCATTATATTGGGACTTTAAATGTGTTCAATAGACCAACGATTTGACTTGGGGTGTCGAGGAAAAATTGTGATGTTTTAAGGGCGTCGGGAACCAAAAAGGTTTGAGGAGAACTCACTTATACAATTATATACGCCCTAAAGGTCATGGAAGCCGACAACATAGCAATCAGATTCCAGACATTTGGTCCACCTGTTCCGAACTTGAACTACTCACAATACTCCCACATGCAAAATATGACATGAAAGAAAATCTGAATACCCTTGATGTCCAGTCACCTGAAATGGACTAGAATAGAACAATAAACAGTCCACCTTGGAAATTGCATGACCTTCCCATGGACACATCTTGAAAACTCCTGGAATCCTTAAGGAAGAACAATTGCTGACCAACCTGGCAGCACTACTAACAAGAGTCAACGAAACTACTCCTATTTCCAATGACCCATGGAAATCAGCCATGCATTCTACCTGACTTACTACAGTTAATCTACACGGACTCAGCAACCACCAAGGAACTGGTCGGAATACTTGTGGCCACACAATACTGCATCAGCTTTCCAGATTCATCATACTTGCTGACTCTATGGTAGCACAATACATAATCCAAAAATGAGGGACAACACTACCAACAGAATCCGAGATAACACAATTGAACCTGTCAAGAACGTGTTGTGTTGATTCGAACGACCTGGTGGATATTCTAGCAAAACAGGCGATGGTACATCACCACCATTCCCCTGTGTACATTAGGCACGAATACATATAAAAAAGTCAGATTAAAACAGCTCATTAATCGTAAAAGGAAAAACAACGGAAACTTTGCCTATAAAATCAGCAATTAAGCGTCCTTGAAATATCAGCCCGACATTCCCAGAATACAATAAGTAGAATTTGAGCCCTAAACACTAATTTTACGTACTCTTACTTACTTTTTAAATCTCTTCAAGTAGCATGCATGGACTTCAACACTCCTCTAACGACTCAACAGATCATCTTCGAATGTAGCAACCTCGACAACGCCAGGGCTGAAATCATTGATCCACACTCAAGATTGGACCTCTGTAAACAACACAAACGCAATACAGCCTCGCTAATAACATACCTGATACAAAATATATTAAGAAGAAACAATGTACATATATATGTAGACATCACACAGACGAACGGAGTCTTGCAGGGAGATTCCCTCAGCCCCCTCCTCTTTAATATCGCCACTCACGACGTTGTGCAAACGAGAAGAGAGGAAACACTAGAAATAAAGATAAACATTTACGCCAATGATTTTGTAATTGGATCCAGCGACAGAAGCGAACTCCAAAAGGCAACATATGCACTAGAAAAATTGGCTGACCAAAACGAGCTTCGAATAAACGTGGATAAAACAGAATACTTTACATTTAGGAAAGAGGGTAAGATATCTCAAGAGTACAAAATTTTCCTGAAAGAAGAACCTCTAAAAATAGTAAACCATATAAAATACCTGGGAGTGACGATACAAACAACAACAGATTCGTTTAGGATTCACGTCAAGCAAAGAGCCACAGCTGCCATGAAAGCCATACATGAGATTAGAGAAATAACCAAGCTACCCCTCACAACGGCGATGCAAATATTCAGCGTCAAAATAGTTCCCATATGACTTACGGACTAGAACTGGTGTGGAACAAACTCCGCCCAAGGGACCTCAACATTACGTTCAGGCCCGCTTCTTGAAGGTGACCAAACACACGCTTTCCAGACTGGTGTACTTACTCGCTAGGGAACAATTCTTAATACAAGAACTCAGAATAAAATGCGACCTACCCTAAACTCTAAACTGGTAGAAGGCGCTCGACGAAAGAATAAGAAAGCGGGAGGCAATCTGGGAGGAATTCTTCAGCACGGAAGCCATGACGAAACGGCCGTGGACTGGAACAAACCAGAAACTACGCCCCTTCGTGACATCGCCGGCTGTCCACGGATACCACCACAAGATATGCAGCGAACCAGACGAGAGCTGTGTGAGCGACTTATGTAAAAACAAGTGCGACAGTTACCACTTCACAACATGCCAACATGGAAAAATTTCACTGTCCAAATTTTGCATAAGCTAAATGACTATCACTGCACAACCTGAGCGCATTATCATCATTATTAATAACACTTCCATTGTTCATGCGAACTAAAATTATGATGATAATAATAAATTTATAAAACAATTAACTTATTTTTCCAATAATTAAATGAAATACGTTAACGACTAGATACAGACAAAGATTTTATTTATATGAATCGACGTTTCATCATCATTTCCTTAGGAAATGTTCTACAGAAATTTTATGAACATCAAATTACTAAGATTTTGATGTTTTAATCATTTTTATTATACAATTTTTGTAGTAATATTGTCTGATGAAATCGCAAATATACTGATGAAACGTCAATACAACTATATAAATAAATGTCTGGTCATTAATTCATTTAATTTAATAATAATGCATAATTCACCTATATATTACCTTAGTTTTTGGCACAGGACGCACACAATTTTATTGAGTTTATTTCCTCAGGCACTGAAAAAATAAACATAACACAATTTAGAGAGATAATTAATCCATTTACTATCATTGTTGTCATTAAAATATTAAATACAGTATTGATGGTATATATTTCTAGGAGACGGAGAACACCTTGCAAAGTTTTAAATTATGAAATACCAACATGTTTGTGTAAAAAATACGTCTGCAATGTCAACACCACATTAAGGTTAAAAGCTTAATAATTTTTAGCCTCCGTCCCTTCTTACTTTGATCCTAAGACAAGCCCTCCATGCTGCACAAGCCTTTTCATTTCTACATAACTACCACAGCCTCCCTAATATGCTTAGTGTTTTCTACCCTTAGCTTCCAACTTCTGTTCTCACCCCACAAACTTGCTTCTAATGTTAATTTTACAAGACCCTACTGTCTGACAGCGTGACCTATTAGTTTATCGTTCTCTTGGTTCAAGCCCTCCAAATTGTTCTCTCTTCCCCTATTCACGATAATTGATAACGTTCTCATTACGTTTCGCGAAATAGAAACCGTATTTGACTGAATTTAGAACTAAACCGTAATTTAACAGAGTATAATGTTCTCGTAAAGGCCAATCAATATTAATTAATTTCCCTATTAGCAAATTACTTCTGTGTTGCTCCAGCGAGACGACTGTAATTAGTCGCAATGTTTGTATTCAGTTAGCTGGAATGGTCCAAGTTTCTCCATGGCCTTATTTACTTCCTCAGTCTGCCGAGGGTTACCGGACGTATCTATCGTTCAAAACATCCATAAAAATATAGTGATAGAATTTTATGTCTTAATATAAGTTACCATTGTTTATGTTATTAGTCTGTTCTGAAAATCAATGACAAATACGTTAAGAGAAGTATATTAAAGTACCCTGTAGATAAAAAGCGTTCGAAGTGGTTCGATTGCCACAAAAGCGAAGGTTGAGGAGGCGACGACAGCGAACACGTTCGAACAAGAAACTTTTCTGTTTCGATGAAGAGGAATGTCTGCAATTTCACTTTTACGAGGGAATGCTGAGGAGTGTAAGGCTTTGTACGGAATGCAATACTGTCCGGCACACTGGAGGACAGCCTCGTCACAGATTTCCAATATTTTTGAGTAATAACAGGAACGTCGAAACTCTCTTCCACATTATATATGGTTTTAGAATGTAATAATTCAATATGTAGCTGAATTTCATGCAATACTTTAATTTATTACAACACTTTAAAAAAAATTGAGTAATACACTTATACACTCATAATACGTTGCCATTTTATGAAGACTTTCGTCTATTCAAAACCCGGTGTTTGTGTTAAGACACTGAACTTCAATTTAATTCCTTCGTATCGGTATTTATGAATAAAATGTATATATAAAAATACATACAATTTGTCGGCCAACAAAATTAAAATTTATTTAATATATTTACCACGTTTCAGTCATATTTGCGGTCTTTATCAGGGAAATTTTAAATTGATATCATATATGCAAAGTGGATAATTTTGAGGCCGTAAAAGTCGCTGTATGGAGTCCACGACGCGAAATTTGTTGTATTTTTCATTTATTTACACTTAATAGTCAATTACTGATTTATTTAAAATGTAAGTATTGTATTGGTTTTCTTATTCTTACTCAAGCTTAAAAGTAGTTTCCAGTTATCAAATTATTCAATTCGTCAAAGCTGTACGTAACTAAAATATTTTCATTAAATTATTCCAATAAAGCCAGATCGATTTTATCTTTATTAGACGGTTGCTCTGTTCATAGTTGCAACAATAATACAGTCATTAGCGACTTATACAATTTTATAATCAAATATTTCAATACATACTTATAAATTTGCATTTCAATGTATAATAATAGTTTACATTTAGGTTACAAAACTTCTTTTATTCATTAACTTAATTGTACTTTAACGGGCTTTGTTCGCTCCCACAATTTATTTTAATGTACATTTCAAATTTCGATAACAGCAGCATAATAAATTCAAAAGATATATTTAAATGATTAAAAATTTTATTGGTAGTGTTTATTTTGTTTTTTACTTGCATAAATGGATACAAAATTTAATTACTTACATATTAGAACCCAACTCTAATTAAAATTAAATTATAAGAATCTGATTAAATAGGACCCTCTACCAGGCATTCGCATATTAGTGATGTAAGGCAAATCCTCGAACCATGTAGATCAGACTCTTGGTAGCATTTTTTGTTTGTTTTGGTTAACAGGCTACATGAGGGTGATCCTGAAATAGGCAACTCCCCTTTAATAGCATACGAAGGAAATTGAAAAGGGGGGATGCGGAAGGTAGAGCAAGGTAACCAAGGGTTTACCCGAGCTATGGTTTAAGGTACCTACGCGGTGTTTCACTTGAAGCGATACAGGGAAAACCTAGAAAACCGGCATCAGGTAGGTCGGGCATTGGGTACTATTCTCACGCCCTTCCGAATGACGGGAGAAGAGTTTGCTGTGGGGTCGCAGCATTCCCTTCTCCATGTCTCCACCAGTTTAAGGAGGCAGTTGGCCGACTGATCCAATGGGTTCAGCGGACAACTCTTGCCATATGCCCTAGGTCATCGACTCCAGTACATATACCTCCTAAAATAGGTGAAGGTGTCTCGGCAAAAAAAAACAGAGGGAGTGCGAGGCATTACCGACATAATCAGGTGAGCCTCGCAGTCACTATGGGGTGAAGCGCCTGCAAGAAAACTTCCGAATCTGGGGGGAAATACCTGCGAGAGAAAACTCCCATAGGAATCTTTCCTTGGTACTACGCGAGGGAGATCCTGAAACAGGCAACTCCCATTTAATAGCATAGGAAGGGAAATTAAAAGGGGGGGATGCAGAAGATAGAGCAAGGTAGCCAAGATTTGATTAGGGCCCCCGGACTGTAGTTTAAAGATCCTACCCGGCGTTTCACTTAACCTCGACCAATTGACATGGATTAAAGGTTGGAGAAGCTGTTAAACGACTACGAAATACTATATTTCTTAGGCAAGGTAAACAATTAACCCAGCTATTATTTCTTAAATTCAGTCTTAAAATGCGTCGCATTAATTATAGGACCCTGAGAGGTAATAACACCTCAGTAACGTGAACTATAAATATTAGGGATTAAATGACTATGACGCCCAATTTATTTACTTTAGCAGCTCATTGTAGTGGAACAAAGGCTTGGCTAAACTGACGCCGGAAGTCCGGAGCTGGCTCACAAAGCTGTATAACGTATTTAAGCAGAGGTAAAGATGCGTCGCCTCGTGATTGACGCTAACAAGAAAACATTAGCGCCCGTCTGCTCTGCGTCCACAATCGATCCCCAGCCACAAAGGCGAGGCCGCATTGTTCCCAGAAAAGCTGCAACCTGATGGTTTGATAAAATTTTTATATCCCTTCCTCTTCATGGGCGGAATTTTCAAGTGTATTTGCATCTCGTTGTGTTTACCATTGTCGAAGTTCTGTGTAAAGGGTATTGTGAGCTTATATGAACATGTGGGATTCGCGAGCCCTTGTAACAGTAAGAGTTTACTTTCAGGAGGTGAAACAGCAATCAAGTTTCAAATGAAAGTGAAATAACCTGCCACAACAAAAACAATAATTATTGAATGATAAGGTTGTGTGGTGTGCTTCGGATTCCGTTAGTAGTCAGAGAAAAAATTCACCCAAAGAGACCAGTTAAATCATATCTCAGCTGGTAAACTCATTAAATCGGTTACACCTTTTATTTAATATTCCGCTATGACTTAAACAATTTCAATAAACTCAAAGCGACTCTAATGAACGTGTAGCGACATGCATTGAAGTGCAAAGAACTTCAGTGGCTGACGCGCGGTGTGGCAGTTCTTTTACCGCAACAATGACTCTAAGTTTTTAGTAGTAGTCTGAGATAAGATGGATATGTGTAACATTGTACAAAAATGCGTGAGAGTTAAATAAAACGTTGTAGATATTATTGTGCGTAATTAATCACATAGCAATAAACGGTTTGTCTCCGTAAGCAACAGTAGAATATTAGATTTGGAGTTGCAACAACTATCTTTGTGGTATTAGCATCTTTAGTATTTAAATATATTGCTACATTCAATTTCAGCTCATCTGAAGTTGTTCGAAAGATTGGGCTATAATGCCATAGAACTTGGCCAGTGCGTGTAATTTTCACGATATAATCGTAATATTGAAAAATTTCTTCCAGTAATTAAATTTATAAATTGTCGTCCAACAATGAGACACAATTAATTAAATACTACCAAAATTCGCCATTGAATTTCATACTGATAAAACATTATTTTTTACAGTTGATGACTCTGTATGATCCTATTTATTCTTTATATTAATTTCCGATTGTCTATTTCTTTGAACTATTTTATGCAAATTCTAATTTTAATGTCACTTAAATAATTCGTATTAGTAATATGAAGTGATTTCCTTATAGTTACATTCGGAATCACATGACGCGGATAACAAAAATAGTTTAAAGCGGAATTGAGAGAAATGGGTTTATAATAAGTAACATTATTTGATTAAAATTTTATAATAAAAATATTTACGTCTTGACTACTTTCCTGTTCTGTAATAAATGCGCCAGTGGCTATTGATTCGTCTAACAGCATAATTCACCATGTATTTAACTTATGCTTGCTTTTTTAGTAGACAACGTGAATAAAAATTTCCCCACTTTGAGTGATGTCTTAAAAATTCGGCGTGTTTGGCTCCATAAAGCTTATCAACTCGCTGACATTTACAAAAAATTATACAACGTAAAGGACCATAAGTGTTTGATGGAAACATTAGTATTTTATGAATATAAAATGATTTGCTCCATAATATTTATTTGTATCCAGGATTATATTGTAACCCTCAAACAATTAAAAATGAAAAAATACATTTTTTAAATTTGTATTTAACTTTGTATACTGAGTGTTTTGTGATGACACTGGGTGTAGTAAAGATAGATTAATTGAGAGGGAAGGCGCCACTTGGCACTGCCCATTAATAACTCTAATTTATTTTTTCCCCATGAATTTATTTGTTACAGGTCGATAATGGAAACATGGAACCTCGTTCCATTTTGCTGTTTTGTTGAATGAATGGAGCTTCCAGAATTTATGCGATAAAGGGGTTGTTATGTCCAGACATTCTCTCCCTTTGGATTTATACATGTGAATGATCGTTGCTTTCATAGTGGATACGCCCAAGTAATTATGTATAGAAGAGTCTAATTGTGAGTCACAACAGTCTCTTGTATACGTCTGTTGTGACTTTCTGCAGCAGTGCCTCAATGTTCACAAGACAAATACCAAGATTAACAGCAAGATTAAGTATTTTTGTGTCCTGAGTCAAGGGAAATCCCAGGTCTGTTTCTAACGTAAGAACCATTTTAATATTTTCCCCTGCAACGATTTTAAACATACGCGATCTCATCATCCCTTCTGTTGGAAACCGGAGGCAGCTGTGAAGCGTCGTCACTTTGTATTTTCCTTTTGTTAAGGCGTTTAGAAATGTTCAAAACAAATGAGCGACACACTGACTGTGCAATCAGATCAAAATTTCCTTTCTTGAACACAAGGAAAAGTTCATATGCTGTTGTGTGAGGTGTACGGGGACGCAAGGAAAGTGAGGAAGTGAAAAAGTGCACAATGAGCCCGGTCACACTATGTCAGTCGAACTCAAGATCTGATCTCATCATTTGGCTGGGAAAAATTCGAGCCATAAGGCTCGGATTTGGCACCAAAGGATTTTCATCTGTTTCTTCACCTGAAGATATTCCTTGGTGGAAAACATTTCAAAGAGGATGTTGATGTGCAACAGGAAATGCAGAATCTGTTTTAATTACAGGCACCTTCCATTGACAAAGGCGTACAAAATCTGATTTCCCATGGAGAATTAAGGTAATAATTGATAATGAAATAATTGAAAATGTTGTTCTGTTACCTTTAAACTAAATATCTGTACTAATTTTAAAACATTCCTCGTGTTTGATTCTCTCCAACGATATATTTAACGTTCGGTCCCGATGACACGTGAAGATGGGATTGTAGACTCTGTTGTTCACAATATGAGTTGGTATGCTCTTGATTAGTTAATTATAAATTTTGGTCTTGCGTTTTTCTTCGTAGTGTGAATTTAACTACTATTAATTTTCAAGAATTCACTTTTAATAAAATATATTTCTTTTTTTCTATATTTTTCCACTTTATCTGACCATTTAGTTGTAATCGAACAGAATGAAACTACGGTTTACTCGATTAATTATCCCATCAAATATTCTATCACCGGTCAGTAGTTCAGGTTAAATGCACCAGTCATTTTTTCTTACTCTGAGTGACTTGGCATGAGTGTGTTCCATATGACTTCTCTACTACAGTGCTATTAAAATTGCAGTTGGGATTTCTGCCGATGCCATGAACACATAGTTTCAAATGGACTTCGTATTCAGACCACAGAAACAGCAGAATGCACAGCGATTGTCCGGCAACTCTTCTTGTCCCATCCGCCATTGTAAGGGTTCCAAGTCAAGTCCTTCGCGGAAGGAAACAGAAAACTGTCATCTAATCAGTGGCGCGTCATGACTTTTTAAAGTTATGTGCTATATCTCATCAATCAACCATTTTGTCGTAAGATTACCAATACTCGACGGAAAATATTCTGACCCGTCTACATACCACGTAGTCGAGTCAACTTGTTTGATGAAGGGAAAATCATTGTATCTCAATATATGACAATGTGATATTTTTGGAAGCATTATCTATTCCTTTATGTAAATGTTTAGTACGATATATAAATTATTCTTCTACTTAATGGCAACCTCCTGTGGCCTAGTGGCTGCCTCGCACCACAGAGGTCCTGGGCTTGAATGTTTGTGTTGTTTGAGAAATCAGACATGGATATAAGTTCCCCTAATCGTGCACAGTCGCTAATGACTTTG
This sequence comes from Eucriotettix oculatus, assembly GCA_034510155.1. NCBI lineage: Eukaryota > Metazoa > Arthropoda > Insecta > Orthoptera > Tetrigidae > Eucriotettix > Eucriotettix oculatus. The sequence continues at coordinate 51,635,587 of CM067376.1, read as the reverse complement.
CAGTTGACGTGACTACAAAACAAAAATTTGATTAGAAGATTTTATGAGAAAAAAAGCACCTTTCATAAATCAGAAAACTGATCAGTTCTTTTTTTCCTAACATACTAAGATTTGCACTCATAAATAGTAAATGATATATTCCGTTGTAACATTTCCAATGCCCTTTCTCGTTCCAACTTTCAGGATCAAAATTCGGAAACTTTTATGTGCCTCTCTACGAAACTGGTTTAAAATTCCCTGTGTGCATGTCATCATATTTCCTCCAACAAGAATGGCGCAACGCGCTGCCATCTCTAAGACGTTCCTTTCTTAATAACCACATTTTAAAATTTTTCTGTAGAACAATTGCCTAGACCTATCTACTGCATGCCTTTGATTTAAAATGCAATTAATAGATAATTTGATCATTATTGGACCCACCCAAGCATTAATTTTAAAGTAATGGGATTGAAGCTATAATAAACGGCGTAAACTATAATGAGATAGAAATTAACCACGCCTGGAGGATTATTTTTCCAATTATATTTGTAAAAATATTATGGAAAGTGGAATAGATTGCTCATAAGTTTAAAAATATTTCAAAAGTAGTTTGATGATATAAATATTTAAATTAAACATATAAAGTGCATTGTTCAGTCTTACAATTTATTTATCGACTTTTTAATTTTCCATTGCTGAAAACGTTAAAGATTTATTCTGTACATTTCATTTTCCTAGTGCAAATAAATACTGTGTTGCTTCAAAGTTACGCAACTGAGCCATGTTAACGGGCCGTAGGGATAGCTTTGGTAATGAGCGTCATATATGTCACATTCGTACGTTAACTGCTGATAATTCCGTGATTAACGAAGCCATATCGATTTTACTCTGATACTCAAGCCGCATTGTTCAGGGGCAGTGCAGAAACCCTCAGAGCAGACCTGCTATGTGAATGTGGTCCGATATTTTCCAACTAGCGCAACGAATTAAAAGACCATTAACCTTTATTTTTCACGTCAGTCATTTAAGTGAAAGCCAATATACAATTAATAAATTCGAAGCTGTGCCAATAAATGTTTTTCACGCGAGACTCACGTGAGCTGACCGCAATAATTGACATGCAATGGTTTCCTCATAAACACAAATAAATTAATTAATTAAACGACCATTATAACAGACATTAAAATTAAAAAAAATTATTCGACAACGTTTCCGTACATTATTATACTCTCAACATGTTGGAATGACAATATAATTGATCAGCTACATAACGTTTCTATATTGCGAACTAATTCTCCATCACATAAATCTCATTTGTATAAGTTCTTTTACTTATACATAACATGACTATTCAGCTTGGTCAATAAGGTAAAGAAAAAAGTGCAAAATTCCTAGGGGTCAAGGAAACAATTTTTTTTGAGTTAACAGGTTACATGAGGGTGATCCTGAAACAGGCAACTCTCCTTTAATAGCATAAGAAGGGAATTGAAAAGGGGGGATGCGGAAGGTAGAGCAAGGTAGCCAAGGGTTGACTAGGGCCCCCGGGCTATGGTTTAAGGATCCTACCCGGTGTTTCACCTAAGGAGATGCAGAGAAAGCCCAGAAAACCTGCATCAGGTAGGTCGGGCATTGGTTACTATTCTCACGCCTTTCCGAATGACGGGAGATGAATTTGCCATGGGGTCGCAGCATTCCCTTTTCCATGTCTCCAGCAGCTTCAGGAGGAAGTTGGCCAACTGATCCAATGGGATCAGCAGACAACTCTTGCCATATGCCCAAGGTCTTTGACCCCCGTACATATACCTCCTAAAATAGGTTAAAGTGTCTCGGCATGTGAGAACTTTGATAAGAAAAACCCAGAGAGAGTGCGAGGCATTCCTGACATAATCAGGTGAGCCCCGCATTAACTCTGGAGTGAAGCGCCTGCGAGAAAACTCCAGCAGCGCCTTCCCCATTAAAGGGAACAATACAACATCTCAACTTTTATATAACAATTTAATACAAAAATACCTTATTAATTAATAATTATTAACTAAATATGCGAGTTAACTAAAATGAGAAAAAAAACATGTTAATAAGTTTTACTTTATACAGCAGAAATTAGTAAAGTTCCATTGAAACATAACATGAGCAATTGTTGAGTACATAAAAGTTAGGAAACGTTGTTAAAAAATTATTCTTTGAATTTCAATGGTAGAATTTATTTGACCAGTGAAATAAACGAATAAGACGGCCGAAATGATATAGTAACAATGCGTGCTTTCGGCAGTTAAATTTTAACAATGGAGGAGATTATTTAAAGCGTGAAACTTCTACAACAAAAGAGTGTAGTAAATTTTGTTCGAATTATTCGCGTCATTTTTAACATTGATTGCATGAGGGTTGCACCTGATATACAACATTTCACTCACAATTCTCGAGAAGTAATTATTTTCTTCGTCTAAAATTTCCACATTTTGCCAATCGAAATTGTGACTATTAATATGTATGTGTTTGGACACAACTGTGTACTTTTGAATGTCTGTAAATTCAATAATCTTTTCGGCTGAGGGAGTCAAGGATTAAATAGGATGTATTGCTAAATTTGAAAGTTTTTTAACCATGTTTTTATATATAAATTTAAAAATTGTAACATAGAACTTATATTTAATTTATTGTAATATTATGTTTGTAGTAAGCCTGAGGAAGTTTCAAAAGGAGATGAAACGTCGCTTTTGTGAATAAATAGTGATATATTTAATGGCGACTTTTTGGCCGTCTTTATTTATTAAATACATTAAATTGTAATTTCGATTACTTGTGTTGAATGTCTATGCTTACCAAATAATTGTTAACATTTTACAGATGAATGTGGACTCGTATTTTTAAAGATTGTGTCTTATATAAATGACAACGAAGAAATAAAATATTTGCTCCTTTGAGAAATTTGTGTACTGTTGTATTAGTTTTGATACATTTTGAAGTGATTGGAGAATATAGTCTTGTTAGTCTTAAATATCAGTGAAGTAATCATAATTCTGGTTGGAAATATTAAAACATTTTAAATAAAGAATAAAAATAATATTCCAGATTTATGAGTGAAATTTTGCTCATCAGACATAATAATTCGACTACCAATTTCGTAATGCTACCAATAATTTACATAGATTTAATGTTTCCTTGTTATCATAAATATATCTTTAGTTGTATTTTTTTCCATTATTAATTTCAAACTTAAAGAATACGCCCAAAATCTGTGCGACATTTACGTTTCAATGTGTGTACAATACTCACATTTGGAATTTTCCTGACATAAATTGAGTGTACTTACCATATATTTTCTTACAATTGCATTATTAATATTATTTTTATAAACCCTGTTTTCTATTAATAGTTTAATGTCGCATTAACTGCTAAGGTCTTTAGCGACAACACATACAATGTACAAAAATTTAACTAAATTTACCTGAAACAGGAAAAATATGGGTTCAGTAACTGTGATCTGGAGGGAAGACGAACCGGGAAGATGTTGGAACCTGCATTATGCCGACACGGTAATTACCGCTATGACTCTTCACTAATTTTCTGTTTTCTGCCAGGTCCGAGCAGATTTTTGTGCTTAACGTTCTGCTCTATGAGAAGGCCCATAAATGTAACCTTGACGTAGGAGTTAAAATTGTTACTTTTAAGAATTTAATGTAAATCATTTTTGTAAATATATATGTAATTTTTTATTGACAAAAGAAGAGCCAGCACAAATATCTAAACATTAATAATTGTAATTCTTAATGTAAATATGTTTTTTTTGTTAAAGTAAATTGTTTTCTTGTTTTATTATCTTATCATTATTTAATTATTAATTAATATGCCCCCTTTATTCATTTCAGTCTTTTCTTTGTGGATTGCTAGATGCTATCTTCCTCTTGGGCTATTTTGTGTTTTTCCAGCTCCGTTTCTGTAAGACGAATGTAAACACTACTGACTCTAGCACTCGTGTTGTCTACTCGACGACCAGAACTCAAATCACCCTGTGTTGGCTATGCCTCGTCCATATGGGAAACAACAGTCAAAATCCATTCAGCCAAAATTCAAACCAAACAAAACATAATCCTACGCACCATTACAAACTCTCCCTGGCATCCTAGAAATTCCGTCAGCTCCATAACATCAAACTTCCCAAAGTAATCTCCGTAATCTCCAAATCCATAACCTCCCTAATTAAAACCGCCCTCAACCAGCCAAACCCACGATCCAGCAATTCCATATAGCAATCCTCCTCCACATCCCCGCTTCCATCGCCTCAAAAGAAAACTCTCAATTGACCTCATCCTTCCTACTGATCATTCAGGCACACCATAACTCACATTATCATCATACCTGCAGACCACATCCTCTCATATCCTCCAATAATCAGTTCACCGCCTGTCTACCCTCACCCACTCACGTCGTATGCCTCTCAGCTACTCACAAAAATAAATAAATAAACCAAACCCATTCTGCTAAAATAGGTTAATCAATGGATTAACCTACCCCACAAGCCGACATGTTAATTATATGCATTATTTTAATCTTTTTTGACTGTTAAATGTATATAATGTATCATTATTGTAACCAACTAAAAATCAAATCCATAAAAGTTTTTATATAAATAATAATAAAAAAACCTGTTTTGTTTGGATTTACATAAATGTTCACATGCACCGGAAGAGGTTCTCAAGTAGGAACGATGTCCTGGAATGACCGAAATTTTTTTCCAACAGCCAGGACATAAAGACCTTTAAAGGTATAAAATGGGTGTGATGGCACGTCTGCGATACGGTTGACGTGACAATACTTCACGTTCCCTCAACGTTGTCGTGATGTATGACCACATTTCTGTTGGCCTAATTTTCATTTCTTGGCCCAAAAAGTACAATAGCAACTAATAATGAACTCCATTTGTCGTTCTCCTATAAAGCTAGTCAATAAGGATAATTACTTGTGCACCAAAAACACTAAAAAAGTGGCAATTTTTTTTTGAACCGATATCGTATCCTTTACCGATTAGGCTGGCAAAATACTATTGTTCCGACTGTTTTGTCACTGGAATTTAGTAATAGAACCTAGCTTCATCGACAAAGATACACGATACGATTTTGACGAAACAGCGCGAAACCAGGAACTGTTCCAACCACAAGATTATTATTCATTCTCATCTGCCAGTGAGAAAATGCATCACAAATCTTGCCGATATTTTGACATGCAATATTTTGTTCAAAATTGATATCACCGCTCGACTGGATATAACATCAGAATACTCGCAACCGTTGAATCTAAACAACGATCACTTCTTAAAAATCGGAGTCATCTTTTTGATTTTCAAATTACTTTTCAGTTTGTGCTAGAAAAATCAGTTGTCTTCTGAAGACTGTTTTCCTAGTAGATGGAATATGTGCAATACACTTTACATTTCCAGATTGAAGTATAATTTCAAGTTTTGCAGAAATTCCTCTATTACTATTCCTAGATAAAAAAGGAGTAGATCCTCTTAATCAACTATTCCCCTCCCCCTGCTCTCTTCCTCTCACTCTCTCCTACACAACCCCTCACTTTCCCTCCCGTCACTCCTCCCCTCTCTTTCCCTCTACCACCCCTCCCCCTCTCACTGTGCATCTGATATAACGTCACGTTGAGAGAGTATTAATGATACAGTAGAAGAAAACTTGAAAGCCACCCTAGAATGGACAAATCGAATAGGAATTTTGAAAATGAATTTCTTTGAAACTAACACCAGAAAAATCTTGTTTTTCTTAAAGTTAGTAAATTACGGTAAGATTACTACCTCTAATGTGTTTAAGAATAATGATAGAACGTATCACAATAATTTTTATGGTTTAATTTCATTATTCGTTACGAGCTCCTAAACCACATTCGCATACTTATTACAAGTGAACATTTCGTTGCAACTTTAAGCTCTTCTAAAAGAATATTTCCGTATGATTTTAATCTATATTAAGATTACTCCATTTCAAAGTGAAGAACTTACTTTTATAATTTAATATTATAAAAATTATTTCGGTCCTGACTGTTACGGTACCTAGAGGAAATTTCAATAATATTTACTTATGAAGTGTAGCGTAAAGTGCTCTGTGCATTTACAGATTTATTTATGTTTTCTCTTATATTCTTACATGTGTATATATTTGTTTTATGTATTTTAAGAAAAATCGTCTGCTTTCGACTAAACGAAAATTCAGAATATTCCTATTTTATTAAACCTCGGTTAGGCGCGCCAGGTTCTGTGTACCTATGCCTACTAAGTTCTTTTTTATTTGGAAAGCCAGATGAGGTACTGGGCTGAACTTTTATGACATACCAAAAGGACGTGTTTTCAATAGTCTGCCAATGTCACATTCCAGAAGAGGCAATAGTTTCTAGGAAATTGACGAGAGAATGAGAAAGAACCACAGCGTAGGCCCAGGGGCCTACTACGCCCACTCTTGCCTTACTTGCTGTAGTACACCTATTTGCTGTAGTGCGTTGTGATTATTGAGTTATTTTAGTAGAAATCATTGTCTAATATTCATGTTTAGTGTATAAATATTTATTTACAATTACTAATGTGGTTTTCTCCTTCATAACATTTTTTGAGAATGAACAGTTTTGCAATATGAGTAAAAAAAACCTTATCACTTGAATAATTCTCAAATATAGGAGAGATTCATCTTATTTTAGCGGGCGATATCTGCGGCTAAAATGTTGTGCCTGAAGAGGAAATTGAAGAATCGTCGGATGAATCGGAAACTTAAGATTGCGAAGAGGCAGCAACAAGCGAATTACCAAGAAATTAGAGCAAACACTGTGAATCATGCTACAAAGAAACTAAGAAACAATATAAAACTCAATATTGCCGTGAAGAGTGCAGTAAATGTTTGTGTTCGGAATTATATACTTCGGTAATAATCCAAGAATGTTTTGACGAATCTTAAAAAACGATTAACATAAGGCTCAATAATTGACTTATTTTTAAAAAAACTTTAATTCCTTACTTCATAATAGTTATGTATATAAAAATTGATGGGTTTTCGTTTATATGTTTTTCAATGGATCACAACCTAAAAGTTAAATTAAAATTTAATAATATAAAGTTATAACTCAATTTTTGATCGTCTATCTCTTGAACACGCTTGAGTGGTTGATATTTCAGTCCTATAACTGATGTTTGGTTTCCAGAATAGGGTTTCAATAATTTTATGAGACATAAAATAGCAAATGTAAACTTACAATTTTACAATTAGTAGAATTTCATTTTACAGGTTTAAGTAATCTAAACTTTCAATGGATTTGTGAATTTTGGATATATATGTGTACAAAAGTATATATGTAAATTATCTGAAGGTAAATTGATATTACTTGGTTCATATTAGTGTTCAGGAATGTAAAAGTCAATCCGAAGGTCCGCTGGACCTAGCGCGCCTAACAGAGGGTTAAAAGATTTTAATTTTAGCGAGGTAGAAAATTGTAATTGGATGTACTGACCCCAGAGTGGAGACCCAAACCTGCCTGGCGCTAAGAGCAAAAATTTGGAAAAGAGCCGCTAAATAATTGAGCGTATCTGTCGACCGTAAGTCAAACATCAACAAGGATTTTGGTTAGAGAAAGGAGATCGCAGAAGAAAAATTCAGTCTAGTCCTGAAACCGTGAACGGATAGTATAATCTTCTCCGTAGCAGAAAAGTTAACCATCTTGGAAACGTGAAACGGAATGAAGGAGTCAATCTTCTCTGCGACGCAGTAAACTTAAAACAGTCAATCCTACCATATCATATACGCACTCCTGCTTCGTCACTTGGCGAATTTCTGTGACTCGCCTGGCCAAGAAACACCACAGATAAGAGCCATTATATCGTCGGACAGAAATCTAAGCTGGGTAAAATACACAAATTTCCATACCCCCCCCCCTCCGTGGCTATAGACTGAGTGCTTTTCTTTCGGTGTCCCCTCATTTCAACCGTTGCCCCCCAAAAAGTCCTAATGAATCAATAAATCAATTTGTTCCTATCCGGAGCGAACTCAATAAATTTACTCTATATTTAAAATCATTTCTTTCGTTTCCTTTAAGCATCACCATAATTAATTAATAATTTGATAATATAATCAGTATAGTTTACTTATAACTTAAATTAACATTCCTTTCCCTAGTGTATTAATCCCATTAATGCCAAAGTCAAGAAACCCAACACAGTACAGGTCCTAAAACCTTGGGGACGAAACGTTTTATTTTAAATTATTTTTTAATTTCTGACCGTTGGTCATTCATTGCATTTTAATAATAATAATACGTTCTGATAAACTAATCACCAGAATATCTGCCTCATTTTCACGTGAATGCCCTGAGAGTCTCCCATTAATTATATGTTGAAACACTTTAATGGCCAGTTGGAAGAAGAAACGCCTGTTATTTAAAGTTTTCCTCGTAAACAGGAAAATTCCACAAATGATTATTAATGAATTATTTAGTCTTCAACTAAGCAGTGTTTATATTGCCAAGTCCACCTCAATTTTAGTCTTACATTTTTTTCTTTTTTTTTCGGTAGGCCGGATATCCTTCCCGTGAATGAATAGGAGAAATAACGAGAGGGAAACGACCGTCCCCTGTGGGACGCCAGAAGTCGCAACTTCTACTTCCGATGCTTCTTACCCTGAGGGAGCGTCCTCCCAAAAATTACTGCGCCTGGTTGTGTATTGGAGGGCAAGCCGGAGGTTTCTGGGGTTTCCCGTAAAGTACATCTTTATTAGGTGCGGTGCTCTGTGCTGAATGGACTAGTTAGTTGTCCAGCCCCAGAGCTCCTCGCACTGCCTACTAATTTGCTTTCTACAGACGGAGACCATTGCACTTCCGTAATTCCGAGTTGTAATTGCCACTCCCACATTGCGGTGACTGTATTATTTACTGGCCTCTAAACATACTAATTGACAAGTGTTTAAACAAATAGAACTAACAAGAAACTAAATTAAAATGAATCAGTCTATACGTGACAACGCTCATTTTGTAAGATATTAATACTGAATACAAATGTTTATTTAAAGTTCAATACGAAAATTTTAACTACGATTTGCCCATGAAATTATACTGATTACATAAATTTATGTAATATACCTGTTTGTATTCTAAATAATAATAATAATATTATGATTAATCAATTATTCTATTTTCTTAATAAGTCAATGAAGCGTAGTGTTTCAGTTTAAAAGTAGGTATGTATTTCTAAGTTACATTAAAACTGAGAAACGTAAGTTTTTCTTCCTCTCATCAAATCAGAATTATTTATGTTTCTGAAAGGGAAGTTTGTTACAGCATTAAAAGGACAATATTATTTCTCAAAAACTGAATTATATGACCTTAAGTAATTTTCAAGTAATTGAAATAAATCCAAATTCATCAGAAAAATATTTTATTACTATTTTATTAATAAAATTACAATTACGATGTTTCGTTCATCTTTGTGGACTTCATCAGGTAAAAAGATAAACAAATTTTTAAAACGTAATATTAATAATATTCACGTAAAATATATTTTTCAATAAAAAATAAATATGCGACAGACTTAAATTTTTAAATAGAAATAAACGATTACATAATTTGGGTGATTTAGCGTTGTGGACTTTGTCCTGCGCTGGTTGAGGACGAAATAATTTATAACAATGAACCAGTCCTGTACGCCGTTAAATTTTAACATTCATTCATAATAAAACAAAGTTATTTAAAACTTCTTCAATATTGTTTTGTAGATGCCTATCTTGAAATATTTATCATTTAAATTGTCATAAATGCCTTGGCATACTCCGGAAACAATTCTTCCAGCTGTAATACTCATTTACGAGTGTTGAACAAGTTTCCAAATCATTTTTCGATCCATCTATTTATTTTACCCGACACTCATTTTCTTTATTTTCCGTTTTTGCGCAATCATATATGAATTATGAAAGCTAAACTTGACATGAATCCTTTTTGCAAAAATAAAAGCAAAGCGATCAAGTCACTCAACTTACTGCGCGTTGGCTCTCAAGTCGTCGCGCAACTGTCCTGGCCTCGAGACTGCAGTGATGGCCGAGACAAATGTAGAAACTCTCTCGAGATTTTGTCTCAAGTGGACACTTGTTTATACAAGTAAAAGCAAAGTAAGTCATTTTTCCCGGAATTGCACAAACAGACTAAGAGTTATTAAGTGTTCTAAGGTTTCCCCCTAGACGTTCCTCAACCATTCATCCTATTGCCGTGAATTTTGTGTGTTTATCGCTGTCCATTCCAAAAAGAATTCTGTCGATCTGTTGAAGATTTAGGATCCTTTCTTCCGTTCAACGTCAATCACGTTCTCTGCGACCTCATGTTTGTCCCTTATAAATTCCTATACCATTCATCCAATTGCCATGAAATTTGGTATATTGTAGTTCTCTATCCAAAAATGTGTTTATGTTGATTTTTCCTTCCCTCTTTGTGGCCAAAGAATGTCCTAAACCTAAAGACACGTAGACTTTGAAAATTGATAGATTGATGGCCTATGAAACGAGATAATTAAATTTCCGTTTAGCGTGAAATAACTCGAAAGTTTAACTAAGGTTCAATTTATGTAATGATACTTTTTAATTGGTTAAAAATAATGCAATATGTTTTATGGAATTACGACTTGGGCGCTCAAGACGGATTTTTCTGTAACTATGTCACTAGGCCCCTATTTTATTTTTCGTAGACCTGTATATCTAAACATAAGTTTTGAGTTCCTACCTTCCCCCGATTCAGGCGTAAAAAAGACCAGGGTAGTACGCACCAAATTTTATTTTCTGTAAATGTATAGCGGAAGTTGGGGCGTAACGGGACCCATATTGTTTAACAATTTTTATAAAATTATGGAAAAAGAAAAATTACTTCATGAAACTATAAAACAATAGTTAATTCTACTATTTAGTTAATCTAATATCAATATAACTTAAAACAACTAATTTAGATTTTTTTATTAATTTTTAAGAACAACAAAATATAATTTAAGAAAACTATTAAAATGTTTTGTGTTTATTTTGCGTATTGTTGTTCACTTTATCTTTTTTCCTTTCGCAAAGAGATTTTTTTGAAGCTGCATAGTTTTTGCTAACATTTTTCCTTCTTTCTGTTTCTTTTCTGTCTTCATCTATTCTTTTTGGCAACAGCATCCTATAGGTTAGTCTGCCAGATTTTACTTTTTTCCTAGAGAAACACATAATATTTTGCCTCGGACAATAGTATCCCTTTACCCCACTCACGCTAGTTTCAATTTAAGGTTTTTCACCCAGCCTTAATACAAGAATATTTTAGCCTTATACGCAACTTATATGCAGCTAACGGTACCTAGTTTATGAATATATACCATTAGATAGTTAAAAGTGAGGAGTTTTATAGATTACCTTCTGCCGAAATGCTGCAAAAATTATTAAGTAACAAATGTAATATGCCAAAACAAGAGTTCATACACAGATTCAGTCAGAACGATCAAGTTGGCAGCCAGGATTTTTTCCTTGATCAGTTACAGTGTTCCAGCCCTATTTACAAACCTCCAGCACTATCTATTAAAAACTAATAGGGTATCCCGTTCTACACCGCAATCCCGTTCCGCCCCGACTTCCCCTATATATATCTACACACATTAAGAGATAAATCAAGTATCTTCTTATAAATATAATTGACTGTTTCTGTTTTTTTCTGTACGTAAGTGCTTATTTAACTTATCAGCAGTTTTCTTGAACTGAGGTACTCAGGTAAGTTTTCAAAAATGTGATGCCCTCGTTGATGGTTCAATCACATGTTGACAAACACTTTGTGTCGAATTAAATAGTGTCGCGAGCTAATATTCCCAGTCATTAGCATGCTTTCGTATGGCCTTTGTTTCCTCTCCATTGTCGCCAATATTCACTTTAGTTGTCAAAAACAATCTGCTCGGGCTTTTGGCGCTGCGGAATCAAAATACGGGAGACAGCATTTGAGTCAGAGGCAATAAACACCAGACTCAACGTCGCACCTTAGGTGTTCCCAATTTTGGTGAGAATTGGCATCGGCTGGTGTGTTTTCCCCATGAATGTTATTGGTCAATATCCATCCCTTCAACCTGAGTAATATGAACCAAAGAAGTGGGGAATAGATTTTAAAAAGGCTGGCAGAGAGATTTTGTGGAGGGATTGTGCGTGAGTGGTGAGCTGAGATTAAAACAGATCGATTTTAGAAATAGATTTACTCATTTTTGGAGAGGAGAGTTGGACAGATTGTTCGAGAGGGGTGAGACGGGAAGATGGTGAGAGATTCTGAGAAAGGTTGCTGTTGTCGGTGGTTGGAATTGTGGCAAGATTTGAAATTGAGATTTTGAAATTCTTCGTGAATCAGGAAAAATAACATCGACGGCGGCTTTGATCGCGAGAGAGATGATGAGCCTATTAGGAGGAGAAATGAGCTAGAACATGCACTAATCCGACAGGGTAATTACTCCTGTGACTCATGGCTAATTTTCTGTTTCTGCCAGATCCGAGTAGTTTTGTGTTTAACATTCTGTTCTATGAGAAGGCCCATAAATGCGACCCTGAGGTTAGAGATTGAATTGTTTAAGTTTAAGGAAATCAGAGGTACCATGTTTGTAAATAAGTAGGTAGTTATAATTGACGAAATAAAAGCCGCCATAACAATAGAAATATCAAAATTGTAATTATTAATGTAAATATGTTTATTGATTAAGTAAATTATTTTCTTATTTTCATTAAAAATTTTATTATTAATATAATAATATTCGCTATATTCGTTACAAAGTAATTGTTAACGATTAACATTTCCCTGCGTCGCTTCATTTCTATTGGAACCGAAGTCTAGAATCTCTTTTATTAGTATGTATGTATTTATTTATTTAATCTACAAATGGGCAGATGCCCGGTGGCAGAAACATAGGACTTAAACAACAATTAATAATCTGGTCGTAAGGACCATATTTAAACTAATTAAATGTATAATTATATTCAATATAAATAAATAAGTGTGGAATCATATTATTAGAAGATGAATTTTTAAAAAGAATAATATATTTTTGCCTGAAAAAAACAACAACACTGGAAATATATTTCATTGTAGTATATTTTCAGAGATTTCGCAGCACTGATCACTTCACTACACTGCACTGCACTACACTGAACTTAGATTAAGTCTAAATTTTCTTTCTGTTAAAGGAAATTCCCCAAACACTCCTGAAGGTAGATTGTTCCAGTCATTAATTATCCTATTTAGGATTGAGTATTTTCCAACGTCTGTTTTTTGGTGTCTTGCTTGCAATGTAAACAAGTGATCACTCCTCCCGTTACGAGTCGATTCTTTAATTCTATCTCGGATCCCCTGCCAAGGTTTTCGACCTGCAAAGGCTCTGAAGAGAATGTGTAGCCTAGCTCTTTCTCTTCTTGTCTGTAGCGTATCCCACCCTAGTCGCTTTACCTTTTCGTTCCCATGCCCAGGTCCTATTTGTACGAATTTTGCGGCCCTTCTTTGCACCATTTCTAAGGATTCTATTTGACCTATCCTGTACGGATCCATATTCCATAAGTGAGCGTACTAATGACAAATACGCCTTCTCTTTAGATTTCGCATTCCCCTACTACAAAACAATTCCATTACAATTTTTATAAAACCTTTTTACTGACTGTTGTATTAAACCCTATAAGATACTTCTCTGAGAGAATAATTAGGCTATCCGCGTAAGTATTTGCTGAATCTTCCGGCTCAGGATGGACCGATGTAGGTTAATAAACTAAGCAGACAGCAGCAGGCTGTGCACACAGCTGGGTGTTTGCACGAACTGATGTATTATTTGCGACTGTGTGCCAGCTTTTCGCTGGCGTCGCGCAGGTATTTCACCGAGATACAGCGAGGTTGTATGATAGAGCACGCTTCACTGTTCGTACATTAGAAGCTGATTAGCCCCACAGTACGTTTTGATTATTTGCTTGAGCATCTGGAACATTGCAGCTTGTAATAAGTTGTGCATTGCAAACATACGATGTTTTCGAATACAATTCTTTAATCAGCAAACTGAAGAACTGAAATGAAAGAAACGGTTGAACGATGACACACACGATTATGTTATGTTTAATTTAATTCTCACAAAATAAGTATCCTAACATTATCGACAGCATTAAATTAATTGAGACGAAAACCTTTCGACTTAAAATTACTTAATCATATGGCACATGTTATAATATGGCAATTTACTTTTCTACCATGTAATTTTAAAGGGAGTCGGAGGACCTAATGTTGCCAATTTTAAAATAGTAGTTTTAGCTACTTATTTCTCAAAAAGTGTTACAGACTTGAAATTGTGACAGCTCATGTTTTCACCTTATGAAATGCGTGTGGAAGAAGGATAAATTATTTGAATTACTATTTATCGTCTTGATAAATGAATTAATCATTCTAATTAACATTTTTCTGTTTCCACACACAAACCATAAGGTTAAATATAAACTGCAAATTTTCACTGCTTTAACTATAACGGTTTCCGAGAAAAAATGTACCTAAATAACTCTATTTTAATATTGGGACTCTCATTAGGACTGCTAATATCTAAATGATTCCTAATTTTATTGAAAACAGTTTATGTGCCCTTACGTATTGGAAACACGTCCTAGTGTAAGGAAAACGACAGGAAATCTGTGAACTCTACTATGCCGTTTAATTAAACATTATTTAGATTAATAAGGAACGTTGTTTTTATCCATGTTTATAGAAATAAACTTGAAGTTACGGCTCCGTCCCGCGAGATTGGCTGCTGTCGGCTTCGTTTGAGATTCGTCGACAGAGGATCGCATTGTTGAGTTGGCGCTGCGAGCCAGGGCAAGAACACGGAAATCTAAAGGAGTCATGGACGAACCATGACGCCAGAAATCGCGACCGTATGTGTAGGTATTGGGTCACGAACCTAATTTCAGAATGGTGGTAGTGAGACGCCACGCAGATATGTGCTATAAGCCAGACGACAAGGCGCGGCGGAGTACGGAGGGTATATTGTATTAATACGCCCTGAGGAATTTTGTTTATCTTATTGCTCGAATATATGGTCAGTTGTATTAAAAAAAGTCGTTTGGTTAATTTTCTTGGTAAAATTACCTGGCGCCAATTAATTGGAATAATTTAGAATCGACGGAAGATCATAGCCTAGGCTAGGATTCAATACACCTGCGATCAATTTACGCACTGAGCATTCTTCACGTATTTCTTAGAATTAGAGAGTGAATTGATAGGTGAGACCTAGCCTAGGTTTACGCGAATGGAGAGGTGTTGAATCGGTCATTCGACGTCGACTCGGATTAGCTCATTTGGTAGAGCCCCCGACTAGATATCGGGATGTCCTGGGCTCGAGTCCCAGGTCCGGTTGACATTTTACCATTTTTGTCTTTCTTCTTAAAATCCATTCAGTACGATAAACATTAGTAACCCTTTACTCAGTTTTAAGTTGGCAAAGGCTCAAATTAAATAATTGATACGTATATCTACTTCATTATTATTTTCCTCTCACTATTGACATTATTTTATACATGACAACAAAATCATATGAAAATTCTCGCTCTGGCATTAGATGTACTATTGCAACACTTGATGAGATATTCTGTCAGGGAATAGTGGGGCCGGTTGAATGAATCTTAGCATAATTGGCGAAATTCCTATTCATGAACAAATGACACCGTGACTGCCCCACCGGGTTGATAATTAGCTGTTGTGTCGTTCTCAGCCGAGTGGCTCTATTCAGCTACGGATTTAATGACCCGGGCAGGAATTTCTCTGTCATCGGCACGGACTGATCATTCAATCTGTTGGTGACTGGTTCCGAAGTTTGTGGAATTCACCACTTCCGTAATAGCTCAGTAATACTCCTCAGCACAACGACGTAAGTAACCCGAATTAATAGAATTTTATGAATAATGATTAATCGTCATAGTAGGACTAGACAGGATTAAATCTCGCATTCCTATTTCCTTTCCTTTTGCCTTGTCTCTTTCCCGTCCAGCGTTCCTGCTCTACGCTTCTTGGTGATTCAAATATGTTCACCGTTGGAAGTTATCATTATTTCCCTAGTGTTTCGCCGTATAAAAGTTCCTGTGGTATGATTGACTCTTTCCTGTGGTCAGAAAAATTAATTTCCTGACCCTACTTCATTCTCCAAGAATAACATATCTGGCTGGCGTCTCAGCTAATACCTAGTTATCTCCGTCTCCACCAAACTTCAGCCAAATATCGATGTGCACTTATTAATGCATCCCCTCCCGTTTAGTTATCATAAAAGTGTGATGATAACAGTCCCAAAAAGACGTCCCTCTAATCTATATACCTGAAAACCTTTTTCATTATGCACGTCCATCTATAGTATTCTAAACCTCTGGTCCCAATTTGACCAAGTTTGGCACACGTATTCCTCAGGGTCCGAAGCTGCCATGAAATTTAATTTATTTTTTAAATATACTGTAGTTATGCAAGTGAGAAAAGTGAAAAACATTTTACTTACAATGTTTCTTGTGCCATACGCGCATCGAGTTGCCTATATTCTTGATCTATAATACAATATGTTTTTAAATTATAAACATTTCGCGTCATAATTAATCTATAATTGTCAGAGACCTAACTCTCTGAGAAATAATAAACTTCTTTGGATCGTCTATACGATATATACTAAAATTAGTTTTATTTTTCGCATCAGGCACATTTTAATATTTAGGAATTGTTCATTTGGAAAAGAAAATATTATGCGTTCGATAGTGACACTCATCACATGTGTAATTATGAAACTGAATAAACTTTAATAACAACAATTCTGTATTATTTTAAAAAAATGAAAATGTCAAGCCCCCGATTTTTCCACTTTTTAAGGTGTTTTTCCGCCTCTTGCAAAGTCGGTACTGAACTTGAGGAAATGAATAAGAGCTTATTCTCTATCTCTCACCAAAACCTATCAGTAGAAAACGTTATTTCCAAGGTGGATCAATCCTCCCTCCCCTCCCCCGAGCTACAACACAATAAAGAAAACTCAATTTGGAAACCCTCCAACTTTAGGTCCCTGTAGTTCGAAAACTGAGGATTTTAGAAAATTTCTGAGGACAGATTGTCGATTGGAAATTCTATGCTCAAGAATTTTGGTCTTCTCAGACCATCGGAAATGTGTCAAAATGACACCTCTCTGTTATTTTCACCACTTATAAAACCTAGGATTGAAAAGTTGATTTAGGCAGTAGAAGAACCTATAAAACGAGTGTTTACACGCCCCTTTACCTAAAAGTGATCCCTGTAGAGTAGAACTATGAATGTACTGTATTCTCTCTCAAGTACCGTAACAAACTTATCTTTAATTAGATTTCTTCGGAAGTGGAAATGCTTCAATAGAAGCCCAGTTAATTTTAGTAGAAGGACATGAATGGAAAAATTTCAACCGGACCAGGGAATCGAACCCAGGACCTCGCGATATCCAGCCGCGTGCTCTACCAACTGAGCTCACTCGAGTCGACTCGGTCCTGGGTTCGATTCCTTGGTCCGGATGAAATATTTCCATTCATGTCTTTCTTCTAAAATCACATTCCTGCTTTATTATTAATGTGAAGTCGAGCAACGCCCAGAACTACAGCTAGTAATTTTTCTAAATAAATTATGGGTTTGCTTGCCTTGCACTTTGTTGAAACTCGGGAGATCGGAAAAGTTGGGGTTTGACCGCTTTATTAGTATACTTCGGCTTGAACCCACCGGAATAGATTATTTTTGTGCACCCAATTATTAATATCTTAAAAGTCTTTAAAGATTTGAAACATTTTTTCATTCGTTGCGTGATATCATAAACAACTGACACTGAACTGCCCAACAGCATTTAAATTTGAGCTCTGAAAGAATAGTAAATGTACCCCGACTGATCGCCTGTTCTTCAATCATACGTTGGAATATTCTCATATTGAAAATGATCAACTTACCAGTCGGGTCAAGCCTAAGTTCTAGTCTCCTTATATAATTAAAAGTATATCTGAATACTTTTCTTGAAGTGACTTATTATCCTTGTTCAATTCCTGACTTATTCCTTATCCTTGAATACTATCTTATTTGTCTTAAACGCTAATACTAATGCAAACAAAGCACTGTGAATCGGCTGAATTATAACAACTATAATTTTATGTCACCACTAAAATTAGATTAAATTAAATTAAGTATGAAACCAACAATTTACCTGATCTATGGTTTGGAAACATAGTATAAAAATTGTTTAGTTTGATAATTATTCTATTCTTATTATAATTAAATCTTTCAGTAGCTATTAAAGACAATATTAAAATTTCTTCGGCTGTAACCGACTCTCGAGATAGTTCGCAACATCTAATTACAATGTAATTAGGTTTATCCATTTAAAAATTAGAGAGATGAAAAGTTGTATTTATATCAACTAATTATTAATTAAATTTGTTTGCTGACATATTTGGCCGTGTTTTTATTAATTTTATTTTACTTAATCTCAGAAAATTGATTTTTAAAAACAATATTAATGTTTAAAACCAACACAGTGTATCTTAATGGGAATTAATTTTTCACAACGAAGCGCTCTTTAAAATTTCGTATCAATAAGCATAAAAATAATTTAAAATTCAATCTTCAAAATTATTCAGTCGAGTCAGAACATTTGTTTTTCATAGACAGGAAACATAATTTTTTAGGCAAAATGGAATTATTTTAGATTAATATTATAAATGAAATTTAAGATTCAACAAATTAATTATCTGACAATCATTAAAATACAAAACAGCCAATTTGTTAGCTTTTCTAAGACCATTTTTAGTTGATACTTCGCCTGAGAATTCGGTACTAGTATTCATGTTTTATATTTTTGAAATCTTAAATTTAATGGGAAGCGT
The DNA here is from genome assembly GCA_034510155.1 of Eucriotettix oculatus. Taxonomy (NCBI): domain Eukaryota; kingdom Metazoa; phylum Arthropoda; class Insecta; order Orthoptera; family Tetrigidae; genus Eucriotettix; species Eucriotettix oculatus. Next base: position 51,616,718 of record CM067376.1, on the reverse strand, counting down.
AATAACTAGGGAAGGTAGAAGTATAGTAGACGTAAAGAGGAGGATAGCACAAGCAAGAAAGTCTTTCGCGAAAAATAGGTATTTACTTACGGGTAATATAAATGTGAATATTAGGAATCGTTGCTAAAATGTTTATATGGAGTACATAATATATAATCATTTTGTTATTAATCTGAAGAACGATCCAAATATTTAAATTAAATTATGATTCCTAGTTATTGCAAATAACTTTTCTTTCACTGTAACAAAAAGTTTCCAATCTTAATTTTTAAACTCAAACAATACGTTTTAATGCTCTTCGTATCTTACAATCAGTTCTGCTGCAATGTATATACACCAAAAGCTCGGGGATGTTTCGTCTTTCTTCAGTTTTAGAATTCATTAGATAAATTGTAATTAACTTTCATAGAATTTTATTATTGACTTTATATTTGAAAAACCTGTTCCGTTTATGTTTTATGTTAATATGCACCTGAAGATGTTCCCATGTACGATAGAAACGTCATACTACTTTAATATGTTTCAATTTTCTCATTAATGTCATATCATATATGGCAGCGGCATTTATTTATTTATGAAATAGCCTTGTTTGAAATTATAATTGCCGTATTTTGTTTAATGAACAGTGACTTTAGAAATAATTTTAAAGAGATATTTAAATTATTCGAATATAATAATCTATTACATCATCAGGGGCAAAAAATTGCTCCCGACTAAGTTGATGAATTTCCTGTTTTCCGATTTGTAATTTCATCCGAACCGATATGAACAAATTCTGCGAATCAAGTCGATTAAATAGAATGATTGAATGCTTTCTGTTTGGTATGTCGCGTAACAGGGCAACGCATTCGTCGCAAAAGCGGAAAAGGACAGTTCGGTTCACCGAAGCCGCGTATACAAAAGTCATTGGAAAGCTCTATAAATTATATTTAATAGAAAACGTTATAGTAAGTCATAGTACGATTTCGTTTCTAGATTCCACGACTCAATTAATAAATGTCAAGTTAAACAATTGTATACAAATTTGTATGTAAATGCATTTTTACAAATAAAATAATTTATAATAAATAAAATACATCAAAATAATGGCCCAAAATCAGAAATAGAAGAAGATAAAATTTTAATAGGTTTTGTCCCCAACTTGCGGATTCTACACCTTCTACAGTTATTATTTAATGAATTATAAAGGGTGTAATTAATGATTACTTAATGTTGGGGACGAACATATTAAAATTTAAAATTAATATATTTTGGACTTTTGGCCATTCCATGTATTTTATTTACAAATCTATTTTTTTTCTTACTCCTGCACACAAGGGCTACAGAGAAGGCGTTCGATTGTTTCTATTACTTTTAAAAAGCTGTGAGAAAACCGAAAGAATTGCTTGGAACGTGAAATAATTTTTCGTGTCAGCTACATTGAATCATGCCGTAAACGCAAGTATATATTAAGCTGAGTGGTTGGAAGACGGCCAAGGTAAATATTTAAAATAAGATCTAGATATGTTTGTTTGGTTACGAAATAAGATACTAAAAAGGCTCTGAAATAAAGAGCCTAATAAATAATGCAAACTTTCAAAACCATGATATTATACGGGATTGTGAATCCTCACAGTTAACATTCATAAAAACTACAGTTCCTGGTAACAGAAAAACATAAAAGGAAATATAGACCGAAATAAGTAGGGAAAATCAGGAAAAGAATCTATTTAGTTAAAACTACTAGGCTTAACTGAAGCAAGCGGTTGATATTTATCTCGATGGCCCAAAAATTACTTTATGTAGAAGCCATGCATCTTCTTCAATATGTTAGGGTTATAGAACTATTAAGTGACACTAACCTTCAAACACATTAAAGAAAACAATACATATTGAAAAGGAATGTTGTTATAATTTATGAAAATCTATAACTTACCATACCCCAGAGAAGCATTAAGTAACTACTTCGAAGTACTTAAAACACCTTAAACTAAATAATAAACATTAAGTAATAAAGCGTAATTGTTATTACGTAAAACCGGTTTGAAGTGTACTCTATGCAACCCGGCTTATTTGACGAAGCTAAAGCCGAGCGTTTCCAAGGTAACTGAGCGTTTCACGAAGAGCGTTACTCTGGACTAATATATGTTCTGATAACATACTTTATCTGACAATTAATAAATATATAGTACTAGGTTAATGAGCATATGTTACTGATTGGGACGAATAATAATTCCATCAATATTAAAAATGAATCTAAAAATATAAATTAAAATCATGACCCTTCACTTATATTAATAGTTTACTTCAAACTGTGATGTTTGCATTATAACACTATTCATTATTTTACATAATGGTAGATTAATGCATTTCGGCTGAAAATTCCTCAGGGACTGAAGGAGGATAGTCCATGACATTCTAAATTTGTGAGTTTCAATAATGCTTTTAAATACTGTATATATTTTTACTGTTTCGATATTGACTTTTTTTGTTAATATCCATATGTGTAACTCAATCTTTGAATTATAAATTTTTACATGCTAGTTTCTCAAATGTTGCCTGACGAAATCCCAAAAAAAATGAAGACGAAACGTTGCACGTCATATTAAATTATAATTAACAAAGTTTTTCGACACATTTATTTAAAACTAGCTGGGTGTCCGGCGTTGTCCGATAGTAAATTTATATTAGCCCATTACAGGATTTAATTCGACAGTAATCTCTTTGTCAACACGTGATTAAACCGTCAGCGTGAGCGTCACGTTTTTTTTCAAACTCACTTCTTTTCACCCCTATTCTATGACAGATGATGGGATGTTAATTTTATCATATTGAGTCGCAAGACTCACAATATATTAATCGAGTCACAAAATCTACAGGTATAATACATAACCACAGTAGCTTTAAAAAGTCCGAAGATGTAGAATTAATTCTATATTACGTTAAGTCTGACGAAAATACTACTTAATTCCGTCTTACTCATATTAAGTTTTACACCTTTAATAATATGCAAACTTAGCTCATAATTGTAATATCTTTTTTAAGTGATAAAAATGATGCGGTGTATATACAGAAGTTTATCTGCGGAGTCAGAGAGACAGGTATTATAAGTTATAAAAATTTATTTAGAAATAAAATATCTTCATGAAAGAATGCTTCATTAAAATGATTTACTAAATGTGGAACTTTATTTGACGACTTATGGAAGTGTGGACAATGTAGGACAACAATATTTGGAAAAATGGAACTAGTGGAGTTATATTCCCCACGTAGTTAAGTCGTAACCATGAAGCCCCATCCCTAACACTTGATTGGGAACAACTGACGTCATAGTCTGTTAGAACATCTATATGTATTCAATTAAAAATGCACACGTACTCAAAAAAATTTAAATGATGAAATTTGCTTACATAATCGAATAAATTGTGCAGGTATACTTGACTTTGAACACGTTCAAGAAATAATCTTTCAAAAAATATTTAGTCAACTTACTCGTTTCGTTACTTCAGTTACGTATCACAATTGAAATCCTTTTTAATATATCCCGAGTGGAACAGAAAAGGAAAAAATCTGCGATTATTATTAATATTTTACCATTACTCTCGTATTAGCTTTGCCCTTGCACCCCATAATTATCATCGCATTCCGAAAATTCATCAAAAAGGCGAACAAAATTGTGAAAACCAACAATTATGGGACACAAAAATCGAATGACATTCTTTTTTTCTCAGATTATATTATAAGAACCTTTTCCAAAGAATTAAGAAATTTTTCCGTAAATATAATTACTAATATTTGAAAGATAAAATGTTAAATATCGATGTCAAAACTGGAGAGCAGGAAAATTTTTACCACATTTGCAATATTGGAATGGTGAAGTCTTAACATTAATTTAAATTCTGAACGAAAATCTTTTACTAAATTTCAAATATTTGAATAATAAAACTGTGTGTGGAATGAATGACAATCTTTTACTAAATTTCGATATATTTGGAAGATATAGTCTTTACATTGATTTTAAAGCTGTATAGAACTCAGAAAAATCTTTTAACAAACGATAAATATTTTAATGATAAAATATTTAAATTAGTAAATTACAAATATTTAATAATAAAATATTGTGACAAATTATTCCGTTAGTAATAGATGAGGCTTGTTCGGGGCGGGGAGGGACCAGGTTGTGACAATACGTTTGGGGATTCGTATTCCCCTCCAACCGAAAGATTTGTGCAATCTGCTATTGAACTTCGAAACTGGTCACTTGTTGTTGTTCTTGTGGTTTTCAGTCCTAAGACTTGTCTGATGCAACCCTCCATGCTAATCTATCCTGCGCAAGTCTATTCATTTCCTCATAACTAACACAAACAACATACTCCCTAATCTGCTTAGCGTATTCCATCCTCTTCCTCCCTCTTCTGTTCTTACCCCACACACTTCCCTCTAATGTTGATTTTATAAGACCCTTATGTTTTAAACCTTGGCCTATTAATCTATCCCTTCTCTTGGTCATCGTCCTCCATATTGTTCGCTTTTCCCCTATTCTGTTTAGAACTTCCTCGTTAATTACTCCAGCCACCCATCTGATTTTCAGCATATGCCTATAGCACCACATTTTAAAGTCTTCTATCGGCCACTTTCGCACCCACATAAAGCCACGCTCCATACGAATATTTTTAGCAACGATTTCCTAATATTCACACTTACATTACCCGTAAGTAAATTCCTCTTTTTCTCGAAAGCCTTCCTTGCCTGTGCTATACTAATCTTTATGTCTACTATACTTCTACCATCCCTACTTATTATGCTGCCCAAGTATCAGAATTCATTAACCCCTTCCCCATTGTTATTTCAATTTTTCCCATACTACAATCCATTACCTTGGTTTTTCTTCTATTATTTCTCATGTTGTACTCTTCCTCCAGGACTACGTTCATGCCATTTATTATGTTTTAAAGTCTTCTTCGGACTCCACTAATACTACAATATTATCGGGAAAGCGTAAGGTTTTTATTTATTCTCCTTGCAATGTGATTCCTTTTCCATTTCCGTTTTATCTTTCTTCATCGCCTGTTGTATATATAAGTTAAACAGCATGGGAAACAGACTGGATCCTTGTCTTACTCCTTTCTTGATTACGGCTTTATTTTCTTGATCTTCTTTTCTAATTACTGGTACTTGCCTTCTGTAGTGGTTATGTATAAGCCTCCTTTCTCGATATTTTATTCCAACAGGTCAGTAAACCTCTAGATATTCGCTCGATACCCGACACGTGAGGTTTTGACGTGATATATACATTATAACCTCCGCTGAAATATTACCTAGGTTCGGGTGACGTCATGATGAGTCATAGTGTGATCGTGGTCCATCACAGAGTAATAGTGACCGCTGGCACCCTGGGAAGACTCCAGTCTATTTGCCTCAAGCTATTTTGAGCAATTTGAAAATGTGCAGCCCAATTTGTGAGTGATTAACGAGGGTTAAGACAAAGGAAAGGTTTGCTACTAAAATTTCCGTATACACGCTAAATTTTTCCATAATTTCGGAGTTCAAGAGGAATGTATGTTCCCATGGTCCTGGAATCAGATGTTACTCCAATGTAGGTCTTTTTATGTATGGGTCACGCGCTGGAATAACGTATTTACAAGTGAGGCAGTTACATAAGCACCACTTCATCTTCCTAATTCCGATTAACTTCACATTCATCTTGATCGTTATTACTTCCAAGGCAGTTATTTTATCTTCCAATTTCAAAGGAAGCATAGATTACTTAGTGCTGTTAGTGTCTATGCGGTTCTAATACTTAACAATTTTAGTAAATACTTAAAACAAGAGTAATCTAACAGTCAGATAGACAATTAGGTACAAATTGCTTTGTAGACACACAGAAATTGTAATTGCAGCTAGCTTCAAATTGATTTTATAAATATTAATACCGGGAGTCTGGCGTATCCTAGCATGAGTCGGAGAGATCATAATTGCTCATCAAGTGTTTGAATTCTTTAGACGAAGATGAGAAGGCAAATACGAGAGGGCAGTGCTGTCATTACGGAGCCGATGCAAACAAGGGCACAAACACGCGCTTAGGCGGTAATGCATCACAGAGTGACACGTACAATAAACCATTGGCCACGGCACGAGGTCATTAGCCCGAGGTGTTTGCCGAACAGCGCATCTAATGAACACATACTATATCGAGCACGCTCTGAGGGGCTTTCCGTGTCCAACACGCTGCTGCAGGCTGTTTTTGTAGTTCTCTGTTGTCCGCAAACAATACTCGTGCGGTCTTTTTATGATGGAAACGAGTTCCAGAGATCCTTTTGTCTCTATAATCAACGTAAAGAAACTCGTTTCACAAATAACTGATACGCAAAGGCTGTTCAAACCGTAATGATAGCCTTACTGCCATTATATTATACGACAATTCATACCATTTGAATGGTAAAGAATAAATTACGAATAAATGTGAAATGCAAAATTGCTGTGAGTAGGACAAGAAAATAAGAAATCAATCAACAGATATATTTTTACCTTAAAAAATTTGTTCAATGTAACGAAACCACACTGTATCAGTGTAGCTTCCCTTAATGATGAATAGCCTTATACAACATCTTTTAAGTTGGATAATGAAGGTTTTGACAAAACAAATGTCTTCTACCAAAATTTCCTTATACACGCTAAATTTTTCCATGACTTCAGAGTTCAAGAGGACAGTACGTTCCCATGCCCTTAGAATCAGATGTTACTCCACGCACTCGATTCTCATTGATCAGTTCCGAGAGTACAAACTCTTGTGGGCGGAATATTAGATCATCGAGGTGTCGAGGCAATATGCAGAAAGGACAGTTGGGCAGTAATATATTACTTATTAGTAATGAGATAGTAAGGTTATAGTTGTGTTGTAGGGAGAAGTAGGAGAAGTTTTACACTGATGCAGTTGCAAAGTCATATGGTTCGAAATTTGTGCAGAAGAAAATGTTTTCAATGGTCGAGAGAAGTTCAGTGATTGTCTATTGTTCATTGATGGAGGTAAGACATCAAGGTATTGTGGTTGATAGTCAGATGAGATGGTACTTGAACAAGCTCTATTATTCCGAACCACGAGGAAATGTTGAAAGTAGTCTGGAACTCAGTAGTGACTGTCAAGCAGACGAGACTTCGGCGTCACCCAAACTACCTGAGCAGCTGGATTACCCAGCAGATCCAGAAGTATTCAAACAACATGCACCTCAAAATTTTATAGTGCAACACAAGCACTCATATAAAATATTTATCACCACGTATTTGAGCCACTAATTCCGCAAAATATAGTGTAAATTGCTTTATTATATTATGTAGATGCCAATTTCGTTATTTTTTTATTGAAACAGAAAGATAATATGGTTTTTGTAGTTAATAAAATAAAAATTTCAAATGCTTTATTAATATGTTTTACCCTACCGTTTTATCCAATTTATTATTCAAATTAAATTAGTAATTTTTGTTTTTTGAAATAGTAGCTTTAGTTTAAATATATTGTGAAAATCTCCCCTTACACTTAAATCATTACATAATATGTAAATACAAGACAAAATTAAGTTTTGAAGACTAGTAATTTGGTTATTTGTGTTTATTAAAATTATATAAAAATAATTCCTTTTAACCACGTATTCATGCCTCTCCGCCAAAGAGATTCCTCTTCTCCTTTTAAAGATGAAAAGAAAATTCCTTTGTATCTATGAAAATAGGAAATATTTTACTGTATTCCTTATATTAATTCTTCAGTTGAATGGAAAAACCATTATTTTCAAAACTGATTTTTATTTAATTAATGCTAAATGTATGGGCAAGCATCACCACGCAAATCACAACTTCTGAAATCAGAACTTTTTCGCCGATTCTGCCTCAAGAAGGTGAAGCATTTCCTAAACTGCTGAAGTATGAAAATAAAATGGCTCAAATTTGAGGAGTTTGAAAAAAACGCTGTAGCCTCCGTCTTGATATGACGATTAAATGGTAATAATTGATACAGAATATTCATAGAAATGGAATGACCTATAATATTTTATTAAATACAATGTAAGATTATTAAACGAAAGGCTCTAAATGATTTGAAAATATTTCAGCAATATAAACTTTTAAAATTTTTTATTATAACGACCAAAAATACATGTCCTCAATTTTAATCTTTTACGAATATATTGTAACTGGTAACTTAAATCTTTACTCGGATGAGAGATGTAACTTCAGTATTAGTAATATTGTATATATGTAACTATGATCAACTTTTTCCCGAAGAACCTTAAGAAAATTTTACATGTGATATTGGTATAAACAAGATTAACCCTGCCTTCAATAAATTTCAAATGAATAATAAATTTAATTTAACCAACTCAATTAAAAATAATGTTGTTCGAGCCACTTATTGGAAAATAAGAAGCTTTTTTGCGAATTTTGAAAACGCAAATAATTCCGAGTGTAAATAACTATAGGAACCTGTAATTTTTACGAAGCCGCATAAAAACAGGGACTTTAATGTGCTTAAAATCATCGTAGCATAAAACCATAATACCTTCCTCACACTGCAACGCAAAGTTGCTGTAGATCGTGTTGGCAATTCCATTAAACATTGCTACTATTCAAAATATACGGGTATTAATCTCTTGAAATAAAATATAAAACAGCGTTGATGCAGCGAGATTCAAAGCTTAAAATCAGTCAGCTTTCCTTTTCCACACTTTACAAAAACTTTATAAAAACAACATTTGTCTGATTTATCGTGATTCTCCTTCTTAGGATACTCTTACATACACTAACTAATTATCAAAGTTATTGGAATGTCAACATCACAATCAATTTAAAAATAAAATAAAGAAGTAATGATTAGGGAGGTTATTCTCTAGCGTATTAGTTACGACAGTTTAAACGTAATTTAAAATAATAAAGTTTCATTTTATAAATAAAAATACTACCAATTTGTCAGCTAACAATTTTAATTAATATTTATTTAGGAAGTTTCGTCCATATTTGTCATTAGGTATATTTAAAATGAATAAAGCCCACAATTTGTCGTAAATATATTAAATAAATATTAATTTAAAATGTTTGCTAACAAATAGCTGTATATTTTAGTTATTTATACTTATTTGAAATGTTATTGATTTATTATTTTATTTTATAATTTCGTCGTCCATTAAGAAAGGCAACTCTTAAGCTGTATTTTTTCATTATGATTATTTTTTATGATTTTCATAACCAATGATACAGAGCGTAAAGCTCCCTAAGGCACTCAATAAAAGAATCACTGATCTAGACTTACACTTTTAATTTACACTGCATATTAACTGTGAAAGAATAAAAATATTTTATATCTGTTGCAACGACCCGTTACAATCATTAGATTAATAGTAAATTTTGTTGTTAGTTTTAGTTTGTGTTACGTAAATTGTATTAATGTTTATTCCTTAGTTATTTTATTTGTCGTGATGCCGCGTGTTATATCTGTAGCCATTGGTCACGTAGGCTATAAGTAAGATGTAATATTAAATACATAAATGTGTTATAAAAAGGTTCATTTAAGCTTGGGATATGTACACTGTTTATCTAGCCGTTGCTATGAAAATTCCAGGGATATCGTTCGTCTCAGCACTCTATAATCTCCAAGGACTGTCGCTGTATATCGTATGCGAACGTCAGCGGATGACGTAGCTATTTCGTAACTGGCTGACCATCGCTTGCGATATGAATGCAATTCTTCAATGAATTGGACATTTAAATAGAAATTTGAATCGTACTTGTCACGGGGAACAAAGGGATAGTAAATGGACTTAAATTTGATTTTTTAATTAGTTCTGCTAAGAGTAGCATTGGACTGTGATAACTAACTTAATTTCTGTTGTTGCTGAATAGATAGAATTTTTTTGTCTCGATGTTATATAGACCAACACTCCTCGGGTCCAAAACGTACCAAGCACCTTCCCTCTAACGAAGAAGAAGGTGGGAACTTACAATGTATATTGTAACATGTAAGTTACAACCCCAGTCGATTGCGGATATATGCGGTCAGACTCAATTGTTGTGTTTGGCGTCGATTGGTGACGTAAAAGGTACGCGGGAAAGACCCCTTGTGCATGATCCGACCACGTGACATTTTTAGGTTACTCAATCCGACTGCGAGAGAAATTGCTATTCATAGCTGACGAACGTCAGTATACGCGACGTTCACATGAATGGGCAACCCATAGCGGGAAATCGCATACATGCGACTGGTTAAAGTCAGATGACCTTTATTCTGCAAGATGGCGTAAGCCAGGAAGAAAGATGAATATTAGTCGTCGTCGCAATGCGCTAGAGAAAGGATGTGTGGTGGCTCGCGAATCCACGCAGCCACGTGGATTATACACGGCTAACAAATCAGCCACAAAACCAAGTGGTGTTAGACTAGAGTAGAAGCGCGGATAATAGAAGTGATGATAAAGTATATTGTAATGACCACGCCCTGGATAATTGATTTCCTCATGTCTCTGAATTATTAAACTAACTGTTTAAAAAAAGTTTGGTATTTCCTTCCAAAACTACCTGACGCCCTAACTTTTTCCTTTCCGAGGAACAAGTTATAATCGTGATGTGGTCGAAACGACGCGTTTCGACATATTATCTGGGTACTCTGCGTTTTCTGATTAATTATTTGTATTATCACGCTACCGTATTTAATTGGACACATGTCTTGTTTAACGTGTGATTTAAGCGGCATCGAACTCGTCACTTTCACGTCTACCTATGCAGAATGAATGTTTAATTAATCACTCCCGGCATTTTATTCGAGTCAATAAATGTACTAGTGCACAAGGTGCCTTGAGGTGGACTAAATTATTCTGGTGGATTAAGAAATTATAAATTTTCCCGGCACTTTAGTGTAGTTAAGTCGGTACACTAAGAGTTTGAAAATTGCAAGCGGTGAAAAATATTCTCTGTATCTTTTGGAAGCAAGAAAATCTACCACTACCGTAATATTGTCACAAAGACTTCCGGAACCAATTAATGCCCTCTACCTAGCCACGACAATAACAAACCATACAATAATGACTTCAGGTTTCGTCGAATTGGTCATGCCAATTTAAAAGTTGTTTCTGAAGAACAGGGAATTGAACGAGGCTTCAGTTTACTTAAACGCGTTTGAAATATCTGATCAGAATGTTACAAACCTAGCAAGTAAAATATTTGAACCATAACTGACTGTATAAAATAAAATAGAAAAAAATCGAAATACTCCAACTCAATAGAAAAAATATTAAATAATTTTTATTCAGTGGAATTTTCTCTTGACAGGATTTAAAGATCGTCAAAGATATTAATTATTATGTTGGTAATTTGTTTGTGTTTAATTATTATTATTAAAATACACACAATTCAAGAAACACAAATAAACTGTAATCAATTTTCGCTTGCAATTATTTTGTCAGTATTTTTAAATTCCAATATATCTAATAATTCATAATGATTAATATTCGTACCGATATTTTGGGAAATGGTTCCTCCAAAATAGGACACATAAAAATGCGGTTGTAACAGAAGTATACACACTTACGTCTTTTAAAAAAGTATTTCATACTGTTTTTATTACATATGTGATACTGGTCTTCATAATGAAGAAGATATATCTGAGTGTGAGAATAGCAGAATATATAAATATGGTGTATTTTCATATATACTGTCTCTCTGACGTCACAGACTTACACAAACACACACATTTAGTTTCAAATTAATTCCCCCTGCCACACAAACATATACATGTGTTTCTCGGAGCTGTAAGAATGTGGTTACCAAGGTTTGTTGCAATTGTTCCATGTGTTAAAATTTCTATAATGAATACATAAATAATTAAAGATACATACATTTTATTGTCTACATAAATTATCTTAGTTTTGTATGTTAAACTGTTATTGGAGATATTATTACTAGGCCAAATTTGTCAGAAAATAACGTTGAATGAACACTAATCAAAAGTTATTTACAAAATAATTCATTACACAAATTACGAAATTGGGACCAATTTATGAATAAAAGTAATTAACTAAGAGACCTGTAAAATACGAAAATAATAGGTGAAATGTTACTTATTAGATATAACTGTTATTGTTAAACAGTGACATTCAAAATTTAAACATTATTTATGATTCCGCAAATATGAATTATCTTATGCTATGTAGTTGGTCCATCGTATTTAATTTGAATTTCAATTAAGAGAATAACCGCATAACTGTGTGCAATCCCTGGTTGCGTCCTTTCTGCCATGGTACTTCTCTCCTTAGATTTTACTGAATTTTCTATATCGTCGTAAAAAGGGTAGAAAATTTAGTTGAAATATATATTTAATTCTCCGGGTCTTGAAGTTAACTATTTTTATACCTCTGAAGATTTCCGAATCCCAGGACGAAATTTCGTATTTTATTACTACGGCTTTTGTAAATTGTAATTTTTCTGTTTCTTATTTTAAACACTTTCTCCAATATTTTTGGCTGATGATAATTAAGGAAGACTGTGTGAGGTATTTTTAAATACGGATCCTGGAAGATTTTTTAAGTGATGGAGCTCTAAAATTTTCTAGTGTTGAATGCAATCCCTGTTGCATCGTATTATTTAGTATCTCAAATAGGAGAATTTTAAATGTTCATAATGAAATTGGCAATACAGTTTCTTAATAATAACTTCCGAAACAATTATGATTTAAAAATTATCTGCAGATTTTATTCCGTATGTTCTTTAGCGGTATCAAACATTCATACATATCAAATAAATATGTACGAAACAAGTTCTAAAAAAGTGAAATAGAGCGGAAGAAAAGCTATAGATATATAGATTTATTATACTGCAATTGGCAAACTCCATTGGCAACTTGTACCAATATAAACTGAATAAAATTAATAACATATAGGGAACCACAGACAGTTTATCAGCACCAAATGAATTTTACTTCAATCGTTATTTTTTATTTCTTTTCAACTCATTTCCTTTACTTAAACGTAAATAATTTGGTACATCCCACTATTTATCTATCGATTAGTTCTATTCTGACCATAAATGGATTCATAAGAAACCTTTTTTTGGGGGGGTTAACAGGCTACATGAGGGTGATCCTGAAACAGGCAACTCACCTTTAATAGCATAGGAAGGGAATTGAAAAGGGGGGGATGGGGAAGGTAGAGAAAGGTAGCCAAGGGTTGACTATGGTCCCCGGGCTCTGGTTTAAGGATCCTACCCTAGAAAACCTGCATCAGGTAGGTCAAGCATTGGGTACTATTCTCACGCCCTTCCGAATGGCGGGAGACGAGTTTTCTGTGGGGTCGCAGCATTCCCTTCTCCGTGTCTCAACCAGTTTTAGGAGGCAGTTGGCCGACTGATACAATGGGATCAAAGGAGAACTCTTTCCATATGCCCAAGGTCTTCGACCCCAGTACATATACTCCCAAAATAGGTGGTGTCTCGGGATGTGAGAACTTTGATAAAAAAGAACAGAGAGAGGCCGAGGCATTCCCGACATAATCAGGTTAACCTCGCAGTCACTCAGGGGGGAAATGCCTGCGAGAGAAACTCTCACAAGCATGTTATCTTCAACCTTAATTGTAAAGCACGGGACCTCATAAAAAATCAAATTGCACTTATATTGTCGCTTTCCCAGCGAGCACAGAAATTTCCTGACATTCTCGATTGTAGCATGAAGGGTTGCATCAGACCAATCTTAGGGCTGAATACCACAGCAACAACTCGATTTTACTCGATTGCAAGTCCGTGTAATTTATTATTTAAATGGGAGCGCTGCCGAGCAAACATTGCTGTTCTTCCGGAGTAATGATCAGAATTATTGATGTTGAATCCGGCGGATTTAGACCGACGGTGACTTCAACCTGTAAGACAGATTGCGGTGTAACATCATTTAAAATTGCAGTTCTCTCTTCAAAATAAATATATCACGAAATGGATTTCGCGGCTGAAATTTCACAAATTTCGGGAAGGAAGGAGGGGTAATCCCAGCTCGTTTAATGTGCCTATAAATAATGGTACAATACCGGATGACTGAAAATCAGTGTCAGAAGTTTCGATCTTCAAATGTTTCAGCGTTACAAGCTACAAACATATTAATCCAGCTTCAAGAATCTGTAAAATAATAGAACATTTAATTTCGGACAATATACGTAACAACTTCAAACGTGGGTTACCAAGGGACAACGTGGTTTTGTGTATGAGGAAGAATGGATTGTAATAATTTTTAAGAAAACATTGTATGCTTGCGTTCGATGACCAAATTCTATATAGCCGGCGGCTTGAGGCTGGTAGCCTCAGGGTGCAAATAGGAATCAAAGGGTAAAGATAGGAAATTAGGTGCTTGAAGTTAAAAATTCTACTTCGAGTGTTCCACAAGGGTATGTCATTGGGCCATTATTATTTATAAATACGTGCACAGTAACGATTTACTCACTAACACCAAATGTGAATAAGTCAATTCGATCGACTATGACAGTATTGTCTACAAAAATAACAAATTTTGTTGTATTTAGTCCTAAGACTGGTTTGATGCAAACCCATACTAACCTACCTTGCGCAATTCTTTTCATTTCCGCATAACCACCACATACCACACTCTTCCTAACTGCTTAGCTTATTACAACCTTGTCCTCTCTCTTCTTTTCTCACCCCACACACTTCCCCCTATTACTAATTTTACAAGGCCATCATGTCTCAAAACGTGGCCTATTACTCTATCACTTCTCTTGGTCAACGTTCTCCTTATTGCTCGATCTTCCTGTATTCTGTTTTGAACTTCCTCCTTCGTTATTTTATCCACCCATCTGATTTACAACAAACTCAACACATTTCAAAGACCATTTATTTCCCTCTCTGCAATGCCTACTGTCCAAGTTTCGTACCCATATAACGCCACGCTCCATACGAACATTTTTAGCAACGATTTCCTAATATTCACTCTTATATTACCCGTAAATAAATTCCTCTTTTCGCGAAAGCCTTCCTTGCCTGTTCTATCTTTCTCTCTATGTCCACTATACTTCTACCATCCCTAGTTATTACGCTTCCCAAGTAGCAAAATTCCTTAACTTCCGTCGAAATAACCCTTCCCAATCTAACACCCTTTGTTATCCCACTACACTCCATTACCTTGGTTTCCCCTCTATTAATCCTCATAATGAACTCTTTCTCCAGGACCCGTTCATGCCATTTATTATGGTTTCCACGTCTTATTATGACTCCCCTAATACTACAATATTATCAGCAAAGCGTAAGCTTTTTATTTCTTCTCCCGGCATTATGATTCCTTTTCCATATTTTGTTTCAACTTTATTCATCGCCTGTTCTATATATAATTTAAACGGCATGGGCGACAGACTGCATCCTTGTCGTACTTCTTTCATTGTTCCTGCTTTCTTTTCTTGATCTTCAATTCTAAATACTGTTGACTGCCTTCTGTAGAGGTTTATTATTATATTTTATTCCTGTCTTCTTCTAAATAGTGTGTTTCAGTTCATATTACCACAGGTTTTTTCTAAATCTACAAATGCCATGAACGTAGGTCTGTTTTTTTTATCCTGTCTTCTAAAATTAGACAAATTTAAGAAAAAAAATTCGATACAAATAATTTGAGCGACTGACCCAAACGTGTATAGAATGGAAATAAGTAACCGAGCAGCTGATAATATACAGGTATATTTCTAAGCCGGAATTTATGTTTGGAGGAGAAAGTAAAGTCTGGATACTCTTTGCATTTCGTTACTAAAATATTAAAAAAATTGTGTTTATAATTTGAGTACCTACAATTTTAAGATTTAACAATATTGAATTATTTTCTCAAGTATTACTGAGTTTCTTTTGGACGGAACGAGTAATCAGCGTTAGCGTGCTTGTGGGCGGAGTGTTGTGATGTTGCCGGTCATTTTTGATGACCCGTGTGTAGGCAAACGTGGAAAAGTGGAATTCTTATAGTCGCTGTGGTGTTCCCTCCGAGTACGGCCGACATGTTTAATAAAGTGAAAGCTTGCGGAGTTCCTGGGAGAAAGAAATACGGCTGGGAAAGTTTGAGAGTAGCTCTCCGTGTTAATTGTGAACCATTGAAAGGTGAGTTACGTGTTAGTCAATTAATATAGTTGCACTCTCAAACCTAAAAATTATGTAATTTCTTGTTTGGGCAATTAATACGGCAGAACGAAAGTATTAGAATGACGAATAAAACTATTAACGTTAAGTGTATTATACGTTTTTAAGGACAGAGCAAAAATGCATTTACAGTGAAATAAAGGCAGCGTATTTGAAAGATATTGAAAGAATGACATCCGACCACATCCCAGTGATATGAACTTGGTCGGTGAAATTTACGATATTTATATTTAAAAAAATTATACTTACCACTAAATTTCAATTTAATATAATATCTCCCTCACGAAATGTTTACCAGAAAAAAGATCTATGTTTTTAAAATTGTACAAGAAAATTTGAATTTTGTCCTTAATTTCTAGTAATTGTTAAAATTTTATCAGTAAAATAATTAAAATTAACCCACCAAAAGAATTTTATTTACAGAAATAACACTCAACGAGTTGGATAAATAATTAAAAAATCTTTGCAAAGGAGAGTTGAAAACGAATAAATGGTTTTAACACTTTTTGTACGTCATCTCACAGCTCCATAAAGGAAATACTATATAGATTCAAAGACACGTCCTGATTAGCATGGCAGGTCACACTCCATGATTAGATCTAGGAGACACTGGTAAATCTTTTCCAGAAGAATCAGCTCTATAATTTATTTAAATCAGGGAATCCCAGGATTACTGCATAGTTTCGGTCGCTGTAACCATCTGAGCTATCCTTGTTGACTCCTGGTCATTTGTTTGCTATGTCTATCCTGAACAAAAAATCACCTACAATTTATTAAAAAAATTTCTACAACGACATGGACATCTCAGAGGATAGTGCGAACACATAATTAACTGTGTTCCTGCGTCCGATTCCTGTTGTAGTCGAGAACTTTCTATCTTAATCCGTTGATTTAGTTACTTATCCTTTCAAGCTGAGTTGCTGTTGAAAGCATTTGTTCTGTTTCTAGATTATTTCAAGTATTTTCGTGAATGTAGTATTCATTAATACCCTAAACTACTCGAATAAACTATCTCATCGCCGATTTTGGATAGTACACAAGTTCATAAAGATAATTAGCCAAAACGCTGACCTTGTGCATGCATCGGGGTCACAGAACATGGTCAACCGGCAATTTGGTCGAGGCATAGAGTTGGGTTTGTTGTGTCCCCACAACAATTCATTCTCCCGTGATCAGAAGGGCGTGGGAGTAATACCGAATGGCCGATCTACCAGATGCTGGTTTCTCTAAGATTCCGTGCATCACTTTTAGGTGAATCACCGGGTAGGATCCTTAAACTGTAGCCCGAGAGCCCTGGCCAGTCCTTGGCTACCTTGTTATACCTTTTGCTCCCCCCTTTTCTATCCCTTCCCTTGCTATTGTAGGGGAGAGTCACCAAAACGGATAACCATTACGTAGCCTGTCTTTTTAAAAATAAAACATCGCTTACAGTCAATTTTATGTTTTGATATATTAGTTTCTTCCTTATGATCCTCTTACATGAAACCTCTACCTTTCTGTATTTTTATTTGATCCGTCGTCATCAATGATATATATTTACCAAATATATTTCGGAAATAAATTATCAATTTATTAATACAAATTTAGACGCTCAGTATACATATTAAAGAATTAAGCAAAAACTCGCTTAAATTCAGTACAGAGTTCAATAAATTTATTCACCGTAAATCAAATACAACGGTAGACTTAATATTTTTATTTATTACAAATAAAATAATGTTTCCATTTCATTACTAACTACCACCAACACATTTTTTTACACTGAAGACTAGATGCTTGTTCTAAACTATGATTTATAACACTGTAAATTTAATTAGAAGCACCAATTAATAAAAATGTTAATAATTTTAGGATCTAAATTTTTTCGCGATATTTATATCATTGAAGACTATTCCCTAACGATAAAGTGAAACAATTCAGTGGTAACATAATTTTAGACATTTCTTAGTTCATAGTTCATTAACAAATAATTATCAAAACGAAATTTTTGCTTAATATGTATTGAAATATACAATGGGGCTATCTATAATCTGACGCATTAATTTTTAATCGCATAACAGAAGCAAATTACTATTTATTCGGACAGAAATTTCTTAATTCCTTTGTATGTAATACATTGCCATATTATTGGATATGCAAATTTCTGTTTATTAATTTTTCCGCAATGTGAAGAACATCGTTAAGTTAATTACGGAGAAGATGGCCTGCTTCTGAAACAATATTTTCTTAGAGTACAGTACGTTCAGTTCGTAATCTTCTGCGTCTGTAATTCCCAGAATATATTATTCTCCACTACTCAAAACAAAATATTGGTGTTTGCAAAATACATTGCAAGATTATTTTCTTAGTGATACAAATGAATAAATAAACTTTACTGGGAGTGTCTTCAGCAAGAATAAAATATTTACTTTTATGATTGAAATGTAGAAATTGGCATTATTCTTACTTTAAGTATTTCTTGATATAAGCTTACAGCACTGGGGTACTTTCATAAAAATCTAAATTATAATTATGACTTAAATGAAACTTTTGTTTTTAACTTATAAATCGTTTAAAATTTTTCCAATATATCGACGCCATTTAATTTCAGATGAATAATTCGCGAATTGATAAATTTGGTGGATCAGAAAAACGGGGAATACTTATTACCCATAAGTGGATTTAATTTAGCCTCACAGTTATGTACTTCGCTTCATTTATATCGTTTGAAATTTTGAATTTTACTTATTACGTATATATATATATTAACATTTCACGTTTGTTGAATTAGTTTGTTTTTTTATTAGAATGTGCTATTAGTTATTTTCTGTTCAGTTTAAGAATGAATTTTATAACTGCAAATAATAATAATTATTCTTTAACTGACTGGGTTTTCCTCCAAACCCTTTTTCTGACGGTCGTTCCTCATCCTTCCTGTTACCTCTCCTCGAGTTCCCTCCGTCTATACTCATTGAACTTTCTCCATGATCTCACCCCAATTTGTTGATGTAGCTCTCGAGTCTTCCGCTAAATTTATTATCCTCTTTTACATCTTGTATCAAATTATTATTTGAGGGGTTTATCCTTCAGTTCTTTTCCATGATAATTTTCTCCTTTTCAGGAAAGCTACTGCCTCCTTCACAGTTCTACATCCACTGGCCATTTAATCTAAAGCGATGTCTTGGTGGAATTGCGACCCTACTAATTCCAGTAACTGTTTATCCATGAACGCGTTGTCCAAATAACGATTTAACATCGCATAATATATGTTGCGACATCGACAAATCGTTTCCAGGCTCGTATCGTTGATGATAGAAATCCAGAACTACTTGTCGTTGCTGGTTGGATCCCCAAAACCTTTTAAGAAAAATTTAATTAATCTCTTCATAGAATGCATTATGCCCTACCATTCCTTCCAACCTCTCTCTTACTCCAGTGCCCATAGCTTGCAAAAATACTCTATACTTTTACCATTCTGGTATACTTTTAGCTCCACAATACTCATTAAAGTAATGAACAAATCATCTCGGATGACAACTGCAAATCTTGACAACGACTCTTCGATATCTCTTACTCTTATGTCGGTTTATCCATTTCCTTCGGCTTCGTTTGATCTTTATTTAACATGTTTTCATCCCCCTTTTTTCTTTCGGCTGTTCTCCTTCATTGTGCAAGAATTTCCTCCTCGATCTTCCTCTTCATTTCATACCAGAATATTTTCCCTCTTCATGTCTCCATTCACGCTCCCTTTCCACTCTTTGAATTCATGTTTATTGCAACCTTGAAGTTCCCACGTCACATTCACCATCTTCTCTTTTATCATTTTCAAGCAATTACCAGTCTCAACTCTTCAGTCAAATGCCTTCAATCTCGTGTTAACACTTCCAAATATTTCTTCACATTTGTTGATACTAGAGATTACGTTCTTTTCAAAATCCCCCTATCACCTTTGCAGCTCTTGTACGTAGACTCGTGGCCATTACTTTACAATACTCCTTACTGCTACGTTCTTCCGTTTCTGTATCTTGTGATTTTATCACACCTAAATCTTGAACATGTCTAAATTCTTCCAAACTAGGATCAATCATTCATCGTTTCCCTTCTTCATTGTATTTTACTCGCCAGAAAACCCGACCGATCGACAAACACGCTTCCGAAGAAATGAGAAAGCTGACTAATGAGAACCCTGCACAGCTCTCAATAGACGGGAGCGCATGACAGTCTCGGCACCACCGTGAACCTGGCGACGATGTCACATCTCGCTATCGAAACGTTGTGTCAACAAACTTTGACCCGTGTTGAAACCCAAGAATTGGTATTCTAAACAAAAAATAAATAATTTATTGATCAATCAATGTTATTTTTACTGATAATCAAATAACTTATATCTGATGTCCGTTCACGCCAACTGAAGACCCTATTGCTATGTGATTTATAACGCGCAATAATATAATATAACATCTACAGCTATAGCTCATGCTTGTAAGAGGATGTTGCTGTTGTGGATGTTGCTGCTGTGGAGGTCCATGCTGCTGTTGCTGTTGTGGTGGTCCATGTTGCTGCTGCTGGGGAGGTGCATGAGATGGTTGCTGTGGATGCTGCTGTTGAGGCGGATGTTGTAAATTCATGTATTCGCACGCCAGAATATTGGTGCCTTTATGGCTACACGTGCCACACCAGCGGCGTCCGTTTTCTGCCATAATATTAAAAAAAAAACGTTATATGATGTCGCACAACAGTTTCTATATACACGATCACGTCGGGGGTCACTACTTATTATTGCTATGTGATTTATAACGCGCAATAATATAATATAACATCTACAGCTATAGCTCATGCTTGTACAAAGTTACACTATTTAAATTCGAGACTACTCCAGAAAACTTAGATTCATTGTTGCGGCAAAGAAGTCACTCCGCGCGTCAGCCACTGAAGTTCTTTGCTCCGCTACTCTTTGAACTTCAATGCATGTCGCTACAACCCTGAGATCTAAATCAGAGCAAGCGGGATAAATAAGACCAGAACATTTTGATAATGGAAATTATTCAATTAATAAATTTTGCAATATTATTTAAATGATACATCATAATTTTAGCGCTAAACTGTAATTCAGCACAAGTTTTATTTGAACGGATCTAAGTGCTGGCGAGATTTAGGTAATTGTGAAACAGGGAAATTGGAATCTAAGTAAAGATTGAGTTAGGCATGAATTTTTCAGAAGTGGTAGAGATAGGACACCTGGATGAAATTAGGGATGTCAATAATCCAGATAGCAACATTATAATGAATAGTTTCTTCGCTTTAGTAATGATTAAAAGAGAAATAAAGCTCAGTTAATGAATTATGACTGTCCCTCATGTTTTTAAAGGTACGTTGTTTGGCACGCATTCTCGTGAAATAAAGTTCTAACGCCATGTCATCTTCATCCGCAGCAATGAAGTGAGACATATTTGAACTAACGCAAATAAAACGAAAACAAGCTGTGAAGCGGGCTGTTTCTATGGTTTCGATGCTGAAAGTCGATATATGCATCGTCTGCATAATACCAATGAATATGCAAAGCCTATTTGTTGTGTAGTTTATGCGATCTCTGTAAATTGTTATTCGCATAGCTACCAGACTACACGTCCAAGCACAACAGAACCCGCAGCCAACAATGGGAGGCAGGCTTCTGAGAACAGAAATTTCTCACATCCATTGTCTCAATCTACCATGTGCTTCCTGGAAGCTGATGAAAACCAGCAGGGGAGGTACCCAAAAGCAGTACACAAATCTGTTGTTTGTTTGGTGTGGTATTCAGTTCTAAGACTGGTCTGGTGCAACCCTCCATGCTAGCTTATCGTGCGCAAGCCTTTCCATTTCCTCATAACTAGCACAACCCACATCCTTCCTAATATATGGTTTTCAAATCTAGAAAACGTCAGAGTAAGATGCCATTTATATACAAACGAATTCACGTACAGATACCGAAACAATTTAAGCTCTTTGTGGTTTATAACATCACAATACACTCGACATTTTTGTAATAACAAAATAATGCAGTAACCAGAACCATTTTTTAATTAGTTTGTTTGAAAACGAATCACAGTGTTTCATTCCTAATTTTTTGATACGGATACGGATTAAAATTCAAAAATATATATAATTGTTAGTTTTCAAATTAAATATATCCTCTCTGATTTGAATTCTTCACAGTCAGGACTGCTATCCTACAATCATGGACTCCAATTCTAAAACAAAATTGTTTCATCATTTCTTCGGCTGTATAATCTCTACAAAGTTCACATCAAAATATAAATTTACGTTTTGGTAGTTTCATCTATAATAGTTGTAAAAGTCCACTACAACTATGATCCAATTGAATATAACTCGATCTTGAGTACTACGTTTAGACAAGGACCGAGTTGGTTTCCAGCAAATATTTAAGATTGCTGAAGAGACATTTAAAATTGAATGTTACCTTGCGATATGTACCGAAAGTGAAACAAAGAGAATAAAAAAATTATATGGAGACAGAAATAATGACGGAGTCTAAAATTAGGAATAAGTATAACAAATTTGCCTTGGAATTAAAATTGTTTTGATAAGATTTAGTTACTAAAATTGCTAACCGACGTCAGAAAGGAAATTAACGGTCACTAAGCCAAAAAGCAAACACTCCTGGCACAATGCGGTTATGAAATTTAAATATATTTAAAATGAAACTACAGTCAAAGGACCATCAATGGAATAAGAAAGTTATTGAAGGTATTTTTATAACTCAACTGAAACTCAGGCCCAATAGGATTGACAGAAGTGGCATGAGGAGTTATACAATTGACCGAGATTTGTGTCGAATGGGTGCCCACACACAAGCAGATTTCATCGGCAGATATCTGGCAGATTTAACAAATCTGCCGCGAAATCTGAAATCGTTTACACGTCACTGTAGGTCTGCTGATAATTATCTTACTATCGAGATCTGTGCAGATTCTCGTATCGACATTTGTCGTCTGCGAGGGGACATCTGTTTCTATCTTAGCTATTTATCTCTAAATACGAAATAAAGAAGTCAAAGGACTACTGTATTATTATAATAACCACAAATTATCAACACAATTACTAATATAAATACGCTAATTTTTTTAATCATTCAGTGGAATAGTTTTAATAATAAAATTTTATATTTCGTTGTTGACATCAAGCTACATTATATTTTGTAATTGTAATAATAACAATAACAACCTATTCTGGCTTATTGTTCACCACTACTACCAACAATTGACCATATAAAACTTCTAATATGCTTACATTCAAAAGAAAGGTTAGCGTATCTGTAACAAATTTGACAGAGAATCTGTGGAATACGCAGATAAATCTGTATTTCAGCGCCTGACGACCATCAGTTGTTCAGATCTGATCTGTACGTGTAAACGCATCGCAGATTTGATCGTTCAGACAATTATTTGCGCTCCAATCCGGCGATTGGTCGGCCGATCAGATCTGCCGATGAAATCTGCTCGTGTGTGGGGAACTATTGTCTAAGCCGGTTGGACAGAGCTCCGATGAATTCCAAGTTATGATCAAATAGAACTTGGCTGAATGTTCTAAAAAACTGTGTGACATTAATTATCCCCAGATGTCGTTCATCCCGATGACTCTCCCTCATAACATTAGGAAGTACCAGTTTCTAGTAAGGTATTCTTCATCATAGAAATGAAGGTAACACCTGGTAATACCATATAAGAATAAAAAAATTATCTAATTCCGAAAACGTTTCAATGTAGTTAAATATGGAGACTTTCTTACGTGCGGTTATTTTTCAGGTAGCGTCGTGTGGCTGAGAAATCCCTGTCGCTTGAATTTAGAAAGCAAGAACTCCCCGAGACGTCCGCTGACCTCAAGGGTGCCAACAAAAGATTTACGACTGCAAGCATGCATGAGAACATTCTGTCTTGAAGACTCCGATACCGTTCTCTCAAATATTCCCTATTTTCAAGCCTATAGCGCTTATCGCCACCTCATCTTACTAAAATTAATAGAAAGCTAAAATACTTCAAACTTAGCCAACAAAAAAATATGTAATGGAGATTGTTTATCATGGGATGTGCTATCGCAAAGTACAACTAGAAAACACATACATAATTCTTAAGCAAAATATAGTAAGACTTTTGAGAACACCTTTAGTTTCAAATAATACAATAGTTGTATTATGTCTGAATGGTCATAAAATATTTGTGATATATTTATAAATCTGTATATGTTATTCAGTATCCATAAAGAGTGTCAGTTTCCGTTGTTCCAAATAATCATAAATCTAGTGACGAATAATAAATTTTAATATCATTGCCAACTTCAATCCCTACACTGTCTTTAAAATAAATATATATAATAGTAAAACACGACTTAATACGGAATTCGGTGGTACAAAGTCAAAGGGAGTTGTCTTGAGGAAGATTGAAAGAGATTTAAACAGGGTAATAAAAGTCAGACATGCTGATCCCGATCGGGATTTTCTGAAGCGGTGTTATACCGTTAGAATTTTGCAGTAGGCTACCGCTCTCAATTTACCAACTATCCGTTGATTATATGATGTGAATGCTGTTCCAAAATTCTCGCATATGAGTGATTATCATTGGGAAGAAATTTGACCTCGTTACCGAGGCAAATCATATACTGGAGAGGGAAAAGTTTTTAAAAAAGATCTTTTTCGGGCATTATGAACAGATATAGCCAAAGAGTGTGATTGAGAAGAAAGGCATCGAGAGACAGTAAAGCTTATAATTCAACAGATTGAGGTGATTCATAGAGAGAGTGGAGGAGTGATTCGCTGTTTCGATCTGTTGCGTGGATCTGAATTGGATGATACAGGGTGGAAAGCTCATGATCTTGGTGACGATTAAAAAGGTTTAATGAGTATCCGGAAGTCGAGAGGAATCTTTGGGAGATTCTACCAGTAAGTGATCTGATGACCAGCGATGAGTTGCAGACAAAGCAGGAACCGGAATTGAGAGGTATTGCTGAATTTACCACATCATTGAATTTCCTCTTACTGCCGATCCCGAGTTAGAAATGGAATTGTTTTAAATATTCATCTATGAGAAGCCTTTCAATACGACCCTGTAATAATATATATTATTGCAATATATGTTATTAGTTAAGTTGTTAAATCTTGTAAATTTTGTAATCCTACACAGCCGGTTCCGTAAAAGGGAATTTGGGTAATATCAATTCTAAAATGTAAAATTAATTTATTCCCGGTTATATGTAGTATTCATAATTTAAAATAATTAAAATCTTCATTTTCATTTCAAATACAAACAGAAAAACACTACTTTGTCCCTAATGGATGTCTTCAGGGGAGAAAAGACAGTTTAATTTTTGTGATAAAAATTTCTTCCATTACCAAATACATGTCAAGGCAATTTTTGCATTTTAAATTTTATGCAAAAATATTGTTATTATATCATATTTTACTACTTAATAATTAATGATCTTACCTTTATACAGGCAAATTAAAACAAAAATTCATATCAAAGAAAAATAATTATTACAAAATTTAATCATCTTGTGTTAACTATTATTGTGTCCACGAATGCAGGAAATTAGGGGTGAAACTTCCTGTTTTTGTGTGTGTTTCACTACCAGCGTCAATTTAGCCTTGAAGTATATATTTGTTACTAAGCTTGCCCTGCTTTATTAGTCATTATACTAATGTATATTGTTGTTCCGGGTTACACAAAATAGAAATTTTATATTTTAGAATTAGTTTTCAAGTACTGACTTTGAATATCTCTTGCACTAGAAACAGAGGCCCTTTATAAACCACCCGAGTAACTGACAAAATTGGAAGTTAGCATAGTTGAAAACTATGAAAAGGCGTCTAGAACATTGATAACACACACATAAACAATTATGCAAAGATAGCGCCAGCGTTGGGCCAATTGGAAACAAATAAATTCATCATGTAATGACAAGTGAGATGTGTCCATATGGCACCATATAAGTTAAGCATATTGTAAATTATTAGATTAAATTTAAGATGAATTTATAAATTATGAGATGGATACCAGGTTTGCAATAATGCAATTAAAAGCCATCAGGTTGGCATTACAGCAGTCCACTGGTAGTGTGCATGTTGTGGATCCGTCTGTGTTGAGCCATACTCAATCTCATATGATTGCTGCTGGCTGATGTCAGCAGACATGAAATAATGTAAAGATTTTAGCATAAAAATACAGGCATGAGCTCTCTATATACAAAATTTAATTCCATATTAATTGTATCGTGTTTTCTGGATGGAACATGTTTCTTGGTCCAATGCTAATTATATTTAATATATTTTCAGGCGACGCTCCTGTTGTATGTCTTATTGTGATAACGTAATAAAAGTTTTATAATATATATATATATATAGCATTAGTCTAATTTAGGATTTACAAGAGGAAATGTAATTCAAACGTAGCAGAACACGAATAACCAAAAATAATACTGATCATTTCTACTGTGCATAAACATCTTGCGTCTAATACCAGATGATCGCGGAGAAAATTCAATTTTAGATGACAGACATCAATTTTCAGTCAGCAATGTTTTGTTGCATCTGGAAAATCACTGAGTCACTTATGTGATTGGGTGGCCTTAGAGCTTCGCTGTGAATGGGAACAGCCAGCGGCTTCCGTCGTAACTTCTGTGGAGTGCACAACCACACATGAACACGTGACTTAACTCTAATGGGATGCAGAACGCCATAGTCTCATGGAGATGAGATGTGACATATTAACTTATGCATTCATGCCTTCCCACGAATTCAACACGAAGTTGTTGATGTAGGCTGCGGGTGACACACCAACACAATAGCGAATATGCTCCACATAAGCAAGGATCGCGACCCTGTGTGTTGCAACATAATAGAACTCCACAGTATTGTTTAAATACCAGTAAGTTAACAATTCAGGCCATTCAATTGCTTATACGAATTCGAAAGTTAACAAAATTAATGTTATTTCATTGTATTTGTTGAAGAGTTATAATGGAATACAATGGGAATTCATGATTACGCTGGGACTGAAAACGCAAAGAATCCGTTAAACAGTCAATTATTTTGTAGATAATATAAATGATTAGAAAATCCTTTTTTGCGGAGATAAAACTGAAAATTTATGGGACATGAGTAATTGACAAACTGATATGTGCATGGATAACAGTTAATGGTGCAGATTAAACAATAAATGAAAGTATAAAATACGAAACGCAATAATAAATACTAATTTCAATTGAGAATTGGCTCTTCATATATCTGAATGCTATCTCATTTAATGATTCCCCACAGACTCCGTCCCAAATTCGCTACATCTCCCCCCATTTTCCTCTCTCTCTGGTTTTCCGTCAATGTACCTCTCAAAATCAGACCTCTTGCGTACGATTTGCAGACGCTATTTTAAACTCCACCAGTAAGATAAATTCCCTGAACGCGAACAGAAACAGCTACCTTTCAGGGAGCCTACTACTTTAACTAATAATAGAAACTTTTTTATGACCGCTTTGGATTCGCACGTCTTTGTGGGCCACGATTTAGTCTACCAGCTATTGAGTACTAAATTTGACTGACTGATTGAGACTTAGCGTCTATGCAACAAAAAACAAACAGTTATTTAATTTCGTAATAAAAGTTACGCTTTTTACTTTCCATATTAGTTACAACATTATTTTAGTACTCATTAGTCGTAACAAAATTGTACAAATAAGCTTTACATTAGGAAATAAAACTGGCATACTATATTTGCAACATAATGACTCACTTGTTACGGTGGATAAAGATAAGGCTTAACTATTCAGCTATAACTTCAGTTCAATTTTTTAACTCAAATAAGGTCATTGCGACGTTGACATTGAACAGAGGCAGTGAAATTTATTCCAAATATCTGTCAAATTCTTAAGGAAACGGATAACTAAATTACAAAATAGAAAATCGCGTGGTATAGACGGTATTTCTGCAGAATTAATAAAAATATAATGGGAGGCAATTATTCCATACCTAATTTGGTTGTTTCATATTTCAAGAAACAATTCCAGTATTCCGTGTGGCTTGTACCAGTTCATAAAGGGAGAAGTAAGCTGATGGAGCAATTTATCGTAGAGTACGTCCGTAAGGAGCTTGAAAATAACGGCCAGTTTTTTATTGATTCCGAGAAGGTTACTTATGTGAGAGCCAAGTCATTTTCTTCTACCAGGACATTGCCGATGAGGTTGACAAAGGAGGAAGAGTGGATGCCGTGATCATAGATTTTGCAAAGGCTTTTGATCTTGTACCTCATGACATATTATTACATAAAATGTCAAAAATTGGAAGTGGTTTTATGGATTATGGAATTTTTACGAGACCGACAACAAATAGTTAAAGTATCCTCAGTTGTGAATGTTAAGTCTGGAGTGCCGCAGGGTTCCTTTATTGGTCCCTCATTATTTATAGTCTATGTAAATGACTTAGTTTCTGACATTAATTCCCAGGTGCGAGCTTTGGCTGACGACTACATAATATGTCGGAGAATAAAAACTGTGAACGATGAAGAATTTCTCCAAACTATATATAGATAAAATAAGAGATTGGGCACTTGTTAACAAAATGAAAATAAATTGTAGCAAGAGTAAGGCAATAAGTTTTTGTAGGCGTCACGGTAAAATAGTACTTCGCATAAGCTCAGCGATAATAAAATAGTACAAGAAACTAACTGTAAGTATTTGGGTATATACTTGAGCAGTAATACGGGCTGGGAACTTCAAAAAGAATATGTGACTAGGAAAGCGTGGGAAGCACTACATTTCGTTATGCTGATTTTAAAAAAATGTGAAACACGGCAACTTGCACATAAATCTCTGGTGCGTACTCTACTAGAGTGCGACTTTATTTGTTGGGATCCGTTCCGAAAATATCAGGTCGATGCACTGAAAGGGTACAGAAGAGGGCAGTAAATTTTGTTAAGTTGTGTCATGGACAAAGAAATGAGAAGGTTCAACAATTAGGTAGGGATGTGTTACAAGAACGATGACAAAATTTACGTCTCGGGGCTCTTTTTAAACCGTACGCCGGCCAAAAATCCTGGTAGGATGTTGCATGAAAGCAAATTATAAGGAGATCATAATTGTAAAATTGATCAGAGTAGCTTTAAAACTGATGTTGGGAAGAATTCGTTTTTATACCGGACTAGAAGAGATTGCAACAATTTACCTCCTAAAGTTTTTGAAACATTTCCTCCCAATAGCAAAGGTTTACAGGGAAGAATTAGGAAGGTAAGTGATCGTGAAGTGCAAGTGTACTGCGACGAAATAATATCTAAACAATGGGTACTTTAATTTTACTTTTAAGATGCAATTTACAATTTACTATGTTTATTTTATTATTATTAATGTAATTATTCATATTCCTCATTTTAAGCTTATTTTTTGTTACTGAGTGTACCTCAATTGCAGTATCAATGAATGAATTCATTCATTCATTATTTTCTTTGATGTCATACTGATTTCTTGTAGTTCTATTCTTCATATTATTTTTAACGTTCCATTATTTTTTTTATAAAACCCATTTTATTCTTCCTTACAGAGACGAGATTCCTTCAGTTTATCCAGATCAATAGCTATTTCTAGCCATGTAATTCAATAATCTTTTGTTAAAACGAAGTTCATTCTTGAAGGCAATAGATAACATGTCAAAAAAAATCTAGTTTAGCAACTTTTCATATAATTTTTAAAATAATTTATGAAAAATATTCTCCACTTAAGTTTCAATTTGGCTCTGATTATTTTTATAATTTTAATGATGGAATGGGTCATTAATAAATTTAATCGCTTCGATCATTACTGGATTTTACTCAGCTCCGCACCTTTTTCTGGAGAAGCAAAAGCACTGACGAACGTTCGAATAAGGGTTCGAGCCGTAACGCACTGCTTGGATAGATGGTCACAATAACGTCATAAGGTTGGACGTTCACCAAGTAATTATCTGAGCAAATAGTTTTTCAGAACTGAGAAGTTATTAATGATTCAATTCGGTTCGCATTACAGCATAATCCACATTGTTAGAGGAGTCCAATAACGGATGTCTGCTGACATTTTCTTAATTACATCGGATTAGTTGTGAACCCTACTGAGTTAACAATCCCTTCGGAGAAGTTTGAAACATTTCCTTTATTATCTTGTTGACTGGCGAGTAAACCAGTTTTTTTATTGTAAAACTTATGAGGCCAGTATACATAACTGAAAATTGCTGCAGAGATAAAAATGTTGCCTTTCCGCACATCGAATAAATTTACAATGCAACTTGCTCCGTAGCTGAAATTTAACCTTAAACTTTATTCTTAAAGTAATAAACGCATCGTGAAAATAATATAATAAAACATAGTATTATACAATTAATGTTTATGGCGTACAATATGCATCACTAATTTTACTATAAATTAATATTTCAGTTACTAACAAGAACATCTTTTACGAAACATCACTAACAAATAAATAAATAAAATAAGTTTGAAACAAACATCTTGAAAGAAAAATTATTTCATTATTATTACAATTTAGACGTGTCCCGAGATCACGCAATCGTAATTTATTTATAAATACATATTTCATGCACAACTGACAAAATATATCAGTTTATCATAGTTACAAAATATAAGAATAATGTTTGTTAACATGACGTTAAAAAATCAGCAAAACTTAATAAAACTCTAATAAATAAATTTGTAATAATAATGAACTATTTGAAAACTATCCAACATCAATGACGAAATAAGTCTAAATTTAAAGTTTTGTAACCAATTTACAAATTAGACGTTAAGCCATGTTTCATCGTTGCATTATGACATTTTCAGGTATTAATTCCGAAAACTAATTACATGAAATTACTTCACCAAAAGTCACGAATAAAAAGCAATTGAAAGAAAATAATTTGTCTTTTTAGCCGATATATTTACTCAATTTATAATATACACCAGATGAATGTTAATTGGTGAATACAATTTGAATTGTTGGTTACTGACCACTATTAAAATTTATTGAATACTCTGCAAAATTAAAATTAACAATGAAGTATCATAAACGTAAAGTAATTGAATTAATATATCAAAAGGTCCGAAGGTAAGGACTGAAGGTTGTATAAATTTACCAAATTTGTAGGAATAAATTATAATGTTTATTTAACTTTTTGTTTTTAATTATAGAGCTGTTTAAATTTTTATTACATTTTAAAGAATTTTCAATTCATTTCATTTATATTATAGACTTATTTTAATATTATTTTAATTTTTACTGTCTAATTGAACTGAAACACGTGTAAAGAAAAATGAGTTTATTTAATAAAATTAATTAAATATTTGCTTCTATATTTATATAATTATTTTTTATCTAATTAAATTGTGTAATTTTTTATAAATATGCTAACTCAATTGCTCTCGGGGTACAGGTGATTTACAATCGGATATATTGATTAACAGATTGAAACATGGTATAAATTAATAAAATTCTGTATAGATTAATTGATATGTAAAAAAATCTACACTGATAATATGAAATTTCGTCGCCCCGGGTTATATATTTTGTAACTTGTGTGAATTTATCGCGTGTCGTTCGCTCTAGATATATGCGTTATTCTGATTTCCGTTTATCGTACGACGTCTCTGATGAACAATCCTTTTAGCGCTTACATCTGATAGCTATTTGCAATTTATTTATTATCTCCATCTATTTGTCATCTCTCTGTATGACATTTTCAATCTAATCTGTATCTCTGGTTCTGTGAAATCTACATGCTAATTGTTCTTTATACTCTTAGTCTTTCATTACAGTTTATCTTTTGTCTTTTATTGGATATCTCAGTCTACCCCACTGGTTATTCAATTATTTCTATAACCTAAGCTTTCTGTTCCGTACTACAAACAGCAATTCAAGTCACTCCCTGTTGGAAAGAATATTTTCCAAGGGTCATGCAAGTCTCAAACAGTGATTTGTTTTGCTCAGGAAGTTAGCACGAATCCAAGATGATTTCTGATAATATTTTAGACAAATCGACACCCTAGCCCAAATTTTATCTCCGACGATGTTCAGAGGTTGGATATGGTTCCATCAACACTTTTCACCCGGCGACGTGCATGGGCTATGAACTCAAATTCAACTACAAGATTTTGATTAGCATTTAAACCATTAAATGTCTCTACGACCCTTAATCATATTTTGCGAACTTTTTTTTAAAGACTGGAAATTCATCACGGACACCCGAGAGAGGTCCACTAAAACCACGAAACCCTTTCCAATCGCCTTAGCATTACTTCAGGTTGTATAAGTATAAGTATAAAATCATATTCCATAAATCCTATAGAGAAGCACAAGCTTCAAGGATGTGGAACGAGTCAGAGATTTTACATAGGTTGCTTTATTAATATTAGAATATACTGTAACTATTGATTACTTTTAACTTATAATAAGATTTTCTTAAGTTCTATACAGAAGACATACAATGTGTACCTTATATATAAAATTGATAAATATTTTTACATCCTATACTAAAAAAATTAGTGTTCTAATAATATTCTTACATAATTATAAATATCTACCCAATGATACATTCAGCTTCATAAATTCTTCAACAGAGTAGAAGGAGTGGCTTAGTAAGAACTTAGTTAGTTCATATTTGAACTTGTTTGGATTTATTTTTAATTGTTTAATGGAGGTGGGAAGTTTATTAAATATGCTAATAGTATTCTAATGTACACCCTTTTGTATTATGGTTAGAGACTTCCCTTCCTTGTGTAAATTGTTTTTACTTCTGGTATCAAAGTCATGTATATCTGAGTTTAGTGTGAAGAGTTTACTGTTATTAATAACAAATAACTTGAGTGATTGAATATGCTAGCAAGTGAGTGTCAGTATTCCAGTTTTCTTGAAAAGTCCCCTACAAGATGTTTTTGGTCAGACCTGACATAATATTCTAACAGTCTTTTTTTGAAGTGTAAATATTTTATCTTTCCCTGATGCATTGCCCCAGAATATTATACCATATGTCATTATAGAGTACAATGCAAAATAAACTAATTTTCTTATGTTAGGATCACTACAACTTGACATAATTCTAAGAGCAAAGGTTGCCGAGCCTAATTTTCGTAGGAGAATATTAATATGATCCTTCCAGCTTAATTTATTGACCATGGATATACCTAAAAATTTTGTAAATCAACTTCGGTTATTTCACAATTATTTGTTGCTACTTTTATTGAGTTCAAATTGGCATTCTTTGTCTGAAACTGCATGAAGTGAGTTTTATCACAATTGACTGACAAGCCATTGGCTGAAAACCAGTGAAGTATCTGACTTAATGTAACACTGGCAGCATTTTCCAGACTATTTTGTTTATTTGTAACCAAAGTACTAGTATCATCAGCAAAAAGTATAGTTTTAGAAGAAGAATTTATGGATCTAGGTAAGTCATTTATATATATTAAGAAGAGCAATGGACCTAGAATGGAACCCTGTGGAATCCCAGTCTTTATTTGTCCCCAGTCTGAATTAATGATTTGTCCAGAGTTAGAGTCTTTTAATGTAACCCTCTGTTTCCTATTTGTTAGGTAAGAGGAGAGCCAATTATTGGAAATTCCTGTTATTCCATAAAACTTCATTTTGTTTAGGATATTATGGTCTACACAATCAAAAGCTTTGGATAGGTCACAAAAAATTCCTAATGGATATCTTTTTTTGTTTAGTTGTTCCAAAATTTCATGAGTGAGAGTGAAAATAGCAATGTCTGTTGAACATTTTTTCCTGAAGCCAAATTGTGAGGTGGTAAGTAGATTATATTTATTTAAGTGATCAACTACTCTATTATAGACTACTTTTTCAAATATTTTAGAGAATACTGGCAGGAGGGATATTGGTCTGTAATTGCCAAAGTCTTCCAAACTTCCTTTCTTAAAGATAGGAGTAACTGTTGCATATTTTAGCCTATCAGGAGTCGATTCTAATTTGCCTCACGGTTTTTCGTTATTGTTCTCTTCAGTCGGCATTTTGTCAGTTTACTTCGTCACCATCATGCTTCTTCATCTTACGAACGATAGTCTCCGGTATTACTGCGTTATCTCCAAGCTCGTATTCCACACTGTAACGGTCAAAAACATCTGCTCGGACTTTGGCGGTGCGGAGTCAAAAGAAAGGGAGACAGTATTTGACCCAGATATTACGGTGAGCTTGGGGGTGTTTCCCAACTATTCCATAACATATAGTTCTCATGTTGGCTGTTCATTATTTAAGCACCGTTTTATCTTCGTGCTGGTTTCATAACTATGAAGGATTCTGTATAGCCGAAATAGATGGCATAAAATATTTTTCCACTTCAACTTTAACTAAAAAATATTATAAATATTACTTAATTTAAATAAAGCTCTATCGAAAGACACGTTTTTAGCAGTATATTGAAATTTCATAGTAATGGAAGTTACTAACCAAATTTTGGTACATAACCTGTACAAAAGACAGGCAGCAGTAATTAGAATAGAAAATCAAGAAAATAAAGCCGTAATCAAGAAAAAAATAAGACAAGGATGCAGTCTGTCACCAATGATGTTTAACTTATCACGCGATGAAGAAAGTTAAAATGGAATATGAAAAAAGGAATCATACTGCAAGTAGAAGAAATAAAAACCTTACGCTTTATCGACGATATTGTAGTATTAGGAGAATTCGAAGGAGACTTGCAGACCATAATAAATGGCATCAACGTTGTCCTGGATAAAGACTTCAATATAAGGATTAATAGAGGAAAAAGCAAGGTAATGGAGTGTAGTATGGGAAACAGTGGAATAACAAAGAGTATTGTATTGGGAAGTATTTTTTCGTTGTTTGCTCTACTCATTTCTTCCTTCAAGTGTTCCCATTTCTTTACTATATGATTGTTTCTCTTTTCTCCGTTAATCTACTCTTTATTTCTTCTTTGAAACCCTGAATCACCTCCTGTTGTTTCAGTTTTTTCTACTCCCATTTCTTCGATTTAATTCCTTTCTTGTGTTTCTTCATTTTCAGCCTGAATTTCAATTCAAACAGATATATCATGTTTTATATTTATAGATTGTGTTTAAGGATGATAAATTGTCTCAATTGCACAAAAACTAATTCCATTATGCATTACTGCATTACTGAAGTTTATTAATGTTGTTAACCGTTATTACAAATAAATGCAAACATTTTAAAAAATTCTATATCATAAGATTATATCTATAGAAAGTTAAAGTAGAGTCTGGTTCAATTTGATAGTTGGTAGTTTATATCAATAACATCACTATGCATAATTAATCTCTTCGTGAAACGCTCCGGAAAAAACACGGAAACGCTCGTCTTAGCTTCCTCAAAGAAAACGCGTTGCCGAGAATACACTTCCAACCAATTTTCCATAATAACAATTACGTTACATTACATAATGCTTATTATTTTCTTTAAGGTGATGGAATTACTTCTAAGTACTTATTACTTCTCTTGTATATGGTAACTTATAGATAATTTATATGTATATAGATAAATTATAATAACGTACATACTTAATGTTTATTGTTTTGTTTACGGTAAGTGTTATTTAATATTTCTATAGCAGTAAAATATTGAAGAAGACGCATGGCTACTACATAAAGTACTTTTTGGGCTATTGAAATAAATACCAACCATTAGCTTCCACTAGCAGATTTAATTCAATATATTCTAAACCCATTTTAAATCGAGGATCCGGTAGAAAGAAGAAAGCGCGTGGCTAATGAGCAACTGGCTAGATTCAGGGATATGCAATCCCTCAATAGAATTAGGAATAATAAAGCGGATTCAATCGAGGATCCCGTAGAAAGAAGAAGATGCGTGGTTAAGGCAGCCAGCTTCTGTATTGCACAAACACACTAAATGCAAATGAATTCGCGGGCATTGCCTGGCAACCAGCGTTATAGTTACACATCAACAATTACGGAACGTTTTTCTGACATAACTGATTTATATTTAAAAGGGTTAGTAAAAAGGTATGATCTGAATATTTACTCTAGATTAATTTTACGAACATAAATATTAAGATTCCTAGAACGTCTGTTTAGTGCTGAGTGGAAATATTTCCCGCGAAACGCAATATTTTTCATTCAGATGTGTGTGTTTAACAGAATTCATAAAAATAAAATAAAACGTCCATTAAAATTATTTCTTCACCTTGGTAAACGAATTCTTGTTGTTATAAAAAGTAATTGCCCTCGAGTTTTGTTAGCTCTGTAGTTCCGGGAAGTCCTCCATATATACAGGCATGCGTATGACAACACATGCGTTTCTGAAGCTCGAATATTTTTTCTGAAAACAAAATTACCTTATATTAGAAGTTTAAAAACATATATTTTTTAAATTTCTATACTAATCGTATCACAATGCTAATGTGATTATAATGAACTAATGCACTACATTGAAAAAAGAATAACATATCTTCTCGATTAACGATGGGATCGCAAAGTTTACTAGGGTATTATGTAGAAAACATTTACTTTATATGATATTATAAATTAATATATTTCACAATTACTTTATATGAT
This sequence comes from Eucriotettix oculatus, assembly GCA_034510155.1. Taxonomy (NCBI): domain Eukaryota; kingdom Metazoa; phylum Arthropoda; class Insecta; order Orthoptera; family Tetrigidae; genus Eucriotettix; species Eucriotettix oculatus. Next base: position 51,580,056 of record CM067376.1, on the reverse strand, counting down.
ATTATAAATTAATATATTTCACAATTACTTTATATGATATTATAAATTAATATATTTCACAATTATATTTTATATACTTTTTCTTGTAGACTATTGTTGTGTGAATTCATGCAATCTTTTCTGTCTCTAATTTACTCCAGTGCAATTGATCATTCGACGCCAATATACAATAAAAGTGTTTTATTTTACGTCACTCGTCATTAGAAAGGGTCAACGCGTTTTCCCATACTATTTTTACGATATATGGCAGTATTCATTCTCATAAAATGACGTTGACATTCTTTTCATAGAAATGTAATCTACAGAAACTTAGTTCAAAGTATATTTCATGCATATAATATAATTCTTTTTTTGTATCAACTTGGTGACAACTCCCCTTTTAACAGAAACGGAATGGGTTAGAAAGAGAATAAGCGACATGTAGACCAACGTAGCCAAAGGTTAACAAGGGCCCCCGGACTATAATTTAAAGATCCTACACAGTATTCACCTAAAAATTATGCAAGTTAAATTCCTTTTAGAGGACGGAGTTTGTGAGAAAGTCTCAAATATTAATGAAAAATAGTTTTATAAATTTAAATACATAAAGCTCAATTTTTTTATATATTTCCAGTGTGTATCTGCTATGACAACAGCTAGCTTTTAATTCTACGTAAGTTTGAAAACAGAAATTAAAAATCATAGATTTAAAAAGATCAAGTACTAACATATTTCACATTTAAACTTAGATGTATAATGATTAACTGTAAAACATTAATTGTCAGAACAACTTTAATCATAAATTGAAGGTCGTAGACTTTAACTGTATATTTGTTGAATAAATAGTTATTGAGTTTCAACGTGGGTCATAATAGAATTGAAATACGACGTTTCGATGAATATCTAATTCATCTTTATCTAGTTAACGTCTGAACTGATGTAATGAGCATAAAAGAAACATTCGTCTCAAACAACATTCAAGATCAGCCATTTATGAACATTCGATACATACGGGACACCAGTTGTTGTTTGATGTAATAACTATTCGGATAGCCATGAAAACATGCTCTAAAATCTTAATGAACCGGGATCAAGGCTACCAAATCAGCATAGCCTGCGACCCTTTAATTTCTAAACCCAGAAAGGACAGTCCACATTTAATAATGATGGTGAAAACGGCTCATTCATTAATAATTCCTACGTAGCGCGTCCGGATGCAGGCTGCGTGGGCGACGGTGGATGGGGCGTGGAGGAGAAAGGCAGTACACACGTCACAACCTGCGACGAGATCGCCTGATAACCCCGGACCAATCAGCGCTCGACACGCAAGAACACCCTAGACCAAAATAAAGAAAATTCTAAATGAACTTCATTTCAGGCATTTACTTGATAAAGTTGAATGAGATATTCATCGAAACGTCTTGTTTCAATTCTAATATGACCCGGGTTGAAACTCAAGAACTATTTATTTTAAAAAATCCATACACGGTATCTGGACGTTTCGTTGCTACTTTACGTCTTTCTCTAGCAGCTTTCACAAAGAGATTGATTAATTTCCATTATTTTTTAGCATAGCTTCCAGACATTTTATCTCCTTCTTCTCTTTTACTGGCCAAAATTATTAATTAATGTTGGACATTAGATAAATGTTTTTTAAATTTTTGCTATTATATATTAAAATTTGTCAATTTTTGAAAAACCTTTAAAATTTAATATTGAATACCGTCTAGTCCGCTCAATAACCACCACTTAGGTATTTTCCTATATTACATCATCTAATTTTTGTATTATTCAGAAACGCCTTTCGATTCAACAATTTTTTTATTATCGTGTATACTTGAGTCCTTAACTCCATGAAAGTGTCAGGGATACTTTCACACTCTCAATCCACCGGGATAATATAGTCTCTTTTAGGGTACTGTGCTTATTAAATGTATCAAAAAAATGTTGACTCAAGTTAAGTATTGTGAATTATCATTAATTTATAATGAAGTAAACATTTATTCCCGATAGTGAGTCTTAAAAAGGTAAATATTCAAAGAAGGATGCGCTGGATGCCACTTAAATCAAATGTTGACCACTAAATTAATGGTGAATTTTTTAAGGGAACCCGAAAAGTGGGAACACTCTTTGAAACCTAATAATAAGCGATACGAGATTCACCTACTAGGATTAAGTCTATGATACTATTTAAAATATGCGTTATTTCATCCTGTTATTTCGTCCGGACCTGCTGCGTCATGTCAGGGGGAGGAACTCTTACGACTTCTTGTTTGTTTACGTCACTGTAGTTACCTGGCAACTTCGCCCATTATTTCCGCCTCTCAAAGATGTTTGTGCACATTTGCGTCGAGTCTCGTGTTCAGTACATGATGTGAGTTTCGATTGATGCGGCACGAGACACTTGGAATAAACAAATCCCGGAGCGTCCCTAGCACCGACGCTCCGAAATATGTGGGAGGAAAAAAAACCTTCGATTCCATTATTGACAGCGTCGCTCCTGAGTTGCTGTGTAAACTGTTTCGTAGAACCTCTGAAAATTCTGTTCTTTGCCGCCGGCTTTCAACCTGCCATCGCCGGATGCGACGAAAATGAAGAATAGAAAACCCTGTAGCCTTACACGAAAAGCCTGTTCACAATACGGAATACCAGTAGATTATGTTTATTTTACACCCGAATTATATTCGTATCAGAAATGAATACATTTGAAACTACGTGATTGCAATTTGGAGATGAGAGTTTTGCTAATAACAAATTATACAGTCTTATTTCTTTGTGTCACAAAGATTCTGCCTGAAAATATTCGTGGAACGTCTCACTTGGGTACAAATTAATATTAATAAACCTGATAATATCGGATTGGCACAGAATTAAATTCGTCATACACGTCAGCGAATAATTGCTTATCACATATATTATTTTAGCGTTTTCACTAGACCTGAGTTGAAGGGAAAACTAGTATGGCTTATATATTTTTTTAGAATTGAGTGAAATCGTTTCTTACGGTCTCCTGAGCGATTTCTATAAACCTTTACAAATAACGCATATAGATTTACCGCCCTGCTTTAATTAATAATATGGCTGTATTTTGCAACCAAATTTTAATATCATAAACAATTACTGAGAAATAATTTTAAATATTTCTCGTGGTTTCGACACTACTTTGCGTCTTTCTCTAACAGCTTTTGAAGGTAGGACCATTACTAAATTAATTAAATTAAACAATGAATTCAGAATAAATTATCATATGATTTGTTAAGCTTTACGGTGTCAAGCTTAATATTGGCTTTATAAATAATATTTCACTTAGCGTGTTTTTTGATAAAACAAATTTAAAAAATTTGAAGTCAAAGCTGTAAGCGTGAATCAATTACATCTACGATAAGTACTCGTATTGCATTAATAGGCTTTAGGATTGCGGCCTACAACTGGCGTAGACACGGATAAGAGAATGCTGCGACCCCCTAGCAAACTCCTCTCCCGTCATTCGAAAGGCCGTCAGAATAGTATCCAACAACCCGACTTACCTGATGAAGGTTTTCTATGGTTTTCCCTTCATCTCTTTTAGGTGAATCACAGGGTGGGAACCTTAAACTATAGTCCGGGGATCCTAGTCAACCCTTGGTTCCCTTGCTCTTGCTCTACCTTTTACATCTTCCATTTTCAATTCCTTTCTTATACAACTAAAAGGAAGTTCGTTACCTCTTTCAGGATCACCCTCATGTGGGCTGTTGCCCAAAAGAAATGAAATTTTGTACTTAAACATAATTTTTACAAATTTCAAATATCATAAACTTAATTTTTCATTATGAACTTACCATTTTGGTTCTAACAATCCAGGTCCTAAAATGTATATTAAGACTTTTAAGTTTTAATTATATTTTTCAAAATTTTGAAAAGCCATAAAAATTTATTTCTATTCGATAAAGTCCCTATTTTTATGGTGAAACATAGAAGTAATTGAATAAAACTTCTGTTTTGACTGACCATTGTTTGGCCAACTGTCTCCTAAAACTGGTGCAGACACGGAGAAAGGAATGGTGAGAGCCCACAGTAAAGTCATCTCCCGTCATTCGGAATGGATTGAGACAATACCTAGTAGCCCGATCTGCCTGATGCAGATTTTATAGGGTTTCCGCCTGCTGTAGCCCGAGGGCCCTAGTCAACCCTTGGATACCTTTCTCTACCTTCAACATCCCTCTTATAAATTCCCTTCCTATGCAATTAAAGGGGAGTTGCCTTTTTCACGATCACCCTGCAACAGCATGCCACTCAAAAAAATGAAAATTAGTCGTTTTGTTATATATAAATATTGGCATGTTGCAGTAAGGTGTAAAATTTTCTTTAATTATTTGTTTTATGCAATGAGTCTCCTTTTCTAATAATGTCACGTTTTCTAGATCAGAATTGGGTTATACTGTAACGACCCCTTACTCTCGTATGCACATTTTGTTTATTGTAATTTTATTGTGAATTTCATATTGAATAGAAGCGCCGTTTGGTGCGCCTCATATCGTAACGCCATTAGGCGCACTAGGTCCAGCGCACCTACGTTTCTGAACAGTATTATGCACTAATTAATATCAATTTACCTTCTGATAATTTTTGTATATATTTTATACTCATATATACGCATTTCACACATCTAATGAAAGTTTTGATTACTTAAAACTGTATTATAAATATTTTAATAGAATTCTACTCAAAATAAAATTGTAAGTTTTACATTATCAAAACGGTATTTTATATCTCCTATGAATATTTAAATGTTCTTTTAGAAACTAAATATCAGTTCCAGGCCTGAAAGAACGACCGCTCAAGCGTGTTCAAGAGACTAATTATTAAAAATGCAATTATTTTTATTTTATTAATTTTTAATTCGACTTTTAGGAACTGATTTATTAACTATATACATAATTATTATAAGGTAGGTAATTATAATTTTAACAAAGTAAGTAAATTATTCTGTGTCTGTGGCAACTTTCTTTGAAGATTCGTTAAAACATACCTGGCATATTATCTTAGTATAAAATCGCAAACACCCTTTTACAGCAATATTGATTTTATACTGTTGTTTAGTTTCTTCGTACGTCTTAGTAATTGGTTTATTGTTGCCTCTTCGTTATCTGAATCCGACAATTCTTCAATACCGTCATCCGGCACAACATTTAAGTCACAAATATCGTTTTCTAAAATAAGACGAACCTTTCCAAAAATATTAATCATTATATAAGTTATACACTTTTCTATTTTTATTTCAAAACTGTTCATTTAAAAAAAGTTATGTAAAAAGAATAGCAACAAACGTAATTGTATCCACTTATAATTATAAATATTTATGTCATAAAAATGAAAATATTTAATGCTAAACGTGAATTTTCGTCAACGATTTCTACGGCAATAATGGCAAAGTACTGCAGCAACGAGAAGCAGGAAATTAGTGGTGCCTCTTCTGGAATTGGGCAGACTTTTACAGACGACAGCCATCAACAATTTTCAACACACATTTTCTACTATTCAAAATAAGCATTTTTTCCTTACGCCCATATAGATCGCAACACTCTAAAACATTTGAAGTTTACCCCTTCCTTTAATACTCGTATTGAGCTCATTATAAAAACAAAATTCGAAAACTTCGTTCCAGTGACTTGAGGTGAACACACGTACATTTTTGTGTTCCGGATCAAATTGGGACTTAGAGAAAATTTCTCTGCAAGTAATAACACGAGAAAGTTATTGTGAATCACGACTGTAATTTATATGAGTGAATTCTAATAGTCAATCACGCGGTTGTATTAGTGGTCAGCGCTAGTACGTTGAAACATCGACATTTTATCCCGAATTTTTTTACATTACAACGAGGCGACCCCTAATCTGTGTCTGAGTGTGCATCCAACCATTCCGGGGAGTGCGGACCGACAGCTGGTGAAGATTTCTGCTTGTCGTGACAGCGATGTCTACGGGGACATCGCATGGTTCTGACCTGGCTGGCGGATCTGCCGGGGAAATCACGGTTGGGATCGCGAGTCTCCCTGTCGCTGCGCTACGCTTTTGGTACCGTGGACCAACCGCTGCCGTTAGGAGACTTCATGGACACACATGCATAAACAAGGTGAAGTCGAGTCTATGTTATTGTTTCATTATTTAGACACTATAATACTGTGAAATCAAATTGTAAATCGTTGATCTAATTGAACTAAATTCGATTTTAACGCATACCCGAAATGGCAGAGTAAAGACGCTCATGATAAAACAATATTTTATTTGTATGTGCTTGTCTATTTTAAGTGCGTTTAACGATTTACTGTCTCTTATGTAATCATTGGGATACCACAGCTAAGGTAAATATAGTGTCACAGTAAATACGTGTTTAAACAAAGTGGCAAAACGAAGGAGGATTAATGATATATTATTAATAATCTTTTTGTGGACTAAACGCAAACCAGTGTTTTCAGATTAATGAACTTTTTGCTCAAATAGAACGGATGAGAAAGCGGACCCAGAGTGAAGACCCTATCCGCCTATGTACTTAATCCTCTGAGAATTTGGTGAATTTTTTTAAATAAGTGGACAAAGAAAGTTTATTTATGTATCGTTCTTCATGAATCGTATAATCCTTAGTAAATTGTATATTCATATACTTGTAATGTTTGTGTTTGAATTACGCTTCGTAAATACTGTATAATTGATTAATTATTGTATTCCTGATATTGCTCTTCCTAAGATCGAAGCTCCTTCCATAGCAATATTCGACCGTAAGAGCCTCAAAACCAAAAAAACGAACCGAAAACGTTACAGTATATTAGAAACATTTTTTCTCACTTTTAATTTTACCGTGAATCCACACGCTCGAACGTCAAATTGTCTTTGGCAATATTCCGGTATATTTCGTTAAATTAAATTAAACTATATTTCAATTAGTAGTGCATTTCACAATCGTGTATCCTAACTTTCATTTAGGATCTATGGATTGTTCATTTGAAAATAATGTTATCTCTGACTAACACAGGACACATTTTGTGATGTATATAAACACGTAAAAGCTGCCATGTAATGATAACGTTAAAAATACAAAGACAATTGCTTTTCTGTTGGCCATCGAAACAACAACCTGCATTTAGCGCCCCCTATGAGAATTTCGATTGATGTTGTCGAATGACTATATTTTAAAAACTCAGTATGATCATAAAACTGGATGCATATTCGTCGTAATATACACAAACATGTTTATTTTGAGCATAAATATACTGGTGGGATTTGTACATCTGTTTTGTAACGTTGAAATCTAATTATTGGGCTTTTGCCCCGAGCACTATCCCGTGAGCCATTCATTTCGTCGTGCCCTTTTTCATAGTCTCTATTTTTTCCTGTTTTGGAAATCCAAAAGTAATACTACGGACTCCCTTCCATTCTAGATAACGGTCGAATTTACATACGTGACGGATACGTGTTTAAGCGCTGGCCGTATTTCACGTGCGGCTTAGCTGTTGCTGAATCACAAGTTAAACAACAGATTTTAGGTCATAAGCCTCCACCCACGCCACCACCAAGTACGCTACGGGGGCCCCTCTATAAATCCTTAGCTAATATTGTCTGTAAGCAGTAATACAGAATGTTTACATGCGTCATGTGAACCTAGATAGGAAATATATTGCCTCTTTATTACCACGTTAATTTGCGTTCATATGTAAATGACTCATTCGCTGGAATCTGCCGACAGGTTTAATATTTCACGTATTATTAAACATCTTAAAGACGGTTTTCACAGAAATATTCGATTGGAACAGAAGTTATTTTGGGTTCAGTTCCTTTTGATCAATATTTGCTCCATCAATTTCATAACTTCATGGGCAATTGATGAGAGTATATTTTAGCGCATGCTTTTATAAACACAAAATGAGAATGATTTAAAATTAAAAAATTAAAATAAGTTTTCAACAGATGATATTCAAGCTCTTTCATTCGTTCATTCAATAAAAATTATTTGCATAAACAGCGTCCATTCCAAATATATTACAGTTATAGTTAACGTGAAGTCGTCACTCGCACACTCCTCGGCGATTAAATTTGTCAGGGTCGCACATTTTGACACTTCACAAAGGTTGAATAACTTATTTACTTTTTACAGTGCTCTTCTTTATTTCAACGTACTTTTAATTAATTTTCCAGCATTCCCCGTCTCCAACTGTCCACTCTCACCATGTTCCGAGAATCCAACAATGGATCCAAAAAAAAACTTTCTCCCAGCCTTTCACCAGTCCGCCGTTCCCCAGTAAATCTGAAATGTAATTTTGTTACGACACCGTATATATTTTTTTCTTAACTTTCAAGTATATCGTATCAACTTTGTTATTTCATACGTGTACAATTCGGCAATACTAAATTTATTTTGCACGTTATGAGGCTCCAAAGCAAGATCGAAACGTCGTGTAAACGTCATATAAGAAAATTTACTGACGTATTGTCCTTCTTGTTTATTTATCGATAATGATTTATGTTCTATTAAAAAACATTCTTTGATCATCCATTGTTAATTATGTTATTTTTACCTAAAACTTCCTTGACATTAAAACATAAAAGAAGTAAAAATCGCACGAGCCGTATGTATCACATACTGGACAGAAAACTTGATGAACTCAAAACAAAGATATTAATGGTAAAGTAAAAAGTAAATGTTAGCCTAACAATAAGGAATTATAGATGTTACAAATATTATTTGTATCGGCATGTACGTTAATTGCACAGATTTTGGTTTGAATATGAAACATTTCGGATATAATTTTGAAATTTTAACTAGTGCCAATATTTAAAGCCTTGGCATTTTGGCAATCAAATGAATAATTTGAATTCAAGTTTGGAGACAGTAGATTGTTTGTTAATGGGGAACGTTATATTGTAAATATGTTATTTCCATTAGTTTTCCTAATGTATAAGTAATTACATTAACTGGAATGGATTTTGTAAACTACATATTGTTTGCTGCAAGTGTCATCACTTAATTTTGTTTCTTTTCTTTAGTACATAGTTAAAACGGGTTTTTACCTGTAAAACTTTGTTAAATAAATATTATAAAACAGCATATTTTTAAGTGGTTGGCAGGAAATTTTTGGCGGAGATGAGAGCGGGATACTCGCAACAGCAAATTAGAGAAGCAAAGCAAATAAAGACTGAAAAGTGGTGTGTATACAGTTGTTTGAGCAAATGCACTCTTACTCTTTCTAAAATCAAGAAGACGGTAGACGAAGGAACACAGTTGAAGTAAGAGCAGTGTTGCCACAATGAGACAGGCGTACGACGCAAACCCGCTCTACGCCAGTCATTCCACCTTCTGGACTGATGACTGGACAGGATTTTTATCCACGTTAGATCTCAGTTTCGATAGACGCTATATCAAGTCTAAAATATCTATACATTAAAATGCTTTTATTATATGTCAGGGAAACGATAAAATTACTTCATGTTAATTTGTTTACAGTTGGAACAAAAATTGCGATTAAGTAACACAAGAGAGATAAGCTATAATTGCACAAATTAAAATTCAAATATAAATTAATTTTTAAAAACGTTAATTTTTACCTCAGAAAATTTAATTAGATAATAAATATCGTATTAATTAGATAATAAATATCGTAATGGTTGGCCGCAAATCCATGCAATCGCTAAATTTTTGCAGTTGTATTTTTTTGGGCGTAAACTTTTTCTTCGACTGTGGCTGGTTACAGCAAACTTTTGATGACGTAAATTACTATTAGGTTTTCTACTGAGGTGCGACTTCAACAACATTTTGGAACTTCGCAGTCTACAGCAGGATAATTTCAACGTGGTATTTTTAGTTTTATTTCTTCCAAGAAGTGTCAGATGTCTAACTTCATTGTGTATTTCACGCCCTTTGGTAATGATTAGAATCTTGGCATTCCATTAATGGATACAATATTTTATATGATCGTCTTTATTTTTATGTATGATAAAAATAATCATGAATAGTTTGTATGTATTTACAGAGTAAGCGAAAAGCCCCCTAACCCTGAATTTGAAACAATATAGATATGTATAGCGTACCTCCTCTGGATCCAAAACGTCTATGTGGATTTCTCCAATTTTGTAGCATAATTTAATGTTTTCATGTTCGATTGTTCATCTGCAACAACGTATTGCGTTTTTCAGCTTTTCATCGTTTAGGTATCGGCGTTTTCTCACAGCTTCGTTTACAATTCTCCGCAGTGTATTATCAGGTGCTGTGATATCAAGCCATCTTGCAGGCCAAAATAATGGTGCCGGAGATTGTTCAGACCAACGTCCAATCCAGCGTAGGTGGACGCGCAAGGCAAAATGGTCCGGTGCCCCGTCCAGTTGAAAGAAGACGGTGTCGGCAATTCCTCGTGTCGGCAATTCTAGAAGTAGCCACTCTTTAATCAGTTCCAAATAAGTGTGTTGATTAACTGAGCCATCGAAGAAATAGGGATCCAGCAGGTGTACCGCTGTCATCCTTGCCCAAACTATAACATGAGGTGGATTATTCTGAATTTCTTCGAAAAACTGAGGATTGTCTTTCCCCAGAAATAAGCAATAAGTGTACGGAAGCTGCGATAAATCGCACACTCGCCAGAAAACATGACACATGCTGTCCTTTGCATTCTGAAAGCGTTCAAGCTTGGAGACGTTGACCTATGTCCGTATCTGACAACTCATTAACACTGGTTGAACAAAAAAAATAATTTTTAAATCACTCTTTATGTGATCTCGCATTGTCGATGTCCAAATGCCCAACTCTGCAGAACGTTTGCGTTATGATTTCACCGGGGAACAATGAATTGATGCTTTCGCAGCAGAACAAGTTTCTACTCGAGTGGTCGGTCACCCACTGCGTTTCGAATCAATAATACTTCCCGTGGCAAAAGTATATTTCTTCAAATACAATAACGTTGGACGTGGCTGTGGTGATTTGACAAAACGCACCACGAAATCGATCTGGATAGCTCCCATTTTTGTCCGATGTTTCGATGTTCGTGGACCCACACAGAAGCCACCAAACGCTCTTCCACACTGAAAGGACTCGTATCGGCCAAATCATTACTATCAATTTTGAATGATTATTGTTGTGTATTCCTTCCAGGATCAGCATCAGCGTTGGCACATCTAACATCCTTATCGATAATCGTATTCGTATTACACAATTCGTTCCTTCTTTGCTTTATTGGTTAAACCACTGTAAAGCAATTACGCCCACCCTGTATATATACAGACCTCACCACTGGAACAGTAGTCTTCTGCAATGCTTTAGAAATAAATGAGTGTTGAATTGTAAGAAATCTGAATTAATATGCTTACACATTGTTTAAATTACAATTCTAAATTTTCTTTAACTAATTAGATTCTTATTGATTTTCTGAAAGCGCTAGCCGCTGTTTTGTAATGCTAAACAATAACTTTCTGAAGGCTTTGAAGAAATATCACGGTTTTAGGACAACGATAAATATTAATTCAATTCTTCTTCATGCGAAATGTAATTGGGGGGAGATAACTGAGGGAAATTAGATTTTTTTGTAGCGATTGACGCCTTCAGGAAAATAAAGTGCTGCTTTCTCTGCTCCCGTGTTCTTACAGTCTCATATGGTATTTTTCCTTTTGCAGCTATGGCCGCTTTCCTTGGTGCAGATTTACGATGTTACTATAAGAGTAAGAATATTCTGACATAAACATGTTGAAGATAAAGAAGCCACTTTGTTTTTTTCTCTGGCTTTTTATAAACCGTTCCCCAACTTGGGAATACTTCTCATTTTCCCACGTAGTCCACGTGGTAAATATGCTTTGGTCAACATATTGATAAATTCATAACTTTCTGTTACTAAGGCAAACCATTATTTTGACATTTCTAAAGGATTTACGATGGTGGGAAATTTTTTCGTGTAATTTTAAATCTGATTCGTATTTTTCGTCGGGGATATTATCAAAGCCGCACCTTCGATTTAGCACACATCATTTCCTTGTTCCAACAGTCCTGAAACGGTGAAATAGTACATTAACTGTTTATACAATTAAAATTCTATTTGCCACCATCTAGCAAATTAATATTTCACGTTAAAGTAAAATTTCATCGTCTGACACTCCAGACTTTCTTTAGGTGGTTCCTACATTCCTATTGGTTTCTGAATTCAATTCCTTGTAACGACACTTTTTGAGCAGTCCGTGAAACTTGTGTTTTCGCGTAATAAGAGTAGTTGTTGGTGTGTATCGGTGTGAGCAAAGAAGACAATCTCTCTAGTGAGGAGACATGACAGCAGTCTGTGTAAATGCTTTATGTGTATTAAGATTTGGAAATGTAATAAACGTGAGATGTCAAATTTTTATTTAATATTACATATATATTGTAACATGTAAAGTTACAGTCCCAGATAAAAAATGCTTTGTAGCTTACGAATTGCTACGTATTGGACGAGTAGCGCGCAACAATGCCCCGGGACGCATTGTTGTGGAGGAGACATTGTTGATTGGCTGATGTAAGCGGAAGCGGAATGGCAGTCGTCAATGGGTTATGGTATAGGAAGGTCGTGTTTCGTAAAGTAAGGATGTATGAGTGACCACATCCTGTTCGATTACAATGTTCATACTCTGAATTAAATCTCTAAATTGAATCTTTTGATGTTTTTATGATAAAAATACCTGGCATCCTAAAAGTTATTAAATTCCAATAACGAGTAAGAGCTGTCCGGAAACGACCGATCTGCTACAATATATATATATATATATTTATACTTGATATATATATATATATATATTTATCTCAAGTATAAATTTTCATTGATAATATAATGATCAATTATAATACGAATACGCTCCATTATTAGTAGTATAAATCTCGTCGAGAATAGGACGAATTTGGTAACACTTCGCGCTTTCGATAGCTGGTCAGGGCATTTATACGTAATTTTAGTACAGACTTCAGTTCATAATTTCCGCTCTAATCCTAATCTCATCACTGGAGTATTTGAAGAAAGTAAAATGCAAAGCGAATATTATCTCTGGATAACATTTGACCACACTAGGCCTGAAACTGCGGACCGGAATTCTCGAGGGTTATCTTCACGCAGGAAATCCTATCGGCCGAGAATATCGGATTTTCTTGCGGTGGAGTTGATCTATAGAAGGTGCCTCGCCAACACAATTACCCCGCAACATTTCTGCTAAGCGGAAACAAATTCTCTCGCGGAGAAAGCTCTCACCCAACTTTGTAATTAATTTATGCACTAAATTTATACTGCCAAATAATTCCGACCCAAGGCGATTAACTTCGCAATAAAATAATCTCATAAAGCTATCGTCAAAATTCGTTTAGTTTGACGGTTTCTCTTATTCTATGAGTTTTTTGTTTATTTTTTATTAGTGTTTCAAAGTTCACCTTTGGTAGTGTTTCATTTATATTCCTATAAATAAATTTTAGTTTCGAGTTATATGCTCAAATTTTCTTCACGAAAGATTAAATGAAATGTGCAAAATACGAGGGTGGCTCATTAGCATCCTATTTATTTTTCCTCAAATAAATTTAGTTACGTGAAAGTTCTTAATGTGGCGCGATTTCTCAAACATTCTTCTACAATCCACTGCATCATCAACTTCCTAAATCAACAGCGACGTTCGTATTACACAGTGTTGTGTGATTGAATTCCTAAATGCGGAACGTGAAACGCCAATTCGCATTAATGAAAGGCTGAAGAATGTGTATGTTAATGCAAAAGTTAATGTCAGTATTGTTTGGCGATGGATTCGTCGCTATAAAGAAGCTGATGAAGGGTGAAGTGGTAGGGTGGTGTGATTCTGGTTAACATTTCGGAACAGGGATGCACAATGAATTCATTCTAATAGGTCAGCACCATAATAAAGAACGTCTTCAACTAGTTCAAGCAACAGAACCAATAGCGGATATTATTTTTTGCTTGACAATTAATGTCCGCACAACAGTCGTCACAACTGAAGACATTGTGAAAATTAGATTGGAAGGTATGCTTCATCCACCATACAGCCTTGACGTATCATCATCAGACTGACATCCGTTCAGGTCACTTAAAGAAGGTCATCGTGGGATTCACTTTGAAGATGTGAAAACGTCCGTGCGTCGATGAGTTAAGAAGTAAACCGACGTATTTTACCGCAGAGGAATACATACCGTGTAAATGGACCGAGACTGCATTGAAAAGGGAAAATTTATTCCTGTATGTTCTAATTTTATACTGTGTTAATTGCATTTAATTGTGTTCACAAATAAAAGGGCAAATGGGAGGCATTACTTATTGATCCAACTTCGTATCACGTTAAGGATTATCATGTAATTCTATAATATGTAATGAATATTATTTCCAAACCCGCGCATAAAATAAAGCGAAACCAGCTTCTCTTTCTTTAAATATGTAAATCGTTAAACACTCTTGTCTCCGTCTAAAACAAGTTCACCAATAGTGGTCCCACATTATTTAATTTAAATACACAAGATTTGGTGCTTTTTCTTATAATGTGTTCTCTTTTAGTGTACTGAATGGACGCAATACTATAAAGACTACTCTAATTGCTACTTCACTCTCTGATTCATTGCATCATCTCATAAATCTTGGCAGGAAGATATAGTAATGTAAAATATGTCAATATTTAAATTTAATTTTAATCTAATTCACACCAAACTCCATATGTAATAAAAATAAAAACTTGATTTTTATTTTAAGTATTTTTTAAATTAATAGTGGATGAAGATATCGTTTTCCATTGTATTTGTATTTATATGTCCACGTTTTTATAGGATTCTAACCGAATTTTTTTATTAAATATTGTAAAGATTTAAAATAGAAAAAAATAAACGTTTTATGTCTGTTGTACTCACCTGACAAAATTGGAAATCGGTCTCCTTTTCAGTCCTAAAATTGTGAACAATACGTCGTTGTAGATCACTGAAACTTTTTAAATTTTCATTTAATTCATCCTCATTAAAATGAATATGATGCATAACTAAAATCTTTCATTATTTATCACGTTCTTCAAATGAAATTGTTTATCAAATTGTATTACTGCCTATAAAATTCCAGTTTTATAATCGCTGAAAATAGCGTACAAATGGCTGTTTTCGTAATATTAATGTTGAGAAATTTATCTAGATACTTTTCCAATGAGAAAAGCTATGTTTTGAAAATAAAGGGTATTAAAATTTCAAAATAATTTACTATTATTATTTACTGATACTGTTCTCCTCATCTAAGTATGATGTTTGGTCTGAACACATAATATAAAATACGATCCCCTTTTGCCCTTGCTAACGCGTCTTTGACAGAGGTGCCCAGAATCAAAAGACAAAGCAAAGGTTTTTTCCCGAATTGCTACGTGAAAGGAGGTTCGTGGCCACTCGTTATAAGGGCTCTATCTGCCCTAACAAGCTGCCACGCTGCAAGGGCGGGCCCTTGATTGATGCAGCTGCCATTTCCCACTGTATTTCCATTCTCATTATTTTCGATACGCCGCAAAAAGGAACAATACCTCTTTCCGAATTTTCGACTAACATAACTGATTCATGATGAACACATTATAATCGCTATATATGCGTCACTGATTCTGTCACCTAATGGCGTACATGCAAAATGTGCAATAGGGCCTACAGAGGGTGTCTCCTGGCATTTATGCGTCAGATAATCCTGATTTGACCCCAACTCGTTAAAATATCAAAGTGCTCGCCCAGAACGATGTAAAATATACAACGAAAGTTAGTAGAGGACAGGGAGTTGAATATTCATATAATCGAAATTAATAAATTGGCCTTGATGCGTGTAACTAACGATAAAGGACGTATCAAATATTTATTCAAAGCTATACTAATCAAAAGACAAAGCATTACTCATTGTTTCCATATGATATCACTAATATTTTTATCAGTCATCGTTTTGAAAAAATTAATAATGAAAATCTGTAGTTTTCAGCAATAATGACATAATAATCTGTCCATAAAATGTTAAATATCAATTTAAATTCAACAGATTATCAATTATAAATACATTAAAAATAATTTATTACTTCTCTTATTGAAATGAGGACGGATATAAAACATTTGGGATCGATTACAATATACATCAGTAAATCATATACTCGTCATAAAAAATTTAAGTTTTAAATAATTTATTATTTCTTTTAATATCAGGTAAATTGAATGAAAGTAGAATAACTTTTCCTATACCAGAATATGAGTTATGTTCAGCAAGTAAGCGTACCGTCAACAATTGGCTGTTTTTTTTTATTTTGAGAGTTAGTAACATTGAATGATATATAGGGATCTCTTGAAAGATCGAGCTTCGCAGGAACGTGGTAATACGTAAACTCACGGTATAGTAGCCAGTTGCGTGAAATATATCGGTATGAAACCCAACAAAAACGCGAGCAACGTTCTGTGATCCTCTTCCTACTTGCGGAAAGAATAACGCCTATTCAATTCTTTTCGCGAATCAAAACTGTTCACGGCGAAGGTGGTATGAACAGAACGGTTGTGTTTAGTAGTGGTTAGTATAGTTGTACAATTATTGTTCATGACGAACAGAGTAGTGAAATGGCCTCAGTATTTTGAGATCATTTTTATTGAGTTTCTTCGTCAGGGGAGACAATCAGTGCAAAAAGATATTGTGAGACTTTAAAAACTGTGAAAAGGAGCGTTCAAAACAGGTGGAGGTGAATGCTGACCAGAGAAGTGTGCTTATTACACGACAATGCCCGTCCTCACTTAGCCTTAGCCTCAAAGACGCTGTTGGACTTCTTTGGTTGGAATGTTTAAACCATCCCCAGTATTACCCTAAACAACTAAACAAAAAAAGATACCCATTAGGAATTTTTTGTGACCTATCCAAAGCTTTTGATTGTGTAGACCATAATATCCTTCTAAACAAAATGAAGTTTTATGGAATAACAGGAATTTTCCATAATTGGCTCTCCTCTTACCTAACAAATAGAAAACAGAGGGTTACATTAAAAGACTCTAACTCTGGACTAATCTTTAACTCAGACTGGGGACAAATAAAGACTGGGGTTCCACAGGGTTCCATTTTAGGTCCATTGCTCTTCTTAATATATATAAATGACTTACCTAGATCCATAAATTCTTCTTCTAAAACTATACTTTTTGCTGATGATACTAGTATTTTGGTTACAAATAAACAAAATAGTCTGGAAAATGCTGCCAGTGTTACATTAAGTCAGATGCTTCACTGGTTTTCAGCCAATGGCTTGTCAGTCAATTGTGATAAAACTCACTTCATGCATTTTCAGACAAAGAATGCCAATTTGAACTCAATAAAAGTAGCAACAAATAATTGTGAAATAACTGAAGTTGATTTACAAAATTTTTAGGTATATCCATGGACAATAAATTAAACTGGAAGGATCATATTAATATTCTCCTACGAAAATTAGGCTCGGCAACCTTTGCTCTTAGAATTATGTCAAGTTGTAGTGATCCTAACATAAGAAAATTAGTTTATTTTGCATATTTCCACTCTATAATGACATATGGTATAATATTCTGGGGCAATGCATCAGGGAAAGATAAAATATTTACACTTCAAAAAAAGGCTGTTAGAATATTATGTCAGGTCTCACCAAAAACATCTTGTAGGGGACTTTTCAAGAAAACTGGAATACTGACACTCACTTCCCAGCATATTCAATCACTCAAGTTATTTGTTATTAATAACAGTAACCTCTTCACACTAAACTCAGATATACATGACTTTGATACCAGAAGTAAAAACAATTTACACAAGGAAGGGAAGTCTCTAACCATAATACAAAAGGGTGTACATTACTATGCTATTACCATATTTAATAAACTTCCCACCTCCATTAAACAATTAAAAATAAATCCAAACAAGTTCAAATATGAACTAACTAAGTTCTTACTAAGCCACTCCTTCTACTCTGTTGAAGAATTTATGAAGCTGAATGTATCATAGGGTAGATATTTATAATTATGTAAGAACATTATTAAAAAAAAAGAACACTAATTTTTTAGTATAGGATGTAAAAATATTTATCAATTTTATATATAAGGTACAAATTGTATGTCTCCTGTATAGAACTTAAGAAAATCTTATTATAACTTAAAAGTAATCAATAGTTACAGTATATTCTAATATTAATAAAGCAACCTATGTAAAATCTCTGACTCGTTCCACATCCTTGAAACTTGTGCTTCTCTATAGCATTTATGGAATATGATTTTATACTTATACTTAATTGACGCCATCAGATTTTTATAGATTTTTTATTGATAACAATTTAGTTGACCTGCTTTCTGTTGACAATTTTTTGCATAGATATAAATATGTATGAATACTATAATAAAAGTATATGTGTATATTTAAATTTGTTTTAGCATCTAAGATCATCTGTTTCACCAATTTATTAAAATTTCTTATTATATTATTTTTATGGAGACTGAAGGCAATCTTAATTTCTTTGTCTCCTCATCCTTCTTACGAAGGTTAGGAGCTAAAACCGTCCTAAATACATTCCATCCTTCCTGCCTTTCGACTTTTATACATTTTTTTGTGGAACAACTCAGGTTTTCCGATTTTATTAAAGTGTTTCTTGTTTAGGCGATCTCAGAAGAGGTTGCATTTACTTTTCTAAACATTCTTCGAATTGTTCCCATCGAAATATATAAATATGTTGCCTTCTTTGGCCAACAAGTTTCTAAAAAAAGTTGTGCGCAATTTTCTTCGACCAGTAGGTTTCAAGTTGTATTGC
The DNA here is from genome assembly GCA_034510155.1 of Eucriotettix oculatus. Taxonomy (NCBI): domain Eukaryota; kingdom Metazoa; phylum Arthropoda; class Insecta; order Orthoptera; family Tetrigidae; genus Eucriotettix; species Eucriotettix oculatus. The sequence continues at coordinate 51,561,315 of CM067376.1, read as the reverse complement.
TGAATAAATAAGCGGGTTATGTCTTACAAAATATTTATTTGTAATTTCAACATTTAATGGTGTAAAAATAAATTGTGTATTATATTAAATACTATTAATTCGATATTGATAGAAATTAAATTGCACTGTGTGATTATGACGCTTCACATGAGTGACAACTTAGGAAATTCTAGATGCGCCATCACGATACGGCATCTCTCGTGGGTGTTGCTGGTTGATATCATTAGCAAACAAGTACAGTACGTCCAGATTTAATTACTGATTACACAAGGGTTCTAGGATTTCTGTAGCTGGAATCAAAACACTGGTCTACATTTAGACCTGGAACATGTTAGAGGAAAATATGACACGATTTGAGTAATTACTGAATGAGCAACTGTCAAATACAAATTAAAAGTAAAGAAAGGCAGAACATAATCTATATTATTTTCTGAGTACCGACTTTTTAATTACCGTTTAATCGTACACGTTTGAAATCTGTATAACTGCTCTGCTCCACGTGAATCAGGTCAAAGCACATAAACGCATATTAATTTACTGTTTATTACACATTCCATCATCGATAATTACATAGGCTATCACTGGGTATTTAATAACATTGTTATAATAAAATATTTAACAATCGGAAAATTGATCAATTTTCGGCCGTAACCGTCGCGACACCAAATTACTCACAATAGACTTACTTTTATCCATTTAAAAATTTACCTGAAGATGTCGACAGATATGCATGAAAAATTGTATTTATATTAACTAAATATTTATTAAATTAAATTTATTAATTATTAAATGCTGACATATTTAGCCGTAGTTTTATTTATTTATTTTACCTAACGCCAGAAAAATTATTTTTGAATCTACTCATATTCTCCTTCATCTTTCTCGCTTACAAAAATTTTCTCTTTCATCTGCCAACAGTTCTCGCGTTATCTAGGTTAAGTGCACTTACTTAAAAGATTTGTGTCCATAAACTATATCTTCTTCTAACTTCAAATACTTGCTCCCATTAATCGCTGCACGTTAATCCAGAGTCCTTTCGTCTCTGTTTCTTCCATCCCCACCGAAAAAATTATTGCTACAAAATATCTCATTCATTTAAAAGAATGAGGCTACTTGAGGTACATTCTAATGTATGTAGTAGATAATAAGTATGAGGAAGGTAGGGAAAATAGTAATTCATTTAGAGTAGAGTAGAGTAAATGTAGTTTACATGGTGTAGCATCCCTTTAACAGCATGCTATGGAATTTCAATGGGCGTATAACACATATCTCAGTTTATTTAATTTTTTACATTAAATGTAACTTCCCTGCTTGCTAAAAAGCGTTGTTGCATCGGGAAGGAAAATTCCGGTAACGGTCCGTTTAAGAATAGTCCAAAGGTTGACCATTTCCCGGAAACCACCACTGCGCCAGTAGAGAGGAAAAAGTTTCTCCACCAATCAATCAGGAAATTTGGGAACTGATTTGGATGGCGGTGCAAAGTCCAGTTTCCACCAATTAGGTAAACTGTGTGAAACAGGGAGCAGAGAATAAAGAAAACAGAAAGGGAGGGAAAGAGCGAGAAACACTTTTTTGGTTCTAATTGACGGAGCAAGGATATTGGAGGACGGAGAAAGGGGCAGATGGAGGAGAACGTGACCGAATGAACTGGACTTTGCTTCCATCCCAGTGGCAGAAATTCTGTTCTAATAAGCCGTCAGAAGTTTCTTTCCTGAAGTTTTTACGACGCTAAGTTTATAAATTCATACATCAAAATTTCCTTTCGAAATTCCATACCGAAACTCGGTAACCTGGGGGTAGAATCTCATGTTGGAGCAGTCGGCAAATATTTTTTTAACTTGGCTAATTTTCTTTTGTATATATTTGCTTTGGTTTTTTAAAATAAATGTTAGTTTTTAATTTTGATCTAATTCATGGCAGTGCTACCAAGAGGCGCCCATAAATTCATATTAGTAAATAGTTTCCCATTTATATGTTATATTTTCCCTTGATATATGTTAGGTGCTCCCCAGAGGGTTATGTAATTCGAAACAGACCGAAGTGTAAGGGGTTATGGGAACCTTAATTCAAAACCACAGATAGAAACAGTCATCCCTGTAAGTAAACCTCTCCTATTTTCCTAAAGACAATTTCTATTTTAAAAAGACAGGTTACATGACGTGTAAACTATTTCAAAACTCTCTCTCTATATCAAACAGCTATGAAGTTAAACGTTGTCTCGACAAAATAAATCCCACCAACTGTTGCAATTTTTTTTGTTTTTGAGCCATATGTCGTCATTTGCCTAGAATGACTAGTGATGTTATTTGATGACAATAAAAATATTTAAATTACGTTTTCCTATATACTATTTTAGTTAATATTTTGTATGCATGGGATATTGTCCTGTCCTGTTCGCATCAGTCAGCCCCAGTTTTCTTTGGTATGGGTATAATAAAGTTTTTACTAAAATCTTCTGGTACTATTCCTGTTTCGTAGATTTCGCAAACTATTTTGATATTGCTTCTTCGCCCGATGATCTTATCAGCTCTCCTGGAATTATATCAATTCCTGACGCTTTACAATTGCTCAGGTCTGTTAGCACCCTGTCTAACTCTGACCTTATAATTAACCCCCCAACTCTTAATCATCCACTTCCTCTTCTTATTCTATTACTGACTATTATGACTATTTTCTATTAGTAAATTAGTTTAATTTACATTAGGAAAATATCTTTTTCTTTCTTTATTGAATTCTTTTTTATGAACTACCACTTAATTCGTCTTAATACGAAAATATTTTAAAATGTCACCAAAGTTTGCTGTCTTTGCTCTTGTAAAAAGTTTATAATTGAGTAAGACACTGCATTTATTTAAACTATTTACACACTTCCTTATCCCAATAACACAGCAATATACCGTTGATCTTTTATGGAGAAAGTGGTGCTTTTTAATAAATGTGATGATCCGTCTTAAGTGAAGGTTCCAATATCTCCGATCTCCAGCATTCGTATCCCAATTTCTCCGAGACGTCGTTGATAAAAGTTCAATAATTAAAGCAGTAGTTGCAAGAGACGACGGCTAATTTCAGAGAGCAGACAAGTTGTAAACGGGTCAATTCGATGCGACTCTGACAGGAATCTAATAACAGTGTCGAGTCTGAGAGGCAATTAGCTGACATAATAGCATTAGAATCTCAAGCCTGTATGTCTCCACACGCCTCTCCTTCCAAGAAACAATTGAGAGCACTCAGAGGCGACACGACGTTTTGTACCAGCCATTGAATCAGGAGCTTCTCATGGGCGAAATAAGGCGTCTGTCTAGGTACAAGATCAATGGGGAAAGGTGCAAATATTTTATCCATTTAATCCTGATTAAACTCAGATCAATTTTACATACATTCTTTTTACTTAGCCCCTAGTTAATAACTTGTGAAATATTAAACTAAAATATAAATAAAACAGCCGCCCGTTAATTATATTTGTCCTTAATTTACTGTGTGTTCTGTAAGCATAAATAAGTAATATCCTGCAAATATTGGATCTTCTGAACATATTGAATTTATTTTATATTATTTATAGGTACCAAATTCTGTGAAACATATTACTTGGAAAACTTTGGGTGATACACGGATATCCTCATACAGAACTCCAAATGAAATGTCTCAAAAGAAAAGAAAATTCAAATGCGTAACAACGATTTTTTTTAATTTGGTTCCCTTTTTCAATAAATAATTATATGTAAGAGATATATATTTCATTTTGATGTTTCCTAAATAATATTTTATTTAAGTGACGTATCCAAAATTCAACTACCTGAAATTTAAAAAAATCTGTACTCATACTGTCTCTACTTTAATTTTAATGCACATTCCTGTTATAAGTTTTTTATCAATCTTAGATACTAAAACAAATCCTACCTGCCAATATGTAACTGCGATGTTTCCTTTATCTCTACGATTTGAATATGGATTGAATAATAATAATAATAAATCTAATTGATTCCAATTATAACTGTTTTCGTCCTTCACATTTTTCTATAAATAGAGTTTATACTTTGTATATTATAGCTGTAAAACTGCTGCAGACGTTTCATCTTTTAAAGTTTTATTCCACTGGTACGACTTAATTATTCATCTATTAAAAACATCTAGTACAAACTAAAAATCTTTTTCCATTGCTATGTTTCGCGGTAGGTTAATAATATTAATTAAATCATTCAATCTCTAAGATTGCATTTCTTTCAACTGAATACGGGATAGAATCTTAGGCCGGGGGCCATAGTCAATTCTTGGCTACCTTGCACTACCCACCTCACCTCCCCCCCTTATTTTCAGTTCCCTCTAATGCTTTTAAAGGGGTGTTTCGTGCTTCAGGATCACCCTCATGTAACATCTTACTAAAAGAAACTAGTCAGCCCTTCACTGCCTTCTTCTCCCTTCCGCATCCCTCCTTTGAAATCCCTTCCTGTGTGTTGTTAAAGGAAGTTGTCATTTATTGAGTCACCCTGATGTAACCTCTGGCACAAAAGAAAAGCGTCTTAAATACTCTTTTCGAACTGGTACTTAATTGTATTATACATTCCTAAATAGGACAATTAATGGCTGGAACAATATGCCTGCAGGAGTGTTTGGGAAACTTCCTCTAACAGAAAGAAAATTTAGACTTAACCTAAGTTTAGTGTAATGTAGTGAAGTGATCAGTGCTGCGAAATCTCTTAAAATATACTACAGTAAAATATATTTCCAGTGTTTGTTTGCTTTTTTTCAGCAAAAACAATACTATTGTTTCTAAAAATTCATCTTTTAATAATATGATTCCACACCTATTTATTTATATTGAATATAATTATACATTCAACTATAGGTTAAATATGGTCCTTACGATTAAGTTCTATGTATCTGCCACTGGGCATCTGCCCATTTATAGGTTTAATAAATACATATAAGGAACGATATGTAAAATAAAAAAATGAAAAGTTTTTAATTAATGGTTTCATGAAATGTAATCAAATTTGACACGCTGCATTACGTTCATAAACTCAGGATAAGAATAGCACGTCGAGAGGCAAAAGAACCTATTTCGTTATTAGCAATTCGAGAACAAAGCAGAAAGAAATTGCATACGAGAAAATTACTCGGTGAAATTTAGCTGCAAGCCTAAAACAAAATCACCGCCACTGTTTTTCAATGTAATAAACGCAAGTTGTGCAGACAGATAAAAATTACTACTTTAATAACGCGCGAAACTGGGGACGGTTGTTTAAAGCTGGCTTACACAATGTTTGTTCCCCATTTGTCCTGGATAAGATGGAGATGCGTTACATGAATGCTGAAATAGTGTGTGCAATACGGAGCAATTACATGACGAACGGGGAATGAGAATCTACGCTCTATCTAGAAATACAACACCTAGCAACTCATCCTGCAGTGATAAATTTAAAGCTAACATACACAGGTATTATTTGAATCAACAAAATACAGCTTAATATAAATTTTTCGTTATTTATGACATCTAACGGAAAATAATTAAAACTTTTAAAAATATTAAATATACTGCACCGAATCATTCGTCTGGTCTACTGGATTTGCTTTAGATATCAACTGTTTATTTCTTAATTGTTTAATTCATTCAGTACGGTTGTAGGCAATTACTTTCTTCTTTGAATTATAAACCTTACTTTTACTTTACAAATATCAACAATGTATATTTTCTCATTATTCAATAATCACCCTATTTATCAAAATTGATTTTTTCAATTAATAGATTGTGTAATTACTTTTTTCGGTTGGCTTATTATTTTATCTTTCGTATTTTTGGTATAACTTTACAATAATTATTCTGAAAATTGTTTTCGTAGACGACTTACTGTTTTTGTATACCCTCATAACTCATATTGTTTAAATAATCTTCCAGTAATTGTTCTTATGAGACGATTCAGAAATACAATATTTTTTTAAAATAATTGCATATGGCTCATAAGACGTATTGATTGCAAGGTATGAAGATGATAATTGGAAATACCAAAATAAATTAAGGAAGCCGTTGATCATTGATAACGACAGACAAGGGAAAAATTTAAAAAGAACGATCAGTGATTTAGATCAGAGATATTACAAGACGACCGTTTTATTCCTAGCTTTTACTGACTTTGTCTTTAAATTCAAGTACAACTGAGATATTAATAAACGTTACTGTGATTTAATGATTCTCAATCGCCATATAAATCATAAAACTTAAATAAAATTGCGTTTAAAAGTTGGGTCCTTATACGATTAGATTATGTTGTGTAAAGAGAATGGTTTGAATCTTTGGGGGACTGAGTAAAAGTGAATTGTAACAGTGTATACCAAGAAACAAGTTTCTGACAAAGTATTTTTATTAATTGAATATTATATTTAATTGGTTAGATGAAATCTAGTGTCGGTACATATTAATCGTTCTATTATATTTTTACAATTATTATAGAAAACTGATGAAAATATATTAGTAATATTAAATTGTTTTACTCTACTCTATTATAGGATACTTTCACGTTGCACCTGAAAATACAATAATGAATATAATCTTGCTTCAAATAAAAGTTCATGTTTTTTATTTTATTCCATTAAATGTAAAGGCTAAAAATATTATGTTGCTATAACTTATTTTTAGTGTACTTTTCGTGTCACTTTGTGGGGTTCGCGTCGTTATGACGCATTTATATTCGGTTCGTGTATTGGGCTTTTCTTACATGTTACACCTCAGTTTAGACAGAAGACCGTCGTGATAAATGGAGGTTGAAGCTCAGCGACATTAAACTGCCACGATAGCAAGTCGCAGCAAGTATTCGTGCTTTCGTGACGTCAGAGGTGAACGAGATAGCAAAGTTTCTTCGTTCTATAAATTCATAGAGCAGATCATGACACACGAAGTCGCAGAAGAGTTACTTTCGCATTGATAATTTATCTTTGATCGTATTTTTTACTATTTAAGCATGAAAAATTGTTTCACACTCTAAATCCCAGGACTTTCGACGGTAAAATCGCATATTTAATTAGTATCTGCTTAATAAAGGAAGTTGTATGTTAACTTGTATTTTCTGGATGTCTGTATAAAAAAATATCCGATTCTTTTGTATGACGCCAGAGAAATTAAAACACAGAGATACGCCATATTTAATTGAGCCCAATATGCCATGGCTTTTTGTTTACATTTTTGTTTATATTCGCACCAACTGTTAAGTTATTAGAGACACGAGTAGGGGAACTTATATCCATGTAGGGACATCATAGTATGGTTTCTCAAACAACAAAAGCGTCCAAGCACACGCAAGGTAGCGACACTAACAACTACATTATAGCAGGTCATTCACACTTCAGCAATTATATTCTACAATACAAACTTCAAAGGGTGTAAAAAAATCTAGGTACGTTTATTAATCGTTATTAAAGTTTAATGATTTTTGCCAATTTCAAAAAACTGATGAAATAATTTCAAGTACGATTTCTTGAGAATCACGCGTTATGCTTTCAAATTTTTGTTTATTGAATAATAATATTTAAATACGAAAAGAATTAATAACTATATTTTAATAGAATGTATGACGAAGTTTTAACACTAACGAAATTATTAACTACAATACACTCAATTAATATATTTTTATTGATGAAGTGGCTGATTTCATTATCACCATGATTCATACATTAAGCTTCAAATCTTAGGGCCGTGCATTTCTGTGATATTAAAATTCTCGTTACGTAAAGTGTTTTAAATAAGTTGACCAATTGTTAATTTTTTTTCGTCAGAAATGCTTCCAGGAATAACTACATATATAGAAACAAGGGACGTTATTGAACGATTTATAATGAAAGAAATAAATAACGGCATATGTACCGCAAGAAGCCGTAGAATTTTTCGCTGCGTGTATTCTTGACTCATACATTTAAGTATTTTTAACTCCATTAACAATCCGGGGATAATTTCACTCTCTCAGTACACCGATACGTTTTATAATTTATTAAGGTAGCGTGCTTATCTAATATACCAGGCCATTTCATGACTAAAAATGTAACGAAGAAATCGGCAATTTTTTACCGTTTACCAGATACTACTGTTTTTCAAATTTAAAACATTATTGATTAGCTGTGTAATTGAAATTCTAATTAGTAAAGAACCATTGCAGATAAAGTACAAAAAAAATCGAAAAATTTTAATTCTTCTCCCTAAAAATATTCTATTTGGGATTCATTTAGTTAAATACAATTAAAATGAGATTTATATGTTAAAAGCGACTAAATTATTACAGTATTAGTACTCATGATGATACTAAACAATGGATGCAATACAGGAGGTAAATTGAAAAATTCCATCCTTTTTTGAAGAATAAATTATTTATTTTCAATTGAAATTGTTGTAATATTCCAAGATTTAATAGTATAAAAAATTTTCTGTGTTTAATTAATAAAATTTCTTTCTGACTTTTTTTATTTAAAATTATATAGCTTTTCAAATAAAACGGATTTTACCAAAAATTACAAATTAAGTTTGACTTCAAGATATATCACAAACGTCTATGAAACATGTCAGGAAATATTTTCAATAATTATCTTAATTATTTCGTTTAAAATCACTGTTCTATAAATGATACAACGTGTGTAATGTTATATTGTAAATTTATAGTTAATTTTCTGACGTGTCAACATGTTAAACTGTATATCATTGCAGTGTTATATTTATTATTAGATTAAATGCGCACAAGTTGTGATTTGATCACAGTAGATTTGACAATTGACTTTCCTTTGACCAATTCTGTACTTAAGTTTAAATTAAAGCTTAAAATTAAAAATATTTCATCATACTTCATTCCAATTTTTTATTTTTTAACTGAGTACGTCATAAGACACACTGTTTGTTTTAGACTGTAACTTGCTTCTCCTTGGCCGCTTGATTGCATAGGATGATCCTATTTTGTTTTTGTAATGAACAAGTATCTCAATTTTTATTATTTATTTAACCCAACGACGTGTAATTGCTTGTCTATTATTCTATTAATGGTAATTATTCATACCCGTTATACTCTGGCCAGACTGTATTATTTACGTTATCTTGTCAGTCGTAATTATTGGAATGCGCGGCAAGGCAAGTTCGCCCCGTGTCAAGATGACACATTTTTATTGGGGTAGGACTCAGCTAATATATTAATATAATATAATAACTAATTGGACCAAAAAAAGATTCAGGACGGTTCCGAGCAGGCAGCATCTCTTACGACACATCTTCTGGACACTGATGAGTACGGTTCACCATAAAAATCTGATTTTAAATTAAAACTCATAAACCATTCTGACTTAAAAATTAACAATAAATATAAAGACGGCCAATAAGTCAGCATTAAATATATCACTATTTATTTACAAAAACGACGTTTCTTATCCATTTTGAGATTTCTTCAGGCTTAAAATTTATCAATACATCCTATTCACTTACTCCCTGACTCCCTCAGCCGAAAAAAATATTGAATTTACATGTGAAGAATTTGGTGCCGCGCTGGACCATCTCCAGCGACGGTAATGGTCGAAATGATTATTGTTAAAACTAATAACCTTTCTTACAGTGATGCTCAAATGTTAATATTAATTTTCTGGAAGCAGTAGAAAACCGGTTTATGGTAACACCTCATTACGGAGGTTCGAGAATCATCCTAGTTTCAGCTGCTGGAGACGCATTCTATGCTGAAAGAGAGCAGACGACTGCCACATATGTGCTTCAAGGAGAGCGGCAACTAAGGTTCATTTATAGGACAACAAAGCGTAAGCTATATGAAAATTCATTACATACTATATTTCTTCAAATAAAAAAATCTTTCAATAATTTCGATTTTAATGTTATTGAGGCAGAAAACCGACACAAAAAACCTTGATTATTATGTCTTGCAATTAAAATGAGTTACAGTATGTTAATACAATTTATATTCTCTCACTATTGTGGTTCATTTTTCTTTCAATTTACTTCTGTTTGTACAGAATATTTATTTACCTCGTAATATCTATACCAATAAATACCATTGAAGTGTCTGTCCGTATGCATGTCTCAAATAGGCTCCGAAATGGCTTATCGGATTTCAATGTAAATTTGAGGGTTTTCAAAAAGGCAGTTTAATTTAAATATTAGTGAATACTTATTCACGAAAATTTCTTTCTATGCGTGCGTTATAATCTCCAAATGGTAATGGTTTGCCTATTTTCATGACCTTTATACGCTTCGAAACGGATTAATACATTTAAATGAAAATTTCAGGGATTGAAACAGAAATTTTAACATAAATTTTCAGGTATGTTTCATTGCGATATCTTGAAGAGTTCAGAACAAATTTATTTAAATATTTATAAGTCCATTGAATTTCTGTCCTTGCTCATTTTTATTGGATCCGAAACGTGTGATAGCGGGACCTGTTCTAAACCAACTGTGAGTTTTAAGGTTTACCCTGAAGTGATCATAAATAGATGATACCGTAATTTTTATATACTGAATGAAATCAACTGTATGGAAATTCTGCACCTGTTGCTTCGATTTTAGGACAAAATTAGAAGAACTATTTCGGCGCGAACGATGTCGCGGGAGTTAGCTAGTTTGTAATAAGTCCTTTGTGTGCTTTAATTTCTCTCTCCGGTGACGCTACAGCCTATGTATGGCCTGGGCCTACCGTGTCAACTGCGGACTGTCATCTTGAATGATGCAGCTTTAATTTTGGAGTTTAATTTTAAATAAACTTTGGGCAATAAATTTCCGACCTCTAAAGACTGCATTACCCCAATCAGTCTTTCATCCAGATAATTGATAAAGGTAATCAGCAGGTGTCTGTATCAACAAACAACCTTGCAATTTTAAACAATTTAACACCTCAAATGTGAGACATTTTAGTTTTTTCATTATATGCAATTTCTTCCAAGTTGGATTAATATAACTATAAGGTTTATTCATGGTTACAATTCAGCTAAACAATTAAAATGTAACATGCGGGGGTGTTTTATCATTCAAAAGTAATGGGGCAAATTTGCCCCTTGTGACGCCTTTCTATCGCCTATTGAGTTTGACTTGTTCGGACTCTTCTCTACATAGAAAACACTTTCTATTGATTTGTTTCGTTCACAACCAAGCGCCTGGAGATCGAAACTAAGTACGTGCAGTGAGGAAAACCTAGCCTTTTCGGACGCACTGGAATATTATTGGCAGGGTTTCATGTTGCTTCGATCTCTGGAATTAGATAGTATAACAGTAAAAGAGAAATAAGTTATGATTCGGAAATATTGTCCCTTTCAATTGGGAACTGTGACAATGTACCAAAACTTTTATTTGATGGCACATGATCAAAACAGCTCCCATTGGAAAAGTACTATAGTTACACAATATTAAGGTTAGATGTAATAAAACACGAAAAAAAATTAACGTGTCTCTTTTACAACTAACGATCCGTCTTATAGACATTTATTAAAATTATATAGCGAATTTAAAGCTTAATACTAAATAGACGTTTCGACCAACACATGTGGCCTTGTCAATATTGACATACTGATATAAAGTTTTAAGTTCTTGTTCAAAAAACTTAATACTTGTCTGACATACGCATTAATTCTTATGTAATCTATTGTTATCTGTTAATATGTTAATGCGAAAATAAATTCTGTTCATGAAGTGGAGTTCGTTTCGAATCCATTGCAACTAATTTCTCGGCCTCCTTCCCTCTCACTCTGTCCCGTCAGATAATGAAATCTCATCTAACAATATTACGAATATAATTGCATATGAAAGACTGCAATCTGAATTTTAATGAGTTCTTCTTGAAGACACCTGACACTGCTTATGCTGGATTCACCTCCATGCTTGGTATGTGAACAGTGTTTGGTAAACTGTTCTGGATAATTGGCAATTAGTGTACCGCTCGATAGAGGCTGTAGATTCGCCCAACGGTCGGCTGAACGTTAGAATGGCGGAAAGTCTATACCTTTGGTCAAACATGAGCTGAGCCAGCTCTTATGTCAGGATGTATGGAGAAAGTACCCAATACATTTACATACAAATCATTACTTTCAGTCAATGACCTCGTGACTGTACTCATTTTGTTTCAATTACCTCCTGCATTGCTTATCAATTAAAATATTGTCCATCTCCGTCACGAGTCTTTAAAACGCTGTTCAACTTTAAATTTTGCGCTGTTGGCACCAGTTATTCAGAACATAAATGTTTGTATTAATTCCATTTTTAAAAATATACTTATTGATCTAAGTTTTAAGACAAGTAATAAGGTGTTTTTTACATCTGTAAATACCCTATGGTATAGGGCTTTTAAACAAAATTGAATTTTGTGCACATTTTCGTTACTGGCGTTTCAATACTCTCAAGCTAACTTTAGACAGATAAAGTAATTCCATATTCATAAATAACTTTAAACACTTCGTTCCACAGATTTTTGTCTCAAACAGGTGAATACTATTTTACGAGATAGCGGCTCTCACGGTTCACAGTTGAGCAACGAAAAGTGAAATCTTTCGATTAATCGGAAGAGACAAAAATTTCGAGCGTCTGTCAAAGTGTTCAATATTGGGGAATTGTGGATTTTGAGTGATAAACTTATTAAATTAGTTTAAAGAGTCTGGCATTGAAGTGCTCAGAACATCCACGCGACACTTATTGGAAAATTAAAATATAAATGGTCCTGTTTTTATATTCAACATTGTTTTGTAATTAATTGATTATGAAAATAATTTCTACAATCCAAACCAGGGCATAGTAAAATTATAAATCTACTAAATAAATCACACATGCTAAACCCCTTGTAACGAAAGGAGTTGTTTTCTTTAGCTGGTGAATAAATAAACTGAATGAAAGTTTGGACGCTATTGCATGATGCAGGTATCTAGGGTTTTCCCCCTATTAGGTGATTTATCGGGTAGGATCCTTTAAACTATAGCCCGGGGCCCTAACCTCCTAAAACTGGTGAAGACACGGTGAAGGGACGGCTGCGACCCCATAGCAAACTCATCTCCCGTCATTCGGAAAAGCGTGAGAATAGTACCCAAAAGCCCGACGTACCTGATTCAGATTTTTTAGGGTTTTCCCTGCATATCTTTAGGTGAAACACGGGGTAGGATACTTAAACTATAGCCAGGGGGCCCCCCTAGTCAATCCTTGGCTACTTTGCTCTACCTTCCACACCCCCTCCTTTTCAATTTCCTCCCTATGCTATTGGAAAGAGGCATACCAGTTTCAGGATCACTCTCACGTCACTTGAAAGTACCATTAGCCCGACCTACCTGATGCAAGTTTACTAAGGTTTGCCCTGGATCTCTGTTACGTAAATACCAGGCAGGTTCCTTAATCTAGGTAATCTTTGACTTCCTTCCTCTCCTTTCCACATCCGCCTCCCCCCTTCTAATATTTTCCTATGTTATAAAAGGGGAGTTTCCATCAGCCTCGTGTACCCAATCACCCTTAAAAAAACAGGATGCTCTCTTTGTGGCAAAGCCTGTAAAATAGTAATTAAGATTTACACTGCGAATCAGCAAATCAACGTGTAATAATTTTTATATGTCCTTACATCCTATATTACTGTTTAATCTTCGTATATGCGTGCCCGGCTCATTGTTTTCTTTTAATAAATTTCTGATGTCACAAAGTCATGCATCAGAAATTTATTTTTTCTCAGTGTTCAAATGCGTGGTTTTGAAATTAATTATTAGATACAACCGCAAATTAATACATTTCACATACCTTTAACACAATATATTGAAAACAATAATAAACTTTTTCACATCACAACACACAAATGCACGAATCAAAAGTTATTTGTCAATTTATGAAAACAATGTCTTACAACATGTTCAGTTTCATTCAAAGTACTTCTTTATGCAGATATCTCCTTAATACAACTTGTCCTCTTAAATCTTTTCCAATTAAATTTCAACCAATTATATTTCCCATCTCCAACCAAACAGGGTTGGTGCCAGCGATGTTATCTCTCCTCCGCCAAAGATGATAACCTCTTCTTACTTGTATTACGCAAAGATCCTATTCCCTTGTAGTCATACTACAAACTATTTTGAGAAAAAAATACGTTCATAGAATGGTGATAGTCCCGTCTTATTCCGATTCTTACTAGTTCTGGATATTTATATTAAGAAAATATCTCTGTAATCAAGGGCTGATTAAGGGGATACAAACATTTTGTAAATAATAGTGTTGTATTAGTAAATAGTCAATTTTTGGGTATTCAGGAGTTAAAAATAATACTAACTTTGATAACTACTAAACAGAATCGTGAATCGCGACTGTAATATTTTACTTTCTGAGATAAATTTATTGCAGATGGAAATTAATAAATGACCGGTCGTCCCGTTCATTAATGAGCGTATCAACTTCTCTAAGAACACAACAATGTTAGTTTAGATGAACGAGTAAGAATTTGAGCTAGAGAAAATCCATTTATTAAGTCCTAAAATAAAGCGAAAATAGTTGAGTAGTTAATGAAACGTCAACGTGCACGACTGGGGGCTGAAATTGAAATCCCTAGTTTGCATTCAAGATGGAAACAGTCAAAAGTACTTTATCAGAACTGATTATTACAGACTTGGGCTTGAATAAATGAAAATACCGCTGTTAAATTTCTATTTTACTCTATTTATCATTAATACTATTCACCCGCTAGCATAGATTTTGAAATTTATACTTGTAATTTGCGAGCCATTATAATTATTGTAAACTTCAATTCCTAAAATTATCATTCCTTGCAGCAATTCAATCAAATACCAGCACCTCAATATAAACTGTCCTTTGAATGGAAACATTTTATTTCATATTGAACAAAAAAATTATTAGGAGAAAACGGAAAAACTGAAATAACCCTGCAAAAAGATAAAAATTCCCCATTATCGGAAGAGCTGCTAGTTTTACCCAGTTATTCGTTTAGTGAGCTGAGCCAGAATGATACAATTGTCCCGAATGGAGTAATTAAATAAAAGTTGTGTCCTGATAAAAGCTGCAAAGTCTTGTTGCTGATAAAATTATTGTGCTGTAGCATGCGGGCGCCTGCAGCTCGTTACCCAGAGAAAT
Organism: Eucriotettix oculatus; assembly: GCA_034510155.1. NCBI lineage: Eukaryota > Metazoa > Arthropoda > Insecta > Orthoptera > Tetrigidae > Eucriotettix > Eucriotettix oculatus. The sequence continues at coordinate 51,546,251 of CM067376.1, read as the reverse complement.
CTGCTTTTATTGTTGGCAAAAAATATAGCTTTATATACATATATATTCGCTACGTTGTCGTTTATTGATCTTCAGTACGATCTGCTGTAGGTTGGACTTAAGCTTTAACGGAGAAATTTTTATATAAAAAAAATGTGAACATGTGTCCCGTAGTGACAATAAATTTTAAAAATTTTGATATTAAATATGTTTCCTAATTTGTTCTGTCAAGAATTTATCGACATTAAATATTATTAATACAAGTTTAATCCAAGCGGTCCTGACAAAAGGAAATTGGTTGCCAAACCATCGCAAAAAATTAATATTTATCATTGTATTCCCTTAATTTCTGTTACTTTAAAATTTTTTCTGTTAAATTTATATTGTATTGTATTTATTAAATCTATAAATGGACAGATGCCCGGTGGCAGATACATAGAACTTAAACAATAATTAATAATCTGGTCGTAAGGACCATATTTAACCTATAGTTGAATGTATAATTATATCCAATATAAATAAATAAGTGTGGAATCAAATTATTATAAATGAATTTTTTAAAAAAGAATAATATTGTTTTTGCCTGAAAAAAAGAAACAAAAACTAAAACAAAAAAACTGGAAATATACTTCACTGTAGTATATTTATAGAGATTTCGTAGCACTGATCATTTCACTACACTGCACTATACTACACTAAACTTAGATTAAGTCGAAATGTTCTTTCTGTTAGAGGGAGTTCCCCAAAATCTCCTGCAGGCAGATTGTTCCAGTCATTAATTGTCCTATTGAGGAATGAGTTTTTTCCAACGTCTGTTTTTTGGTTCCTTGCTTGTAATTTAAACAGGTGATCACTCCTCTCCTTCCGTTCCGAGTCGATTCTTTCATTCTATCTCGGATTCTCTGCCAAGGTTTTTGACCTCCAAAAGCTCCGTAGAAAATGTGTAGCCTAACTCTTTCTTTTCTTGTCTGTAGCGTATCCCACCCTTAGTCGCTTAACCTTTTCGTTCCCATGCCCAGGTCCTATTTGTACGAATTTTGCAGCCCTTATGTGCACCCTTTCTAAGCATTCTATATGACCTATCCTGTACGGATCCCGGTTCCCGGTTCAAAAATTATCATTATTTTTCTTATAGCACGTATACCGTTCTTCGTGTTTGCAGAAATTTACGAATTTCTAAATTATTCAGCACTGTTTTAACGTATTCTTTCAAAATAAACTGCATCGTATTCAGTACATTTATGCCAACGAATTAAAACTCTATTTTTTAACTTAATATTATATTTCATTTTACACATCATTATGTCGAAAGGGTCCAACAATTCAGTAAATTGATGTATTTATTTTAAGTAATTAAATCGAAAGCCTTGAAATGAGTATAAGGAATTCAGTGGACATATTATTTGTATTATATATATATATAATTTGGATAGATTAATAGGTCACGTATTGAGATTTTAGGGTCCTGTAAAATTAGCATTAGAGGAAAGTGTGTGACGTAAGAACAGAAGAGGAAGGGAAGGATGGAATACGCTAAGTAGATTATGGAGGATGTGGTATTTAGTAGCTAGGTAGAAATAAAAAGGCTTGCACAGAAACTTTAGCATGATGGTTTGCAGCAGACCAGTCTTAGATCTGATTACCACAACAACAACATATATATATAAACTGAATTATACCATAAATTGTAAACTTTTATTATATATAATTATGTATACTTAAGTCTTGCATTGAAAACATAAATGTCAAGTTAAAATGTATTAAATTGTTAATTTAAAGATCAAAATGTAATGGGTATTGTGATTTTGCATAAGTCGCTAATGGCTACTTTGTTGATGCGACTTTAAATAAATTTAACAAAAAAACATATATATGACGAAACTTGCGCACATTGCTCCCTCGGTGGAGTTCGAGATTAGGAATAGTCATAGTTTATATGAAGATGAAGTGCATAATGGTAATATTTATGCATAATATGTGTTATGAATACATTAAATTAAATAAAAAAGTATTGATTGTTTACGTTCTTACCAAATGTCAGTGACGTAAATGTCTCCGGTCACTGAGATGAGATATTAAGTATCAAGAATTCATTAAATGAAATGAAATAAAACGTGCATGCGTTTCATAATTGTACTTAATATATATTGGTGAAATACAGCTTTCTTATTATGTATTATTGGTCGTTTCAAAGAAGTGACTATATTCAGATATTCGTATTTTACATCCATTATACCTTGACTTTTATATTTATATTTATTCCCGTAAGCATAATAATAAGGTTAAATGTAAATATAAATAGTACTGAAATTGATTAAATTACTTTCAGAGATACATTTAAATGCGCACTGAATGTCATTCCAAGAATTTTTTAATACTTTCGATTCTAGATTGATGCATTCAAAATGCATATTTTTCAATAACGTTCGAAATTAAAATTTTTATGAATTACGGTGGAATTTCGACCAACCACAGGAATACTAGCGTTCTTAAATTTGCGGATTGCGTTGTGGTCGTATCGTTGACAGATGTGTTGTTGACAAATTTATAACTGTTTGTCTGACACAACAACATCTGATCAATAGACCGCACAGTCAGCCGACGGAGAACGTAGTGCGGTACAAAAACTATATTTTGAGAACCTAAACGTCTAATGACGGGCGGTAACATTTAAAGTGCGAGGCCTAATCAGAAATTCGGCAGGTGTATCATTCAACGTTCTCTTAAATATTATAAGTTGTAGTCATGATTTTTCCAAATTTAAGAGTTTTTTAGCTGCAACGAGGACATTGTTATGAAATTTTTACCACTCTTCAAAGAAATCAATAAGTTCCACGGGTAGCTTCCAAGTGTGAACCCATGCCACTATATAACTTTCTATGAGTCTAGTAAAACTAAAGCAGCTCTCAACTTCAGTAATATGTATATTCCAGTTAATAAAAGTAATTAAAATATTCGAATTAGTAAATTAATTTATTTTTTAGTAAATATTTCAATAATTAAAATAAAAACAAAATATTTAAAACTTTTTATTCTTCAATAACTTTTATTAATTTCTTAATGAAAATATATGTACTTTTTCCCACTAAATTATTAAAATATTTACTCCCAAATATTAAGCAATAAACGCTCCATGCTTACCTACCCTGCGCAAGTCTTTTCATTTCTATATTGCTACCACATCCTCCCTAATCTGCTTAGCGAATTCTATCCTTGACCTCCATCTTCTGTTCTACTGCTCGTTTTAAAAGACCCTTATATCCCAAATTGTGGCCATCTCTTTGTCAAAGTACTCCAAATTGTTAATTCTTCTCCTATTCTGCTTAGAAATTCCTTGTTAGTTACTCCATCCACCCATCTGATTTTCAGCATTCTTCTATAACACCACATTTCCAAGATCTCTATTCCTTTCCATTCTCCAACCCCTATCGTCCACGTTTCGCAACCATATAATGTAAACTCCATACGACCATTTTTAATAATGATTTCCTCATATTCATACTTATATTCTTCTAAAGCCTTTCTTGCCTAACAATTCTACTCATTATGTGTATTATACGTCCACCATCCCTAGTTATTACACTTCCCAAGTAGCAGAATTCCTTAACTTCCGTCAACGTATCCCTTCCCAATCCAACACCCTCTGTTATTCCACTGTTTTCCAAACTTCACTCCATTACCTTGGTTTCCCCTCTATTAATCCTCATATTGAACTCTTTCTCCAGGACTCCGTTCATACAATTTATTATGGTTTCCAAGTCTCCTTCTGATTCCCCTAATAATACAATGTCGTCGGCAAAGCGTAAGGTTTTTATTTCTTCTCCTTGCTGTATGATTCATTTTCCATACTCCTTTTTAACTTTCGTCATCGCCAGTTCTATAAATAAATTAAGCAGTATAGATGACAGACTGCATCCTTGTTTTACTCCTGTCTTGATTTCTGTTTTCTTTTCTTGCCCTTCAAATTAAAATTTCTGCTGACTGTAGAGGATATGGATGACCCTCCTTTGTCGATGTTTTATCCTGTCATCTTCACAATCATTAATAGGTTGTTTCAGTTTATATTATCAAACGCGTTTTCCAAATCTACAAATGTCATGTACGTAGGGCTGATTTATCCTGTCTTCGAAAATTATACAAAGAGTCAATATTGCTTCTCTTGTCACTACATTCTTCCTAAAAGCAATATGATCATCCCTAACTCGGAAACTGTTTGACGTTTCATCCTCCAATTAAAGATAAATATTACAAACTAGCTGGGGACCCGGTGTTACTTACAGAGGTCTAATTATCATTATCTTAAGTACTAATATGTGATTTAAATACTGATTTTGTGTCACCATCTTCCTCTCAGCGAAACATATATTGGCTAGCTCATTTAACATTCATGAAACCACGTAGACTGCTGTACCAGTGTTTAATCTAGCAGCTATAATGCCCTTATTCTCATTTAAACTTGATGAAGTGGGTTCAACCCTATTGATTTTAAACATTTTTTGTGTATTTTTAATTATAATACTGATAGATTGAATCCTGAAAGAATGGATATGATCTTCAGTAATAAAATTGTAAAGAAAGAAAATAAATTTTTTGCGTCAACAAGTATAACATTTATGATGAGGAAGATATTTAAATGAAACTGCACCTGTTTTTAATTGTTGATTTAAAGTTTTTATTGAGAAATTACAGTTCCTTAACTTTATACAGTAATCAGAGTATGGGTGAGAAACAATCACACAGTTAATGGCGTTACCTGCCGGTCTTGTATTTACTTTGACTCAATGTTAAATTGTTAAAGCGTGTCGATGTGTTGAAATTCAATTAATGTGCCAGTCTAAACTGTATGTTTGCCTATTGCCTTAAAAAACAGTGAAGGAAGCAATGAAATAAATATACTGTTACACGGTTAAACACGCTAGTGTAAAGTAAACTCCACTCACTCAGCCGGTAGTCATTTATTTACTCGTTGAATCAAATCAATGTACTATTAAAATCAATTTGTATGCACGATGCGGATTCTGGCAGTTTGCATTTTCTATCAGCTGTTCCCGGTAAATGTTCACCATGATGCATACTCAAGCAGTGTTGACCTGGCATTTCACAATAACACTCAGATTTTTCGCTTTGAGGATCGGTAAGCTTCATAGACAATCTTCACCTTCTCAAAAGCCTGTCACTGGCTAAGTGTTTTAATGCGAAGAGACCAATATTCAAACATTGGAGATAAAAACATTCTGGAACACACAAATGAAAAAAAAACATTCAAGGAACATAAATAAATAAAATTAAGAAACAGGAGATAAAGAATGTTAAAACGGAATATGGAAAATATATCATACTGCAAGAAGAATAAATAAAAACCTTACGCTTTGCCGACGATATTGTAGTATTAGGGGAATCAGAAAAATACTTGGAAACCTTTAAATGGCATGAACGTAGTCCTGGAGAAAAAGTTCAATGTGAGGATTAATTGAGGGAAAACCAAGGTAATGGAGTGTAGTTTGGACAACAGTGGAATAACAAAAGGTTTTAGCTTGGGAAGTGATATTATGACGGAAGTTAAGGAATTCTGCTATTTGGGAAGCGTAATAACTAGGGATGGAAGAAGTATAGTAGATATAAACAGTAGAATAGCACAGGCAAGGAAAGCTTTCACGAAAAGAGGAATATAAGGTAATATAATAAAGGTAATAAAGGTAATATAAGACTGAATATTAGGAAATCGTTGCTAAAAATATTCGTATGGAGCATGACGTTATATGGGTGCGAAACGTGGGTTAAAGAAGCTCCGGAAAGGAAAAGAATAGAATCCTTTGAATGTGGTGCTATAGACGAATGTTGATAATTAGATGGTTGGATAGAGTAACTAACGAGGAAGTTGTAAACAGAATAGGGGAAAAGCGAACAATATGGAGGACGTTGACCAAGAGAACGTATAGATTAATAGGCCACGTTTTAAGGCATGAGGGTCTTGTAAAATTAACAATAGAGTGAAATGTGTAGGGTAAGAAAAGAAGATGGAGGCCAAGGATAGAATACGCTAAGCAAATTAGGGAGGTTGTTGGTTGTACTAATTATAAGGAAATGGAAAGGCTTGCGCAAGATTGTTTAGCATGGAGGGTTTCATCAGACCAGTCTTAGAGCTGAATACCACAACAACAACAAGAACAAACTAAATAATTAGCCTTTTCTCATAAAACATTAAGTGATAGACGTTTCTGCAATCCATCTTCCTTAAAATCAGAATTACAGAAGAAAGTCGTTTTCTGGACTTTAACGCTCATCGTGGACAGGAATATAGTTACAAACTTGATTCTTGGGAGATAAATTCAATTCAATATTACTACCTCTGAAAAAATTGTAAATATAAAATTCAATATTGAAAAAAAAATATACTTGACATTGGAAAATCACATTAATATTCTACTAAAAAAGTAGGGCCGAAAAACCATTCTGTTAGAATTACATCAAGTTGTAGTGACCCAATTATAATAAAATTAGTTTATCCGTCATACTTTCACGCTTTAATGACATATGGTATAATATTGTTAGGTAAATGCATCAGGTAAAGTCAAAGTTTTGAATCTACAGGAAAAGGTTGTCAGAATTTTATGGCAGGTTCCACCAGAAACTTCTTACTTAATTACTTGCCAGTATATTCAATCACTGATGACAGTCACCTATTTACAACAACAAACTCAGATGTGCATAGCTTTGACATCAGAAATAAAAGTCATTTCCACAAGGAAGAGAAGTCTCTAGCTATAATACAAAAGTGTGTTCATTGTAATGCTATTGACATATCTAGTAAACTTCCAGTTTCCATTAAACTGTTAAAAATAAATTCAAACATGAATTACCTAACCTTTTACTTAGCCACTCCTACTCTGTTGAATTAATGGAGTTGAGTCCATCTTAGTATAGATCTTGAGACACTATTATAAGGCTCTTGGTATAAAATATTAGCAATATTTATCATTATTATATATCAGGTACAAATTATATATCTTGTCTTCTTTGTAGTACTTACGCATATATTATTGTAAGTAAGACATATGAATGTAAATAGGAACATAGGGTTAATGGTAATTAAGTAATCATTACAATTTATGTACAATCTCTGACTCGTTTCACATCCCTGAAGTTCTACTTCTCTATGGGAGCAATGGAATATGATTTAATACTAATACTTATGTGGCAAAGAACAAATGTACTTTGTATTTCACCAACGCTTCACAAGTAGTAGTTTTTCTCTGAAATCTGATGTCCGCTTCGCTACAGCTACTGCATGCAAAGGTTTATAGACTATTAGGCAATGAACTTCATAATTTAACTGATTTATGAAGTTGTGTAATACACTTCGTTGCTCCTTGTCCCTATTTTTAATTCTACAATTGAAAAAATAATAATATGTAATTTCTATACTCTGGGCTGCTTTAAATTAGAAGACTGATGGAAGTTAGTTATCAGGGATGGTGAGTGGGGAGTGGCATTGATTCAACCGATCACAAACTTGAAATAAAGACGGGCCACGCAGCGTTGGATTGCTGGACAACCGTGGTGTTCTTCCATTGTTTCAGTAAGCTGTATAATATATATATATATATATATATATATATATATCTGGTTACTTAGGTAACTGTTTAAAACTCTACGTAGTGACGTGTGGGACACTGAGACCATTATTTTGATGAATGACACGAAGGTACAAAAGGACAGGAAATGCCCTAAAATTGAACCACAATTTTTCATTAAGTTACATCCGTTCCACACTTTTATATTTCAGAAATATTCCAGACTACTTAAACGAAAAGGTTGCCGGATCATGTTTTAAACTAACCGCGCTTAAGCAGCTATGCTATTTCTGCCTGGAATGTGACATGTACATTAACCACTTTTCCACATCACTCCCTTGCTCCACCCATAAAGCTCAACACATTTTCTCTTTATGATACACAGGAGTGACGAATTAGTAAAATATTACTATTGCTGGACTGGTTGTGGTTTATTTGTATTAATGAAAGGTTATTAATATCTAAGGGGTGTCGTTTCGAAAGCTTTCACGTCACTGAAAAACTTACCCCACGATCCTGCCATAATATCGCCACCACGTGTGAATTGTTCCTAAAATTAATTTTCCTTATTTAAAATGTGTACGAAGAAAACTACTTTCGCGCAACAAATTTGTCGTTTACATTTTTCCGCTTTTAAAATTAGCCGCTATCACATGACATGAAGAAAGAATTATAAATGCACCATATTACGGGCTGGAATATTTGCAACAGAGCATTGGTAACTGCTTGACTGTGCAACATGGCATTTTTATTCTATTTTCCGGATAAAATGAATTAAAAAATATATAAATGAAAAGGCGTACAATAATTCAGCAAATTAAATTATTTTCTAACTTATTGACTGTCTTTTCATTTCGAAATTCTAAACTTGTCGTCAGAATATGATGTTTCAATTTTAAAATAGCTGTGGAACAAAATAAAATTTAATTAAAATAATAAAACATTTGAATACTTGTGATTGATGTGCCAGGTACCTTGTAACATTTTGAATAAATAACTTTTACTTTCTGCAGTAAACAAGCCTTCACTTCCTACGAGGTTGAGCATCGCTCTTCCAACTTCCTGGATGTGTTTGTTGATAGAATATTGAATATTGGAAAAGCCAGCCATACACTTCCACCAATATCACTACTATAAAGTATTAAAATGTCATAACTCGAGCTCAATACCTTTAAGCGCTTCAACAACACTCCCATCCTTCTCATTATCAACTATGTACTCAATAAATATTTAAAATATCTTAAAATAACAAACTTATTTGATTAAAAGGGAAAGTGTCACTAACATAAAGCTCAAAATCGGAAACAATCAGCTAAAAAATTTGTATTTCTATCCATAAGTGAAAGTTTACATTCCCTTTTTTACGGTAATGTAAGGAAGAAACCTTTTTTATTAACACAGACAATAATACTTACAAAGCGTTTCTTATAACCATAAATTAGCATTTATAATTCATATTTTCCAGCTAAATCCTTTTGGTGAAACCCACTTATCCCCAATATTATTTTAATATTTATTCCGGTTTATAGTTTTCTTTTCCACTTTCACACACAGACAACAGCAATTCTTGCTTCTCATGATTATATTTTTGTAAAAGTCACAAGAGGAATGGATGTTACCTTCCAATACAATTTAAATTTAATATTGTTAATATATTGATTTTCGGAATGATTTTATTGTTTCGTAACTGTAATATTGTTAACAAATATTAAATGATGGCCATAATTATTTATAGGTTACAATATTTCCACAATGAATATATTCATTATTACAAAAATACTCTGAATTGTCAACATTATCAATTAGGTAGGTTTATTTATCTGAATAAGCTAATGCATAAAAAATCGTTTATCATAAGTTATCATAATATCTCAAACATTATGATCCACATACAATAGTATCCTCAAGAACTATTATTCCTTGCTCTTGTCAAAACCCTCCTCACCTTTTAGCACATGTCTGTCAGCCTGGAGCGCTTTCCGACTCGTGTTGGAGTTGGTAGAAGGCAGAACTCGTCTAGTATAATATTTATTTTTTCTATTGTCTGCATTTTGGTTTAGTAGTTTGTGTCCGTCTTTCTGTATATTCACCATTCCGATCTTGTAATGTCCACGCTCGTATGGAGTAAGTAGTGGTGGTGTCTGAGGGAGACTCTCCAGATTTTCCAGAGCTTCCTTTATTAGGTGATACACCCTAAATATATCGAATAATTCTTAAATGGCTACCAAAATTTTAAATATATTAATACTTTTTGTTCAGTTTGTGTTTGAAATCAAAATAATGTGTGGATTGAGAAAAAATGGCTGTTTAATATGATTTATTTTGGAGTTTACATACATACTTAAATTACGAGCAGGGATCAGAAAAGACAGCTTGTATTCTAAAGGTAGTCAGTTGCCGCCAAAGGCAAACGAAAGTTTCAAGTCGCAAATGGTCACTTAAAACAAGTGCGTGGAATAATTAGAGTAGCAGGAAGGATGAAAACAAAAAGCGTTTTATTTAAAAATTCAACTTTTCAGTGGGGAGACCTCATTAGTTGTCAATAAATAAGCAATTGGAGACATGTAAATTCAGTGGGCATGGAAATTAAGGAACCAGGATCGGATAATGGTGCATTACGTGACGGGGGAGACAAACAGTTTATGGAATTGATGAGTGAAGTGAGAGCAATTAAATTCGGAGGAATGTAATGTTTGTAGTATGACACTCGGCCAGTTACCAAATTAAGCAGCAAGATTAACAGAATCTACATGAATGGGGCCACGTAGATAGGTGGAGCAGCCGTCACAAACTTGAATGAAATAATTATGATATCATGGTATCGCATTCTGGATGAAGTCAATGTTCAGGATAAGAGAGTCGCACATCGCAAACACTGTAAGAAAATTCAGAGTGATTGTAATATTCCCGTTGTCTAATTGTAAAAATATCAAAAGTATTTGCAATAATTGACATAATTTCATTAATTTTTGTCATATGGTGACCAATATTTTTTCGCATTCCTAACTTCACATATCCAAGCATCTGTAAATTTCCACTAGACAGATAGCAGGATGTGTCTGTCTGCGGATAGCGCCTTAATAAAAATTAAAAGCGTCTTGTTTCAAGATGACCTGTGCTGAAATAAGGTAGCGTTCTGTTACAAAGATGCACTTGCATAAAGTCGGATTTAACTAGTAACGTAGGGGCCCCACAGCCCCCCACGTGACTAAATTCTAAATCATTATTTGTTCTGCTCCCACTTTATTTCATTGACAGATTGGAAGGAGGGAGGAGTATCCACCGAAACTTGTTCGGGGTTACTTCTGGAAACATGGCTAGTCTCCTAGGCTATCTTCAGCTCAGTAAACTTCTACTTACTTACTAAACTAAATATTCAAAATTCATATTAGCGTCTTTGATTCCGTTCATGTATGGACGGCTCCATAAAAGAACCTAACAAACTCATCTTTCCTTTCATCTATCCTGAATTCTCCTTCCTTCTGTCTCTGAAGAAGAGACGGCGAAATATTCTGAGTCCTCCTCCTTTTCAGTCTGATCAACTGCTGTTCTTGGTTAGGAACTTAAATTCGAATATCCTCCTTTGATTTTCTCAAGTTTTAGCCAGGACATCGCATTTCATTATCTAGTTATTGGAGAATTTATCGTTAATTTTTCACATTTTCAATATATATATATATATATATATATATATATATATATATAATTCTCCTGAAAATCAAATGAGTAGATAGAGTAGCTAACCAGGAAGTTCTAAACACAATAGGGGAAGAGAGAAAAATTTGGATATCTTTTACCAAGAGAAGGGATAGTTAATAGGTCACTTTCTGAGACATGAGTGCCTACTAAAATTAGCATTAGAGTGAAATGTGTTTGATAAGAACAGAAGAGGGAGGCCGAGGAAGGAATTCGCGGTAGTTACATCTAAATGAAAAGGATTGCGCAGAATAGGTTAGCATAGAACATTGCATCAGACCAGTCTTAAGACTAAAAACTACAGCAACAATAACAAATTATTCTCGTAATTGATTTAATTGCTTTCAGCAACGTTGCTTATTACGTTTATTATTTAAATTGTTTTTTTTTCTATCTTAATTTTTCTGCCCAAAATTGATTATGTGAATTAAGCTAAACTGAATTTAAAATTTGGGCAATAAATTGTAATAAGTTTTATATTAGTTGTAATCAGTTTCTATCACATATATTTATATAGAAAAATAGTAATTATGGGAAAGATAGAAATATACCAATTTAATTTAAAGAAACAGTCTATAATTGAAATTTCCACTTCATTATGATCTTACAAATTAAAATATCGCTAAAATATTCAAGAACGTTATATAATAAAAAGGCAATAGCTGGTCTAGTCACTAGCCTCACAGTCTCACACCACAGAGGTCCCGGGTTCGATTCCTAGATGTTTGTGTTGTGTGCTTTCACTTTCTCTGACTGAGCAGACTTGACTAAAAAAGAAAGTTCGATACTCAGTTAGAAAGTCGCTAATGTCCCTAAATGTTGGTGCGACCATAAAACAGAATTTAAAAAATATATAATGATTGAGTTGAAAATGATCTTCAAATAAACTTCACTATTTCAATAACCAAATGGCTAGGAATTCTATTACTTGAAAGAATAAAAATGAATGAAAATTCCGGCTATTGTTTTTACCCTGAAAAATATAAATGATACAGGGAATGGTGGACGGTTGTACTTTCAAAAATAAAGATCCGCTGCGTAGATTTTAAATACTGAAAAATCGTTTCACGTAGATATGGTAAATAAATTGTTAGATACAGATTAGTTTTTTTGGTGTCAGCTTGTAGACTCTCTACACACACATGGATTTCGCTCGACGAAACCAAAAGTTTCTGTACCAGCGTCCGGCGTCGAGCCTGGTAATCTCTTCGGAGAGGTTAAAATTATGCTGCGTGCTCGGGAATAGAGAAACTTTACGTCTAGAAGTTAGCACAAGAGAAATTAGGAACTCTTTCTAAATCATGTTCACTCACCGATCTCCGTCGTCGAACAGTGTCGTTTTCCAGACTTTTTTCAAACAGGTAGTCTTTACGATCCATTCCTCCCTAATCACTATCTCGATTATCCGGGATTCAGATTATCTCGGCCACTGTCAGCGCCACTTGCATACTGCGGACGCAGAATATTTGACTCTGTAGAGCCCCGACAATATAGACCGATTGCCGATAACAGCAAAAATTTGGTACTCGAGCTCGCAGATTAATAACACTGGACATTAAAAATTGAATTAACTATGTCCATTCAAAACCGAAAATTAAAATTATTCAAACACAGTCACGCTTGAAATAATGAACTGTTACATGTACATGTTTACCGAAAAATAGTTATCGAACAAAAACGACGTTGACGTTCATTTGCATTAATGGACATCCGGAGCTTTCCTCTTTATTTCTGTACAGAAACTCGAAGACTGCAGATAAGCAGCAATGTATAAATGTCAGGCTCGGAGGAGAGGTGGAGATTATAGTGTGCTTAGCAGATTAGCAGAGGGGCTCAAAGCAGCCTCCAGCGACACATTAAGCGACACCACGGCGCATCAAAGGGCTCTGTGTCAGTAGGCCACAGACTCAAAGAGACATAACTAATTACCTCGTCATCTTAATCAATCTAGACTGGCCATCGCCTCTACTTACCTGGGAATGAAATGGGCGAGCTACTTTAAAGCACCTGACGCCTGCACGGCTCAGTACAGAAAGTTGTAAAAAGGATGAAAACTAATGATGAGGTGTATATAAAACGAAGGTTTGTAAATTACTTACCATTGATTTTCAGCAAGCAATATTCAAAGGTCCAAAAATATATAAAATTAACAGAGAAAATTTAAATAAAAAAATTATGTAGATACATTCAAAAATTATTCTCTCCATATTAATACTTATGTTTATCTGACATTAATTGAATTAATAAAAAATAAAGGGCCAAAATGCCTGTAATGATGTATTATTTCACAAAGAAACTGAGTTTAATTTACAAAATCACGTTTCGTTCCTTCTTCCACGCATCAATTGTACAAACGAAACAAATTTTCTGTTGAAGAATTCTTATTAATGTCTATAAATTGTAAGCAATTCTTACAAAAAAATTATTTTTTTCCTCACACAACTTAGTTCCCCTCATTTGGGAATTCATGGGGTGAATTTCTTGGGAACATTTAATTTTGAAGTATGTAGTTTCACAAATTCTCAGTCCTCAGTTCTTTATTTAAAAAATTACAAAATTTAAACAATATTCGTACTTTATTTTTAATATTAAGTCAGATTAATTTAACTGCTTTATTTTAATTCATTTTGACCAAAAATGCAGAGACCAGTTACAACTTAAAATTTTTAAATTAATTATAATGTCTGCTACCCTTTAATTCTCCATAATATTAATATTAAAAGAATCTCCATCTCAACTCTTACGCTGAAGAGGGTCTGTGGCTCAATAAAGGCAAAGGACTCAGGTCCTACAACAACAATGAGAAAAATGCGTTGGATAATCCACTCTGTAGTTGCAGACAGGAATATAATAGAAGTCTTTGAAATGTGGTGCTGTAGGGGAATGGTGAAAATCAGATGGGTGGATAGAGTTACTAACGAGGAAGCAGAATAAGGGAAGAGAGAACATATGGAAGACGTTGACCAAGAGAAGGGATAAAATAATAGGCCACGTTTTGAGACACGAGGGTTTCGTAAAATTAGAATTGGATTGAAGTGTGTGGGGTAAGAACAGAAGAGAAAGGCCAAGGATGGATTCCGCTAACAAGATTAGTCATATTGTGGGCGGAAATGAAATGCTTGCGCAAGATAGGATAGCATGGAGGGTTGCATCAGACCAGTCTTAGAACTGAATACCACAACATTCTCGATTTTCCTCACCAAACTCACTGAAGCGGAAGATTCAATTAGCTTACGAAGAAAAAAATGTATTCACTGAAAACAGAACTAGTTTCGGGCAGTTAGTAAACTGGATCGGATAACATATTTCATTTCAATTGTACCTTTTTGTTTACTATATTCTTTGTGAACAAAGCTACAGTAGGAGGACAAAAAGTTAAATAAATTTTAAAAGTATCGATAATAACCCAAAAACATTTTTCTGTTATGTCTGAGGATTTATAAATTCAAATGCAATTAATGTTTGTGTTTCAAGGTTGAAAATGTTGGTAAGAAATTGTTTCATATCCACTAGATTATTTGTATTCAAAATTAATCATCACTCAAGAGGACTGCGATATTGTGTGTTCGACTTATATGTTGTAGATTTTTACATAATTTCGAGTTGTTAAGTTAACCTACTTCAAAAATTTTCTCTTCGCCTCTAAACATTCTTAACCTTCTTTGTCCAACCGAAAGGAAATGTGAAGTGAAACTTGGTAAGATAATTTTGGTAGTCAGAATACTCTTTTTCTATATCGTAAACAGGTATGTATTGACCAGTAAAAGTCCCTATCATTTCCTTCCTCAATTTCTTTAATGTACGATGCGAATCATTTGTAGAATCGTCTTTTCCATATTTAAGATAGCCGTTGGATTGTACAGATGATTTTGAATTGTATGACTTAGTTAACCCACCAAAGGATAAGAGAACTTATATCTTTAAAAGTCATGGAAGAATCTGCCAAAAGACAATTCATTGTCTCTGATTTGTAAGTAGACTTTCACAACGTGCCCTTCTCAATCCTTCCAGATAATTTTTATATTTCTCTATTTCCTCTGAAAGCTATAACGGTCGTTTCTTGAAATGTTTTATTGTAGAAATTCAATTAATAGATTAAATCTCTTGGGTTTTCTTTCTTAGAAAAGGGGTTTATTCAAACCTTGTTGGTCACTGTCAGAGTTCTTAGAACTGAGCTGAGGAGAAACAAGACGGACTAAGAGCAAAGATTTGTTGCTGACGTCCAGGAAATAGTCTGTCTTGTATCCGAGGGACAAATTTCCGCCTTAAATCCCAGAGATATCCAATATCAATAGCGTGCTATGTGAGTGCCGTTTGATGGACGCAATATCGGAAAGTTTTGTGTTCCGAGAGATGGTCAAATAAAATATCAGCGGTCATATCGCGCTTACGCTCCATGTACTTTCAGGCGATTTGTCGATCTATACTATTCGTCTTCAAATAACATTCGATGCTTTTTATATTTGAAAATATAGTATAATGCACCCGACATATTTATGTGGTCCTGGGTGTTTGTTCCATGAAATGCGAGGTGGGAAACTATCCTCTTCCTCTTCAAAAGGAAAGAATCCTTCATTTCAAAAGATATTGCATGTGGCTTCGTGTGTCTGAAAATTCAAACTCAACCTTTGATATCTACTAGGGAGTGTTTGCCAGAATCTGCGTTAAGAAAAAATATGAATGTCCATAGTATAATCTTAAATATTAAATTGAGCATTACAATATTTTCATTTTATCACATAATTTATCACATATGATGTTCACGTATTGTTACTAAAATCATATTTAAAAAAATTACAATATAGAAAAGTTTTAATTAGTATTCTGCTTATATTAGCTAATGATTTAACATTGAGGACAATAAAACACAGAAATAAATGAAGTATTAAACAAAAAACAAAATAATTTATGTTTCCCATTAAAAGATTAATATTCTACGTTCGTTTGACTCTATGAATGTAACAATCTTTCAGTTTTCAACTATTAAATAAATTGACATAACACTTTGCAAACTAAAATTACGAATCGAAAATTATCTGACATTTTTTAAATATACGGTATAACATAAATGGCTTCCTAAGCCAGCTGAACAGGTATAACAAAAAATTACAAATTATTATAAAGAATTGTTAGGCGTGCTTACGTTCCGTCCTTAAATTACTTTTTTATGGGTAACATGAGGGTTACCCAGGAACAAGCAACTCCCATTCAATAGCATAGGAATGAAATTGATAAAGGAGGATGCGGAAGGGAGAGGACTGATCCTATAGGATCGGTGCACAACTCTTGTATTCCCAAGGTATTTGACCCAGAATCATACACCTCCTAAACGAGACTAAGTTGCATCGATATGTGAGAAAGTTGAATAACCAGAGAGAACGAGACATCCCTGAATGTCAGGTCCATTATCACTCTAAGGGGAAACACCTTGCGTTAGCTAAACTCCTACACTTTTTCTCCTTATAAACTTAATTTTTGGGTAACAGGCTACATGAGGATGATCGTGAAACTCGCCTTTAATAGCATGGAAAGGGGTGATGTGGAAGGTATAGCAAGGCAGCCAAGGATTGACTAGGATCCACGGGCTGAAGTTTAAGGATCCTCCCCTGTGTTTCTCCTAAAGTGATACAGGGAAAGCCCTAGAAAACCTACATTGGGTACGTAGGGTTTTTTCGTACTGTTCTCACATCCTTCCTAATGACTCAAGATGAGTTTCCTGTGGGGTCTCAGCATTCCCTTCTCCGTGTCTCAACCAGTTTTATGGGGTAGTTGGCCGACTGATCCAATGGGATCAGTGGACAACTGTTTCCATATACACAAGGTCGTGGACCCCAGTACAGACCCCTCTTAAAATAGATGAAGATGCATCTGAGAACCTTGAAAAGAAAACAGAGAGAGTACGAAGCATTCCCAACGTAGTCAGCTGAGGCCTACAGTCATTCTGGGGAGAAATATCTCCCACTGGAATATCTCAGTTTAAAGATCCTACCCCGGGCTATAATTTAAGGAACCTACCCGGTGATTTATCTAAACAAGATACAGGGGAAAAAAATAGAAAACTGTATCACGTATGACATCTGCAGTAATTAATTAACTAAAACTTCTCTCGACTGCATGTCAACCAATACA
This sequence comes from Eucriotettix oculatus, assembly GCA_034510155.1. Classification (NCBI taxonomy): domain Eukaryota; kingdom Metazoa; phylum Arthropoda; class Insecta; order Orthoptera; family Tetrigidae; genus Eucriotettix; species Eucriotettix oculatus. The sequence continues at coordinate 51,528,873 of CM067376.1, read as the reverse complement.
TTATTATTTAATACATGAAAAAGTTTAGATAAGTTTTGTGTTCGTTTATTAAACGTTTAATAAATAAAATAAGAAACCAAATTTGAATAATACTTATATAAAATAGAATTGACTGTAAGCGTCCCCTCTCCTATTTATATAGGGCCTCAATCATCTGCACTGAGACTTAAAAAGACGTATGTCGGTAATTTCTTACACAAACTTGCGTGTACATGTATTCTTACAAACTCGACGAAAAGCACTTGTGGAGGGAGGGAAACCCCTAGAACAAAAGTAGAAGGTATTATATTTACACAAATATGCGCTCGTGCCAGCAACGGTTGTAGTCATTGTGATTTTCATAGCGATATACGACAATATTACTGCTAATGATATCAAGAGCTCTCGTAGTGCAAAGTTAATAAAGAGCGCTTCACATGAACAACGTACCTGATTCGATTACGGACAGAATTTACCGTGTGAAACTCCATTAAAATACCACGAATTATTAATTAATAAATTTTTTGAGCTAATACAAATAAAAATTCAGTTAGTAGTAAAATAAGTCATTTATTACAAAATTAAATTATTATCAAACAGCACTTTTATCCTCAAGTTTAGAGACCTCTTCAATTGTATTTATAAATAAATAATTTAATCTAAAATTTCTACTATAAATTATCTAAAATTTGAATCAAATAAATATGGCAAAACATTAAAGCTGAAGAGGTCTCTAAACTGAGGGAGGGGGGATGAATCGCTTTTTTTGATTTTATATAAAATTTTTAATTTTGTAGTTTCTTGAAATTATTTAAACTTTCAATTCTGTCATGTTTGATCATTGCTATTTATAATAAAATAAAATTATAGATAGGCAGGATTTTGTATTCTCTCATACTTGTAATTATCAGGAACCTATCAATTATTGAACACTTGCTTAAACAAATGAAGTCATTGTATAAATTAATCATCGTATTGCAGTAATGGACTGTTTTCATAAAGGAAAGAATAATAAAATGGTACCACTTAAATAACTTTTATTCTAACCGCTAAGATAATTTGTTTGAGAACAATTAATTAGCTGTAGAAGTTCAGAAAACATTGTGCTAGGTAACCCAGCAAGAAAGGAAGAATTTTTTTATAAGACAAAATAGTAATAAATTAGTAGAGAATACTGATAAGTGTTGGTCAAGAGGTATTATATGTAAAGTGTAAATTGCTGGCTTATATTTAGATGTTAGAATTAATTTCCATGTGCAGAGTGTTTACATAGATTTTTCAAAACGTAATATTTTATGCCATAATTCATTATCATTATAATCAGAAATTAAACTTTCCTTTTTCCATTGAGAATTTTCTGAATGTTCGAATAAAAAGTAAACTTATTCAGCAAGATTCCTTAATTAAATAACTAACCACGCATTCTCCCTAAAAGAATTTCGATGATGAATAATCTCATAGATATGGCATTTAAATTTTCACATCAGTAGTATGATAAAAATAAATTTGACATACTTTTTAATATCTTTCTAATAAATTATTATGCTTTATATTTTCTAAACTCATTAGATTCATTAAAATGAAGTACGAAATTTACAATTAACTTGTTAAAAATCTACATAAATTGATTTGTAAAATCATAATAATTTTTAAAACTTACAGTAAAAGTATATTTAATTGTTTGATAATTACATTATTCGTGTTATTTTTTAATCTTCCAAGAGTTAAAAAATTATTAAAATATTAGAAACTGTTTTCATATTTAAGACAAACAAAGTTATATACAAAATACATTACTTAGATTGCAAAGATTCTTACGTTGGCCCAACTTAACGCTGTTTAAAAACTCGTATTAATCAACGTGAAAAGAATTTAAAATTCAACGTTTAAAATTATTCAATCGGTTCAAAAAATATACATGTAAACAATCATAGTTTTTATTGGAAAAATGTAAAATTTCTAGATAAATAATGTAATTTTACACGTTAGATATATTAACGCTGTTAATGTGAAAATTGTCCCCAATAAATTAAATTGATATTTTCTTGTTATTATAAATTATTGTTAATATTTCATAAGGACCTTAATTTCACTGGTATTAAATAAATGACAATATATTGGCCTGAAATCATAAATTTATTGAATAAGTGAATTGGCGTTAACGTAATGGTTAATCCCCTATTTAAGGGACCTCTTCAGTTGTATCTGGAAATAAATAATAAATGTAACGACTGGACTTACAAAAAAATTAGTATATCATATTATATTTTCTATTCGGTAGACAAATATGTTAAATAAACTCCCCATAAATGACAGTTTGAACAAAGTTTTTAATATTCTATTTTCAAACACTTATCCTCCTAGTTTCAATAAACGTGTTTAAGTTAGACAGATCTCATTGCAGAAACCAATAATAGTAAAACATTTAAGAGCTTCAATATTTTACCTCATTTATAAAACATAAAAATTAAATTAATGAAAACGTTTCCCAATTATGGTAGTAGAGTCATATTTAGGTAATAGAGTAATTTATATTTTGTCATAAATTCTTAAGATGGTAAATTTGGTGAACATGATTTTTATATAGAATTGATTATTTTGACTGAAGAGTCTGTAGTATCGGACAAACCAGAATTAATAGCATTTTGAAAAATTTAAAATACATTTATAAACGACCTGCCATAACAATCCTGTGAACACATACAGAGGTGTATTTAAAAAAATCACAGGATTGAGTGGAGTAATACAATAATTTTAGTTAAATAAATTATTATTCTTCTTTGATTTTGCTTCATATTTGATCTAATATAAATACAATCAATTAAAAAACATACACAAGATTTTAATTCCATATACGATTCAGCATTCCTATGATTTAAAATTTCATTCATGGAACTTTGAACTTTGAGATTATAAATAAATTAATTTAATCATCTGATTTAATATTATAAATGAAACACAAAGAATGGCTAAAAATTAGATGTGGATTAATTTAATTTAAATACGTTTCGTCCGGCAAATTTAGAGAACTCCTAAGTTATTTAATTAAATTACTACAAGATTACATGATGCTGCTGCTACGTCCGGACGAAATGTATTTAAATGAAATTATTCCATTTCTTTAATTTGGCCGTTAGTGTTTTTGTAATTCTTGTGTTTATGTAAAGTCAGTTACAACATTATAAGTTTTGTGATATGTTTTATTGACTTTGTTTTCCCTCATTCTAAGCCTGCAATTTGTGTAAGAAGTCTAAATTTTTCAATTAATTCTGTTCACATTTTTAAATTCTGTATGTAACTATTAATTTATTTATTTATTTGAAAGTCTCATTTTGTCTACGTAATTATTTTTAATTATTTACCTCTGTATACACAACTGTAGAGGCCCCTTAACGCAGAGATGAAAAAAATTAATTTTTAATAAACTTCTAACGTTTGGCCAGTATACTTTAATTATTGTTATCATTCAGTGTTAAAAGCTTTCCATTGTTAATTTCAAACTAAAAAAATACGATCAATATCTCTGTGTATATAACAGCCATTTTTACTGCAACGTGTGAACATTAAGCATAGTTATAAAAACTGGTTCATATATTTAAATTAAATTGTATTATTAATATCATGTATGTAAAATCTGTTTTCCTTACATTTATATAATTGTTTCTTACATCTAAAGACGCTCCAGAAAAAGTAATAAACATTTTTTAAATGTTCCTGTCAATTAAAAATTAATTCTTACTAAATTAGCCGTGTTACTCGTTTATAAATGAAACAATTGGAGTTTCTCTTTTACTTCACTTTTAAGGGACATCCAATTTACTTTCTTTTAAAGTAGAAATACGCCTCGCGGACTAAATTTTCAAAAGTCTCCATAAAAATTGTCAGGTTAATGGACTCTATTTTTGGAAGCATGGTGGCATTTTTACGGAGAATAAAATCCCAGTCATAGACTGAGGCTTTCCATTCAGTACCGTCGACTGAGATCGATGCTAGCCGAGGATTGTCCTCCTCCAGCCACAATACATGTCAACTCTTTTCAAAACCTCACAGTCCAGAGAACGTTGGCATCTTCGGAGCACGTACAAAAGTCTTCCCCGAGACTTGGTCTGCTTTTAAATGTTTATTCGCCGTCTATAATGTATAACAACAAAACATTAGTGAGAATAAAAGAGCAGCATTGTGATGAGGTATAAATAAGTAATTATATACACATCGCAACTTGTATTTAAAGAAAAAAATTCACAATGAGAGTTAACGTTAATTACGAGTTATTGTAAATAAAAAAATCATTTTTGGATGTATTGCATTTTCCGACTTTTGTTTCGCGTAGAACTCTACTATTAACTTTGTATGATATTGTACTAAACAATTTTGTGTTGAAACAGCACTAATAAGCATTTCGAACATAAACTGCTTATTATTATTTCATCCTATTAGCTTTGGGTTATTAACTTATAAAACAATATTATAACATTTCATACGCCGCGTTGTTAAACTAAAGCAAACCAACTTTAACTGCATGTTATATACCGAATTGATTGTTTAGATTGCAATTTCTGATACATTGATCAAACCAAAGGCTCGTTTAAAACCCGTATTAATTAATAATAAAAGTAATTTATTGTATTAAATTATTCGGTCATTTCGAAGCTTGAATATTTAAATAATCGTAACATTGATTTAATATGTTATGAGGTATTGATTTTAACTGCTATTCCAACCTCTTCGCTCGTGGGACATACACGTATAAATATTTCGTCTCTATTTTTTGTTGATTCCGTTAATTTGTTTCTATTTTGATACGATAATTTTACTATAAATGTTATATTTTAAAATTACTTTGTATTTAGAGTTTCACGTCAGATGATGTTCCATATTTAGGATAGATACGACGTGTAAAAACCACTGTTACAGGAAGTAGAAATGTTTAATTTGAAGCTCAGGTAAAAGTATAAACCTTATTTAGAAGAAAGACAAGAATGGAAAAACGTCGACCAAATCCAGGAACTCCCGTTTTCTGAGGTCTGGTAGACATTTTTTCCATTCTAGTCTTTCTTCTAAAAAACCACTATTACATTAATTTATTTCTTGCGCTTTCTACCAATCTACCATATATTAATGTTTAAGTAGCAAGATATTGTAATTAATTTAGAATTAATGGTAATAGATACTACAGGATAAAAATCTTAGTAAGATGATAACAATTTTGCAGTGTGATTATAAATAGGATATTTGATAGTAATATGTGCGTAATTCTTTATACTAGCCTGCTTCAGTATTTAATTCGACAGAAATATCTTGGTTACCACGTGATTAAACCATCACATCGTCACATTTTTCAAAATTTACATTTTCACATCCCCTATCATCGAAATTACAAAACTGAACGCTGAAAATAAAATATTTTATTAATGCCTAATAAAGACGTCATTGGTTCAATGACGGATTAATCTATAATTAATACACTCAGTATACACGCAATACACAGAATATATGAGAACTAAGTAGTCCGAAATCGAAATGTTAAAGGAATGCCAAGCTACGTCGCATATAATAATACTCAGTCAAATGTAACAGATTATTCAAACGGACAGACTGAAAATTTGGAATTATAGGTTTTTCATGTGAGAAATCTATAAAAACGTTTGGTCTGAAAATTAAAAAAAAATTCTGGATATTGTCAACAGCGCCGTATACGGGGGCAACTAAAGCTGAGAAACGTCCGGAAGACCCCATGAGTACAAAAAAAAAACATTAAAATCCGTCAAGCTGATTGAGAATAATTACGGACACCCGCACATCGTAATATATTATCACATATATTACTGAATACTTCGTAAAGACTTAGCGCTATACATCCAACGACTCTGGGCTTGCTTTGGTAAGGATCCCCAGTTGCTTAGCACGTGGAGGAATTTTCCCATCTATATTCTACGAACCGAGAGATCAGCAGAACCTCTCAGTGATGAGAATTTAAGGGGAGGGTCAGCCAATTTTGAATGACTGCCTCTTCCATAGGTAACAAACTAGCAGTTGGTGAAGGTGGGGGAAAACCTCCCCTTGGTCCACTTTCACCATCCGCTAGTTGAGCTAGTCAGTCCAGAACAACCATTGCTCGTATGAACACCTTGCCTAAAGAACTCTCATCAATTCCGTAATTGCTAGTCTTTCCTCTCTATTCTTTGCACTAATGTGTTTACTGCCTTAGGTACAATAAACTAGTCTTCTTTATCTCGTGCATCCCTTCGAAACATTCACCATGGCACCATTCATGTTTTGAAGATGACAGCGATCCTACGCAACCGACTTTCCTATTCACCTATTCTAATCTCTTCCTTATTTTGGACATCATAAATACGCTTGGGGAAGCGATAGTTCCTCTAGAATTGTTATTGTTCATTCTAATGATCCTCTTCGTCGATATAAGAATAAAATCAGATTAAAAACATTAGCTAGACTTGGTCTGAAGGACTTTTATGTTCTACTGTTATACATTAACAACGGTTTATAACAAAAATTTTAATTGGAATAATTTTTGCTCCTTGCTGATGGGTAAATTTACTGGAGTTTCGGTGTAAGCTTAGAATTTTCGCTTACAAATAATTTGAGCGAATTTAACACTTGTCATGACATTATTTGAATCCATATTTAATATCAAGACTCGTCCTCATCAAGAATAGGGACAGTCTCGTCTCATTCCCGTCACCGACCCCCAAAATTACAGACACAGTGCCTGTATTGGCCCTTAAAATGATAACGAGCGGAATCGGTGCAACTTTCCTTGTTTTTAACTGACTGTGTGGGGGGGAATGTTTTAAAAAGAGTCTGATGCAGTGCTTCGTGTTGATGACATGTTCATGCGACGCTGCTCCTGGAATTGACGTATGACGTCCTACTGCCATCCCTGCGAAAATCAAATCTAATTTTACAACGTGGCGTTGTACTTGGAATCCCAGATAAGGCGCGAGTTACAAAATGTTAACATGGCGAGCACGTAGAGGAGTTATTGTTAATTGGGACTTCAAATCTGTGAAAAAATCCGTGAAGAATATTAAAATATGAAGTAAAAGAAATATGATGCGTGCAGCTTGTTGAATTTTGAACAGTATAAATTTTTACGTACGCAGTTAGTAGTTTCCCAAGGAACACGTTTAGGGAAAACATTGTATTATGTATTACAAAATGAGTAATAAATTTCAAACTGAAGCAGACAGATTGTTTATTACATTTTCATGTTAATTTATAATTAACTTACAAAAGACTTCAATTGACAATTCGATAGATCATGCATGGCTGGAATAATGAACGATATATCATTTTCTAAATTTTGTTTCGGATAGATAGATTTATTACGTTACAATGGGCTGAGCCCAGTGGCAACATACATTTAATATTCCAATAAAGGAATATAAACTAAGTTAGTGGGAATGCTCAATTTAAGCCCAGTAAAGCATATAGTTAATTTTTTAGAAGAAAGACAAGAATGGAAAAATGTCTACCGGACCAGGGAATCGAACCCAGGACCCTGCAATATCAACCAACTGAGCTAATCCGAGTCGACGTCCCAGTAATATAAGTTAAAGAAACAAAATTATACTAATAGGTTAATACTGCAATGAGACGAAATAAAAACCTTACGCTTTGCCGACGATATTGTAGTATTAGGGGAGTCAGAAGAAGACTTGGAAACCTGGAGAAAGAGTTCAATATGAGGATTAATAGAGGAAAAACCAAGGTAATGGAGTGTAGTATGGGAAACAGTGAAATAACAAAGGGTGTTAGATTGGGAAGGGATATTTTGACGGAAGTTAAGGAATTCTGGTCTTGGGAAGAAAAATAACTAGGGATGGTAGAAGTATAGTAGACATAAAGTGTAGGATAGCACAGACAAAGAAGGCTTTCACGAAAAATAGGGATTTACTTCTTGGTAATATAAGTCTCAATATTATGAAATCATTACTAAAAATTTTATATGGGTGCGAAACGTGGGAAAGGAAAAGAATAGAAGCCTTTGAAATGTGGTGCTATAGGTGAATGCTGAAAATCATATGGATGGATAGAGTAAGTAATGAGGAAGTTCTAAACAGAATAGGGGATATGGACTAAGAGAAGGCCACGTTTTAAGACACGAGGGTCTTGTAAAATTAGCATTAGGGTAGTTTATGAGGTAAGAACAGAAGAAGGAGGCGAAGGATGGAATGCGCTAAGCAGATTAGGGAGGATGTATGTTGTGCTAGTTATAAGTAAATGAAAATGCTTGCGCAAGATAGGTTAGCATGGAGGGTTGCATCAGACCTGTCTTAGGACTGTGTACCACAACAAAAAATAGGTTAATTAGACAATTATCATCAGTTAAATTAAATCGACTCCTGTGTATAGTTCATATTCAACACGTTATTTTCAAATGGTTGATTATTCTCTCAAAAAAGCGCTATTATTAAAGGAAGCTTATAGACTGTATATGTGCTCGTTAAGTGGATTGGCCAAGATAAAACACAAAAAAGGTTAATGTTATAAATTTACATACATATCAATGAACATCATTTTGATTTGATGGTTTTCAATAAAAATGAAAGTATATATTACAAAATTAATATTGACAATTTACATTACAGTTTTTAAGAATTTAATTCATGACAAAAGTTAATGTAGTCAGAATATAATACATCTAGCTGAGTTCACGACCATGCCGGGGTACGTGTTTGTATTAACTCGGTACAGTATATAATTTGTCACTGATATAATTTAATGTGATTTAAGCGGTATAGAGCGCGTTATCAGGCCTCCCTATCCCCTGGTTCTAAGTCTTATTAACAGAGGGAGATATATCTAATTGAACTAGTGAATTTTTTTCATTTCCCATTTGTGGATACTCATTATGATTGCAATACCAGTAATTTTTTTTATATTCCTGCTCTAAATTACGAAAATATCTCACTGTAACGTCACCACACATTTCGCTACAATATCTAGCCTTTTAAATGAAGCGCACTCAACCCAAAAGATATCGTCTAAGCTCAAAATTGTGTTTTAAACAACTTTGCCAATTTTATTACAATGTCAAAACCATAAAAAAACTTAAATTTTGAAATATAGAAATAAAGTTAATAGAAAATTTTCTCTTAAGAAATTGACAAAAATTCTATTAATTTATAATGATTAAAAAAATTAGATTTGGTTTTATAAGTTTTTTTAGACAAATATAGTTTGAAGTCCCCAGCGATTAATTACTTGAAATGTGGGAAATATTTTAGGATTTAATAATATCGTTTGTATTTATCATCATCATCCTCCCATGCGTTCGTGTTCTGGTTTGAAATATTAATTTTCAGTTCTTAAAATACGTTAAGAATCTATTGCTAGGTTTAATAGAAGGGAAAGGTTATACTTATATTTATTTCTGTGACGATATTTTTTCAGTTCATATAATAGGTTAATTTATATAAATGTATAATTTATAAAAGTAGACGTAACACTAATTACTTTGACCTCAAGTGTACTCTCTGTACCGTGGTTTCATTTCACTTACGGTACGCGTAGAATTGAGACATAGTTGGCAATATCTAAGAATCTGTGGCTGGTGGCAGTAGATCTTCTAAGCAGTTGGCAAGATGAAAACAAGAGATAGGCAACGTAAAATAATCTCCAAATTCTACCAAACAGCTTGCTCAGTTATGGTCACTGTACAAAGTCTTCCGCTACTATAACTTTAACTCTTTAAATAATTCCGAACTGTTTCTCAACACTAACTTCCATCTCCCAGACTTCTTTAGATATAGATTAATGTTTTCTCTTTCTCGTTTATAACCCTCCAACTCACTTAGTTCATTATAGAAATATTCATATACATTGATGTTCTGTGAGTCTTGTCTCTAAAAATACTTGATGAGTGTTATAATTAAAATTGTGTCAGATGCGCCGCGGGCATTTGGGTGAAATTTTGAGGACTTTATCCCTTTTATTGCTTATTAAAAACAAATATAATAAATATACGCGCTGTATAAATTTAATTAAAAACATTTTAATGCAGAAGAAAGACCTTCAAAAACAAAATCTTGACGTGGGCTTAGCTATAAAGTTTTTTTTAGCAAGCTATTTTAGAAGAGACCTTACGAACGTCTGAGTAATATGAGTCCTAAGAGGAAGGCATTGTAAAGTCTAAGACTCCTGTGAGTGCCTGGAAACTTTTGATGAGTTGATAGTGAAAATCTCTGAGAGTAAGACAAGCAGACAGACGTCTGAGAAAATATAGTACAAGCATAATTAAGCGGTGAATGAAAGTGATGGGAATAACAATTTCACATAATTAAATTTTGAGATTTAAAGTTTGAAATATATTTTACAATGGTATTTTTTAAAATTATGATTATGGATTCTACATGTTAACGGTTTTCAGAAGCCTTGAATGAAAGCATCCATTTATAATTAACAATAATATTTTCGTTTCATAGCTTAAAACATTGTACGCAAATCCAAGAGCGTAAAGGATATTCTAAAATCAACTTTTTTCATACATTAATTGATTATTAAATTTTCGTTACTCTCCATGCTGATCTCATTTTAATGAAATGTCTCTTGGGATAAAATACCGACAATTTTCATGTCTAAACCAAAATATTTAGGAGTATCTTCTCGCGGCACGAAGATGGAAAACTACTTAGTTAAAAAAGACAAACTTTCCACATTGCATCCAAAATAAATAACTACTTACGGACCGAAAACTTCACCTTATAAACGGGTAGAAACTAAATAATTGAATAAAGCTGTTCAAAAGTTCCTGTTTTTCAATTTCAAACACGACAACACACAATTCGTGAAAAATGCATTCATGAAATTTAAAAACACAATTTAATCGATTGAAAATGCGTTGTTAATAATTTAACATAAAGCATACAGTGAAATTTACCTTGAAAATCTGGACATGTGACCAGATTAATTAACGCCAAGGTTTAAATGTTCGTGATCTATATTCAAATATTCTATGGAATTACAAAAAGCAAACCATTTTGTCAATCCATCAATAAATGTATCAACATATAAACCCAAGTGCTCTAACTGGTGATAAATATTTTGTAGTTTCAAGAAATAAACTGTAATAGTGCTGAAACTTTTGGAAATGTATAAAATTGTCTAATAATTAAAATTTTACATTTATTTAGACGATAACAGCGCAATATGATAATCCATAATAAATGAATAAATTTAAAAATAGCAAAGGCTTTCCGGGTGTATTGCTGCTTGAGTGACTCTTTGGCTTCCTAACAGCTGAAAATAGGCTTAGGTCACGACGTTTCGATGCACCTGACTGCAAGCCCAAGGCTCAAGACAAGAATGGGAAAATGTCAACCGGACCAGGGACTCGAACCCTATACCTCCCGATATCGAGCTGGGTGCTCGACCAACTGAGCTAATCCGAGTCGACGTCCAAGGACCAATTCAACATCTCTCCATTCCCGTAAACCTAAGCTAGGCTCACCTACCAATTTACTAATAACACTCTTCACATCCTAATTACGTGAAGGATGGACATTGCGTAAATTGATCACAAGAGACCCTCAAATAAGGAATAGATTGTGTAGGCTGTTCATTGGTTTTTTTATATTCACCATAATTTTTATATTCTCTTACAAACGTTTCCAAATTTTTGTTGCAGATTCTTTGATCCATACACAAAACATATTTGAAATTACTTCATACAGTGCTAATTGAATTATCCAGTAATCATAATCAGAGAACTCAAGTTCAATAATAATGACATATAATAGGGTTACAACAATATATATAATTAATAATAACAGGAAAGAGAGACAAGAAGCTGGCGACTTACCTGAAGTTCACATGTAGGGTTTGAAATTCTTGAAGTTTTATCAGAAGGTTAAAAAAACATTTCCAGTGACGGCCAGTCGTCATTTATATATTGTAACCGTGAAACCCTGCCTCACTTTGGTAGGTGACACATGTAAATAGTTTTATTTCCAATTTCGTTTATACGTCTATTAAATATTTTTGTGATGTTGAATATTGTTGTATCTTTGAAGACTATTGTTGGATCTTGGAAGACGTTTTTTGTATCGTTGAAGTTGTGGGTTTTGCACACTCTGCGGTTAAAAAAAATGTTTCGTTTTTGCGAAAAAAAATTCTACATGTCTAAGGAGAAGAAAAGCATTCAATTTATAAGTAACACAGGCTTGGACGAGTCCGTGAAAGAAGGAAGGAACTAGCTGCTGCTGCTGCAAATAAATTAATTATCGCGCCATCTTCCAGATCGTCATCTTCAGGGCAGTCAACAGCCAAAGCAACGAGTGACACATGGTAACTTGTGAAATTCACTTAAGTTGGATTTGGATCCTTCCCTCCCTTGCGTAACTAACAGAGTCTGTAGCAAAATAATTACCTAAAAGTTGTATTTTGACTGTAAATCATGTCATTGCATCCTCTTCAAGGATAAGCCGGCAGTAAGAAGGAGCTCCCTACATGTAAATAGTTTTAAGTTTAGATATAAATAACACATTTTGTTTTCCAAGACTGATGAAGTAAAGCTGCAGTGATTATACTTACATTCACTTAAATTTGTTTCATTTATTTCGATAATTTGTATGATTCAGGAACAGGTGACGTCACACCCCTGATTCATCCTCTCAGTCCTGAACCCGATTGTTCCCATAGTAAGATTCATCATATGGCGCCAATAAAAACGTCACAATATATATATATATATATATATATATATATATATGTGTGTGTGTGTGTGTTTACTTCTCAGGGGATAAAGATGCTGAGCACACAGTCCACAGATGCATATAGATACTTAATTTACTTTTCTTTTCTAACTCCTGTTCATACACTACTTAACATTAATTTAACTATTTACATCTATTTTAACTATTTACACTGCGTCATTATGCCGCTCTCTCCCCCTCTCTCCTCTCTCTCCATCCCTACCTCTGTTTTGCCTGAAGCATGATCTTAACTGTGTTATCTGGTGTATGATTTTTTCCAAATACCGCATCTTGATCTATTGACAGTGAACCGCAGGCAGGCGTAGAAAATACCATCTGCGTTCTGCAGGTGTCCATTACTTCCCAAAAAATTGGACCATATTTGAGCATAGCTTTAAGAATTTGGTTAACCCTACCCATGACTCTTGCTAATGGTGGAAGAGGCTCTTCCAAATTAAAAAGAATTTGAAGTCAACCATATCTACACAAAAAGTACTTGATCCATGTTGACCAATAACATTATTTGAGTAGTAAATATTTGAAAGAAGTAATTATTGGTTTCAAAGACAATAAACTCCAAAAGAGATTGTTTTAATTTACGTTTAGACGTTTAATATTATTAAACTACTTTATTCTTTTAAACTGATATCTTAAATATACTTGAAAGTATACTTGAAACCTAGTTTTTTCATTTCTTTCATTAAATAAAAATATAAAGATTTTATTTTTTATTGTTTATTTATAAAAATATAAAAAACCTATTTTCAATAAAACAATATTCTGTATATTTTTATTAGATTTGTTGTCTAAATTCAAGTCTTTTATTTTTTTGGTGAACATTGTTTTAAATAATATTGTTTAAATTTTGTTGAAAACTTTTCTTAATATTAGGAGTGGTATTTTTCGGGTTTTCCTACGCCGTTATTAACCCTGAGGCCTGTCCTGCAGTCAGTCGTTGCAATTTCCAAGTTAGGTGAACATGCATTAAAAAATATGATATTAAATTTGCAAAATAAGTCAAACTAAACATGTATACTTCATAATTTACTCATATGATTCAATTAAATAGAAACCTTTACTGTTTCCACAAGATTCAAATTAAACTCGACTTCAGAAGCAGACTACACAAATAATTGCTTACGCACTGTAGTGTTTTGTGATGTCAAAACAACATTAACTTGTTTTTCATATTTTAGGGCAATTAATTTTGATTACAGATGTTGTGTCCATAGATTTTCACGCCTAGTTCCATAACACGCATATTTCTAGTAAGAAGACACATGTGTGTAGCCGCAGAAATGGAATGGGGAGTAGAATGATTTATACGTTCTCTCTCTTTGTTAATGGCTACCGCGACTACAATGCTGGAAGAATATTTATGGAGGTCTCCAATGCTGCAGCGAACGTCACTTCAACAACTTCTTGCTGAAATACGTCGTCTCTGTAAAAGCGAAATCTGGATAAATTACGGCTATTTATCTTAACCTTCGGCCTGCTATATTTATGTTGCTTAGAATAATTTTTTTACGACACCAATAATGGTATAACACGGTGTGATAAAGGTCAGCCTGTTGCTATTCATCATCAGACCGTCTGAATAAACAATAAAACGCTGGATTCTAAAACATAATCTGACTCCACGAAATGAAACGTAAGTCAACCTGAGACGAAAAGCATCATACAGTTGAAGAAGTCAACCCGATTTGAGTGACGAGAACTTAAATTTTCTATCAAAATCCACTCGATATCAACTCTGGATATATTCACTATTTTTACAATTGTTGATTTTATATTGCGTAATATTCTCTACAAACAGGTTCTCCTGCATTAAAGCATTATATTTTGTTCAGGGGAATGTTTTAGAAGAATCACAGTATACGTAAACATTTCCTAGTAAATTAATTTCATTTAATAAAATGTGTAAATAAAAAATACGATCTCCTCGGAGATGTTCTACAAAAGGGCGCACGACTCTAGCAATGTGCTGGTCTCATCGCTAGGTCGATACGACCCTGACAAGAAGGTAAACAGGAACCGACCTATGTCGATTTTCCTGTAAAGTATCAAATACTCTAATAATGCTAATTAATTTAAACTCTATTTAGGTCTACAAGCCCCTTTACAGCTTGTATTTAACTTGGTTAGTTTTTACATATATATACATATATCTACTTATTTATTTATAAATTAATATATTTTCAAATAAATTATTTATTTTTACTATATTACCTAAATCCCCTTTAACCCCTTCACCAATTGCCTTACAGGAAAGAAGGAGCGGAAGTAGAAGAAGCAGCAGCAGCGGTTTTTGAATGTTGAATGAATGTTTGAATGAATGTGCGTGTGTATTTAATTTATTTCCTTTGTTAGGTAGCCGCAACGGCAACTGTATGTATGTTATGTAAATATGAGTAAACAAAACTGACATTGTAGTAATGACATTATATTTAGTGTGTCATAGGTATAATTCCGTCAGCGCGGAGTAGATTCCACGAGGAAGGAACTCCGACACTTGAAGAGGAGGCTGGACCTCCAGTTAGATGTCACCGCTGCTGCTACGATCTCCATAGAGTGTTCACGTTAAACTTATTAATTATTAATGGATTATATCATTTGCATTACATGTAAGGTACGCTGTAACGGCCACAATAACGTTCACTTTAAATGCTTATATTTGTTCTGTTGAGGAAAAAGGATAAGTCGAAGATATCGCTATAAGGGAGAGAGAAGGGTAAGGTAGTACAGTTGGAGACAGACTAGGAATATGGTTTCCAGGGCAACATAGTTGGTTATGCTGGTTTAAAATATTTGTAAATGTTTAAATAAACTTGCTTGATATTTGAAGCTTGTTTCTAATTTATAAAGAAGACTAAAGTTGCTCTAATTTATAAATTCGGAATAATGACTGATCATTTAAACATAGGCTGGAATTAACGGTAATCGTATGAATATAAATAATATCTTGAAATTCACATATTTTATGGTTGAATAATATTGACTGTGGGAAATGTAACACATTGCCGAGATTAAAGATAGCCTTGCTCTATCAGCCAATTTCCAGGTTTGAAAATTCTCCTGAATAAATGTTCTCAATTGTATGGCGCTCGTGATGTTATTTTGGTAATCAGTCCTAAAACTTATCTGATGAAGCCCTCCATGTTAGTCTATCTTGCGCAAATATTTTCATATCTACATAGTAAACACATCCAAATACTCCCTAATATGCTTAAAATATTTCATCCTCGCCTCACTCTTCTGTTCTTACCCCAAACAGTTCCCTCTAATGAAAAATTTATGGCCCTGATGTCTGAAAAAGTGACCTATTAATCTATCCATTTTCTTGGTCAAAGTCGGACTCCTAACGTCCACGTTTCGCACTCATATAACGCCACACTCGATACTAACATTTTTAATAATGATTTTATAATATTCATATTTACATGAGCCGTAAATAAATTACTTATTTTTCCGAAATATTTCCTTGCTTGTGCTATTCTAATCTTTATGTCTACTATACTTCTATCATCCCCAGTTATTATGCTGGCCATATAGCAGAATTCCTTAACTTACTTCAAAATATCCCTTCCCAATCTAACACCCTTTGTTATTCTGCTATTTCCTACACTACATTTCATCACCTTGGTTTACCCTCTATTAATACTCTTCCGCAAGGATCAAGTTTATGTCATTTATTATGTTTTAAAAGTCTTCTTCCGACTCTGCTAATACCACAATATCATCAGCTAGCTTTGGGGGTTTTCATTTCTTCACCTTGCAGTTTCATTCCGTTTCCATGCTCCGTTTTAATTTTTTCCGCCGCGTGTTATATATATAAGTTAAAGATCATGGCTGACGGACTAATTCTTGTCTTACTCCTTTCATCATTTCTGCTTTCTTTCTTGTCCTTCAATTCTAATAACCGCTAAATGCCACCTGTAGAAGTTATGAATAACTCTTCTTTTTCGATATTTCAATCCTTTCCTCTTCGAATTCGCTTAATAGTTTGTTCCAGTTAACATCGCTTCTTCTAAATCTGCAAACGCCGTGACGTGGTACTGTATTTCTTATCCTGTCTTTTAACTCACATTCTATTTGACGTTCCATCCTCCTATATACTATTTTCGTTAATGTTTTGCACAGAGGGGATACTAAACTATTGTCATGTGTTGTTCGCATCTATCAGTCAAAACCCACTTCGGTATAGGGATAATTATGTTGTTCCTAAAATATTCTGGAATTGGTCATGTATCGTAGATTTCACAAACTATCCTGAACAGCCATGATATTGCTTCTTCACCCGATTATCTTATCAACTGCGCTTGAATGTTATCAATTGCTGGTGCTTTACCGTTGCTCAGGGCTGTCAGAACAATCTCTTTAAACGATTCTCTACGCTGATGACACAAATATATTTATTGCAGATAAAAACTTCGATAATCTGGTTAAGTAAGTATACAGCACTCTGGACGGTCTAAACGTTTCGTTTAAAGTGAATAAATTATCCCTCAGCATAGATAAGACTAAGTTAAATCTGTTTAGTGCTGATGCTAGTAATAGACTCGTAGACAAATTTTCAGCCAATGCGCCTTCGGATTGATGATGAATTTTAGTAGATGACCATATAGATCTGCTACCTGGGAAACTAAGTGTCTAAGATCATTAATGCAATACGTTGAAAAAATACGTAATAATCATGTACTTCATTCTGCTATTTGCAACGGCAACGCTAATTGGCGAAACTGCTCCAGGAGCAATGAATTTTAAGTTGCAAAAACGTGCCAGTAGAATATTTTCTAGTGCTAATTCTAGAGTGAGTTGCAAGACTTTCTTTAAAACTTTGCAAATACTTCACCTAGCGTACACATTCATAAAATCTTAAAGTTTGTAAAGTGGAACATAAATTTGTTTCAAACGAATGGCGAATTTCATGAAAACGCGGCTAGGAATCGTCAAGTGGACAAGCATTTCCTTGCATTTTAGCAGAAAAGTAGTCACCATACTGGGATAGTTTTATACAACAGCCTTCCTCCAGAGATTAAGAATAATTATAATTACAAAAATTTCTTGAACCAATGTAAAATCATAGTATTAATTGGCGCCTTTTATTCTGTACAGTAGTTTCTTGATCGTTCCCCTAATAGTTGACCTTAATTTTCCTGCACAAATTTTGAATGTGGTGCTTTGCAAAATGTCCTACGCTTTCTGTGTAGTTCTTTTTCCTCTTTTGTTTGTTTAATGTATAGCCTGGCGCCACTACAGAAGGACTGGTTCATCGAGATGCTGCTCCAAGAAGTGAAATCTACATTATTCGATTGTTTGTACTTCCCAATTTGTGTTTCCGTTCCCTAGTTTGCGTGTCGTGTTTCTAATGACTCTTATTCGCTTATCATCAACGAAGGAGGGTCTCTATAAAATTCTGTATTCAAACTACACTTCCTAAACTTTCGGATAGTCGTTTGGTATCAGTGCTCAATGCTGAAATCAATTTCCTGTGAGCAAAAGAAAATAAGTGTTTGGAAAAGCTATTCCTAAATTACAAAGGTTCAAGAATTAACCTGGTTGTGTAACTCGGAGACTTTGGGAGGGAACGATATTCACGAATATCCACTCGTCCGTACGACAGCACAGTGGGAGAAGGACGCTCAAACATCAACCGAGCTAAACGGTAGGTCGAGACAGCGATCAGTAAGCGATTTCAAATACGTTGCATTTTCACATCTATATACATCAAATTCTTATAAAACTACACAGCTACTATACTTTTTGATTTTCTCTTAGGCAAGAACCATGCCACAAAACCCAGGCGATTGTTCCATTCACATGAAATCAACAGTTTAGTTATTTCAAAGTGATGTATTCTCTTACCATTGTGTCTTTTTGTGTTGCGATTAATCTCGGTTGGTTCAAACAGAAAAATCTTTATATAGTGAAATATTTTGTAATAAAGTTTTGTGTACATCAATACACGTGATTAATTTTAAATAAATTTGCCAACCTGTTGTTTCTCGTATACATATTTTATGGCAGCCGTGCAACCAGATAACAACGAGATGATGAATTCAACATCAATATCATTAAGCAATACAATTTCATTTTAAATAATTCGGCGACTCAACAGTGGGGCTATATTATTAATAATAATGCATAACACAAAACATGTAAACATTTTCAATATAAAATAAATGTTATTAAAAATATATTTCTGTAAAAAATTGGACTATAAACTATAATATTGTGAAAATAAATATATTTTGATAAAAACTACTCTCCTAATTAATGCTTACGTTTCAAATTAGTAATGATAAGTGTTTCAGTGCTATATGTGTCATTTGTGGCGTATATTAGTGAGAAATTGGATAATGATAAACATTTTCCATTTCTAACGCTCCGGGAAGTACAGAAGCGCCTTACAAGCATAAATATATTAAATTTTTGTCACAATAACAGAACAGGGCCTCAATATGTTAGCCAAACAAAATTCAAGTAAATAAAGAAAAATATGAAATATTTTCAATCGAAGCACACTCGTAAAGGAGAGTCAACTTGGGGTAACTTAGATAATGTTAGCAAATATCAAGTAATTGACCTAGGTTCGATTCCCTTTCTGATCGAGATCCCTTAGTTTAATTAAAATGTTTTTTAATACTACTTTGCGTGTTTTGCTTAAAAAATGTGCTACACCACAAAACATAAATGAGAGCTTTGTTTATTCAAAAAGTCCCCAAACATTGGTATGCATGGAAAACAGAAACAGTACATAATTAGACTAGTCTAGCAATTAATATGTTCTGCATTGATAAATAAATTATTTGGCAGTGATAACTAAAAAACTATCGGTACAATTCGAACACAAATTTTCTTTTTGGTGGTTATGTCTTTCAATACTTGTCTTACATTGAGAAATTTATGTAGGGTCTACTTAGTTTAATTCCGTGAAAAATAAAGGACAACTTTTCAAGTTAAAAAATTTAAATTAAAGGAAAATTTGAATTTTGAGTGGAGACTGAGTGAGAGTCGAGAATCAGATGAATGTTATGTGCTACCGAAAACCTTGCTTGTAACACGTGCTTTCCATTTAACTTTTTAAAGTGAAACAAATGACTACTTCTAACTAGGAAACATATTTTTGAGTTTAACTCCACCGTTAGGGACGGGAAAGCACCCCGTTAATTCTCAGAGATAATACCTTCCTGAAGCTAAGTCTGCGTGACTTGTACAGGAATGTTCGCTCACGTGCTGATGAAAAATGATCTGTTACTAAGCATTTAAATTCAATCCTATATCTTCCATTTTTTACTTATTTATTTGCAGTTATTTATTAAATGCCAATCCTCTACCAACCACTGTAACTACTATAATGTTGTACTTTTACGACCAGAAATATTCTCCAGTGAACTGGACGTTGTTAAAAAGGGATTTGTAAATACTGTTACTACCAAGTTTTGTATCACATGTTGTTATTAGTTTCAAGTTTCCCAGTAAGATTAATATTGAAGAAATGCCAATGAAAGGAAATAACCAACATTCAGTGACAAATTTTTTAAATATTTTTGAGACTTAGTCTACTTCGATATCTATTTTCGACTATTTTAATATAATTGATCCACAAATTTTTTACTACATATAATTGGATAAAATAAAATCAATAATTTTTTATTCTTTCTTGCTCGTGAATGTGAACCAACAAGCGTAAATAAAACGGTAACGTCTTGAACGACTTAAGAACCAGTTTCAACATATCATGTTTCACTTTATCTTTTTAAAATTATACTGTACTCTTCGCTGGATTTACTGCCAAAAGTAAATTTTTAAAATAGAGCCGATACACAAAAGTTTCAAAAACATAATAAATTTCCAAGTCACAAAAGGCGAGACACTGACCAAGACTAAAAATTAAATAATGTCAAATGGATACAATGCTATAATAAATAACAATAAACAGAATTAAATAATATTAACATGGAACACACAACAGTGATTGGAGAACGTTTGTCGGCGTGGTGAAGACATTTCCAACACAGTTAATGTTTCCCCTTACAAAGTATCCTTAAAATACTTCCGTATCTATAGATTTCTTTATATTCTTGAGTTATTCAAGGGAAATGGACTTTCATCATTCGTTAGGTGTACCATGGCATACCCCATTCACAGTAAAGAAAGAAAAGGGAGGAGTTGAATATTGTCTTGAGAAGAAACTTCCCCTTCAAGCGTATCTGTGCAACGCTGTCATTGTTGAATGCATACATTATATTCTTACGAACGGAATATTCAGACTTATGGCAACGTCACTTTAACACACCCTACACTCATTAAGTCAGCGCTTATCTCAAGAGTTTCTTGACCATATAATAAACTGAACTGAAAACTGTGTTTTTCCCAGGGCCAATATGTAACAACGTGTCTCAACAAAGATTCGAGGTAAACTGAGCTCTGGATCACCCCCTTCTACAATATCAGAGTAGTAGTCTCTTACGGATTGTGTCGGCACACGACAAGCTAAATCTTTTCAGTTATAACCTTTATAACCTGGCTGTAAAAGTTTGGAAAACTGACATCAACCTTCCCCCAATACTTGTTAATAATTTTCATAAAGAATATTTCTTATTTCAACTGAAAACAAGAACATAAAAATGAAACGCAAAATATAATAATACGTTGAACAGAAAGGATTTTGTAATTATGTAATTCAGAATCTATAAAAAACGGTCTACTCATTAATCTCAGTCAACGTTTTTCCATATTTACATCATGTACACCCAACTAAACTTGTAGTATGCGATTTAAATAATTGTTTAATAATGGCGTGGCTTGAAAATTGTGTTGAATTTTTTTATCCCGAGCAGAAAAAAACGGATAAGAAAGAAAATATTCAAATTTAGAACTCCTGTGAGGGCAATCAGGTTTGCTGTTTTCGAAGAACGCTGAACTTCAGGACGCCAAGAGAGTAGTACTAATACGTTAATTTTACCATGACTCGCAACAAGAAGTGGAGGGTGTTCCAAGCATTGAAGAATGTTAGTTGTTAAGGATGAGAGCTTTCAGATGATTATCGTAAAGGAGTCGCCAACGATAGATTCAATCCAACGTCCAGTGTTCCCTTCATAGTCACCATATAGAGGATTCGGTATCAGTAGCCAGCCTGTGTTCCCTGGTAAACGCACGTAAGCGTAAAACAGTTGATTGTTAGTATATGTGGCCAATTGTTTGTGTGTGACGTCAATTGCTGACGTAAAAGATACGCGGGAAAGACAGGCTGTGCATGATTAACGTGACTTTTTTAGTTTGCTATTCATAGCGGGCGAACGTGATTGGGCGGTGCAAATAGGTGACCCACAGCGAGAAAGCGTATTCATGCGATTGGTTGTTAAGGTCAGTTGGCCTTGCTTCTGAAAGTTAGCGTAAGGCAGGAGCAAACAAGAATTTCAGTCGTCGGCGCCATGCACTAGAGGAAAGATGTGTTGTGGCTCTCTAAGTATTCGCAACCACATGTGGGCGGGTTAGTGGGGGAATAGGACTTGTTGGTCGACTGCGCAGTTTAGCAGCCACGAGGCTTATAGACGGCTAGCAAATAAACCACTGAATAAGTGGTGCTAGGCCTGAAGAAAAATGCAATTGAAAGAAATAATTTTGCGACGACGAATGTGCTATTAGTTGCGGGTCTGGTGAATGACCGGATCTGGAGATTGTAATGACCAAGCCCTTCTACAGATAATTTTTTCTCGTGTCTCTGATTTTAATTAAACTGTTTTATTTAAAATTTTGGTATTATTCTGGTAAAAATACCTGGTACCCATCCCTTCAAGGGGGCTGGAGAAACGAGTTTACGTTTATATATATACTTATATGTACTGTGGGCCACACATTATACTTTTTTGGCTCATGGTGGAAAGAGTACCAAATATTTTTAAGAGTAAAGGACCAATATACATAGAACCTTTCACAAAGCTCGTAGCCCGCAGATATAGGTAAATATACTTTAAAATAATATAATTTTAAGTTTATAGTAAGGTCTTTTAACAATGAAGTATTTACTGGATTCCAAGAAGTGAACGTTAATTTAATTATTTGTATATATGAGGGTCACTCCAATAGTAATGCTCACTATTTTAATTTATTTTTAATTCTACTTCTTTGAAATTCGTGAATTTCAGGGCTACATCCTTCCCGTATGTTTTACAATTTATTTCAACCGGTTCCTGTGAGTGGTGCCACCATAGCGATTCTTCAATTTTGCTGCTGCACTTGCCATCAACCTTTTGTAACAGAATACCTGTGCTATAACAACTATATAGTGATTAACATCCAACAGTTGTTGAAATTCAGTACGCAGATGCTGCTGTCAATCGCAGTACAGTTAGTCGGTGGTTGAGCGGGTGACGTGGTGAAAGATAGCTCCTCGCCGACATTCGGGATACTCCTCGCAGCGGCACTACCCACACAGCAATAACTCCTGACAATGTGTGAACGACGTTGGTATTTGGTGACAAAATCATAACTTTGAAAGAAGAGTCACACCAAGTTAGAGTATGAGAAGCGTAGTGAAAGAGTTGGGGTTGGAAATGGTTAGTGTCAGTTGAGTTCGATGGAGGCTCAGAAAATTTTGGTAAACTGAAGGAATCCATTCGTGGGACGAGGTTTGAAGTCGATGACATGTTACCATGCGAGTAAGCACGCTCTATTTCGAAGGTTCTGTAAGGAACTTTAGAGGGTTGGAGATAATGTGGAAAACGTATTGTTTTCCTAAAGATATAACTACACACTGTTAAAAGTAGGAAACATGAAAGTGAAAATATATCTAAATAAAAATATTGTGTATTACTTTTGAAGTGACTCATAAAATATCCTCCATTAATTGGACGTAAAGCTGAGGTGTATTAAAATTGTTTTGCGAATTATTACAAATTCCACCTTCATTCAATTGTATATGATTTGTAATTGAAATAACTATGCATTTTATTCAGCCAAAAGTTATGTCTGTTTCAAAATGTGAAGATAATATCATTATAGTCTCGTCCATCAATTGTTTTACTTATTTACACGTAAGATGGAAGCCCATTGAAAAACATAGACAGGATATAAATAATTTGTTCAAGGTTGTTTTTCTTTCAAGGAATGAAGGTAAACACACTAAAGATTTTTAAGTTTTGAAAGAATTAAAGAATCAGCAACGAACATTGCTGCCTAGGGAATTCAGAGTGAACAGATTAAAAATACGCAAACGTTTTTCAGAGTGATACCTTACATTCTCACTAATTGCAAATATTGTACCTCGTCTCCAACTATACCATCTCATTAGTGGTGGCCATATAATTGGCACAATAATCCCTCTTGAATGGAATCCGTGACGTGGCTGGACTGGCGGAGCTCTCTCATCAGGAAGCATTTGGCAGGGACGTTTGCATAAACACAACCATTAAGCGCCATGTGCTGCAGATGGCCAAAATAGATCCAACTAAAAGACGATGGAAGTAAAACTGATCACTTCTCCCGCTACATTCAACATGCTTCTTCCACAGAACGACCAATCACATTTTACGATAGCCGAGTAGCACAACATATGGCTGCAGTTAAGTAAACCTATTTATAAAAATAGTTTATATAAGAAAGGACTGACTTGCTTAAAGGTGGACACCACAACATCTGGAACCTATGGATATGATTAATGAAAATCTAAATTCCAGAAATTAAACGGTCAAGCAGAACAGAAATGGTATATGTTCAAAGTAATCGAAAATGCTCTCATTTCAAAATTTCACGAGTAGAAATCTCCTTTACTAAAATTGATGTCCAACGGCGTTGCCCGGGAATTCATTTATATTAACTCCCTACAGCATATAATTCGACAGTAATCTCTTTGATTAAGCCATCACCGAGAGCGTCACATTTTTTTAAAATAGATGGATGTTACGAAAGCCCCAACGATCATATTGGCAATCAAAGTTGTTATTTGTAGGAGAACAGAACAGATACAATACGTGCCGAATTTGCCGAAGATGGCCTATGTTTACCAAAGATAACCGAAGTTTTGTTCTGCAGTCTGCCAATTGTTACTGTTAACCCAAATTTATTAATTTTAGGGAAAGAGTAGAGAATAATAATAGCTGTATAAGAGGAAAAATATATTGCGATTATTAATTCACGATATCAGACAAATGGCACTTTACGAAAACCTCTCACCAGTGCGTATGCCGCTTTCTACCCCTATTTAATATTTCCTCGAAATTACTGTAATGAAAAATCGGTGCCTATGACATCAAATTGGTGATCTAACCAATAATTATGTCATTAGTTGACTTGTTTTATGCAACCGAAATTAAGAATTCTCAACTGTAACGGTTTATATATGTTGTACTCAAATAATCACACAACTCTTGGCGATTCTTTTATTTCTATGAAGTAGTTTCGTATCATATGTGACGTTCAATGCTACATCCCAGCAAATATTCAGAGAGGCGAAGTGTAGAAGTTCGCGTCGTGTGAAGTGATGATAGTCTGCAGTTGGAGTCGGAGAAGGCTGAAGGAATGTTCGATTGTTCGACCTGTAAATAGTGTCTGTGAAATAAAGTACAGCACTGCGCTAACAGGATAAATGAACCAAACTTTGTGTAGTGTAGAGTAATGCAACGGTGACATTGTTAATGGCCGAGGAGTGTTCGAGTGACAACGCGGGATAGAACGAAACATAGCGTCTCGTCACGTAAAGTAAAACTGTATTACATTGGACATGAACTCCTTTTCTGCAAATGAAGTATGATTGCTTGGGTGAATTAAAAAACTGATCACGCCAGAAAAAGTCACGAGATTTGGCCATACTAGTATATACCTAGTCTTGCCATAAATTTGTTTACATATTCCAAAATAAAAAACTCAAGTGTAGTTAAAGATAATTTTAGATATTTTCAGTATGCTATACTTACATAAATTGACAACATTTCACACCAAACATGTTTCAAAATGACCACCTTTTGCACACACATAGGACCTGAACCTTTCTGGCCACTCATCAATTGCAAAACAAGTTGAATCCATAACATTTTCTGTAGCTGTAATCCCAGAAGGGAAATAGCAGGTTACACATAATTATAAAAGGAGGAATATTTTTTAATTAAGCATGATGGTACGATAATGTAAGAAATATCATATAATCATTGGTATACTCAGGAAAGGACGTGTCGTTAGTTATAAGATTAATCAGTTTTATACACCATTTTATTCTACATTGAATAACAAATAATATAGTTATAAATATATGAAACAGCAGTGTCAACAGGAATAAAACTTAAGAAAAATAAAGTCTATATTAAGTAAACGAGAAAACATTTCAGATCACCTGAAATAACGATGACTAACGTAATAAGTATTAGCCACTCACACACATACTACACGTCTATACTGAAGTATGATTCTCACATTTATTTAACATTCGTGTGATGATAAATATTATTTCGTTTATCAAAAATGATCTTCTTATTCTAACATGGTTCGTATTGTCTAAATGGGATTCACATACAGTAATATTTATACACATTCCAAAAATATTATAACTCATTTTGTCTTTTTTCTAGTACTGTACCATAAAATATTTTAAACACAACAGTTGCTCGATGTTTATGCGATATGAATCCAAACTATTAGAGGTGTTACGTTTCATCTGAAGTGGTCCGGTCGATTCTTCATCGCGTGGACCTGGGAGTCGTTGGTCACAAGACTGTCTCAAGTTCTGCAGTGTCGTCGTCCAGAGTGATGCTGCGGATCTGCAAACTGCACATCACAATTCATATAACAACTATTGTTCTGCCGCCTCGCGGCTAAAACGAAAATCTTTAACGCAAGCAAGTTATAATGTATTTATGTTTCCTGTGAGCTGACTGGTCGCGAATTTCAAAAGTAATGATTTGTTTTACTCATTGTTAAGTAAACTTTTATTTCTAAATGTATATTTGTCGTGATATTTAATGCTATGCGGAATATACAACTCTATAGCAAGGTCATAATTAATCCTACTCTGAGCCAAGATCACATGGCACAAGAACCGAATTAAATTTATATAAGTGTAAATTTTGCTTACTATAATTTTAATTATTAGTTAAATTTTGATTACGAATCAAGGAATCTTGTATTTTAATTCCCATATAGAATCGTTATAGGAATGTAATTGATTCAATTTAGGCGCACATTACTGCCAAAATATTCTTAAATAAAATTCCGCTCTCATTTCATCGTGATGCATAATTAAACCAAGATATAAATAAAAAGTATACAACCATGACGTCAGAATTAATAAATTACTAACTACACAAGAAGTGTACCCTACATTTTGTCAATTTAAATCATTTAACAACCACCCGGTTAAAGAACTACTGTTGTTGTCCAAGGATGTTGAAATAATTGTTGACAAGAGGGCAAACAATAGTTCTTTTTTCCACTGCACAGAAGCTCTGGTGTGCACGGAAAAGTTTTCGTTGCAGGAATAATTGAAAATGTGACGGCTATACAGGAGACGAGTTAACGTTTGAAATTCTGGGACTGTAAAACAACTACTTGTTTTGTTGTTTTGTATTTACTTCCCCACACAGTTGTTTTATTTCTGCCTCCTTTTCAACCTGAAAGTTGTCATATTTGGCCAGAGGTTCAACGATGACGAAGCGACCAAAAAATGTTTTTCTCCATCAAATTTAATTAATAGTTTCTCAAAAAAATTAATCTATAAATTTATCCACTTCCTCGTATGACACATGCTCCATCAGGGCTTAGAGGACTGTTATTAAATTGGTCTTCCTTAAAAAGAAGAAAAAAATTCTTATTTCATGCATCAATTCATTTTTTCTCAGCGTAGTCTCCATTTAAATGAATATAATAGTCCATCGCTTATGCTGTTTTAATATTCTCTCAGTAAAATGCGCTTTTCAAACCTCGGCTTAATTATTTTCAGTCATTGTGATTTCCAGATACTTGAGGTATACCAGCCCATGAATAATATACCAAGGTAGTTTCTTTTCCCGCTGATGGAATAATTTTCGCCATATTTCGGTGACAGTTTCAACCCACTTCGGTCTTGATTAAACTCTGGAGAGGAATAATAAATTGTTGTTTTAACCGACACAAATCGCCACAACATGTAAGTTGAATTCATTTTAGAAATATCCCAACACAGCTAAGTGATGTTCAGGGACGTGCGTTATTCGTCAAAGGCTATCGAACGTGACGTGATAGTGGGCGATGTATTAACCACCAACCATGAGTTCAAAAAATAAACTTTTCGTATTGAAAATTGGCCCTAAGCAACAGATAAGTGGCTTTTAAATGGTTATAATTTTTTTAAGAGCCCACGTTTCCTTACCTCAAGTTGTTGGACTTAATTTATTGAAATGGTGGTTTAATAATCGACCACCATCCACTCGGGACGTGTCTTCGCCACTATTTTGTGGTGTCCGCAAACCAAACATTTACCCACAATATCTTTAGAAATTCCTAAGCCTTATTGTGGAATTTTGTACTTTTATACCTGATATGAGAAGGTGGTCTTTTAAATCACAACATCTACAGTAGTCCAAACAAATTCTGAAACGGATAGTGGTCCGTGTATCGACCGCCTAATATTTCCTCTCACTTCGAAATAAAATAAAAAACTAATTCTAACTATACTACATTCATATGTAAGCTATAATTATGTAATAAAATATTTTTCCCAATTTTTGACAAAAATAGTTTTATCCTTTAAAGGGTTAAAGTCTATACGATCATTTAAATTACTGAGAATATGTTGTACTTTTCCTATCTAGGCAAACACACGAATCTGCGATATATCCGTATTGAATTACGGATATCTACGATATCTACATCGTTTCTATATGTCCTGAACGTTCATCATTGACCGCCTTTGAATTAAGTTGCCAATTTCATTACCTATGAAAACGACAGTGAATATTCGTTTATTATCGAATATAGCTTACAGGCATACCAATTGGGTTTAACTGTTAGGCCTGTATACTTGCTCTTGTTATTTACGTTGGTATTATTAATATTGCATTGTATTGCTTCACCGTTGAAAGTTGACAGTTGAAAATTGAAAGAAATTTTTCACATGGTCGCTAGTTTTACTAAGAATTATTTAATAGGCTGCTTTCGGAAACTAACGTACCATAATCATTCTCCTAATTAAAAACGATAACAGAAAACCAAATCAATTAATTAAGTGATATTTAAAGTTAATAAGAACATTTTGTTGTAAAAAATTACGTATCTATTTATTGAACAATTAAACGCGATTAATAATAAAATTAAATTTACTATCTAAAAACAAAGAGTTTTTTTGGATATGACGATAATCAATAAGGACAATTTATTTACTATGGGGATTTCTAATCCTATCGCGACAAATAATATTCTAATTTTCTTTTTCTCAAATCAACCCCCTGCTTTCCATTTCATGATTCGTAATGTAGGTAACAGCTTAATATCTAAAGCTATCCACTTCACAGACAAGAAAGGTTTAAATATTGTCAGAATGAATCCGAAAAACTCATTAAAAACTATGTTTTATAAACCACACTATATAACGAATATTAAAAAGTAGATTTTAAATATTACAAACAAAAACAATTCAGTTGAAATTTTGTTAAAAATAAACCTATAGAAATTCAAAGAAAACCTTCCCAATTGTATTGATGACGATTCGAGACAGTGAGGTTGGTGCTTACAAACATTGTGTAACGAAGTAGGTTTTGTCAATTGGAATATGTCGATTTGGCAGCCTGTAGCGGGCTTGTTGTTTTGGTGGCATCTGTCTAATCTGTTGTTTATAATTCAGTCACTGATGCCAAATAACCATGGTGAGTTAAGCAGAATGAGTAGCACGTCCAAGCAATAAAACTTTATTATCAAAATGAGTGTGCGCTAGTTCAGACGTTGCGCGTCATTTTACGGCACACCAGGGGTGGCGCTTCAAAGTCGACTCTCCTACGTTTGGTAGCAAATTCGAGATAACTGGTTCAGGAATCAATCAACCAACAACGGTGCGTCAAACAATCACCAGATCGGTTGAGAAAATCGCCGCGGCGGACATTTTTTTGAATAGACGTTGGTGAGACCATCACCGTCAACGACGATAACCGACTTCTTATGAACGATATGGACGGCGTTACGTGCCGCACAGATGACGCCACGATGGACATTCTGCATGAACGTTTTGAGGATATGGTTATCTCACGCATAGGTGACGTGAATTGCCCATCAAGATCGTGCGATATAAGGCCGCTAGACTTTTTCTTGCATGGTTTCCAGAAGTCGCAGATCTATGCTATCGGCCAATGCCCTTAAAGTCAGCATAGCCCAGGCAATCGCTCAAATCCAGCCGCATCCATGCGACAGTAATTGAAATGCGACCACTCTGATCCGTACCACCGTGATAAACCGCGGTGGACATTTGAACGATGTTATATTCCATACATGATGGCATACAGGGCCTTTAAAATAATAATAAAAAAAGAATTTAGTTAATACCTCACACGCTGCTTGTTTTATTTCATTTCAACATCGACCCGCCCTTATTGAGAAAGCCTTGATGACTCATATCCGTTTTTCTTGTTTATTTCTATTGGTTATAATAATCAACAAGAAGAATGTATGAAAGTTAATAGTATGAAATCTAACGTAATTGAATCACCGTTTGTGTTTGCTGGTTCCAATTCCCTGTTAGAGCAAAAACAAGGCACATGTTCAATATTTGTAATTCTACAAGTTATAGCTTTTCACCCTTGCAGAGAAAGTTAATTTGTGGAAGACGCAGGTACCTGTGCGGCGGGAGGTATCCGTGAACTTTGCAGGCGCCTTGCAGCTGGCGCCGTGCGCACTCGACCTCGAGCTCTGCGACGCGACGCTCTGCGGCGGAGAGCGCCGTCTGCAGACAAGCGAGCAGCGCGTCGCACTCAGGACGCTGGCACTTGGGCGTCACGAAGCCCGGCCTCCGCAGCAGACGCCCGCCCTTCCGCGCACGCAAAGGAGGCGCCGGTCTCATAGAATCTCCAAGACTCTGCGAAAACAAACACCACATACACACAAGGAAATTAGGAGCATGACCGTTATGCGGTGTTGTCATTTTAGGCCGAATGCAGGTGTCTCGTTATCAAAGGTGAATTTAATGAACTACGGTTCATCTTGTAAGATCTGAACGATAAATTCCTGGGCTAGACCAAAATAAACGAGTAAAAGTTATAATTGCTTCCTCATCCACACTATTCACCAGATTTAGGTCCTCGGGTTATTTGATATTTGAACAGTGAAGAAGTGGAGTCAGTAGATAATAGCTATTTTGATGGTCTCGTATTAAAAAAGGTGTCGACACGATTGAACGTCGCTGGGAAAATTGTATCGTGCTCAAAAGAGAAAACGTTAACATATCAAGATATATTTTATGCTTTCGTTTTTGGGTCGGGAACTTCAGGTAGTATTAGGGGAATCAGAAGAAGACTTGGAAACCATAATAAATGGCAAGAACGGAGTCCTGAAGAAAAAGTTCAATATGAGGATTAATAGAGGGAAAACCAAGGTAATTGAGTGTAGTTTGGGAAACAGTGGAATAACAAAGGGTGTTAGATTGGGAAGGGATATTTTGACGGAAGTTAAGGAATTCTGCTACTTGGGAAGCAAGGAAGGCTTTCGCGAAAAAGAAAAATTTATCAATGCGTTGCCAAAAATGTTAGTATGACGCGTGCCGTTATATGGGTGCGAAACGTGGACGATAGGAGCTCCGGAAAGGAAAAGAGTAGAAGCCTTTGAAATGAAGTGCTATAGGCGAATGCTGAAAATCAGATGGGTTAATAGAGTAACTAATGAGGAAGTTATAAACAGAATAGGGGAAAAGCGAACAATATGGAGGACGTTGGCCAAGAGAACGTTTTAAGGCATGAGGGTCTTGTAAAATTAACAATAGAGGGAAGTGTGTGGGGTAAGAACAGAAGAGGGACGCCAAGGATAGGATACGCTACGCAGATTAGGGAAGATGTGGGTTCTGCTAGTTATGAGGAAATGAAAAGGCTTGCGTAATATAGGTTGCATCAGACCAGTCTTAGGACTGAAACCACAACAACAACTTCTGGTGCTTCTCTCGTATTTTACTTGTACTTAATATAGAGCCCTCGTCGGTTGTATAGGCAACTATTTCCCGCCGGATAAAAATTACTTGTCATATAATTTTTAAATTAGAAATTAAACACGACACGCCTGTCGAACAGTCTTGCTAATGCGTGGGAAAGCCAGGATTAACAATTTCTTCCAACGCTCGTTAAGCAATTCTGTGTTTGAAGAGTCTGGGGGTCTTCCACAGGCGTTGACGACATTTTTGAACTCAGAACAGCAAATTCGGTTGACAGAATGCATACACTGAGTGATATTACCCGACTGATGAGTGAGCAGCAGGGTTCCAGCGTGGACAGGCGACCTCTGGCGTAGCGGATGTAGAGGCGCTCCATCAGGAGCAAGGCGCCTGCCAGAAGAATTCCAGAGCCTAGCAGCAAGAACGTCGAGAAGAACTGTTCCAAGGACAGAGGGTCACTGTGACTCTGCTTTTCCTTCGTTGCGGGTTTGTTGCAAGCCCCGGTGAACCAGAACCTCTGCAGACGCTCCAGCTCTCCTGCTCAAACACAAGGAGTATTCTATCAAATGGCCTCGATTCAATGCGTAAACAGCTGAATTTATAACTCATTATTACTTACTTAAAAGGATAATTTTTTTGTAAAAATAAATCGTGTTAATAACATTGTCTAGTGTAATCAAAGTTAAAGGAAATTTTGCCTGTTTCAAAATAACATAATAGTTATAATCCTTGTGTTCCATCAGCAGACAATGAATTATCTATAGTT
Organism: Eucriotettix oculatus; assembly: GCA_034510155.1. NCBI lineage: Eukaryota > Metazoa > Arthropoda > Insecta > Orthoptera > Tetrigidae > Eucriotettix > Eucriotettix oculatus. The sequence goes on along the minus strand of CM067376.1, from coordinate 51,496,316 downwards.
AATATGAAATGTACATTTGCATTCTGAGAGACTACTTAAAAATTTCTCCTTTTCAACGGAGATGTCAGATTAATTTTAATTAAAAAAAGCAGCCTGACCAGAAAATATTTGTCCACGAAGCGTCTTTATTCGTTAAAAACTCGCAGAGGAAATGCTAGAAGCGGGGTCAGGAAAAAAAAGTACATATATTTTGACAACCCTCCAAAAATAATGAGTTCATTACAAAAGATTGAAAAGTTTAGGAGCCAATAAAAAATATATTGAAGAAACATACTCTCTTGGAATTCACCACGGTGACCAGACGCAATTTTAGTAACAAAATTAAATATCATGACTGTTAAAAACATTAAAAACACAGTTTACAGTTTTGTATTAATTAACTAGTACATTTTCATTTTATATTATTGTTATTTAATTTTATTTTTATTATTTCTGTATTTCATTACGCTTTTCTAATGAAACATTACATAAAAATGCAATAATATTTATCACAAATTGTTATATAAATATTATGTTGCTATAAAAATAGTTTTCTTAGTTTAGCGTGTCTTAATAATTAAAGTATTATATTGTTATTTCCTACAGGAAGAAATCAAAGCATTTCTTGCTATATTTAAGAAATTCTTATGCCAACTTAGAGTTAAATAGTTTCATACTATAAAACCATATTAAACGCAGAACTTCAGATTTTTATATGCATGCCGTACCGAGATATTGTAACTCAAACTTTGAAAAATATTTAAAAATAGAGGTTTAATTTGAGGGCCCGAATGTACTGAACACGATAGAGTTGATTTGAAAGTTCTGAATAATTTAAAAATCGTAGATACCTACGAACACGAAAAACAGCGACCGCCCTAAAACAAATGCGTTGGTCATTTTTGAACCAGACATAATTTATGTGAAACAAAATTAGTTTTGAACTGCAAAAACACGAGGGAATGCACCAACAAAATATTAATTTTTCTGAGAAGATGAACAATTTAATTTCCTTCTTTATGGACCACTTGACAGAGACTCGAACTTTGTTTTCTAATTTTTTTAAATGATACGTTTTTTTATTCATTTCTGTCTTAATCAGGTCGTAAGTCTTGAAAGAATTTACATATTATAAATACTAAAATATTTAGAAATAACCCACGTTGAAATTAATAAATCATCAGTATCAAATTGTAATTTTAAAATCAATATGTTTAGTTTACAAATGATGCTAGTTTATTACTTGATTAAGATTATAAAACTGATAATGTTCCAATATTAACCCCTTCCCCCATCCAATTATCGCCGGACGTGTTGCGTTTTACCCGCAGCATTGAGTGGCTCCGCGGGACGGTAAACGCACCCGCCGCCGCAACCGCGCAAGTGTGACAGGTCACATTTAAATACATGTGTTGTCTTAAACGCAGCGATACGCTTGCTTGTGAGTGTATTTTTCAATAGTGAATTTTTAAAACGTTTTCTAGTGAGAATTAACAACATAACAGATTGTTAATATTTTTACTGTAATAAATAGGTTATTAAAAAGCCAATATTATTACAACCCATTTTAGCACATCATAATAAAATTGCCAAATTTTTAAAACAAAGTTTTGAGGTTATAATATTTTTCGTATGTAAGTTTGAAATTTATTCAATTAATTTCAACTGTATTGTTTTAAATAAGCAACGCGTAGCATGGTAAGCCGTTGAACGTGCATCGTGTAAACTGTTTGCAACATAATACATGTTGGAATTGTAGTGTAGTGAGTGGTTTCCTTACTAAGATAAACTTTATTTGCAGATGTCTCCGTAATTACAAGTACAAATTGAAAAAAAAATTTAAGTGTATTAGAATCATCATGAGTATCTAGTAATGGCAGAAAGAAAATTAATTTCTGGTTGCCGGCGCGATCTGACGTCACAAAGTTCAGTTACATATATCTCCGTTGATAAGAGTAGGCATTGATAACGACTTTTTAAAAACGTCCTTATAACCATTCAATAGATACTCGTGACAACGTAATATTTAAAATAAACAGACGCTCTCTATGCCGGTTTAAATTACATTCACTTAGATAAGTGTCGAATTAAATACTGTACCGGGCTAATATAAATAAGTACTCAGGAAATTCTGGGCACCAATAAAATAAATGTAGACATTAATGACGCTGATTAAAACTAACGCAACTATCAATATTTCGATTCACTCTCTACGTGAACGCGTAACAGAAATTGTGTCGAAAACTACTTTAGGTACCTTATTCGATTTGAAGATATGTCAATATATTCCAATAAATATAAATATGTCATTCATATAAAAGATCAACAACATATTGCACGAAGAATGAATCATGAAATGTTCTTTCGAAAAACTATTGGAACGTATTTCCGTGTAACTGAATAATTGTTTATCCTTCTAAAAAATATACTTATTTCAGTAAATTTAATTGCAATTCTTCACTTTTGTGTTGCCCTCCTTAGGTGTGAATATAAAATAAAAGTAAAAGACGGTAATATCAGATAATAATAATGAAGACATTGAAAATTATATTCTTTGATTATAATTGGATTTGATCTGATTTTACGGTGTTTGATTTTTCTAAAAATTACCCAGAATTCCCTCAACTGAAGCATGTAATATTTTAACAGAGTTTTTTAAAAAACTAAATTTATTATTTTTCGATTATTAACCCTTTAGTGGGAAAAATTAAAGGCATAGATAAAATTAAAAATCTTTTCAGATTATTGATGATTATTGTATATGTATTGGTATTTTAAATTCAATTTACTATTATCACTTAAGTTAGAGCTATACAAGGAGGTGGGAAGTTATCTTTTAGTGACATCAATTTCGGACTATGCACATGATATTTTTTACGGTTTATTGCCACAGAAAATTATTTTGTATATAATTACATTATTATTACTATATATATAGCATGGTTTTATATGTGGATGTACATTGTAACCAGTGCACTTATCCGATTTCCTGTAGCTTTAAACTACAATTTTCGCATCTCCTAAACGTATCATCGAGAACAGACTGACTTTTTACAATTTTAGTAGGGAATTCCCCTTTTTACGGAAAATTCTGGCTTACAGTCATGTCTTTTTCGTGAAGAATAACGACCTATCCGCTGACTTGCCACTTGTAATCTGGAGCTCAGCAGATCGTGTTTCGCTATATTTCTTTTGTATAATTAAAAAACCTTAACTATTGCAATATCTGCCAGAAAATATTTTAGTTTATGCCACAATTTTACTGTTTGCCGTAATATTGCATACTATTCTCGCAGATGGCAGAAGCGGCCCACACTTCCCATTCTTATACTACGATAGGAAAATATTTCTTTTACTGTGCCAAACCTATCTTATTTTCGTAGTCTTACGCGTATTGCATAGTTTTTTTCCCCTAAGACTGTGACTGAACGATTCTTCAATCTTTTCAAAACAGCAAGATCATCATGATTTTCAAATTGAATTTCCTCTCTTTTCAGTATGTATTTTACCTTATCATTTCAGGGAGGTTTTTCGATGAAGACGCACAGATATGAAAGAAAATATTCCTTCTGTGAAAAAAAATTTCACAAGATTTTTAGAGGTGAAAAATAGTCAAATGAAACAAGTGCGTCAGACTTTTTCACAGATAAACTGTGTTAGTTTCAAATCATATCAATAAAAGAATTTGAAGTCGTAATAACATTGTAACAAAATGCTTATTCACAAAAAGTGACTATAGAATAAATATAACATAAAAAATTGAGTATGCAATATCGTAATACAAAGGACACTAAAGGAGCCGTGGAAAGTATTCTTCCCACCCAATATAAATCATATTATTTGTAAATATAGTTCAACAACGAACAAAAATATTATCAAATAGTAACTAAAAAATATATAAATAGATACGGAGTAGAAAAATGTTTATAAATAGCTTCTACATAAAAATATTTCCTAAAAACCGAAAATTTAGCTGAAACGGCTTCCATTTCAACACAAAACAGGCGGCCGACAAGTTCCACGGTTAACAGATTCCAAGAATGAGGAAAATAGACACTGAAAATCCATTCAAGTAGTTCCCAGAAGTATACGTAAGATGTAAGAAGGAAACAGGGTTGGAAAATAATTATATCCTGCAAACAAAAGCATTTTCTCAGGTGGAAAGTACACTTCCCAACGACACGCGAAAGGGTTAAAAGAAAATACAGATATTTTTGTACTTACCGTTTTCGCGGTATTCCATGAGTTGCCTGTTGATCAAAGCTCTGAATCGAGAATTCCTGGGAAATCCGATTCCATACCCTGTCATTGCGAACCAAGAGCCCACGGTGAGGAGGACGCACTGGGAATCCTGACCCACCAGGTAGTCCAGTACCGTCGCGTCGTAGATGAACGCGTCCAGCTGCCTTAACATCAACATTATATGAGAAGTTTCTTATAATGGAATAAAATAAAAAAAAACAATATAACCTCTTCTCAAAAATTAGATAACCCGCCTGAATACTTCACGCAACACACATTTTGTTCCGTCTATTTATTCGACTATCATTCGCTACGATATGATACGACTTCTTCAACACCACTTTTCGGTCATCAGCTACATTATGTTTCACATAGTTTCCTCTGCTTTATATTTCACATACATGCATCATAAATACCTAGAAATTTCTATAATTAACCTCCTAAATTTCTTCATTATATTATAATATTTTCCTGATTTCAAAAATATGATACATTCAGAAAGCAGCAATCTAACAAAAATAACAATTTTAAAATATACTTTAAATATTTATTACAGCTACTAATTTTTGTAAAGCTCATTTACAAAAGGAGTTTAAAGTGTCTCACCCTTCTTTGACGGCCTGAACTCCCAGGAGTACATTGGAGCGATTAAAAGTCCTCATGTAGGTATGCATCTGTGGGAAGTTCCTCCTGAGGACAGCGTCCGTATTACCGTGGGGAATAGTACCGAATCGAAACGGAGGCTTCAGGGAGTGGGGATTACTCAGCTGGAACACCAGACATAATGCACGATTGTAAGCATAAAGGAACATTTTGTAAAACTTTTAAAATTAATAATAAAAAGGATATAAAAGTTCATAAATTCATTATTCAGAAGAATTCAATAAATTAATTGCACAAAAGGCAATTAATGGAAATGATTCTAAGCCAACAGACTTATTTAGATAAAGGATTATTTCTTCCAGTTATATTTATACACAATTTACGATTACGTGGTATTTGAGCAGCTGCTGAGGTACTAATAAGACTAATCATATGAAGCCAAGTCACTATAAGGCACGTTGACTATCTAAACTTCACACATTTCACATTGATAATGTTTCGCTTCCGGTTCTTCAACAATCGTAGGAGTATATGGGCTATTTCTCTCGCTGTTGTACGTTTCATGAATATCAGATATGAAGAAAACTTTTCCAAAGCAAACTCGTGATCCGGATGGGCACTGCGGGAGTTTTCTCGCAGGCGCTTCAGCCCAGAGTGACTGTGGGGCTCACCTGATCATGTCGGGCGGGAATGCCTCGCTCTCTCTCTGGTTACTTTTTATCAAAGTTCTCATATGCCGAGACACCTTCACCTATTTTGGGAGGTATAGTACCGGTCAAAGACCTTGGCATATGCAAGAGCTTCCGCTATCCATCGATCAGTCGGCACTGCTCCAAATGTGGACACGAGAGGAATCTGCTCCCCACGCAGACTCTCCGTCATTCGAAGGCGTGAATATACCAATCCGACCTACCTGATGCAGGTTTTCTAGGGTTTTCCCTGCATCTCTTTAGGTGAAACACCGGGTAGGATCCTTAAACCATAGTTAACCCTTGGCTACCTTGCTCTACCTTCCGCATCCCCCCTTTTCAATTCCCTTCCTATGCTATTAAAGGGGAGTTGCCTGTTTCAGGATCACCCTCATGTAGCCTGTTAACCAAAAACAAAATTGCAAATGCTATTAAAGGGGAGTTGCCTGTTTCAGGATCACCCTCAAGTGGCCTGTTAACCAAAAAAAATGCAAATTTTACTATCCAAAGAACTAATTTTAATTGTGATTAAAATTATGTTAAATACACAAAACTATAAAAAATACGTACATAATTGAAATTTCTTAACAAATTAAAATATACAGTAATATGAGTAACATATATTGAACAATGATGTAAGAAAGTAATGTCAAAATTAAAAGAAAATAGTTACTAACGCTTAATAAGCTTTCTTTTCGTGTTTAAATAGTGATAAAAAGTGGTAACAGCAGGAACTATCTCTGACTTAGTAAACCTAAATTAACCTAAGAACATGAAAACTTAACTGAATACAGACATTTGTAGCGCGATAGTTGAGATGAATTCGTAGTATAAAGTTAGCGAGGATTGGGAATTGTACATGGCGCCAGTATGTCCAGACCCTATGTCGCCACTAATCTCCAGGGATGGCATTTCCGAACGTAGTGATATGACCTGTGGAACTTCCATAACCACCCTCGAGTGGTAATAGAGAAACAGGAAAACACCACGTGTTGGCTTTTTACAATGGTATTTCATGGTTTGGAAGATTGATTTAAACGGTCGTTTTTTTTTCGATTCTTCTACACAGTGCTGAGATTATGTGAACTCACATTCTGCTCTATTAAGTTGGAGGGGATGGAAGGGAACTGTGTTTGGTTCAGGACGTTGAAGGAGATGAGCCTGTTGACGCTGAGGAGAGCGTCCTACAGAGAGGCGACGCTGAGTTCCAACAAGGTACACTGTCACGTTTCCCAACCCTTGACGACTAGGTATGGTAAACCAGAGTATTAAGAGATATGATTGTTTCGCCGTACTTCCGAAATTTGTATATATTTTTCGTAGTTAAGTTTTTTAAAAAGTAATTCCCCATTTATTTAATTATTTATCCTGTAATTTTATTCCTACACATTCTCTAGTTAATATTACGGATGTCCATTACGACAAATCCTCAAAATTATATTCTCGATATAATCATGATAAATATTTAAAGTACTATTTTTATCTGGGTCTAAATTTTTATTCACTGTTTTGATTTACATCCTCTCGGTATAAATTACAATAGTCTAATAAATAAAGTAATTAAGTGTGTTGTAGTGTAACCAAGTGTAGAAAATAAACGTTAAGTCAAATATCTAGACCACAAAATCATCAAAGTATTGATATAAATTCTGCGGTACAATGCGTCATTTAACTTAATTAAATGTTGGATAAGTACAAAGGACATCAACTGAAGATATAGAAATAAAAATAGCAATTTCATATCGGTAAATAAAACCAAAGAAGTCTTCACATAAAACTTTAATTTTTCCAGAACATCTTGGTGTTAGCTATAATCATCTGGTGCAAGTAAAGTTTTCTAATGCTCAACACAAACTATAAATAATAGTACCTATTTGGTATTCGTCATTGTTTGAATACTCTACTTGCAATAGATGATTATGGCTGACGCTGAAACCTTCCAGCAAAATTAAAGTAACATAAAGTCTTACTATTGATTTACATCCCTTGGAAGTTTTTTTTAATTTTATAGTAATTTCATTGATTAGAGAAAATATTGCCAAGGTCAGATAAAGTAATGTCTTTCGATGTTATTCTCTCTGTTCTGAAGCTTCGGTTAATAATTTATGAGAAATTAGAAACATGATAAACCTTATAATTATACCCTTGAAAAGCATAAATTTCGTTTCATGCCTTACCACAGATCACCTACATGATTGTTAAGTTGTTTCCTATGCAAACTTTATAACTTTCCACAACGCCATTTAACGCCAGTAATTACACTAATTATAGCTACAAGTTTCAAAGTACCACGACTCCCATTACCCAGGATGCAACAACACTCAACTAGTTCCAAAGCATTACTTCACATAGAGACATTAATTGAGCTAGGTCAGTTTTCCTGCCTAAAACAGCGTACTTACTAAGGTTACGGATAGTAAATGCATGTTAATGATACGGCAATCAGGGTTCAATTATAATTAAGGTTTGCCGACCAATTCATAAAAACTAAAAAGGGGAGTGTGTATCGGAAACATGAGCTAATAAATACGTTAAATGTCAATCAATAAAAAAATCCTATGATGTAATGAAAAAAACGGAAATGATAACCACTTTCGATTTCCTCGGGGAAGAATAAATTGAATGGTATTCAAAGTGCTTCTATGGATGAGGAACAGACAGTCAGAATATCTAATCGTATGCAAACTGGCGATGGAAGTGAGGGGAAGGCGAGAAGACTAAAACAAGAAAAATACGCTCCCAGATGAAAAGACCTGACAGTTTCAAACTTGTGGAGATTTTATTCAGCTCAAATGCAAACAACTTTTAGACGAGAAGTAAATGAAAACAAAGCGTATGTTGTACGTATGTCTCTCTCGCGTGTGGTTTCACACAAATAAATTTATTTTGAAGTCGAGTTTTAAATACGTGCTAAAATTCACAATTACGTTAGTTTCATTCCAAATATTTGTCTTCGGTTTGATTCACAGCTTCAATAAGCCGAGTTCAATATGAAATCCTAAATAATTTATTAAAACTTTGGAAAATATCAACGCTTTCAATTCAGTGTTGAAATATTCCATATTAGCCTCAGTATGTTACAAAATATTGACTCAGAAATTTTAGCGAAAGATACTTCATGACCTCTTAAATAATTGAAATATTACCGCGAAATTGTATTACATTCTTATGTTCGGTAAATTAGATCAGATTTCATCCATGATATTTTTGAGTAAAGATATTCCATCAATAATTCATCCATTACCCTGGTAATATGACTGCCGGTTAATCCTACTTTTCAAATTGAATCAGAATGCAGTAAAATGTTTTAATTGAATTGAGCCGTTCTCTGTGGCCTATTTCAAGGAAGATAAGATCACCTAAAATAGTAGTCACTAATGACCTCAGATGTTGGTGCGACTTGAAATTTAAAAAAATGCGAGGAGAGATATCAATTTTATAACGTCATTTCTTTGGAGTCATGTAGCTACTTTTAAGCTTATACAAATATTGAATATGTGTGCTGAGAAATAAATTAAATATTGGCCAGATGAAGACAGTCTAATAGTCTCTGGGTTGACACTCTATAGAAAGCGGAGACCGCCATTCGAAGACACGCGAAGAGATCCACGGTGGTTAGTCAGAAAATTTTAGCCTGGGAAGGTGAATTAAAAATGTCGTAAAACAGCCTGAATATGAATCAATATCGAGAGAAGAGCAACCAAAATCGTCCAGTTGACCTATACCTTCTCGATTACAGTTACTATGTCTTCTTCCCCGCCAAGCTAGCAGACGCCACGACAAGGTAACCAGATTAGGAATCATAAATACTGTATCCCTGGACAGAGATGAGACTTTGACAGTTTAATGCTCTTTTTGTAGATACTTCTCAGGCGCTGAGCGGAGAATTGTAAATTATTTCTGTAATCTTGAAACTAAATTGAAATAGCATGAATAAATTAAAAAAATATTTTGTAATGAAATATGTAGTAAAAGACCTATTACAAACATTCTGAGCAACTCATGACGTTGACTTACTGTATTCCGATTCCTGTCTTCCTCTCCCTATTTATTCTTGAAATCTTTTCCCTTACAGATAAATTTTATATTGTTCCTCCCACATCTGACTAGTATTTCTTCGAGGCAATTGAACAGAACCTCTTATAAAATCTTTTTTCCATCCTCTTCCATCCCATTTCTTGTAAAAATCTCCTTTGCTGTATTTCCTGTGACGTTGACGATAAGCCACAACATGCATTGAGAATTTTTGACTGTAAGAAATCGTGTAACTATTGAAAGAGTAACAACGCTGTTTGTTTTCACGAATAGCTACTTTTTGGTATTTTCTTTAAATTAGTTTTTCAATATAACTTTTTTTCAGTATTCTTTCAATGGAGGGAAAATCTATAAACATTTCTAATGATATATGAAATCAGCCTTAACGCGGTGTATAGTATTTTTCTCTCTCACCCTGGTGTCGTTGATGCCCGAAAGGTCGTGGAACTCCTCCCGGGTGATCATGAAGGCCGCCAGGTTGGCTGTGTAGATGGCCAGGAAGATGAGAGCGAACATGGCCCACACGTTGGCCACGCACCTCGCCGTGTAACTTCTGGGACAGTCCACGTTCACGGCCGCTTGGAACAGGATGGCCCACACCAGCCATAGGGTGCGGCACAAGGACGAACGAGGACCAGAAGTCTGTGACAAACCGGAGAAGAAATAGAGGTAGCATTACACCCAGGATACGTTAAAACTATCCGTGAAACCTTTAACGTAAACGTGGGTCCTATATTTTAATTTTATTTTACATTTTTCATATATTATGTCTCATAAGAATTGACAGATACCGAAGTGGACTGGTACAGTCTCTACATACGAGAGTTGACGGTTTTCCAAAATTAATAATATACTTTTCCATGAAAAGAGGGAACGAGTCTCAGCTAAAATCTGCTACCAATAAACATAAAATCCAGGTTTTGTGAGCTTGTACATAAAATACTGATGCAAACATTTGACCGGGTCCAGGAACTGATAAATTAATTTTACGCTAGCTACATGTTCCGGTATTAATTTATAATAGCCCAGAAAAGTATTTACTTCCGCACTAACCAATTAATAAATACATGATTTAACCGGAATTAGAGAGTTTTCGTGTTTGAATATTTACCTTTTTACAGCCCCTACCTTACCTATGACATCGGAATGTTTAATTTCATCATATCTCGTAATATGCCTCACACTACGTTAAAGCGAATTAAGAAATCTAATGGTATCTTTAATAAGCACAGTAAATTAAAAATAGTCTAAATGCAGGTCCAATTAATATTTAGTTCTAGTGTTCTGCGAGCGTGAAAACCTAGCGACCCCATTTGCGTGATAAGAGATGTTTGCCAATCCAGTGTTTGTTCCTTAAACTTTGTGGATATTCCTCAACTTCAGTCTTAATATATACAGAATGTTGGATGTCAGTATTAAATTCAGTGACTTCAAAAAGCACGAAATCAACAGCTATCTCGGTAGTTTTCGTATTATAATAAATTAATGACCTTCCACCCTAGTTTTGTCCTTCTCCTAAACGTAGGTTATGAACTACAACGTAAACTCCGGAATAGACACAATTCTCGGTTATTTTTACTTTACTTAAGTCTAGCCATTCCGCCCACATTGCCGTTAGGCATTGACAGCTTTGAAAATTGTTCGAACTGAGAAAATCCTAAAATGTTTCATTCAACGCTAATAATATCATTTAATTACTTTCAAAATGCTTCCTCCCTCAGTTCTATAAATCCGAGGGGTATGTTCATAAAAACAGTATTTGTTCATTGATCCTAAGGAACATGTACATAAAGTTCGGTAGAAATAACTCTTCGCGTTTAGTATTTTACGCAGAAACTTTTTTTTTCACTTCCCCCCCCCCCCATTGCTAGGGTTCACTACAGCTTAGCCGGCATTTTCATAATTAAGCTCAGCGACTTAAATAATTCCAAATTCGAAGGCAATTTCAGTTTATTATAAACAAATATATAAGAAAAACATATTTATAGATTTTTTTATATGGATTAATGACTAAATCTTTACTCATTCCAATTAAGGAAACACATCTGTGGAAGCCACAAAAATACGCATGCATTGTGGAAACGGTCGACAAACTGAACAATCTGTAATATATGCACAAATTATTTAATTACAAATATTAAAATAGAATTTTCTGATGCCAAAATTTATACATTCATTCTTTAACAAAGCGTATACGTTAATATACACAATTTAAAATAACATTATCTACCAATTTTCCGCTTGGAGTGCTGTGCATTCAGTAAAACGTTTTCAAATATCTTTCCACGTTATGAAACGCAGCTTTATCTACCTCCAGGCTTGATATTTCATCACGCATTATAGCTATAAAAGCATATATGAAAATTAGTGACTGTTTCCCGTTTTAAAAAGATTAAATTGCTAAAATAATTGCCGATTAAAATGATTACTGGGGTGTGGAGATTGAGTCTGTTGGCTCATCTCTATATGGATATTAATTACCTTTGAGCCTTTGTTTTCCAGACGAATGGGAAGATTAAGGGGCATGAGAGGAAGAACAAATGTATCAACGGCTCCCTTTAATTATCCGGATTACTTCAATATAGAGTCCGTCCGCTCGAAATTCTGCAGAAAACGATATGGAGAAGAATGGATTGCTGGAAATTAGGCGTCTGTAATCTCCACACTTATTTAAATAAAACTTAGTTATCCATATACGAAATACTGATGTAAAATTTATTTAGGTGTTAATAAATATTCTTACAGATGAAACGACAAAGTCATTCTCTCTAAATTCATAATAGTGAGTATTATAACTTCAAATGAGACGGCTTTGTTGAGCAACACCCAAATAAACAGACATACAGTGGTTGCAAAAATATCCCGACACATTTTGAAAATATATTCAATTATAGGAACAAAATCGTTCTATTATTTTTATTTTTAGAAACCGTAGTGGTATGTTACTCTTTAGTTATTATTAATCCAGCAAGTAGGTTCGAAAACAGAATGTTTAGTCTCACTTATTTCCCCTCATATGCGCGTTACTCTGGAAGTTTGAACTTTTATTTTTAAAATTACAATAAATAACTGTTACAATAATACCCTGCCTCAGATTGACGAGCATGTGGAAATCTTTGCCAGAAATTTTCTAACAACAGTTCTACATCATTACTCAGTTTCTTCGGGTATTCCACTGTCTGTGTAAAAACGATAGATAAATAGATGAAAAGCGAACCAGAGAGAAGGATATCAAAGAAGAAAACAAGCAAACAAGTGACGTTTTTCTAGCGAGTTGTATAATGAATAAATAATTTGGTATCTTCAAATATTAATGAAAAGTCCAGCTAATTTGATATAAATAAAGTAGCCTAATATTTATTAAATACACCTACGACACTTTGTCCATATTTTTGGAATTCCTGTGATAAATTAGAATTAGAAAACATATGTGTAAACGCAGTTGATTTTAATTCCTTGCCTCCGTCAAGCGACGCTTACAACCTGATGGTCGTAAATGTTTTACTAATTATTAACTTTGTGCTGACGAATTATCTGGATCTGTATATATGTATCTGTTATTTCTATCTCTTCGCTTGTGCAACGTGCACGTATAAAGTTTCAGCCGTTTTAATCCTTGATTCAGTGAGTAAATTTTCATTTTATAATACAATTCATACATTAATAATGCAACACTATAAATAATCAATATTTCTTAATTCATTTTAGTTTTCTACCATAAAAGTCTTAAGGAATAATTTTTAAATTTGATAAATAGTAAATTTTATGTCCAGTATGTTATGCGAGTTCCGCGCCGAACCGGCCGCGCCCAAACGGCCGCGCTCAATCGTCTCATCCCTATTCAGAAGGGCGTGAGAATAGTACCCAAACTCCCGATCTACCTAATGGAGGTTTTCTATGGTTTTCCATGCAACTCTTTTAGGTGAAACACCGGTTAGGATCCTTAAACTGTGGCCCAGGGACCATAGCCAACCCTTAGCTACCTTTCTGTATCTTCCACACTCCGCGTTTTCAATGCTCTTCCTGTGCTATTAAAGGGGAGTTACCAGTTTCAGGATCACCCTCATGTAGTCTATTATCCAAAAACTGTATCACGGAAGTACATTGAAGTATTAGGCGAAAATAGTTTTGGGGATAACATGGAAAAGTTCTGACGAGGAAGGCTTGACGTTGTTGTAAACCACGAGAACCTAAATTGTACTTACACAGAAAGCTGACAGATACACGCAGGTCATCTATGGATGTTTACAGAATCCAGCACACAAAACCATAAATAATATATAATGAGCAGTGCTTAAAACCATTGCGAATAACGGGCCCGCAATTCCGGGTCCGGTAATTCACAAATTGTCAGCAGTAGAAATAAAACCATAATGAAAGGCAATCAGAGTCTTATCCAGACTACGTGGCACATGAAAACGCGAAAAATTCACCAATTTAGTAAGAATAATATTAAAAACTAAAAGACAATAAATTTATACGTCACAACCAAACTATTGCATAAATAATAAAGAATTTATTTGCGCCTCGCGGAACTATGTATCACAGGTCTTTTTCTTCAATGATTTAATTCTTGCGTTAATTCTTGAAAAATATTGTTCGTGTACATTTCCTGACACACCCAGATTTTCTATACAGTATTTGTAGTTTAAAAAGTAGAATTTTTACAACTCAGAGAAAAGTCATATAGTTTGTTATATAATATTCAATTAACAGGCACAATATCAGACCTGTCATTCATCAAATTTAATGCTAACCTGCCCTATATTTCACTTGACCACTTGAAAGAGCTACTGTATTCGATTTAATGTTTAATAATCTACTTAAATGAAGTTTATTTTTACGCTCCCTCGATCTGAATTACCCGGTGTAAGCAAAATACATATATTCACGTTTCATTTGCGTCCAAACTGAAAAAAAATGCAGTAGAAAGGTTTTATTATCCTTTCCGATTACAACCACATAATCTGCTTGCAAACAGATTGCAACGTCAAAGCGTGAGAACGGAGCACGCACAGTGACATAGTATTAACTTGTTTGCCAATGTTACAGCTCGAAAATGTTCCGGACCCGGAAATTAAATAAATTCCGACTTGTCTGAATTTTTGTTTTGTTGTAAATTATTTAGTTCGTTGAGGTTTTTGTCGTTTCGCGGGAATTATTCCCTAAAACTGGAAATAAATAATGATATACTACCTGGGAAGACTACAATAACATACAGTTTGCTTAGTAATTAATCATACAATTAATTAAGCGAAATGGGGAGACTACTCACTTTGAGAAACAAACCGATCGTTTTTCTGGCAATGAAACCGCTTTTATTCATGAATCTAGCTAAAAGGCATTTGATGAACGTACCTACCGGCCGCATTCAGGAATTTATAGTTTCAGTACTCACCTTACTATCGTAGCTGTATGGACTCAGCCACTCGAAGAAAAATATGGTAAAAGCCGCCACGTGAATTGCAACCAAAGCAACTAACATCCACATCGCTGAGTCAAAGGGCTCTGAAACAACCAGGACACGACTTTATAAAAAATTTAAAACAACCAGTAGAGATTATTAAGTTTTCATTTTGAAAGTTTGGTAGCCATTAAAAAGTGAATGAAATGTCTCTTTCCGAAATATTTCTTCGTGCCACAGTCAAATATAAAAAATATGAAAACGTCTGTATTCTTTCCAAGTTAAAATATGAGTAATAAGGTATCCAATGATTAAAATAACTGCAACCTTGTTTCTTTCGTCAGGTGTAAAATGCCCTGAGAAGAAAACACAACTCAAACTAGATGATTTAGACTAATTACAAAACTTATAAGTTCTTTGTCTGGTATATTCACTGTTACTATCCAAAAAAACTTAATTTTCTTACCACTATTTGGGAAACTTCGAGTCTATTTAACTCCATTACACAACTTCTATTTGGCTCTTTGAATATGATATTTATTGTATTTTCAACATATTCATTACCAAACGCACCTTCCTTTATATGTATGTACATTACTTTTAATATCTGATCTAAAGAGAAGTTCGTGCAGGTTTACTGAATTGGCTTTGTGCCATTAAGAGAATCATGAATCTTAAATGTTATCTCTTACGAGGAAAAGCTGGAATTATTTACAACAACTTCGTGTTATTTCAATTGTTTCATTTATCGTTATTATGAATTAAATCAGTTCTATAGTAAATTACGATATTCTTATTCTTATAACCGTATATCAAATATATATTTTCTAAAAGTACTGTAAAGGTATAACACGGAATTTGGCGGTGCAAAATCAAAGTCAGTCGGTTTGAGAGGAACTGAAGAAGGCTGCAGACAAAGTAATAAAACCTAGACAGTTTGGTGCCCATCTGGGATTTCTGAATTCGTTGAGACTCCGTGACACCAGGCTATGACGAAGACTGGTATTTTCCACACGTGGTAAGTGGGGTGAATGGCTCCTCCATCAAGTCTAAAGATATATATTTTTGATTGGAGAAGATTTTCTCCCCGCTACTGAACGAAATTAAATAATGGCGTGGAGAAAAATAGTTTTTCGAGCATTAAAAAATCGGAGATTTAAAATTGGCGATTAACGATTTGAAACGGACTTTATGATTATTATTAGACTGGGAGTGTGATTGGTAGAGAGAGAGTTTGTGGTAACTTGGGGCAGTATTGAGAGACTATTTCAATTTGTGAATCTTTTTAATTGGCTAATCCAGGGCGGATTGTTTGATCTTAATCATGGCGAAATGAGCAAAGTGTTTATTTTCCAACAAGGAAGTTCAAAGGTGTCGGTTGGAACCAGTACGTTATCTGAGAACTTCAATTTCCTTGTACTGCAAATTTTGAGAAGTAAACTGCTTCGATGAGAAGGCCCATAAATACGACCCGAGGATAGGTCTCGTGTTCCTAAATGTAAGTTTGCAAAGTAATTTAATTTTGGTAAATATTGTTTAATGTCCTGTAAAAGCCGGATTCATAAAATCAATTTGGTCATTTCAATTTATAAATACAAGTTAATAGATTTCCATTTCTATATACATTATTCCTGCATTTAAACCAAATATAATCCCCAGATATTTGGTTTAGAACAATTTAAATTCATTATTAAATAGAAATAATTCTTCATAAAAAAATTATCCTCTTATTCCATAAAACATTGAAATGCTTATTATTATTTCTAAGTTTAATATTGATTGCAATATATGCCCTTGAGTTATAACTCACGTTGCACCAGTCGCCACATTGAAATACTTTGAAATTATTTTTTATTCCCCTACTTTATTGCATAATATGATCAAATATGGAATCCATCCATTCATTGAATACATTATCTTGGTGAAAATATTTAAATACTTTTAATATATACCTCATAATGCAAAGTTAGTATTAGAACTGAAATTGTTACTTACTTGTGGGCCTTTATGAAACTTTTCCTATATGCATTGTTTGTAGACCGTAAATTAATGGTTTACACTAGTATTTCAGACTTTTCAAATGAAAAATTAAGATAAGCTACGTACTAAAAGAAAAAAATATGGACATAGTAAATGACAGGTATTGAAACAGTTAAAGAATCAAACATGAAAGAGATTATATCTCATCTGTACTGAGAGAGCACAACGTATTCTAGAAGAGAAGAAAGCAGGAAAATATTTTTTTAATAAAAATAAAATAGTCCGTTACAAAGAAGGCTCTAAGACACATTTAAGCTCTTAAACTTCCGAAAGAAGTTGAACTCTGGCCCTCTTAAAACCAGGGAAAGAACAAGTTTTGGGAAATGGGACAGAGGAAGACATTACGGTCACGAGAAGTGGTAGTTTCTTATTCCGGTTGTAAGACCGTCACACTTCTAGAACGAAATGCGTTTTTTACTTCTGATACTATGATATACCTAGTAAATTTAAAATAGCTACCAAGAATGATTACTTAAGAGTTACTACAACTCTTGGAGCTCCTAGGCTGTACATCAGGGCCCCATGGAGGTAGAATTAAATTTCCCCAAATAAGAATGTCCCTCGAAAAATTTATAAAACAATTGTGGACGACTCTTGAAGATATTTAAAAAATTAAGAAAATATTTATAATAGCGTCTGAATTAGTTCTTTACAGTTTCTTGAAATAAACTTGTTTTGATAGGCTGATAAATTTATTTTAAATATAAATTTTCCTTTTTATTGCATTGAAAACATTAGCAACTTATTATCTGAATAAATTGAAGTTATTTAATAGACAAAAAAGTACGGAATTTAGGAAGTTAATATGAGTAAGTTATGTTCTATAAGTAGATGACGATGATGGTTGATCTTATTTTGATTGTGGCAAAAAAATTAAACTACGAAAAGTAAAAAATATTTTTGTAATGCTAGCCTAATTTTCTGAAGAAAGTTGGATAATTACCTATAATTATTCGAAGATGACTTATAATAATGATTTATTAAGTTGTACCGTCACGTAGCCCTATATATTATTCATAACACATGACTGTAATAATGTTTTTCTCTGTAATGAAGGGTTTCTCTTAAGAAATTTTTGGTACCGAGTACTGGAAAAATGTTTTAAAAAAATACCACCACATAATAAAATTTCCCGCAAAAACTGGATTGCCTAGAATAAGTACAATAGACTAGGTTGAAAAAGGTTTCTTCTCCCATTCCAGATCATTACAAGTTAGTATTTATTCCAGAACTATGAACTAAGATACAATCTGAATTAAAAAGACCGGATCGGAGATATATTCCTGTCCAAAGGTCGATGAGAAACCAATTCGAATCCCAACTTCACCACTTTCGCCATTGAGACTTCTACGTGCGCTGGTTTATTGTCCTGGTAAAACAGTACTTTTTTGGTCGTTTCTCCAACAGCATTCAATTCAAACGATCAAAGCGAGCAGAATAATAGAGCCCAGATTTGTTTTTGCTTTTTTCCAATAAATCTATAAATATTGTACCGTGAGAATCGTTGAAGAAAGTTGTTCATCATCTTTCCAGCTGAAAAAATGGTTTTCGCCATCTGTCCATTATTTTGATTGATTTTTGGTCTCAAGGGGTGTAGCGATGGATCCAAGACTCATCGACGGTTACAAATCGGTGAAAAAATATTTTCGGGTTACGCCTAAACATAGCAAAAGTTTGCGTTGAAAAGTTTTTTCCGAATACGTTTCTGGACGACCGGAGCGTGTTTCATTACCTGTGCTTCCGCTACCTCGTTTAAACTCATTAATCCAGAAGTAATATTTTTCAATGCTGCCAACAATAAATTATGAGTGGCATATCTTTAAAACGTTTAGGTATATTTTGAAAATGATCATATTTAACAACAATGTTGCAAAAGGGAAATTTTCCAGCTATTACATAAACATTTACCAGACTTATCAAGCAATTCTTGCATAGCTATAAGATTCGCGTATTTACACGTCAGAATGAAGCACCACTATTTCTTTTCTACAGCATTGGAAAAGAAACATATACAGTCAATCTTAAAAATGTGTGACATTGAAGTCACCCAGAGGGACCAAAAGAAATATTTCTAGTTTTCTGCTGGTGATATTAATTATTGCATTTAAAATGTGTATCAAACCTTTAAAGTTTTTATGATTATATTAAAGATATATATATATATATTATTAAGAATAATTAATTTTATATCTTTGTATGAATACACTCCTCTTTCATCACCTGAGTACTAAACCCTTTTTCAAGCTTCATAATCAGATCACTTAAGGTCATAGAAATTATTGCATCGAGTTCAGTAATTTACATTATAAGAGCATCTGATAATCTGATACAGAAATAGATTTTGATCTAGCTTCTGGTTTGAAGGTATCAAATGTTGCTCATCGCAGTGTGTTATTGCATCATTCGAAAACAAATATATTTATTATAACTTTATTTTTGTTTAAACCTGTATACTCCCGATTTTCATTTCATGTTACCACTCGACGCGCTTTCCATTCAGTGGACTCTACATGAAAATTGTGCAGTCTGGAACGTGGGGACTTTTCGAGGGGTCATTCAGTTACATGAGCTGAGAGGTGCTTAACATGACTTGTAAACCACGTCAATGAGTCGCCGAGAACACTTTAATGGTGACTAGTTGCTCTTGAGACCTTACTAACGATTATAAAAAGCACATATTTTGAAAGGGTGAACTCGTAATATTGATAAATATTACCTGCAAAATGCATGAGGTTGGTTTCAAAAGAGAATCATGGAAACTGAAGTGTGGCATTCAAATAAAACGCCAAAAAAGCGTAGAATTTGAAGCCGTCATGTTATTTTTTACTTATATTAATAATATTATGCGATTGAGCCATAAAACAGTAGTATGAATTGTTAAACGAGAAACTGTAACAGAAAGGAATGCCAACAGTTTCCCACAAGTTTCAATGAAATGTGTATATGAATCACTTTCCCTTTCATGTGCCTGTGAAGACACCTTGTGTTTATTTTACATATTTTAGAATATTCCCGTAATTAAATATTGCTTTTTAAAGTTCTTCACAGTTTCGGATTTTAATGAATTGCCTGCTTTTCATCTTTACTTCCAAATTCCCATGATCCCTCCAAATTATTTAAATTGAAGCGACAGTAAACTGCATATATGAGTTATTATTTATACATTGGAATGGTTCGGAAAGTTTCAGAGATAATTACATATTCTATTTCTACGAGGTTTAATGTTTGGAAACTAATTCCAAACACAGACGCAAGGTTATAATGTAATATTCAATTTACACGAGTATAAATAATGCAGAGAGAGAAATACCACGTTAATAATTTGAGTATTTGTAAGGCTTTAGGGAGTAAATTTTCAATAAATAATGTCCCAAAATATTATAAAACAGGAATTATTACCGTTTTTTTGGTAACAGGCTACATGAGGGTGATCCTGAAACAGGCAACTCCCCTTTACGATTAATTATAACATATTCATTTATGAAGATGAAGAGATAAATAGAGTATTTTACGTGAGATGTTTCAGCTAAATTACATAGAATTTGACTGTGTATATCACAATGCACTACTAAATAAAATGCTACCGAGGTAATAAAATTCCACATTCTTTATTTAGCTCTTATTTCTTACTCAGGAAACTAAGGGGAGCATTAAAAAATTAAAATGGTCAAACTGATGTTCAGAATGGGGAAATATGAACGTTGGAGCTCAACAGGGTTCTATTTTAGGTCAGCAAAGAATCGCGTGGATGACAACGAGCAGACTGCGAAAGCATCTACGGTAAATGCGATTATAAACCAGTGAAAATTTGTACGGGTACAGAAACCTACTTTCAGGAACCACATCGCATTCAATGCACATATTAGTGTTGTCTGAAGTTAAAACTTGGAAGTTAATTACATATATATTAGAACAGCGTCTTTCTAAAACGTTTCCTGTTTCACTCACCAATTGGTACACATTTAAAACATATAAAGTTATAATATACCAAATTATATTATTACTGTATCATAATATCCATCAATGGCAAAATAATCTTCACGAATCTAAGAAAATGCAAGTTAGTGTCCCACAAATTTAATTTATTCTTCGCGTTTCAGACCATTTTCCACTTCCGTTGAAATTTTTATCAGAGAAAGCCATCATTCTGTCTAGATTACATAGACAGTAGTTTATCACTACCGCGTTGATTACTTTTTCACCGGGTCGCGTTTAACCTGAGCTGACGATCAGACACTTGAGGGGGGAGGGGGGAATGTTCGCTCATGGATTTCGTTTCAAACGGACGTAATTCCTCACGAATAATTATTCCAACGTCAGACTGTAAAGTTTCGCAATATAACGACTGTATTTACACAATGCTTTACGATTCTGAGAAAATGTCAGTAGTAATTTATATTATACAGACCTTCTCACTAACGCCAATCGAGCTCAGGTATGTAATATTAAAATCAAGAAATACAGAGATTAAATTTCAGGCAGTGTGTATTCCCAGTATTGAAAAGAATTTTTGAGAACGGTTATAAAATATGAAATAAAGGGAGACGGTAGGTCCTATACCTCCCATATTAAAGAAGACTGCGTCATGAGTAACCATTGTCTGTATTTGATTCATACATCAAAAGAAGCTCAAACACTTCATTAAAACCACAAACAAACATTGAAGTAGTACGATAACTGAAATGAAGTGGTCAACAGGTCTGAAAATTTTATTTATGAGCTCTCCTAACTCTCATCGGGGCAATATAAAATCTGTAAACATGTTATAAGTTACCACATTGACTTATACTGTAGATTACGATGTATTGTGATTCCTAATTTATACTTAATAAAACAAAAAATATACCCACATAAGTCTTCTGATGGCCTCTGCGTAGCATATAGTTTTTTTTAAATCAAAAATTGAATAACTTCGGATTCATAAAGCAACCACTGGAAGATTAATAAATAAATAAATAAATTTTTAAAACGTAATAGACATGTAAAATATTTCTACAATATTTAAATTTTAACTAATTATTACTCATATGTCTAAGAATATCAGCTTCTGTCTTAAGTGTCTATTATTCGTAAAGGTGAGATGGCCATAGTTATCGTTCAAAATATTGTACTATTCCTACTCTCTTAGTAAATAGTAGTTATATTACTCCAAATGTCGCTCTATACTGTTAACAAATTCTTATTTAGAATTAAGGTACAACATTTGTTTTATCTTTTGTACAGGTATTATCATAGGAAGCTCGTTTATATTTTATTCTAGACGATCACATTTTCTAAAAACCACGTGAATCGTTGGACCGACGTTTGGAAACGCCGATTTGAAGATGTGAATTCACATCTTTAGTGTAGTATTCGTGACGAACTGTGAAGAAAATACCAACATCTAAAATATAAATTCACTATATGTACTGAAACACACAGCTTTCTATGAGGAATAGCTCCTGAAATAATCGAAGTTTTGTCGAAGTTGAACAGTAAAAATATTAACCAACTTTCATTGAATAGTGTCAAAATATTTCTACTTATAATTACAGCATCTTAGTACTGTAACGGGTCCAGAATCGACATGGGAACTGGAAGTACATTATTTACAACCATCTCAACCCAACATCGTCCACCAAAAGGGCTGAACTATCACTGAAAAGAAGCGTCACCGGAAGTACCAATGCTAATCCATAATAATTAGCCAACAAAACAAGTAAAACAGTCAAATAATATGGATCCCGTCCCATCAGGGTATCAGTGGCAACAATATAGCAGACCTGAAGGCCATGATTGTCACACAACCTTCCACGAAAATTCCAATGAGATCAACGAACACTTTCAGAGAACAGCAAATGGAAAGAAATGAAACCGAGTAACATTCGCCATAAAAGAAGCGAACTAAATTCAATAATAACGACGCCAAAGCAAGCAGAAGAGACAAGAGGGTACTATCACGTGTCAGAACGAAGTATTACACAATTACGCACTTACAAATAGTAAACAATAGTCCGCCACCCGTGTGTGATGCTTGCAACTCATCTCAATAGCCATGGAACACAAACTAAGCCAGTGAACTTAAATACGAAAAATGAAGGAAAAATACTGCTACGAAAAGAAAACTAGACGACCTGACGATCTATATTTGAAAGGCTATCAAGAAAAATTAAAGTCATGAAACATATGAACTGTAAAGGCTAATTACAAGAGTAAATCACCAACATAGGAACAACTTAAGCATAAAGACGTAACTGTAATACGCTGGTCGCTAATAACATCGCAGGTGATAAAACTGAAAATATATTATATTTAAAAAACTCCAAATAAACGGTACACTACAGTGTTTAGAACGTTGCAAATAAAACTGTTTTAAAAAAGAACCTACCTTCTTTACCCTTATTGACTTTGGAAAAAAAGAAACGGCTCTTGTAGTTTTTCAGTTCCCTGACTGCTCTGACGCAACTCTTCATGATAAACTATTCTGTGCAAGCCTTCTGATTTCCACATAGATACCACAATCCATATCCTCCCTTACCTGCATAGATTACTCCATCCTTGGCCTGCTTCTTCTGTTCTTCCCTCTAAGGATAATTTTACAAGACCTCGTGTGTCAAAATGTGGCCTACTAATCAATCCCTTCTCTTGGTCAAAGTCCTCCCAATTATTCTCTCTTCTCTTCTTCTGCTTATAACTTCCTGGTTGGTTACTCTATCCACCCATCTGATTGTCAGCATTCTTCTAATATTTTCCTGTGTGCAACCCCTACTTTCCACTTTATGCCCCCATATAACGCCACACTTCATACGAACATTTTTAGTAATGATTTCCTAATACTCATACTTATATTACCGTACGTAAATTCCTCATTTTTGTGAAAAATCTTTTTTTCTCATACTATCTACTCTTTACGTCTACCATACTACTACCATCCCTAGTTATTATGCTGCCCATATAACATAATTCCTTACCGTCCTTCAAAACATCCTTTCCCACCCTTTCCTATTCCACTGTTTCCCATACTACACTCGATTACCTTGGTTTTTTCTCTATTAATCCTCATATTGAACTCTTCCTCCAGGGATCTCATTCATGCCATTTATTATGGTTTCCAAGTCTTCTTCTAACTCCCCTAATACCTCAATATCATAGGCAAATGTTATATTTTTCTTCCTCTCCTAGCAGTATGATTCCTTTTCCATATTCATTTTTAAGTTTATTCATCGCCGGCTCTATATATAAGAGAGAAACCACAAGTTGAAAATGCTTCAGAGTTAGCAGCCACCGTTGCCCGGTAATTAATCAATATTAGCTCGCTGCAGTATTTACTTAGACAGAAATATCTTTGTCAATACGTGATTAAAACATCAGATAGAACGCCACATTTTTTGAGAATTTACATTATCACGTAACTTATCGTCGAAATCGCACAAATGATCCCAGAATGTTAAAAAATGTTTTGCTTAAAGTGTTAGATGGAATGCAGCCGTATGAACATGTGTATAAATCATAATTAAAATACTGCATCTTTCACAGTTGCACAAAATATATTATATATATATATATACGGTACAGAGCATGGTAAACAGACTGCATCATTTCCTTACTCCTTTCTTGATTTCTGTTTTTTTTTCTTGCCCTTCAATCCTAATTATTATTGACTGCCTTCTGTAAACGTTATGGATAACTCTTCTTTATCGATATTTTATTCCTATCATATCAAAAATCTTTAGTAGTGTGGTTCATTTTACATTATCAACGGTTTTCCTCCAAATCTGTAAATGCCATGAACGAAAATAGAATATACCTAAAATGACTGTGGTCTCCAAACTTATGATTAAAATGGTTTGAGTGTGAATTTTGAAATAAATAACTCGTTATAATAAAATACAAGGTGTATTGGTAATAAGAATGAATTACTCAAAAAATATCAACTACGCGCAGATGAATAATAATAAAGTATAATTTAGTTTAAACGAACGTCGGAGTTTAAGTTTTATTAAAAAATTCATGCATGACTTTACCCAATAATTGAATCCTTATACACGCAGCCCGCATTGGATAGAGCTTAATACTTTAACACACCCTTCAATTTGCAGGTATTCTTTGATCACTCCAAGTAAATCAGTTACGAAGTGCTTTGTAATAGCTGACATGAAGCAGTCTCGCACGGAACAACAAAGGCGAAATGTATTGGCAAATATCGGAAAAGTTAATTGCGCCCTTGTCAAAGGCGTTGCTCACCCAGGAAGGCCGTGGGCGAGATGATTCCTGTGCGCTTCGCGACGACTATGACGATGCCAGTGTCGAGGAACGGTAGCGAGAAGTCGATGGCCTGGGACCTCTCGTAGTTGATCTTGAGCGACGTGATCACCATGTCCGCGTGGTGGTTGATCAGCGCCGCCACCAATCCGTTCCAGCGGCCGTTCTGAAAAATATATCAATTTAGTTCCTCTTAAAATACACGCGAACTCCTGCAGTACTGAGCACAGATGTCGCATATTTTTTGGTTGCTATTCATTAACCACTGCGTGATTGTGTCAATCATATTGTGAGTTTTAAAGTGATTGGTAGCTATGAATATCGTAAATTAGTATGAAATGGAAATATGATAAATAAAATTATTTCAGAACGTCTTGGTACACAGTTCTTTATTACTCACCGTCTGAGCCCCCCACTTTCCGTCTTCGACTCTAAATAGGTCATAGGTGAATGCTAGATCCTCAGAGAATTTCTCTAGTAGATCGATGCAGAACCCGGAGCAGCATTTATACAGACTCTCGTTCCTGTGTGCCACCTCGGGGTCCATTCTGAAACCCGAAGAATACAATGTGGCGAGTCATGAATACAAATATGGAAGTAATTTACGCTGAAGAAAGTCGATGGTCTGGGCGATTTACGACCTTTTCTTTTTCTCAGGACGAGGAGGAGTTCGAAAGGGAATTGGAAAGGAAATAGCCTTTGCAACGCATATCTAATTTAAAGACCTCACTAAACTGAATTGAGTATCCAACTACGCAAGGAACAGGCATCGGTTCACTTCCAATATCTCGCACACATTTCCTCAAACTCCAGAGGCACGTTACAAAAATACTACAGTAATAACATTGGAAGTTCTCGACGCAAATCAATCCTTCGTTCCTTCCTTCCTTCCTTTGAAGCATCGCAAGAGAGAAACCACAAGTTGAAAATGCTTCAGAGTTAGCAACCACCGTTACCCGGTAATTAATTAATATTAGCTCGCTGCAGTATTTACTTAGACAGAAATATCTTTGTCAATACGTGATTAAAACATCAGATAGAACGCTACATTTTTGAGAATTTACATTATCATGTAACTTATCGTCGAAATCGCACAAATGATCCCAGAATGTTAAATTTTTTACTTAAAGTGTTAGATGGAATGCAGCCGTATGAACATATGTATAAATAATAATTAAAATTCTGCATCTTTCACAGTTGCACAAAATATTATTTTAAATACTCATCATTTGTTATGTTTCGAATTAATCGATATATAATCAGTACGCACGCTTTTAAAATACACGGAATATATCAGAACTCAGTAATCCAAAATCGAAATGTTAAACAATGGCAAACTACGACGCAATGAACTTGTGCATGTATTGTTGCGGTCAGGCTGAAAAACTGGGCTTGTTTATATGAAAAATTCAAACAAAAGTGTAGCAACATTTGGTCGGATAGTTAAAAACTGGATCTTGAAAACAGCGTCACCTATCGGGTTCTATTATAGCAAGGAGGTATCACCAAAATCGGTCAATCCGTTTAGGAGGAGAAGAATTACGAACAAACGCATACCAGTAGTTTATATATGTTTATATAGGTATATATATAATTGGGAACTGTCTGATATAACAACCACAGAGTCGAAGCTTTTAAAGTCATAAACTTGAAATTAAGAAAATACGTCCTTATTACGACGCATGTGAGGACTAACAAATGTTGTTACAAAACGCAGCCTCTGATGTGTTTAATGGGCAATTCAACTACGACTAAGTAGGGAAATGATATTCTCTACTATGTAGAGAAAGTCATAAGTTTAGGCAGCAAAGTGCACCGTTGTCGAGAACAATCACCCTTTTAGCTTTTTCTACGCGTTGCGGAGTAGCTTTACCGCCAAGTAATTCTGTTATAATTTAGCTATTATGCTCACCGAATAAGAGGAAGTTGCTCAAAGTAATTTACATAACAGAATATAAGACCTATACAGAGTATTACATTCAACATCCTAAAGATTCTTCAAGCACGATTAAAGGGTAAATACCAATGGCTAGCTTTAATTTGATTCTCAACATTATAATATTTTTGATGATCTTATATTTTTGTTTATTAATTTTGAAAGGTGGATGAGGACTAAGTACAATTCTTTTGTTAAAATTATTGAGTTAGTGTTGCCAAGGTACGGATATTCGATTGGTATAAGCCTTCTAAATCTATTCGTCCAACAAATTTTGTCAGTATGTATGTCACCAAATTTGGCACACGTGATCCTCAGGGTCCGAAACACCCTTGATTTTTAAATTTTTTAAATATACTGAAGTTATGTTTTGTGTTGTTATTCAGTCCTAAGGCTGCTCTGATGCAACCCTCCATGTTAACCTATCTTGCGTAAGCCATTTCATTTCTGTATAACTAGCACAACCCACACCCTTCATAATCTGCTTAGCGTACTCCCTCTTCTGTTCTTACCCCACAAACTTCCCTCTATTGCTAATTTTACAAGACCCTCATATCCTCAAACGTGGCCTATTTATCTGTCCCTCCTCTTGGCCAACGTCCTCCTTGTTGTTCCCTCTTCCCCTATTCTGCTTAAAATTTCCTCGTTAGTCATTCTATCCACCCATCTGATTTTTCCTATAGCACCACATTTCAAATGCTTCTAATCTTTTCCTTTATGAAACTCCAATCGTCCACGTTTCGCATTCATATAACGCTACACTCCATACGATCATTTTAGTCACGATTGCCTAATATTTACCCTTATATTGTTTGTAAGTAAATTCCACTTTTTTGCGAAAGCCTTCCTTGCCTGTCCCATCCTACTCTTTAGGTCTTCTATACTTCTACCATCCCTAGTTTTTACGCTTCTCAATTAGCACAATTACTTAACTTTGTCAAAATATCCCTTCCCAATCTAACACCCTTTGCTATTCCACTGTTTCCCAAACTACACTCCATTACCTTGGTTTTCCCTCTATTAATCCTCATATTAAACTCTTTCTCCACGAACACGTTCATGCCATTTATTATTGTTTCCAAGGATTCTTCTGACTCCCCTAATACGACAATATCGTCTGTACACCTAAAAACAAATATAAAAATAATATTAGAGCTATTTCAATTCAAATACCTTCAAACTATTAAAAAATCTACCTTAATGTCAGATTTAATCACAGAGTATCGGTTCTAATTTTATTTATTGAATAATTTGATGGTAATTGAATTGAAAGGGTGGTCATTTTGTTTTAGTTTAATTTTATTTAATTTCAGCTCTGTAAAAAGAAAGTTTCAATGTTGATAAATCATATATATAAGTATTCGTTTTGTAGAGTTGATTTTGGCAAAATTATTGGGCGAATCGGTGGAATATTCATTAATTAAGTTTTAAATATTACTGAGACTGATTTAAAACCGATTGGTTTGTAGTACAGAAGTTTTGAAATCATAAATCAGCCATAATAAATTTATAGATGTATGAAGAATAATCATAACATTCTAAATGTTACGAATTGCCCAAAGTTACTAGGGAAAAAATATAGAAAGGAAAGATATCATGTGCACCTACTCGTACGTTATAATCAATAGGACAAATCCTACTCCCATCGCCGAATACCGTATTCAAGACGAATTCTCCCTCACGTACGTCGGCAGGAGGTCGCAATCAGAATTAACGAACGCAAGCGTTGAGGGAAGCAAGGAGAATTTCTCAAATCGATGCCTAGCTCAGAGATCCCGGGTCAACGTCCTTTAGGATCACTGCAAAAGTAGCTCCATAGAAACTGTTCAGCTCAGAAGGACGGCGTATATAACAGCACTTTTGCTTTGCTTAAAAATTAATCAAATTCCGCCATCACGGAAGTCCTTGCCTCGTATATAACCGCAGCGCACCTTGGCTTTCTCACAGCTTTCCCGGAACCGTGCGTTCGTGTTCCGTTCCTTTTCCCTGGATAAAATCCTTTA